>JAPDVU010000005.1:43758093-44958093 GCA_026230045.1 Corynorhinus townsendii
CCTTAACCTCAGGCCTGGAGCAAGCCAAGCTCTGAGGGGGAGCATTTGGCAGACTGGCCTTGACTTTGGGGGCCCCTGCAAGCCCCCAAAGGAGGGGAAAGGGCGGGAGGACCAGGCGAGAGGGCGGCTGGCGTTTCTGTGCGGACAGCGCGGGGGCAGGCAGCTCGGTCGGCGTTCTGCAGGAGCGCTGTCTCCTAAGCCCCGCAGGAGGACGCGCGGCTGGCTCCCCGCCTTTCCCGCCCTCCCCCAGGCGGGGAACCGAGCCTCCGAAGGAGGAGCCAGGAGATGTTCGCCGCTGCCAGCACGAACCCGGGGATGCATATTCCCGGCGCTTCCAAAAGGGCTCGACTGAGGAAAGAAGGACAGGGAAGAACAGTAAAGGCCGCATCCCCACAGCTGTCTGCACTTGCTCTTTGCCTGCACATCTGCCCTCTTCTATTCCCCCAAAGCTTCTCGCCCCGGCTGACGGTGCAGGGCCTCCAGGCGGGCTTGGTGCTTTGGAGAGGGTGATCACCACCACGCAGATGCGTGGGGCCTGGAGTGGCCACGGGCAGGCCACCTCCAGATGTGTCCAGGACAGAGCTCTGACGGCCCAGCTGCAGGAGGTTCCCAGTGTCTTGTGAAGTGATAGCTCAGGAAAGTGCTTAGCCCATGGCAACCCACCCGCTGCCTCTCTGACTGTCTTGAGAGCAGGGCTGCGTGGAAAGTGAGGTCTGGAGGGCCATTCAGGAGTGCCCTGGTTCTCTGGTCCCCCAAACTCCTAGTTCCTCTGCAGGTCACCTCCTTGGCAGCCTTCCTTGATTTCTCCCTCTCCCCCCCTCCCCCAACACACACAGTCTCCTCTCTCCTCACAATGACTGAATACTGGTGGTCAGAGAGGGAAAGCAAAAGCACTGGGTTTTAGCTAGGGATCCCTAGGGCCTGCTTGGCGTACAAGAGAGGCCCATCAAGTTAGTTTACTGCATGAATGAATAAAGGACCACGGGCAGCGGGGAGGACAAAGGCTCCTGAAGCACTCAGGGATGAGGATGGGATGGTCAGTAGGGATGGGGCCAGCAAAGCCATAGAGGTTCCATTCAGGGGGTGGAAAGCCTAGGCCACGAAATGCCAGCCTTAACTTCCATCCTTAGTGAGGGATGGAGGGGCTTCCCAGGGAGCAGTGTGGCTGGGCACAGTTCCAGCTGGGGTGCCATGCAGAGACAGAAGGGGATATCAAAGGGACTGGGGTTGAGGGAAGCTGGGTTCTCCCCTGGGCCAGGTTCTCTGCAGTCTCAATTTTGCCAAGATACAATTTCCCCAAAATGCAAAAGAATTGGCCTGGAGCAGGGGTCCTCAAACTACGGCCCGCGGCCACATGCGGCCCACCGAGGACAATAATCCAGCCCGCCAGGTGCCGCTGCCTGTCCTGCTTAGCAGCTGACTCGTCCCGGGCCCACAGTGCGCATAGGAATTTGTTCATAGTTTTTTTAAAAACTATAGTCCGGCCCTCCAATGGTCTGAGGGACAGCGAACTGGCCCCCTGTTTAAAAAGTCTTAGGACCCCTGGCCTGGAGATTGCACAATTCCCATTGCCTGTCAGGTCTCCCAAGGAGAGAAAAATGGGGGGAGGAGACAGAAGTTTCCTAGGAATTTAACCAGATCTCCAAACAGAGAAGAGGGCCTCAGGCACATAGAGCTGAGGAAGCTGGACCCAGGGAGGCTCCCAGGATGATGACAGAACAGTGCCTGTGACAGAATCTGTATAGGCTTGTGGTTTGAATCCCCCTGTTACTCATTGATGGAGTGACCATAGGCAAGTTATGGGTCCATTTGTGCCTCAATTTCTTCATCTGTAAAAGAGGGTTAGTCTTACCACAATGGGCTGTTGTGAAGATTGAGTCAATGTGTGTGAAGCTCCCACTAGGACCTGTCATAGAAGAAGTTCTGTGTGTGAGTCTTTCTGATTAATAGGAAGGAGTGGCAAGTCTGCAGGTCATGGCATTGCTCCCTTCTTGGGTGGCCCTCTCCTCTCAATTGCCCACTGCTTCCAGGGGCCCCCAAAGTCAAGGCCAGTCTGCCAAATGCTCCCTCTCAGAGCTTTACTTGCTCCAGGCCTGGGGTTGAGGGAGGATCACCTACCTGGACCTGTGCCCGGGAAGAGGCAGAGGGTAGGGGGAAATGGGAGGCACCAGGTGCAGCCTGCCCTGCTTTCAGAATCGCAGATAGGAAGGGAAAGATCCTCTTCGGAGCATTTGCCGTGTCCCCAGCACCATGCTAGGCATGAGGAAACCAAAGGGGAAACAATAGAAAAAAGTAAGTCTCTTAAGGATCTTAAGAGTTGCCCACCTGCATTAGCATTCCTATTTTACAGCTGAGAATTAGACGCTGAAGTGGTTAAGCAATTTGCTCAAGGTTAAACAATGAAAACATACAGAGCCAAGTTTAGAATCCAGATGAGAAGAGTCTGTCCCTGGTCCTGCCTCTCCTTGCCCTGCCCTCTCCAGCAGGGTCCCTGGAAATCCTCCAGACAGTTTGTTGGTGCGTGAGCTGAAGGATGGGGAGCCTAGTTTAGCTCTGCAGGTCACATTCTGCCTCCCCTACCAACACTATCCCCATCCTATTCTCTAAAATTAAAGAGGCGAGATGCTGGGCTCCTTTTGGCTGGAGCTCAGGTAACTGATATATTAACCTCTCTGCATCTTGGTTTTCTCATCTGTAAAATGGGTGTAGTAATAGAATTAGTTTCATTAATAATAGAATTAGTTGGGAGTCATGCTTGAGAAAATAAGCCTTTTAAAGCTTGCTTGCCAAGTAGTTAGCGATCAGTAAGGGATAACTATGGTAGTTATTGTAGTTATCTCTGTGTGTGGGCGCAGGGAAAAAACGCCATGGGCTGGAGATCGGCTTGGATACTCTCAGTCTGCTCCAAATCCGATCTCGGTTTCCTCTTTTGAAATTTATGGGCGGGACTGGGGCTTGGTGACCACAGGGCATGTCTCCTGTACAAGAACCCAGCAGGCTACAGCGGGTTCTGGCTGTCGCCAACTGTCCATCAAGCTGTCATTAGGTGGAGTGGCGATGTCCTTAAAGCACAGTCAGAGGCGTGTGTGTGTGTGTGTGTGGGGGGGGGGCGCGGGGGGAATCCCTATGCCGAGCAATCAATGGGGACCAGTGGGACTTGGGGAGGGCTCCAGGTGAGGCAGAACGACTGACCCACGGGAATGGGGCCACCGGCTGTGCCAGGAAAGTGCAGGTTTAAGCTTTTTCAATCTTCTGTTGAAACGTTAGTTTCCGGGTGTGGAAAAGGGACCTCTACATCTGCCCTCCTTAGGAGACTCCTGCGGGTGTCTTCTTAGGTCGCTGGCGTTTATCGGAGGAACCATGTGCATTGGAAACTTTCACACTTTGAAAACTTAAAAGTGTAGGACCTCGCTTTCGGCTCAGGAGTCCCAGCGGCGCCTTTGGTGGGTGACCAGCCCCTTGCTGACCTCTGCCCTCCTCTTGCTGCGCAAACCCGGGCTGGTCCCAGCGCGAGGCAGCCCGCGCGGTTTCTGGGTGCCAGAGAAGAGGCACGGCTGGCGGGTGGGGAAGGGACAGCGGCCCAGACCTGCAGGGATTTTGCCCTAAAAGTGGCGAGGTGCCCTGCTGAGAGTCCTCCATTCCCGCACTGGTGAGCGCGGTCAGGATGCGGGAGCGAATCCCGCCTGGAGGGGCTCATCTGACCACGGGGCCAGCGGCCGGATCGGGCTCCTGGACCGCGCGAGCCCTGCTCCGGTGCCTGCATTCTCGCTGGGCCGCCGAGCCCGGGCCGGATGGGCTAGACCGCGGGCTGGTGCTCTGGACCTGGACAAGGACCCCTGCTGGCTTCTACCGGCTTCCAGACTCGAGATCCGGGCGAAAATCGCCGAGGCCTTCTAGACCCTGGCCCTTCGCACAACTCCGTAACCTTCTAGGGCCAGAGGATTTCTTCTGAAGAAAAAGGAAAGGAAAACAAGCGTTAGTTTTTGATCCCATGGTCCTACCTAGGCCCTTCGCTTCTGTCTCCCCTCTTCTCTAGCGCAACAGAAATTAAGAAGGCCACAGGCACTCCCACCCCGTAAACCAGGGCGCGTCTCGGTGCGTCCGCAGCCCGAGCACAGAGGCCCTCGAGGGCTTGCTGGGAGCGGCCCTGGGACCACAGACTTCAGGCCTTTGCAGCTGCTAGACTGAGTCGGGTGCGCAGCGAGGGTCGGAGAAGCTGGGTGTCGCCCACCCAGGCCTGGCGCGTGAGGAGCGCGAGAGGAGCGCCGGGCAGGGCGGCCGGTGGCGAGCTGGGCCGGCAGCGCCCGCAACGTTTTCCCCCGCCGTGAAGCAGCCAGCGTTGGGCCCCTCAGGGCTGGTATCCCGGAACAGGGACCTGCGCTGGAAAAGCGTCCCCTGGGATGTCCCGAAGCACAGGGGATTTTCTGAAAAGTGTCGGCTCATCTTTTCAAAGGGCCAGGACCCTGGGGGTGGGGGGTGGCGTGTGCCACCGTGTTTCTGGTATGGGGGATCCGCCCCTCCCGCCTGAGGGCATGGACTTCACACAGCCTCCAGGTCCCCCGTTGTTTCAAGCAGGCAGATGCACTTACACAAGCCCCCAGCCGCATGCAAAGGGTCAGCAGAAATTGGGAGTGTGGCTCTGCCCAGGCTTCCCCTGGAGCTGCTTTTCTAAAGCCCATCGGTAAATAGGGACTGGGACTATGGCTGCTCAAGTCCCTGTGCACCCTCATCCCCATCTTCCTCTCACAGCCTAGTACCCCGCCGTTAGTGATTGCATCGAGATCCTGGTAGGAAGTCCGGGCCAACACCAAGGAGCGCTGTAGAGAAACAACATGGGCCTGAGAGTGGCCTTGGGGTACCCCTTGGTCATATCTGCAACCCCCACCTCCACTTGAGTCATGTATTTGCTGTAACCTTGGGCAAGGTACTTAATCTTCCTCAGTGTCCTTCTCTGTATAATGGGGGTAAACCGTAGTTACCTCCGCGAGGGTCATAAGGATTTTGCTCAATATTTCATGTCACACAGAAAGCAATGCCTTGATTTTAGAAGACACTCCATAAATGTTATTTGCCTTTATGCACACGTTAGGGCAAACTCAAGATCTGCTCTCTCTTACCTAACAGGCAGGCAGGATAAGATGCAGTGGGCTCAGGACTGGCAAATATGAGGCACTGTAGAGAAGGGCTGGTCAAAGGTAGGCCAAGGGGCTTAAAAATGCCAGACAAGCTTTGGCGGAAATGATTTAAGAATAATTCTTTTCCACTCCCATAACCCCAGGTCCCAGATTCATACGTTTCTGCTCCGTTTGGTATGAAATATTATTTTTAAATATATTAACCACCCAGGTGCCAGTATTAACCACCTGGAAGGTGGCAACCCCCACCTTCCAGAAACTCATTTCAAAGGGCGAAAAAAAAACAACGAACACATTTCTCTTTGCCTCTGTTATGGCCCAGGGAAAATAATGCGTGGGCTTGGAAGCAATCTGTCTCCTGGTCCCCACCACACTATAAAGTCAAACCATTAAACCCTCTGATTTTTAATGTCTTCATTTGTAAAACGGGGATGATGATGATAATAATGCCTTCTTTAAAGGATCTTTGTGAAAGTTAAAGGAAATAATATATATTGAAGCACTTTGAACTAGCAACCCAGGAGGACAGAGTCAACAATTCACTAAAAACAATACCAGAAAACAAAACCTAAGCAAAGAGGAGAAACCCAAAAGGACAGACATTTCCAATGCAGATTGACTAGGGCTTATTTTCATCCAGAGTGAGAGGTCTAGAAGGAAAGTTTCAATTCAGACATGCAGTCTAGCATAAATTTCAGGGAGGGGTTTCAATTACAAAAAAGGAAAACCCTGTCCAACTTGCCATGTTAAAACTTAAAGCATGACTCTATCAGCGTTGACCGGCATGTTTCAGTGATTAGAGTGTCGGCCCCTATGCACCAAAGGGTTCGATTCCCCTGCCTTGGTCAGGGTGTGTGCGGGAGGCAGCCAATTGACGTGTCTCTCACATCCCCCCCCACCTCAAAATCAATGGAAAAAACATCCCTGGGTGAGGATAAACAAAACAGACAAAAGACACATCTCCGTTAAGTCTTGGGATGTTTTCTTATAAGCACATCTCAGTTTGTCAAGTGTCGCTGCAGGAAATTGTCACTTATTAGAGGAGGGCTACAGATTAAACATGGTCAAAGCATGATATAACTGCAGAGTTACTGAAGTGTACTTTTAAAGGAGAAAACACAGAACCACATTTTCTTATGCTATAAACTATAGAAGTGAATATTTATATAGCTTCTCATCTTAATGTCTCTTTACATATTTGTACACTTATTTTGCATCTATATGTGCAAATTTCCATTTTGTGTGAGATCAAATCATTGAACTTTTTTTATTCATAATTTTCATTTACAATCAGAGATAACAAAGGTTTTCCCTCCTCTCTGTTCTTCACAAAATCCCAGCCTGCCCAACAAAACAGAATGTTTCACCTCCATTAATTTTGTAATGATTTAGTTTTTCTTTGGGTTGTGCTTTCCCTCTCCTTAAGTATATGAACCAATTAATTATATTAGCCATATGGCTTGATCATAGCAGCTAATTTCCATTTCATAATGTAATTATTATTTAAACACTGACAATTTATTAGTCAAGGTGTTTAGGAAGTTTCTCTCTAGCTCTATCTCTTTTAAATGATTGAAATAACCATGTAAACTCAAAGACATTAGACTGTTACTTTTCATGGTTTTAGATGACTCCTCAGCTTTAAATACTATATTTCCAAGGAGAAACTTTCACTTGCTCTGTGGTCCTGGAACTTACAATATGGATTGTCCAGAGCAGCTTTGTTTTCCTTACCCAATGAAGGCTTTCAACAATGAGAATATGATGTAATGGCTCACAGGGATACTCAGTTATGTTGGACATGAGTGCTGGCTGGAAAGGCTGTGCAGTCACACAGTACTGCAAACAAAGCATGTCATCCTTCAGTGATCTTAATGCTTTGTCCATTAAATGTACTCCCTCATGTAGATGGCAGCATATTTAACTGGTAAACAGATGTTCCCCACTATCATCTCCGAATTAGAAAGCTGAGGTTATGGTTTACTGTAAGCTCTGGGTTTCTTCCCTGCCCTGAGTATTTTCCAGAGTCATTTCTGTTTTTGCCCCCACTCATCAGAATTTAGCTTCTATTATGGCCTTACTCTTGGTTTAGGGAGCGAATGCTCCTGATACTCTAATAGACATCTTATGGGCCCCTACAAATATTCACATATAATACATAAAAAAGATGTGGAGCATAACACTAAAACATGCCATATTTAAGGTAATTTGCCCTTAATACAGTCTGCTTTAACTGAGGGTGTGGTTTCAATGAACTACTTTGTATATCCCTGAGTTTAAAATACAAGAAACTCACTATGTCAGCTTGTCTCCTAGAAGATGAGATTTAAATGCCAGATGGATAGCTGACCCTTTAATAGGCAAAAACATTGGACTTTAAGCCAGTTGAGAAAATGTGAAATTGTTTTTGTAAACTAGCTAGCCTACTCTCACTTAACTAGAATTTTAAAAAATTTACATTAAGGTCATACATTTCCTTATATTCATCACCATTTGTTATTGATTATATTTCCTGATAAAGATTCCTATTCAGGTGTGCTATATTGAAAATATTTGTTAAGAGCTTGAGTACCTTTTATGGATCCTAGCACTTTAAGAGAGGTGTTCATCTTAAGATCCTTTTATCATCATTGCATGGTTATTGGACTACAGATGGGTGCATAGGGTGAGCATTAGGCTTCTGATCTCAGAATGATGAACTTATTGCCCCTTTATCAGAACTAAGACTCCCTTACTCAAAGGTCTGCCAAATGTGATACATTTATAATAAGTAATTAAATCATTAATTGAGAGTGGCTAATAGTGCCTTGCAATAGGAGTTGCTTAACAATAATTTGTGCATGGGTAGATATCACAGATCTTTTATTTTTCCATATTATAATTATTATTTTTTAAATAAACATCATTTAAATATGACATTCATAAATAAAATTTATTTATCTGTTCTTCTCTTGTTTGACATTTAGATTGCATCCAGTTTTTGGCTATTTTGAATAATGCTGCTATGAACATTTTTGTATATGTGTTTTGGTATACATATGTGCATTTCTGGTGGGTATAATGCCTAGGATAGAATTGCTGGGTTATTGTATTATTATTGATTTTATTGTCTGATAAGGAATATATAATAATCTTCTAATGGCATCCCATCTAACTCAGAATAAACATTAATGGCCTTACAATTATACACAAAGCCCTAAGCAGTTGGTTCTGGCACTACTTTCTTTCTTGCTGCCTCTACTTAGCTGTTGTAACCTCCATGCTATTCTTAGAACTTATTAGGCCTGCTTCTCCCTTAGGGCTTTTTTCCTTGCCACTTCTCTCTGCCTGGAAGCTCCTCCATCAAATATTTGCAGGATCCCTCCCTCATCTCTTTCACTTGATTCAAATGTCACCTTCTCAGCAAGGCCTTCCCTGACCAGTCAATTAAAGCTGCAATCTGCCCTGGCTGGTTTTTCTCAGTGGATAGAGCATTGGCTTGTGGACCGAAGGGTCCCAGGGTTGATTCTGGTCAAAGGACATACTCACCTCAGTTGCAGGCTCCTCCCCGGCCTGGGCCCTGGTCAGGGTGCACGTAGGAGGCAACCAACTGATGTGCCTCTCTCACATCAATGTTGCTCTCTGTCTTTCCCTCTCTCTTCCACTGATTTTCCACTAAAAATCAATGGGAAAATATTCTTGAATGAGGATTAACCAAAAAAAATAAAAAATAAAAAAATAATAAAAAAGCTGTAATCCCTTCCTATTACCCTATTACCTCATTACACTCCCTGTCATCTTTCTTTGCTTTATGTTTTTCCATATCACAGATTGGTATCTGACATGCTTTATGTTTTTATTTGTTTGTTTTTGGTCTCTTCTCACTAGAATGTAAACTCCATAAAGGTAGAAATTTTTGTCTGTGTGATTTCTTACCACGTCTGCTATATCCACTGCTATATCAACAACTTCCTAGTCCTAGAATAGTGCCTGACAAATAAACAGATGCTCAGTAAATAGTTAATGAATGGAGAGGGGGGGGGCAATGGTAAGATATGTACACATAATACCTTAATAAAAAAATGGAAAAAAAAGTTAATGAATGAATAAATCAATGGATGAGAAAATGAGGTCACGCTGGTGAAAGCAGAAAACTGCTGTAAAAGAGTCAGGAGACCTGGCTGTTGGTTTCTTCAGAGTCTCTAATTGACTCTGTGACCTTGGGCAAGTCACTGTCAGCTCCATTGCTTGTAAAATGAGTATCCTAAAGCCTGCCTCCACCCAGGACTGTGAAGTGGATCAAGTGAGAAAATGTGCATGAGAATGCTTTCCAAAGTTTGAAGTCTTTATCAAAGTAGGTATTCTCAGCTGGCACATAAGATCTCCCAAGAAAAATGACTTAAGAATGATAGAACAAATAAAGACTGTCCAGTGAGAACCACAGCTCTCTTTTCCCTTTTATGTCTTATAAAGGTTAATGCATGTCATGGTTCAACTGTCTCTTACTCATGTATCTAATTGATGTGTTTTTCTTCTTAGTAGAGACCAAGATTGAGGGCTCCAGCAGACTTCTGAGCTCCGAAACCTCCATTCATGGATAGGGCTGGGAATCCTAAAGAAAATCCAGGTTTAGCTGGAATGATGAGAGCAGTAATAAGTATGCACATTTATTGAGTGCCAGGCAAATGATGCTTTGCATCTTTTAGCTCATTTATCATCATAACATCCCATTGAGATACTGTTATTACTCTTTGTGTCACAGGTGGAGAAAATGAGGCAGAAAGAGGTGAAAGGAACTTCACTAAGCTAGACAGGTAGGAGCAGGATTTGAACTCAAGTAGCTGGGTAGAGAGCTCTAGTAAATAACTACTCTGCTATGCAGCCCAAGTTCAGTAACCTTCTGGGTGGCCCTGTCTATTATAGAACAGCATAGGCTATGTCCATGGAAGGGGAACTTTCCTTCCTGACAAGCTTACCCAAGAGTCCAGGACAGAGTGTGTGCTCTCTGATGTTGCTGGGAATAGTGATATTATTGTAAAGATCTTGCTTCTTCTAGGGCCAGTGGTGGCTCACGAGCCTCTGTTTGCCGACCACTGTTCTAGGCAGTTACCAAAACAGTATTGTGGCTGAATGAAAAGGCTTGATAACACCTTTATTGGTGAGGATCTGAAGGAATTGGAAATTAAATCTTACACATTGTTGGTGGGAGTGTAATATAAAACCACTTTGGAAAATTCTTTGGCAGTTCTTTATAAAGTGAAACATGTAACTATCCTATGACCTAGACATTTCACTTCTAGGTATTTACCCAATAGATATGAGAACATATGTCTACAAGTATATTTAATAAGAATGTCTATAGCAGCTTTATCCACAATAACTAGAAATTAGAAATAACCCAAATATCCATCAGTAAAAGAATGGATAAACAAGTTGTGGTATATTCATACAATGGAATACTACTCAGCAATATGAAGGGGGAAAAAAACCTACTACTAACAACAACCGCATGGCTGAATCTCATAGACATGATGCTAAAAGTCATTAGCAAAAGGAGCCAGACACAGAAAAAATCTATGCTACAGGTTTTCTTTTTTATGAAGTGCTTTAACTGGTAAACCTGATCAATGGTGACAGAAATCAGAATTGTGGCGCCTGTGGGAGGGGACTTTGATTGAGAAGGGCAAATTCATTGACCTGTGCACTTAACATCTGTAGATTTTACTGTGTGTAAATTATATTTCTATTTAAAAATATCAAATAAAAATGAAATCATGGGTGTTTCAGCCAACCTCGTGCTTGGTGTGAGGCATACAATCAAAGACATCTATTGTTCTAGCACAGCTGCTAAGGCAGCCTCAGCCATGAAGAGTTCTCCATGATTAGATTTTTCTATATTTCGTTCATGCTCAAAAGTTTTCTTTCCTGAACTAATTGGCCAACTAGGACCCGTAAAAACAGTCATTTAACAATTTAGTTAAGTTTTAGCTGAAGGTCAAAGGCAAGTGATTTTTAGCCTTCTCTTAGATCAGCAGAAACCAAACAATATGAGGCATAAACACCAAAGGCATGGAGCTGGGAACAGGAAGCCTGGAAGTTCAGGTCAGTTGTGCTAGTATCTAGCTAGTGTTCGTCTTGCCATGCTCAAGGTACTTCACTTTTCTGGACCTGTTTTTTTTTTTTCTTTCCTAAATGAAGGAACTGAATAGAGCATAATCTCTGGGGAGTCCATCAGATCTAACATTCTGAGACTCTGCATAGCTTCATCTTTCCTACAGAGTCTTCCCTGGAGTGGTCCAGAAAGTCCTAAACTGAGTTTGACATCTTTTTCTCTAGACTACTTCCTCCTCCTGTATTCTTTTTTTAAAAATATTTTTTTATTGATTTCTTACAGAGAGGAAGGGTGAGGTATAGAGAGCTAGAAACATCAATTAGAAACATCGATGAGAAACATCGATCAGCTGCCTCCTGCACCCCCCCCCCCCACCCCACTGGGGATGTGCCCATAACCAAGGTACATGGCCCTGACCCCAATCGAACCTGGGACCCCTCAGTCTGCAGGCCAATGCTTTATCCACTGAGCCAAACCAGTTAGGCCTCTTCCTGTATTCTTGTTCTCAGTTTCTCAGAACCACCGTCATGAATTCGTTCATTCATTAGATACTTATTGAGCACATAGGAGGTTCCAGGCACTGCTCCTGATATTGGTGATACTGCAGTGAATAAAAGAGACAAAATCCCTGCCCTGAAGAACCTCATATACTCTAGTGGCAGTAATGGAATGATATAAAACATTCTAGGAGTTATAGAATAAGATGTAGGGGGAAAGGAGATAGAAAATACTAGTAAGGATGATGTTCAGGTTTTAAAAGGATGGCCAGGAAAGGCCTCATTGGGGAAGTGATACTATAGATACCTCAATGTTATCCCTGATCCCCCTCTTTAATATCCACCACATGACACTTTGTACATATTTTTAAAAGTCACTTTATTTGTCATGTTCCAAAATGGTCTAGAATGGCTGTTTCCTTCACTGGACAATGAACTTTCTGAGCATAGGACCATGTCTTATTAATTTTTGTAATCTTGGCTGAAACCAAACAATCAATGACATCATTTGTGTTCTGATACTCCCATTCCCATCATCTCACTGTTCTCAGTAATCCAACCACGATGATTTATAACTTGTGACTGAAAGACATTTATGGGTATAGTCCCATTTCAAGGCTGACTCTCTCTTTCTAAAAAATACACATTTATTGATTTCAGAAAGGAAAGGAGAGGGAGAGAGAGATAGAAACATCAATGTTAAAAGAGAATCACTGATTGGCTGCCTTCTGCATGCCCCCTTACTGGGGAATCGAGCCTGCAACCCGGGCATGTGCCCTTGACCAAAATCGAACCCGGGACCCTTCAGTCTGCAGGCCGATGCTCTATCCATTGAGCCAAACCAGCTAGGACAAGGCTTATTCTCAACTAAAGTTAATTATCACAGAGTCACAGATTCTCAGGCTTGGGAGAACAATTCCAGGTAATCTAATTCAACTACCCACCTGACACTTGGAGACCCTTCTTCAACATTTCTTGTAAGCTGTAGAGTTATGGAGCTCTTCACATATGGTGTAATGGTGATAGGGGTGTGGGGAATCCATAGCTCACTGGAGGCTTTGTTTTTCTACTCTTCTCTGTTTGAGGATGTTATGTGTGAAAGGAATGAAGTAGGAAGTCATTTGTATTAGAACGCATATGTATTTATATACACATACACAGTGTAGGTTTAAATCCACAGATTGCTTAAGATGATGAACAGCAGGCTGTTACTTAAAATGTTAAAAATGAGTGAGAGACTGAGATTGTACCCAGAGAGAAAAGTATTTGTAATTTGAAGTTAAAACCATCTGTCAAAGCAAGGACTCAGAGTAAAAAGCAAATGGGCAGGTAGATCCATAGATGAGTGGCAGGGGACAAGAATCACCAAGGCAACTGGCAATCTGGGCACCAATCTAACAGAGCAGGAGACTATAAGCCTTCAGTAAGCCATACCTGACCACAGAAACTTCAAGTATCACTTTTGCCCAGAGTTTTGTGAGGAACCCCTTATGTATTGTGCATGTCCCAATAAAACTCAATATGCTTGAGCTGCTTAAGGTTGTATTTCACCAATGAGGTAAAAGCTTCTAATTCCCTATGTTCTTTTTCATTTGCTGTTCTTGTAGGACACAGACGTGTATCTGTGAGTGAGAGGAATAACAAACTCTTCAAGAATCAGAATTCTTTAAATTCTGTCTTTGCCTCTTGTTCTTAGTCTTTAAATAGTTTGGGGTAAAAACTATCTATTACAAAGGGAAGTGCTAAGAGTTAAAAAGTAAAAAGCGTATCATGTCCAGCAGTCATTCGGTCCATCTTTGGTAACCATTCCCTCGGTTGATTGAAATCTGTCTTTCCTATGGCTTCCACCCTTGATTCTAGTTCTAACCCAGGACCACACAGAACAAATCCAAAGGATCTGCCACATTATAGTCCTTGAATATCCTGAGGCAGCTTGCACATGTGATGAGAAATTACTGAACTCATGAATATCATGTGCCTAGCACAGTGCTGGCTTGTGGTAGCACCTCATAAATGGTAGCTGTTGTTATTAGTTGTATTATCACTTTTTTTTTGAGCCATTTCTTTTCTCATAAGCCAAACCCTTTTAGGAAAGTGGTTCACACTGCTGTCACAGAATTAACTAAACAGAGGTTCCAATTTAATTACATCAATAACTTTATGTGTAAATGTTAGACACCAGGGTAATGGACAACTGGAGATATCTCTTTTTACTCTTCACTACCTGTACCTTACCTTTATTATGTGCCAAATTACCCCAAAAGACTTGGCTCAAATTATTTCCTCTTTGAATCTCTTTCCCCTCTTCCAAGGAGAATGGACCATCCCATTTCTTCCCTTGAGTTGAGATTGAATAATAATATTACATCAAACTTTTTTTGGGTACATATTTCTTTGTGTTCTAGTGTGAGTTTTTATTTGGGATGGGTTCCTAAATGTGGATTCAATAGGACAAAGATTATACATATTTTACATTTTGATAGATAATGTCAAACTGTCATGCAAAAAATCTGTACCAATTATATTTCTTCCAAACATTGCATGAGTGGCACAAAAAAATCTTAACCTATCAAAAATATGAGGCTCCTCACTCTAAAAAAATGATAAAACAATTAAGTTTCCGGTGTGACCCATTGAAAGACATTCTTGGTGTAAACGTGCATTTGCCATTTCAAAAGAGTATTTTATAGAGGGGCATAAACATTGCTCTTTAGTTCTTTTAGACAAGTATTTGTAGTTGAAACTATTTGCCATTTAAATTCAATTCACCGAAATCCAGTACTTAAACAAATGAACAGCACTTCTGGTTTCTATTAGCTTTCTATCTTTGTATATCAGAGACTTTAGTAATAGCTCTGATGACTTATGTCATAAACAAAGAATGTGCTTATCTTTTAATATTAAAGGAATGTGGCTAAATGACCTTCTATAGCTCCCAGTTTAAAAATAAAAACATCAACCACAAATTTACTTAAATTCTTATACTTCTGATTTGAAATTCTAGCATCTCATATGTAAGCGTTTTCATTTATTAAATATGTTTATTAGTTCCTACAATATGCATGTGTATTCTTGTATTCTGCTATGTACTAAGAGGATTAAAAAACTAGATATGGTTCTTTTCTCTAAAAACTTCCACACATATAAAAATATATTTAGAGGAATGTGTCCATCTATTTATTCATCCATCCATTCAATTATTCATTCAATAAACAGTGTCTGTTGTAGTAATGCAGTGGGAACTCAAAGATGAATAAAAGGTGATCCGTGTCCTCAAGAAAGGACAATCTAGGTGAAGAAACAGACATGCTTATGTCCTCCTGGGGGATTAGAAAAGGGTTTTCCAGGAGAGGTTGGCTTCCTTTCCCTTCCACCAGCAAAAGGAAACCCTAATTATCTACAGGGAGATGTTTGAAGGGTATGTAGAATTTCAATAGATGGTGTAAGAAGTTCAGTTAAGGTTGATGAAATACAAATATGCTGTGCAAAGGCGTGCAGATGCAAAATTACATTGGAGAACAGGTTAGAGGGGGGGAAGTCAAGTAATATAGCAGATATAGAAATTGTAATTGGAAAAAGCTGGCTAGAGGCAGTAAGGAGGAAGGGTATCACTCTTATGGGTAAGAATTGATTAGAGAAGACTTTATGGAAAAAGAGGAAATACTTAAACAGGAGTTGACAAGGGGTCTAATGTTCTTAGGGGACAAAGGAATGGATCTATTTTGGAAACAAGAAGTATCCAACATTGTATCACACTCTTTCCTGCTTAATGTTTTCACATGGACTATTTTCTCTGTCCAGAATCCTCTTTGCCTGTAACAGAATGCTTATGGTAGCCATTAATAAAAAACTCAAGTTGGATGGACCAGTGGTTGGTTTAGCCTTCAGTTCATAATACCATCAGGGCTCTGCCTCACTGTGGTTATGCTAGTTCTCTTCTGTATGTTGGCTCTATTTTTCAGGCTGGGTGTTCTTCTGGCAGAGAGATGGCTGCCACTAGCTCCCAAGCTGCATGTCCTTGTTCACATCCAGGAAGAGAAAACAGCTCTTTCCCTTCCTTCAAAAGGAAGCCCTGGCCATCATTCTGATTAATTCAACTTAGGTCACATACCCACTAAGAATCCATTACTCTGACCTGAAGTCTGTCATATACTAATTGGCTTAGGCCAGTCCATCTCTGAACCATCACTCTGGCAAGGAGATCTGATTGTAGCTATCAGGGGCCCTGTCCTTGAAACGAGGGCAGGCTCTCTATACCAGTCCAAACCAGTGGCTAATATCCTATGTGTGCAAGGGGTATGTGGGGTGAAGGGGGAAGGAGGGAGGTAATCACAAAATCTACTCTATTTCTCCACTAGATTGCCTAGCCAACTCACTGTTTCTGTAGTTCTCACCTTAAAAGTGAAGTTTGCAGAAAGGCTTTCCCTGATCTACCAAACTAAATTAGTCTCCCTGTTCTAGCTCATCATGGTGCCCCGTAATTTTTCTTCATAACACTTAATCATCTTTAAGGTATATACTTCTTTGTGTGATTATTTGTTAGAAGTTTGGTTCCTCCACTAGACTCTAAGCTCTATGACAGCAGAGACTATGGATTTTCCTTTGCACAGGTCCCTGGCTGGCACATAAGAGGCATTCCATAAAAGTACATGAAATGAATCAATGGATTCATCTCACCTCCTATTCAACAAGGAGAAATATTTTGATCAGCTTAAAAATTGTTATAGCAGGGGAGGGGGAACATAAGAGTGAATATTAAGCTCAGAGCTGTTATAATGTGAGCTGATAAGTATCATGTACAACAGATAAGGTACATGGATTGAAAGACTCACTGTTGCCCTAAAGATTAGGGCCTAACCAGTTTGACCTGTGGACTGAAGGGTCCCAGGTTCGATTCCAGTCAAGGGCATGTACCTTGGTTGTGGGAATATCCCCAGTAGGAGGTGTGCAGAAGGGAGCTGATTGACGTTTCTAACTCTCTATCCCTCTCCCTTCCTCTCTGTCAAAAATCAATAAAAAAAATATTTTTAAAAAAGACTCACTGTTATTGTAAATGACACTGTCAAATTCCAGTTTTGCATAAAAAGTCTTGTCATTTGTAATAATATTCATTTTCTTATCAAGGTTACATCTCACAGCAGAGTAAATTTTAAATGCACTTACACAGACCAGGACTGTCTTGCTTTTCTTATACAGTAATAAATTATCTGCATTAGAAATGCACAATCATGGAATGATAAGGATGTTTTTATATAGGCCAAAGAAATCTTTATTAGCCAGTAGAACTGCTGTCATTCAAAATATACATTTTAACTCCTGGCTGTTTCAAAATTTATTTTCATATTAAGTTTGGTACAGTTTTCAATTAGAGGAATTTAGGAAAAAAATTAAGTTTTAACACTTTGACATATTTATGTCAGGGAAGGTGGCTCTAATCAGCATTTGGTAGGGTGAATGTGGGTTAATCTATTTAGTATAATAATTTCACTTTGTTAGGCAATCTCTGGGAATAAGCCCTCATTTGAGAAAATAAATCATCAATGGAAAGAGATCCTTTCTCCTCGTGCTCCTCACCCATTGTTTGTCTTTATTATTTGCTATATTATATAGTATTGATTAAAATGCATAACAATATCATTATATGAAGAAATGAAGACAATATGTACATTAAAGAAATAGAAATCCCAGGCCTTTAGTTGACAGTAATATATATTTTTTAGATTGTGCAAGATACAGGTAAAGCAATGAGGTAGATTTTTGTTGGGCTCTGGCTGGTTTTGCTCAGCATATAGAGCATCAGCCTGTGGACTGAAGGGTCCTGGGTTCAATTGTGGTCAAGGACACTTACCTCACTTTCAGGCCCTATCCCACGTATGGTGGGGAGGCAACCAATTGATGTGTATGTCTCACACTGATGTTTCTGTCTCTCCCTCTCCTTCCTACTCTCTCAGAAAAAAAGTATATATATATATATATAATTTATATTTTATATATATATAATATATATATAAAATTTATATAATATTTGAAATCCTACCTCTATTTCAATTTATGTATATATACTAGTATATATATATCCTTGGGTGAGAATTAAAAATTAAGAAAAATTGTTGGCATTGTGTGTGTGTGTGTATATCACATATATATTTGACATCATTATACCTTACACAAAACCAAAACAAGAAATGGACTTGTCTTTAAAATGTTTTACTTTTTGAGAAGCTCCTGGCTGTTTCCTAAATCTAAGTTGTGTTTTTAACATCGCATTAAGAAAACCGGCTTAGCCTAGTGAGACAAAAAAATCGACATTAGGACATTTGTTCTATCTCAACAGTAACTTCGGATAATTGCACCAGATTCCTGTGCCTCAGTTTCTCCAGCCATAAAATGCTTTTCAGTTAGGTGTTCAGTGTTTGTTGAATAAATGAATGAAATAATAATAATCAAACACTTACTGAGTTTTCACCATGTGTTAGACACATTACATACATTATCACATTGAAGCCCTATGAAGTACATGTGGTTATTTGCTATTTTATAGAGGAGAAAGTTAAGCTTAATTAACTTGCCCAAAGTCACACAGTTAGCAATGTGTGAAATTTGAACCAGGACCGGCTAACCCCAGTGCTTGTGATCTTAAACATGCTATGTTTGAGTCGTCCCTCTGCTCCAGGAGGAGAAAGTCAGCTAAAGGCAACTAACAACACTCCAGCTATCCCTTGCCTGGTGAACTTGTGCCTGTGCTTTGTCGTGTGACACTGTGTGAAGAAGGAGTTTGGCATGGCTGGAATCTCTCACCAAAATGACTGGTCTTGAAGATTGAGTCACTAAGGTCCTTCTAAACTAAAGAGAGACTAATTGATCTCAAAATGTGTATTGCTCTTTGGCTCCTTTGTGGGTAAGTGAGGGGCATAGAGCTAAGTATTACTGCCACCTCTTTCAGAAATCTAAATATAACGCCCTCAACAAAAATTTGACACCTAGCAGAATAAATGACCCAGGGATTCCTCAGACCCAGATGGCAATGATTGGAGGTTTGGAGAAGAAGGCCCCACTCTGGTTTATGGGAGACACAGAGCATCCTAATTAATATTTACAAAGTGTATACATGAACATTGAAGTTGAGTTTATGAGACTCTGAAAACCTTCATTTCATTTTAAAACAGTGCCACATACTGACCTAGCTCTGTGGAATTTGAGATGAGACTCCATGTTCTTCCTTAGAATTTAGAAATATATTCCATATTTTGAAAGATTGAAATCTGATTGATACAGTGAACACATTCTGGGCATAAACTGAATATTTTATAAAGCTGAAGTGAAGTGACAGTGACTCCAGTACCACTGTGGGAGTCAAGGGTGTGCTCAGCAATGCTACCCCTGTGAGTCTTGGACAAAATTGGAGAAGCCACAGCACGTGTGAAAGGTCAAGGGGAACAAACACACAACCTATTAGGTCAGGCATGAAAAACAGGTATCACAACCATATACTAGTAAGTATATATCTTCCCTAATCTATTTTTAAAAATATCTTTTTAAAAATTCAGTTTGGGTGAGAGGAAGAAAACCAAGAAATTACCCCAAGGAACAAGGAGAGGATAGGTAGAGTGGAGGAGAGAACTGTAAGGAAAACAGAAGAAATGTGATTTCTGAGTATTTTCTTAACTAGAATCACGTAACTAAAAGAGGTCAATGCTTCATAAATTCTAAAAAGTGCTTATCAAGACCTAGCCAGTTGCTCAATGGTTAGCCCATGGCCCTGAGGACAGAAGGGTCTCAGGTTTGAGTCTGGTCCAGGGCATGTACCTCTGTTTCAGGCCCAGTCCCTAGTCCCGAGTCGAGGAATGTGCAGAAGGCCACCCGTTGATGCGTCTCTCTCACATTGATGTTTCTCCCCATCCCTTTCACTCTCTCTAAAAACCCAAGTGTCCTTGGGTGAGGATTGACAACAACAAATGGTGCTTATCAAAGCAAGAAGATATTTTAAGGCCCTCACTCTGGATGAAAACAAACACAACACTATTTAGACTGTGATACAAGCCAGTAGACATCACAATATTCTGTTAATTTTGGAAGGCTATCACATGTCATCACGAACACAACAGAATCTCTTAACATACCCTGTGGTATCTGAGTATTGGATGACATAATATCTTTCTGGTTTCATTGTGCATTTCCTTGCTTCTTTTGGTTTCTGTCAAAACAGAAATATTCTATTGATGCATATAAATCTAAAAAATTAATAGTTAATAATAGAACAACTTAGTATGCTCAAAACATTTTAATAAATCAAAGCAAAGCATCCTATGTGATAAAAGGGTAATATGCCAATAGACCAAAAGGCAGAACAACCGAACAACCAATCAAAGTATAATATGCTAATGATATGCTAAGGCTGCTCAACCGCTTGCTATGATGTGCACTGACCACAGGGGGCAGATGCTCCAACCAGTAGGTTAGCTTGCTGCTGGGGTCCAGCTGATCGGGATTGAACGAGACAGGCCGGACATGCCCTGGACCCCTCCTGTGGTCCCTCTCTGGCCCGATTGTGTACTGGTGATGTCCCTCAGCCTGGCCTGCACCCTCTTGCAATCCAGGATCCCTCAGGGGATGTTGGAGAGGCAGTTTCAGCCTGATCCCACAGGCCACTCCCCTTGGGAGGGTGCCAGACACAGGGCTCATGGCTGGCGAGTGCTGCTGTGGCAGCGCGAGCTTCTCCCGATCGGGACTGATTGGGTGCAAGCCTGCGGCAGGCACAGTGGGGCCGGGATGAGCGGAGAGGCAGGTAGGAGCTGCAGGTGGCATTGGACTGTGGGTTTCTGCCCAATCCGTGCAGGCCCCCACGAGGGACCCCACCAGTGCACAAATTCATGCACCAGGCCTCTACTACATAAAATATTATAGGAACTTCTAAAAGCAGTTTTCTGTGTTAATTATTTACCTTCCAACTAATAATCAGAGCAAGAAGTTTTAAGGTGGTTATTCATACCATGTACAATGAATAATTATGAAAATAGCTGTAGAAAATAGAAGTAACTCACTCTGAAGAAATGACTTAAATTATGTGAAATAAGTAAATTGTATTAAATTATTAACTTATAAAACTGAGTACCATAAATGTTTGACATAATGCACTTATGATATCGGCACAATTATTTCTATTTACTAAAAGTATTTTTCCTTGTATAAAATATCTAAATAGCTGCACTTTAATCATTTGAAATACATTTATATGAAGTTAATGGAATTGTGTTTATGTAATCAAAATCTATTACGACAACATCTAGATATTTGGTTATATGTATTAGGAAAAAAAAGGTAAAATTGCTTCATATATGTTAAAGCAATATTAATACTGATGCACTCAAAATGAAGACAAACAGAATTTTTACTCATAATGCTGTATAGGTAAATATCATTTTTCCTTTTCTCCACAGGTCCTTTTATTTCCATGTGAAACTTAAAGGGAACTCCTTTTAAAGAATCTAAGGATAATGAAGTAATATAATTAATATTCTAAGTAACAAAAAAATTGCCACACATATGAAACTTTTAGTTTTGGATCATACATTTCAAGGAAATAGAATATAATAAGATGACTTTAACATCAAGACTAAGTCAAATGACTGCTCTGTGCTTCAGAAGGCATTTGCATCTTGCAGAGTGAAGGACCATCCAGGAACATAAATTATCAGTGTCTGACTACAAAGAATCCGGGTTATTTAGCTCTGGCTAGATAGGTGCTTATGTTATTTGCTTTAATTCTACTTTTGACTTCATATAAACAGTAACTTAAGTGAAATGGTTCTAGAACTTTTTAAAACTAACACTATAATATTAAGTGTAACAATACATACTACATATATTATGATAGGAGTAAAAGTCTACCTATCTATCTATCTATCTATCTATCTATCTATCTATCTATCTATCTATCATGGTGTCAGGTACATCAATGTAAAATTGCATTTAGAAAGTCCATAAGTGAAAAAAGAAAAGAATTAAAAAAATAAGAAAATAAAGTCCATGCGTGAATAGTGACTCCAGTTTAAGAACCAAGTTTAATTGGGAGATTAGGGAGGGGAACAGATTCTTTTGAACTCTTCAATTTTTGAAACTATGTACATGTATTATTGTTTTATTTTCAAAAAAGAAAACAAAGTAGTTGACATTTTCTTAGGCTACAATGGGGGCAATAACATGTTATTAGTGTTACCACAGGTAAAATGGCTTATTTTAAAAGTATCTTGCAGGATCAGAATTAAAATTTTATTCAATTCTTTCTCATTTTTTAAAAGTAATACTATCTGAATTTCAGTTACTATGGTATGACTGTGTCTAAAAAAGAATTAAAGTAATAAAACCATCTTAAAAGAACATTATGACTAAGACGAGAAATACTGAGAAGGTCTTTAATGTTTTGCAAAGACATGTAAGAAAAAGAATTATGTTGAGTTGGGACAATGCACGGAGAGGCCGCTTTCACAGTGGTTCTTTTAAGGGAGTTGACATTTCATGTATTGAAATATGTAGAAAACAGGTGCCTGGCTGCAGGGCAGTTTATTTTTCCAGCTGACCTAATAAAACCACATACATACATACATACACTTATGTTTTATTCAGGGGAAGAAACAGGACAGGTATGTTATTGTTGATTTTAAAAAATGTTTTTATTGATTTCAGAGAAAGAGGAAGGGAGAGGAAGAGAGAAACATCGACATCGATGGTTGCCTTCTGCACGCACTCCAACTGGGGATGGAACAGGAAACCTGGGCATGTGCCCTGACTGGGAATCAAACGGGACTATGTTCAACCAGCTGAGCCACACCATTGATTTTTAACTCAGGATAGTTTAGGACAAAAGGTAGGATCCAATAATCTTGTGTGTCAGTGTAATTATAGAGGTGAAATAATATTAAATGCTTGATTTTTGTGCCATAGGTTGAGATTTGAAAACTGACATAAACTTTTTTTGAACTGGCCACCATGCAGCCTAAGTTATGGCAGTGATATAATTCTTACTTGGTTATGTCTCCAAGTTTCCTGATGGTTTTTAATAACAATATTTTATTGATTTCACTAATGAGATGTCATTGTAAGATAACTTTCCTTATCCTCCTAGGAAGTCTTGCTTACTTCCAAATGTTCAGCTGTGTACATATCATAGCAATAGTTCCTTTTTATCGAGTGCTTACCATTTAGTCCTCTCAAAAATCTTTATAATGGTGGCATTATTGTTTTTGTACTTTACCAATAATGAAACTGAGACTCAGAGAAGTTAAGAAACTTGTCCAAGAACCTGTTCATGAATGTCAGAAGTGGGATTAATTCAAGTCTGTCTATTTCTAAAACCTGAGCTCTTTCTTCTATGCCTTCCCCAGACTCCAGATCTTAAGTTGGTAACCATTTAGACAATGTTTTGTTAAAAACACATACATTTATTAAAGATTAATTATCTCTAAATGTTTTGACAAATTTTCCTAATTCACTGACTTAACTAACGGACCACCTATTTCTTCTGAGTTTTGTTCCTGTTCATTAAAAATGTACAGTTTTATTATCTATCGTTCTTTTGGTATTTTTACATATTGTATCTAATCTGCATAGTTTCATTCCAGATCTTTAAAAGTGACTGACATAATAAAGTGTTTCACATTTCCAGTTTCTTGCTGATTTACAAGGAAGTCATTGTCTTTACATCACCATAGAAAATCCCCAATGTTATTCTTACACCTTTCTGTGTCAAAGAACTGAATGCCAGGAAATTCTTCTGTCTATAAAATACCACTCATTTAAAAAGAGTTAAAATCTGAGTTTGTTTTCAAAAGAAAATAATCAGCAATGCAGTGAAACTGCTTCTGATGAAGGAAGTAAATAAAGCCAATAAATCACCAGCCAAGGTTTGGCCATCATAACTGACTCTGTTTTACGTGCCCGAAACGTCCCCTTAGAACTTCTACTGTGTTATTTTATACT
This sequence comes from Corynorhinus townsendii, assembly GCA_026230045.1. Classification (NCBI taxonomy): domain Eukaryota; kingdom Metazoa; phylum Chordata; class Mammalia; order Chiroptera; family Vespertilionidae; genus Corynorhinus; species Corynorhinus townsendii. The sequence goes on from JAPDVU010000005.1 coordinate 43,781,793, forward strand.
TACTTACCTGTTGCTTTGTCACTGTCCTAGAGTTTCATGCATTCCTCTTTTGTCATCTCAACTACTTTATAATTTCATCAGAACAGGATCTCCTATATTCTAGTTTTATTTTAATTTTTTAAAGACATGATCCTAAAAGTCTCATGTTATGAATAAATCGGCACTCAATAAATATCTAGTGAAAAAGACTGAAGTTATCACTTCTGTGTGAAAGGAAGAATTCACACCATAAACTAAGAAATGCTCTTGTTTATTAAATACCTTTTTTCTAATTCTAAAATCATAGTGTATGTTAAAATGTGTGTCTCCTCAAGAGCAAACACTAAAGGATTAATTTATCAACAAACTCAGTTTTTCATGAAAAGAAATCATAAGTACGAAAAATGTTCATTAAATTTTATGAAGGCAGAGGCTTAGTCTGTGGGTGGTGAGTATCTCACCCATCTCAGTCATAGGTTTTTAAAAATTGAAATGGGAGGATCATAGAAACCTTCTTGTCTTGGCACGAGAACATCACACTCTTCCTGAGAAACTGCTAGAGGTTTTGGTTTGTGGGCATGTTACTCAGGCTCTTAGTCCTTCATTAAGCAGCCCAAGAACATTGATTTTACTATGTAGTTTGTCTTTCTGTATTAGATTCATTTGGGATTATTTGCCAAGTATTATAGATTCATATTAGTTGGATCTAGATGATCTGGACTAAACCTTTTTCAAGGTATAGGAAGAGAAAATGCCTTGCCAAGAGCCCTTTTCTTATTAAATCTTTTCCATTCTTGAGCCTGTTTTGGGCAGACAAGATAAAGACCAGGTACAGCTAGAAATAAAACTTACCTCTGAAGACCCCAGAAAAGACGCATGGGTTCTACTGGATGTGTTTGATTTATAATTTAGACATAATTTTTGTTTTGTTTTGGACAATGGTTGAAGTAAGTTCTTCTGAAAAGGGCTCACGATATTCCTGACTCTTACAGCTGTTCTCCCCGCTACCCCATCAAAGTGCTTGCTAAATTTTCTGAAGTTAGGACAGCAATTAGACCCATAACAATGAAGTTCATTAATGAGAACTAATTGAAAATTAATTCACCACGACTCTACTTGTTGTGTTGTTAGTGAGCAACTCTCGAATCATCAGAGCATGGCAAAATACTTCAAAATGACACAGAGGTTAATGAGGTGGTGAAGCATCAGAAGAACAAAGTCTTGTAATATTAAAATAGCCACCAAGCTTAAAACAGCCGCTTGTCCCTCCCTTCTGACTTCCCTTCCTGCCTCATTCCACTTTCTTGTTACATTGTCACTTGACAGAATAGACACCCAACACGCTATCTCTTTTCCCAACAAGTCTTTCCTAGAGAAGAAATTCCACAATATTTTCCAGGTTTTGATGACTAAATATGAACTTGGCAAATGCCAATTTATCGACTCTCCAAATCTTAAGGAATCCACTTTTTCATTTAAAAAAAATGTTTATTATGGAAAATTTTCAAGCATATGCAAAAGAGAGAATGCTATAATGAAATCTCCCTACCTGGCTTCTACAGTTAACTACCAGGAACCCATTTAAAACCAAATTTTAGTAAATTTAAAAGAGCAAATATTTAGATTTAATATTAGAGCAAATATTTTCTTTCTCATAAAATAGATATTGTGTCATAACAGGCTTGCATTTTTTTTCTTATTTCTCTAAAAAAAATGGTAAAGGCATTGTATGTACAAGGTGGAACTAGGAGAGATGGGACATTTATTCACTTAAAATGCTATATACATCTGCGAAATCATCTAGGATTCTCTCAAATCATATTTACATGCAGATACTTTCTAATTTTATGTTTATATTTATGGAGTTTTCTTTTCCTCTGTTAAGTCTCAGCTGTCAGTAGCATTTCCCTGTGTCTTTTGGTCACTCCAAGTGGGCTTGTTCTCCATTTTCATTCTGTTCTAAACACAATTCATATGTATGCTGGTATTTAAAATATAGGTAAGGTGGTATGTGAAAGAACCTGATTAATCCCTTCCTTTTTTCTCTATAGTATCATTTTGTTATTGAAAATGAGAAATTAGGGGAAGAATTTTGAAGATTAATTCTTCTCCATTTCATTATTACCACAGTCAATTTGTATTTCCTTTATCACTAATCCTTTTAGCAAATCTCATCTCTTGACTTGTCCAAAATTTATTATTCAAGCATTCTAGTTTCAATCTCAATCCAAAGAAGAGAATAAATACATTCTGTCTGTTACGTCTTTTAGAAAGTTTTCTAGAAAGCGATTCAAAGCTATTGGACTGTTCTGGAAATCTTTATACATTCTTTCAAGGTATAGGGTTTAGATATACTTCACAGTAGAGCAAGGCCCTCTTTAAAGTCCTTCTTTCTTCACATATTCTGTGTGTACATAAAGTTAATTCTCCGCTTCTCACAAATCACTTCAGAAAAATTCTGCTTTATGTGCTTTCTGAATTTTATTTAAAAAAAAGATATTTCCTTCCATATCACATTATTCTTATTTAGTCAACTAAATTGTTTAGGCAAATGCATATTTATGGGATTGCTTTACTATATTTTAAAATAAGAAATTTTAAAACGGAAAACAGAAAACCTAACAGAGTAAAAAGTTAAACAGCCTATGAAAACACCTAGCACTGCCCTCGGTGGAGTAAAAAATTGTTGTTGGGCTCTAACTTATTTATTTATGTTTCTTATTTATTTAATTGCTAAGAAAAGTTCTTGTGTAAGTCAATTTTTAAAAGATTTGATGTAACACTAGTGATGACTTTATTAGTACTAGAGTCAACTTCAAATGAGAACTGGAGACATGAAAAAAACAACACATAAATTATCTTAATTTTAATCTCTATTAAATTTATCTGATATGTTTGATCAGATATTTTCCTCCTTTGAATTTCTTCTACACTTACAGTTATTGATTTAAGGAATAATATGCATTGTTTAGGGTCCATCCATTGCCTAACTCTGGGATGTGCAAGTGTACTTAGTAAGAAATACAATGTGATGAGTTAACAGGAATCAGAGAACAGAAAAGGAAATAGACTCCATTATGAGAAAGAGCTCCATTATGAGAAAGAGCTCCATTATGAGAAAGGAGTCCAAGACTAGATGCAAGAAGAGCACATAAAGTTGTCTTCTCCTTCACAGAAATACAAGCTTAAATACATCATGTTTACCAAGTGAAATTCATGTACATGGTGCTTCTTGAGTTTCTGCATGTCTCTTTATCTTCTAAAGGTCATACCCATTTTCTGTGCACCTTGGCAGTTGTCATGAACAGAGTATTTGAATGACAGTATCAAAGAAAATATGTCTGTTTTCCTTTATTATTAACAACCAGTCAATTAAATATATCTAATTTTCCTTCGATAACTTACAATGGAACTTACAGTTGAGACTTGATCTTGTAAAATTTTTTTAACTGTAAAAACACACACAACAACAACGAAAAAAAGAATCCTTGGCTTAATTTGACCGAGCATTTCAAAGCTGGTATTTGCAAACTCAGAAAAAAGAGCTTTTCATTAATCCACGATTTTGGAAACAGTTACTTTAACCCACAACCACATACAAATACAAAAATCCTAATGGGACTATTTTCTTACTAAGCCTGTAACAGTTTACATTCACCTAATGGCCTGGGGTTATGAGCAAACTACTCAATTAGAGAATTTAGGCTGGTTGCCCACATATTTTAGAGCAAATTATCCCTTCACAAATGCAGAACCCCCTATATAAAACGCCTAACCAGTATTTCCTGTAAAAAAAATACTATTCCCTAAATTCCCACCTTAAACCTACTAAGAATTTCTCTTTTTGCTAGGGCAAAGATTTTATGGAAATATTTGTTTTTATATCACATACCTTACTGTTGGTCTTCCTGTGGGCTTGTGTTTTGACCTAAAGCAGCTAAAAAATTATAATCAAAACACTTCTAAATAAGGTATTTCTTTTCTAAGTACTTTTGCTAAGTACTGAAGCTAAGAACCTTAAGTTGGAAGGAATAGAGCCCTGCCAATTCTTTGATAACAGATCTTCTGCTTGGGGGGTTAAATGAATTTCATGGTTATCCTTAACACTTACTATTTCTTCTTAGACCTCTTTCATTTAAAAGGGGGTCGGTGCTTCCAATCTATAAACACCCATTAAAAGTTCTCCACCCTTTTATACTTGGCTGCTGGTCTTAATTGTCTACAGATGGGTGGATCACTGCGTTTTTATTTCAAAGGTAGAGATTTGCAAAATGTAAACGAGCCTACTAAAAGTTCTAAATCAAGACTCAACATCCATTAAAGGGATCCACGTGTAAATGGGCATAGAACTCAATCTGAAAGTGTCCTTTTGTAAAAAAAAACCAACATTTTCACCCACATCTAAGTAAAAATGTGTATCACCTTCAATGCATTAAACATGTATTCAACGCAAACAGGGCATTGCTAGAGGGGTATTTAACATTTTCATGCAAAACTTGGAGTAAGAAAAATGTTTGCAAAGCATTATGTTTCTTTTATAATAGTTGATAGATAAGAGATTTCACATAACTTATCTTACATTATAAATTTCAGTAAGTTGAAAACAAACAAAACATTTTTATATTTTAAACAACAAAATAAAAAATTCAATACAATATAGACCTAGAGTATTAACAAACATATTTTATTGCATTTAATATAAAATCTTAGAAAGTGACTATTTTCAGTCCACCTTCTAAATTATAATTTTCTATCCTGGCAAATTCTTTTAAAAAAATGAACCTCCATTCACAGTATTGCTGGTCACTGAGACCTGAAATCCGAGCTAGTTGTTCTTGGCACTGTGGTGTTCTGGCTTATCTTGCCTAAGGGACTGACAGTTTATCTCAGATTCTACAGTTTCTTCCATCCTTCTTTCACTAGCATTTCCCCTTAGTCTTGCTTTTCATTAGCCCACCCTGATGGCTAACCACTTCTAATCCATAAATTAAACAGAAGGAAAACACAAAAGTGTGCTTCTTTTATCTCTGGAAATCAAACCCATCACAAACTCAGTTTAGCTTGATTTCTCTGGATGTAAAATAAATTATTTCAAGTAGCACAAAAAATTGCTAGAATACCTGTGCTTAAAAACAAGTCTTATATATATTCACCTTGCAAAAGAGGATGCAATGCAATTGTTTTGGTCTATTTTATTCACTTCGGCTTTGAGCTTTGTAATCTGTACCCAGTAGTCACATCAAGGTTTGAATATCTGACAACTACATTTCCTTCATCTTTTTTTCTAAATGCAATGCACACTTTATTTAACTTTAGGGGAATGGTATTTTTACTGAACTCCAGTTTTAATATATAGATTATAGTGACAATATTTAAAAGATGGTCCTGTCTTTGAGATTGCCTTTTCTTTTTCTCTTTCTTCTTTTTTTCTGCACGACAAAAAAGGGAAGCAAACATTGGGTATCTAAATAGAAACAAAAAACAATTTAAGTTATTCTCCTTTAGCTTGCAAAAATACATTTACAAGCTCTCAACAAAATTTTACTTTTAAAAGCCATTTTAATATTTGTTATCTTTTTTTGAGTAAAATAAGCTGATGCTTTTACATGTGGATCTTATTATGTGAAAAGCTGTCTAAGCCTGCTATTGAACATAATCATATGAATTACGAACTGTGACTTTATTTCTTTTATAATCTTTGTAGTTCTTGCCATTACTTTTACATGTCTATGTCTGGCATTATGTAGCTTTGAAACTATGCCAAAAATATTTATTGTCGTATATCTGGCATTCTCATACTACGTGGCTGAGTTTGGTTTCCAAGCTGGGCAAAACTTATTAGCAGATACAGTTCGTGGCATTTGTTTGAAAAAATCATATGTAATTTTATTACCCCCCTGAAACACAACCTTTTGCACTCTTTGAAACATGTATGAAGTTGAAATGCCAATGCTCAAGCTATCTCTTTTTTTAATTATTCAGTTATAAAGCACGTAAAATGGAATGAAATAATAACAACCAAAGAAAACAGAAAAGGAAAGAATGAATTTAAGTGCAAACAGAAACATTTTGAAATATTCACATGGATGGTCTGTATAAAAATATTTCCCTAGTATGGCAAATCCAGGAAGCTGGAGCAGGCCCCACTGATACAGTGCAGTGCTAGTCCTTTGTGGTTACATGAATCAGTAATAAAGATAGAAGGCAAAACATGTATGAATAGTTCTTTTATAAATCTCTGTTGCTTGACTAGTAAAATTTTTTTAAAAAGTGTTATGAAGATACTCAGTTTCTGCATTTGTTTATTATGCTCAGGTATAGCAAAGAGAACCTTGTGTATTTCATTCTCAATATATTTTTGTGTACATAGATAAACTATTAACATTATTTAAGATATTTTCAAATTATTACTAAGGTTAAATAATATTTTCTAGAAGAAGGTAAAATGACTTATGTGAATATAAATGAACACACATAAAATATTTTATTTAATGTGTTAAATAATGAGGGAACCCATGGAGTGTTCTTGTAAGCAAATCAAAGAGAATCCAAAGAACTGCATGCATTTGGGCAATATGAAAAGTTAAAATACATTTACAAATAAATGCAAAACTGATCTATGCATAGAGCAGCGATTTCCAACCTTTTTAATCTCATGGCACACCTAATCTAATTATTAAAATTCGGTGGCACACCAAAAATTATGAGAGAGGAGTCCAAGACTGGATGCAAGAAGAGCACATAAAGTTGTCTTCTCCTTCAGAGAAATACAAGCTAGATACCTCTGGGTGAGGCTAATGGTGCAGGGTGGGATAAAGGAATAGAAAGATTAAATTAGATTAAAATTAATGATTTTAATTCACACTGAAAGGCTATTGTTATGTTGGCTGTTGTCATTTTTTAATTTGACAATCTAAGGGAAAAGAGATCAGTGCCATGAGTAAATAGTCCAGTATTGCATGTTTTAAAAATTCTTGCAGCACACCAGTATGCTGCTGCACACTGGATAAAAATTACTGGCATAGAGCAATAGTCAATTGCATCCTACTGGATATAATTCATTTGCATTTTTTATGAACAAGAATTATTTGTGTTATCCATTTACTACAATTTACAGATTAATAAATAATAATGCTTGTGCCATGTACTTTAGATGGGAAAGATTCTATTATTTGAAATATAATGTAAATTACCCCACATTTATATATTTAGTAATGTTTTTGGTCAATGAAATACATATATACAATGTCAAGGAACTGTATTTGATGCTGGAGATACAACGATGATAAAAAATAACCCTCATAGATTTACAGTTCAGTATTGGAGACACACATTAATCAAATAAACACAAAAATAAATGTACAATTGTAGCTGTGATCAGAGCGACAAAGGTCTCTGAGAGAAGTCTGCAGGACCTGACAGGGTAAAATTTGTAGAACAGTAATCTCAATGTAAGTTAATTTTACTTTAAGTATTATCTGTATTTCCTGAATTTTGTATTGATCAAAGGTGGTACTTTAAATTAAAAACTCATTTTAAAAAATATTTATCTTACTGAGTCAATTATTCATACAAAACAGTAATTCTGCAACACACAAATAAGTCTAACATTTACATATTTCAATATTATTGTAAAAATACTGCATGACATAAACTTCTGTGTTAACTTAGTAATTGGGATCACAGAAGAGATGGTTACGGTTAGTGAAGTCAAAATTAAATCAGTGAATCTTTTGTCAAATGCTTCTTCTGGAATCCTCTCTCCCCACTCTCTTCTCCTTCATAGTTCAGTGGCCAGTGTCCTTGTTCAAAACAACTACATGCAACATATTTGGCCAATAGAAAGAGGTCACTTTTCATTCCATGACATCCTGTATTTTGAAGTCCCTGTTGGGTTACCCAGTGCTCAGTATCGCTGAGCACTTTTGTTGCCCATTTTCTTCATTCATTTAACTATATCGGCAAAATTCTAATTAGATTATTTTTATGCAGCTTAATCTGATAAAATAGAACAAGATGCAGAGACATCTCTTTTGTAGTAGGTTGTACATATCTACAGCACAAAAGCTAAATTTACACATATGAATGTGACCCTAGCAAAATAATAAAAATATACATTTGGTGTTTTTTTTCCCATAGTAGTGATGATAGTTGTGAGCTAATGTATGGATGAGTATGATCTTATGTGTGAAACCATTAAAAATGACCCAGCATCTTTAATCCTTTACCTTGAGTCTTAGATTAGGTTTCCTAGAAGCCACCATCAAATGAGGATTCATGTGCAAGTGAAGTAAGAAAATACTCCTAGGGCAAAACCAATAAGGGAATGCGGAAAGCAGGGCAGAAAAGAAAATACAGCCAAGCAAGGATGAATCTCAGGCCAACTCCTATTGAGGGTAACTTCAACCTTTGCCTGCATGGGAACTCTGGAAGGTAAGTTGTGGCTCAGAATTATCTTGACCAGAGGGTAGGAGAGTTAGCTGGCACTTTCCAGTGTTGGCAAAGTGAGTGTCCTCAGAGCGTCTTTTGAAAAATAGCTCAGTGTTTGCTGTTGAAAGCAGAAACACACAAAGTTAAAAAGGGATCTGAGGATATTGAGGATAAACATTGATATTGTTTGCAGCATACTATTTGGTCCCCCCAAATTCATTTTCTTCTTCTTCCTGGTCACATGGTTAGACTATTATTGCAGCCTCTCTTGCTAGGTGTGGCTCTGTAGCTGCCTTCTCCTCAATGGCAATGAGTAGAAGAGATGTGTGACACTTCAGGGCCTAGGATAACTTCATCCATACTGTCTTTTTCCTCCCTGCTGGCTGGAACTCAGGGTGACCCATTTTATACTATAGAAATAATGGCAATAATCTAAGATTTGATGATGAGCCCTAGTTGTTTGGCTCAGTGATAGAGTGTGGGCCTGCAGACTGAAGGGTCCTGGTTTGATTCTGGTCAAGGGCACATACCTGAGTTGCAGGCTGGATCCCTGGCCCTGGTCAGGATGCATGTGGGAGGTAACCAATCGATGTGTCTCTCTCAGATCGATGTCTCTCTCTCTTCTACTCTTTCTAAAAGTCAATGGAAAAATATCCTCTGGTGAGGATTAACAACAACATCAAAAATTTAAGATTTGATGATGAAACATGATAGAAGGACTGGAGTCCCTGAAAGACTTCATTGAGCTGAATTCCTTGATGATCCAGAGCAATCACACTGGACTGTTAGGTAAAAAAACAAGCCTCTTCTTCAAACTACTGAATAATATTGTTGGTTCTCTAGCACAGCAACCTAGCCTTTTGCTAATTAATATAAGATGCCTATTTTATCATAACATTATATTATATTACAGATCCATTTTTGTTTATTCCCGATTTCTTCTATTAGAATATATATTATAGGAGAGCAGGAAATTTGCCTATCTTTTTCTTGTTGGCACAAAATATCCAATGAGTACTTATTTAGTGAATAAATGAAAGTGCAGCTACCTTGCTCTACAACAATTAAAATTTTTAAAATTACAATGAAAGAACTTGCTGTAATATTGTTAGGAGTGACATAGAACAAATGGAAAGAGTTTAATGAAAAGAAATACAAATGATTAATAAGATAAATATTGATATATTAAAAGTGGACAGAAGATAAATGATATAAATTTGAAAATAAAAGGGGAAGAAGGGCACCTTGGTAACTGTCTTTGAGTCTCAGAGAGGTGATTATAAAGAGGTTGCTGACTAACTGTTTTCCATGTCTGCAGAGGAAAAACTAGCAGGAAAGAGCTTAAACTGACCTGACAGTAATAGTGATTAAACATTAGAAAAGGCTCCAGAGTAATAGTGTAGAATCTCTGTCCCTAGTGAATTTTAAGGACAAACCATCTGTCTTAGACATTTCAGGCAGAGACTTGCAGGAAGAGAGAGTTCTGGATTAAATGATTCCTTGAGCTGGCTCCCTTTCAATTTCAGGAGTCTGTGCTCCTATACAGGGTAACAGGGAACCTGGCAGCGACATCTTTCATGCCAGTGACCAGCAGAACTGGTTAATTGGCATCTCTTATCTGTAACTTGAGTTATTTCTCTGGGTAAGGCTGATGGTGTAGAGTGGGATGTAGGAATAGAAAGATTAATTTCTCAAATTAATGATATTAAGAAGTATATTTTGTACTTAGAACTCTAAGATACTAAGTAATTTCCATGTGGTCAATACAAACTAACTGGAAAAGTCTTGAGATTTTTTTATACATTTCAAGTGTTAGGTTTTATTTAGTAAAATTTAACTTTGATAGTAATAATGGAAATATGATTTATTGTCAACAGTGAAATGATAGAACATAGAGAAACAATACCTTTGATATTCATTGATAATATTTATTTACATTAGTGTTGTAAATCTAGCAACAATGTAAAAATGCTATTTATGGATACTGCATTAAAATTTATACTATGGTTAAATTACTCATCAATAGTCATATAGAACAGCAATACTGTGCTTATTTGATTAAAGACAAACTTTCACTTTTTAGAAGTGAAATTTAGAAGAGAGATTTTCTAAGTCTTAGAAATTTGTTTTTTTATTACTAAATAATATCACAGCTTTAGTTTTGAAGAAAAACTTTTTTATTGGTATATGTATTTTGCATTTTGGCATGGAATTGTGAAACAATTACAATTGGGGATTTATATATTGAGAGGATTTCTAACTATACTAATAGATAATACTAGTGAAACTTTATTCATTTGTTACAAGTCCAAAGATGGAATTCTTCCAGAAAAGTGGAAAACCCTGCTTTTATATTCTAAGAGTCTATCTATCTATCTATCTGTCTATCTATCTATCTATCTATCATCTATCCATCTATGAAAGTATTGACCACTCTTTATGTAATGAATCTTGAAAGTAAATGTTGCTCTTGAACAAAGTCATGTTCAACCTCCCTCATAACTGGAAAAATACAAACTATAATGAGATATTATTTTTAAAAGCTTATTACACTGTCAAAAAAAAACCTTTTAAATGTGATCATTCTCTGTGTTGTCCAGGATTAGAAAAGGAGTACATTACTGATGGGACTGGGATTTAGTACAGCTTCTATAGAGGGAAGTTTGACAATATCTATTGAAATTACAATTGCATATATTCTTTAACCCAGCATTTCCACTTCTAGAAATCCTTTTTTATGGGTATATATTGACACATAAATAAGTGGTACATGTATAAGGTTATAGATTGCTGCTTTGTTTGTAATTTTTTAAAATATATTTTATTGATTTTTTACAGAGAGGAAGGGAGAGGGATAGAGAGTTAGAAATATTGATGAGAGAGAAACATCAGTCAGCTGCCTCCTACACACCCCCTACTGGGGATGTACCTGCAACCGAGGTACATGCCCTTGACTGGAATCGAACCTGGGACCCTTCAGTCCACAGGCTGATGCTCTATCCACTGAGCCAAACCCATCAGGGCCTTGTTTGTAGTTGTAAAAGATCAGACACAACTTGAATGTTCATCAGTAGAAAACTAGAGGAAGAATGCTACATTCATTCAATGGAATGTAATGCAGCCACTAAAAAGATTGAGAATTAATTCTTAAGATATATCCAGAATAGTGTATAGAGTGAACTACTCTTTGTGAAAAATAAAAATTAACAAAAATTTAAAGAGAGAGAGTTACATATTTACACAATGTATCTGAAAAGCTACCCAAGAACTGGCAACAGTGGTTGCCTATAGGCAGGGAAACCATGAATCCTGAGGACAGGGTGGGAGAGGGACTTAATTTTCACTGTATGCCCTTTTTTACATTTTGTGTCATATGTACGTATTACCCATTCAAAAAATAAACAAAATAATTAAAAATAGAAATATTAGGAATAAGCATAAGCACTCATTTATTTTTAGTTTGAGGAATATTATAATATTTACATTTAATATAAAATTATAGGCAATTCCAAGATTTTTAAGACTCTGCCACACTTTCTGAGTGGGTTATTAATATTTACAATATGAAAACATACCTCAAAGCAATTTAAAAACAACATCCTATGTAAAAGTCACAGGTTTTCATTATTTTCTCCTTCATCCTGAAAGTATGAGGTCCTTGAAGCTATACACTTTCACCTAGAAGGATAGAGTGGAAAAAACAACACACTACTTCTTTTTAAAATGATCGTTTTTAGTTATTAAGATAATATGTGTCATGTATATTTCAAATTTCGTATTTAAAAATTGACCTTAAACAAGTACCAATTTGAACTTAAACAAGTACTTCCACCAACAGTGTGTAAGACTACACATTCAGAGCACATCTCAAGTAGAATATCTCCAAGTAGAATAACGTAGATGGAAAATAAGAACAGCTTACTGATATATAGGTAAAGTTACTACAAGAAGCATAAGGTCTCTGAAGTTCTCTGAAATGAGCCATTTTGCAAAAGGTTGCGAGTGAAATTTAAGTAACTTCAGTGGAAGAAAACATGGAGTAGATCATTCTAGAGTGAAGTTATTTCTAATAGAAATTATTAAAAAATTCCCAAAACAGCAAGCACTTTTTAATAGTACAAATAATGTTTGTAAGATAAAACCAAGATAATTTGCTCATATTTATCTGTTGTGGAGGGTGAAGTTTTAATGCTAGAAAAATTAATTTTGGAGGTATTGAAAGATGGCATCTGTCAAAACAATGGAATATAAAGAGAATAATTCAAATTTGCTATTAATAAATATAAAGAGAAATAATATTCCAAATTTTTTCGTTAAGTTTTGAGCACCACCACTAAGGTGAGCCATCTTAGATCCTAGAGCAAAAGAAAAAAAATTAGTAAAACTGATCCTGTCATTATATAACATTTTGATATTTTGTTCATTATAGATTTTGAATAATATTGAATTAAATACTATTTATATTGATTATTGAGTTTTTTGATAACCCCTCCTATATTTTAGACTTGAGGCAAATACCTTGCTCATTTATCATAGTTCCAATTCTGTTGATCACCCACATAGTAAAATGCTAAAAGAAGAGAAATAAATAAAGTCTCTCAAGGACCATTTTCTCAATGTTCTTAATAGTCTATGGAGAGCTATTAAAATTAGAAAAAATAGAATTGGTGAAATGCTAAATTCTAAAAAATTCTTACAAGTTAGCAAAGTATATATATATATATATATATATATATATATATATATATATATATAATGAAGAAATCAAGATTCAAAGAAGTTAGTAATTTGCTTGTGACACACAAATGGCATATGACTCAGCCATAATTAAAACCTAGATCTGTTTTGTATTAAAGCCCAAATTCTTTCCAATACACTAAGTTCTTTCTCAGGGAACTATTGACATTTGAATCAAGCCCCATAAGAAGAGTAGGGGTTGCCAGGAGCAGAAAAAGGGATATGGCATTCCAGGCAGTGTGGGGAATTGTGGATAAAGCCTGGAAGTAATGTCCAGAGACAGATTTACCATGAAGCTAAGGTGGTCCATGTGTCACGAATCCTGGGAAAAACCTGTTACAAAGCTTCTTCACAGGGATTCTAACGTGTTCACAGAGTCATATATTTTTGCCCTAGTAAAATAATTTAATTCCAATCAGAGAAGATTGCTATGTCTTTCCCTTTTGGCTTTCCCTCCATCATACTTCCTCTTGCGTTAAGTGGCTTTGCAATTGCTCAGGAATTTTTAGGATCCAGCTTAGGAGCAGTTGATTTGGAGATAGGCTATTTGGGGTTTTGTGCGATATATTTACATGGCTTACAGCCACTCCTGTGGTGATTGCTAGCCCTCTCTGGGTATGATAACTTCTAGGCATATTCCAGATGTCCATTCTGCCAATTCACTTGGCACGATGGTATAAAGGTGCAAGGCCAGAGACTATCACAAAATGAGTGGTACCTAGATAGTGAAAATTGTTTATTAGTGGAGCAGAAATAAGATTTGCAATGTATGGAGCTGGAAGCTAGTCGGTGGAAAATTCATTCAATCAGATGAGTAAAATGTAAATGAAGGATTGATTTCCCATTAATATCTAGTGAAATTAAAGTTATTTCCTATCAGGAATGTACTTGATAATGCAGTGTATGCAATTATATATGACTCACATGTTTGTTTTTTTGGTGGGAATTGTGCAAAATAGCGTTTATCAGAATTCTGGTGTTTGTAGGGCATATACCTGTAGCAACACTAACACAATGGACATTCTGTGAATTTTTCTGCATCCCAATGTATTAAAAAGTATCTTAGCCTAACTCATCTTATCCTGACAAAATTTGATAGTTCAGGGGACTTGGCATGCAAAGTTGTCACTAACTCAGTGCAGACAAGTATTCTAGTGACAAAGCTCCTGTATATATTCATCAATAAACCAATGTATTCAATAAGAGTATAGTTACACAATTTTCCAGCTCATAATATAAATTCAAATTTTAAAAAATGCATTTGAATTGTTCCTTTGCATGTTTTAATTTCAGATTAAAAAAAAATCAGGCTTATTGATCATTCTAACAACATTCAAATATAGTGGGAAGAAAGTATCCTTTTGGAAGCCAAAAATTTAAACTGAAGACTCACAAAAGCTTCAAAAACTACCTTATATTAAAGTATGGACTGAAAGTGTCAAAATCATGGAGAAAAGAAAGCATTCATGAGGGCCAAGAAAAATATAGATGGTTAAAGTGACAACAGAAAAGATAATGATTATAAGAATCAGGATACTCCTAGAGAGGAAATGAAAAAGCAGAAGAAATGGAAAATAGCACAGCAAAATACAATTTGTATAGTCAAAGGTTGGCAGCAGCTTCATGTTGATGACTTCCTTGACTTTAATAAGGACTATGGTTTCATTAAGGTCTGTTACAAAAAGTAATAATGTCATTTAATACTTTAATTAAAGACTTTTCCCCTTCAAACTTGTGATTCCAATAATATTTATATAGAATCAACAGAATATGAAATGGGCAAAAGAGATATTTCTCAAAAAGATTAAAAAATATTTTAAATAGTCATACTCTTAGATTCTAGCTAGTCTATTCCAAGGCAATAAAAAAGGAGGTCATAAATATTGTTTTGTTTGTAAATTATTTCCAACAAGACAGACATTACTTCTACTGGATAGTTTTTCAGACTTAATGAATATATTGAAAAAGCTGTGACTATTCTATGAGCACAAGAAAACTACCTTTTTTAAAGATTACACACAAATAAAAAAACAGCTAAGAAAGAACATCCCATATTATTTTGAAGTGCTCAATAGAGTAGTTGAGCTTATTGCATTTTTAAGGGAATCTTCAGAGGTCATGATGAAAATAACAATTCTGATTCAAAAGCCAAATTTAATGGGAATCCTAGAAATGATTGTTAAATTTAACTAATTTTTGCATGAGAACTTGGAAAAATACAGAAAATGGGGAAAAAAAAGTAACAGTTAATGAACCAGAAAACCAGAAGACTTACAAATAACAAAGGGGTTAACAAATAAATAAACCAGACACCAAATATTGCTTCATTATTGTAGATTCTATGCCGGATGTATCCAACACTGATTAGATGGCCATTATTGTGCTCTACTGCTGTGAGTGAAAACTGTATAGTTTTAAACTTTTTCACTGACTGAAACCAGCCTGTGGCTTTATTCAACAATGTGGAATAACTTTTGGACAATAGTAACCTGTGGTTGAAAACATTCATGGAGTGTTGTCCAACAACATGGCTGCTATGAAAGGTGAGGAAAAGGGCTCCTAGCACTCTTTAAAGATATTAATAAGTGTGCAGGATGTACACCATGTGCAGCTCATTTCTTTAATCTGGTAAGAGAAAAAGCTGCCTCCACAGTTGTTAACCACGTTGGCATTTTACGACAGTTATTTTCCTTTCAGGTTCCTCTCATAAATGGAGTATTTTACATACATATATTAACTTGGATTTAAAAAAAGTCTAAGTGTAATATAATGCATTGTCTATTATAAGTTGTTGAAGTCTTGCAACATGGGTCAAGGACAGTTTATGGACTCTAAAAAATATTTTTCAAAGATTTGGAAGAAAAACCGCAACACAAAAAAGCAAAAAGCTTATTCAAACAGATGATAAAAATCAAATACAATGTTTTAACTGCAATTCAGAAAGATACTTTGAAACATTTCTATAAGATACTTAAGAAACTGCAATCACATTGTTTGAATTATATGAAGGGAATAATCGTTTGTCATGTTTAAATTTATTTGTAAAGAACTAAGAAAAAAATCAGATAAAAATTAATGGAATATGACACAAAAATGAAAAAGATTAGTACTTAAATCAATAGAAAATATTTTGATATCAAGAAGAATTTTAACTAGAATGATTTCAAATCATCACCAAAAGCAGGAATTCGCTAGAAGAGATACATTTCAAATAGAAGTAATGAATAGGCTCTTGGATTGTTTGCTAATCCACTTAATGAGAGGAGGGAGCCATATAAATAAATACATTGAAAAAGGATTCAAAGTACTGGTTGATTTGACATAAAATAATTCATTTGAAAAAGTAATATAAAACACATAATATGCCATTTCAACAAAGACATCGGGGATGGGTAATAACTCTCATTGTTTAAATAACATTTCAGATTAATTATTGCATAAGGAAATTTGAAAAGCCCTGACATCTACAGTGATAGTGAAATATGTGAAAAAAATCTAACAGCCTGATAGTACTTTTCCCACATTTGACAGCCATTCTAAAAACTTACATAATATTAATACAAAGCTGAAATATTTTCCTAAACTGTAAATAATGCATTTTTTAATCAACAAAAAGACTGAATTATTTTTCTATTCTTTATAGAAAATGACATTACAAAATCATTGTCATACAAAGAGGCAATTAGAAAGTATGCAGGTTGAACTTCTGATGTGGCCTAGATGGAATAAGCGCACTGAAGCCTATCTCTCTGCTAATTACAACTGAAAACTCAAGACAAAATACAAAAAGCAACTATCTGAGGACTTGGATAAGTTAAGAAAAGCAGGCAGATTGGGGAAAGTAATAAACCTAGAGAGTTTTCTGCTTATGTTCTTAAGCTGAGGGTGGGCCCCTGGCAGAGATGGGGCATCCATACTGCAGAAAGCTAAAACTCAGATAAATCCTCTTTATGGCTTACAGAGGCCTGGCTTGAACCATTGGTAATCATCCTCCTCTCTCTCCTTCCTGGAGTTTGGGGGATGGAGTTGAAAAGTTCTAAGCTTCTAATCAAGGTTTGGTCTTTCTAATGATTAAGTCCTATCTTGAAACTATCTAGGAGACCCTCAGACAACAGTCATCTCTTAGCATTCCAAAGGCACTTTTATATAGAAGATTGTAAGGATTTTAGGAGTTCTGTGCCAGTACCTGGGGATAAAGACCAAATATGTATTTTTATTTTATCACGGTGGGAGACACAGAGTTACATAGCAAAGGCTTTGAGATTGGAACTACAAATCTCAAAACTAAGTCTAACCTTTAAATGGAACATGAGACAAATACAAAACAGTCTAGCAAATCATTCAACCAACCAATCAAAACAAAACAAAAAACCCTGAACTAACATTGAAACCATCACCTTTAGAAAGAGAGATGAAATTTGTGTGTTGAGCCTAAATTGACGGATTGCATGCTACCTAGAATTAGCTAAACTGTAAAGTTTGAGGGTACAGTTCTCTAGACTGCCAAGTCCACCTAAGGTTTCTGACACCAACTGCAAGTTCAGAAGGGTTCTCAAAACCACATTCAGGTTTGGTCATTCACTAGAAGGATGTGCAGAACTCAGTGAGAGCTGTTATACTATGGTTAGAGTCTTGTACAGGATTTAAGATTTAAAAATCAATATCAATCATCATATCTACTCAGTAAAGAAGAAAAATCATGTGATGATTTCAATAGATGCAGAAAAAGCATTTCATTATTTTTTTTATTTGTTAATCCTCACCTGAGGATATTTTTTCCATTGATTATTTTTATTGTTGACAATATTACAAATGACCCCTTTTCTTTTCTTCTCTCCCCCCCCCGCCAAATCTCTCCCTTGCCCCATGTCCAGGTCTGTGTTCATGGACATGCCCATTGATTTTTAGAGAGAGTGGAAGGGAGGGAGGGTGTGAGGAAAAGAGAAACAATATTAATTGGTTGCCTCCTGAACTCGTCCTGGCCTGCAACCCAGGTACATGCCCTTGATTGGGAATTGAACCTGAGACCCTTTGGTGCTTGGGCTGAAGCTCTACCACTGAGCCAGCCACACTGGGCTGAGCAATAACCTTTTTTTAAAACTCTGAGTATGATCTATCTGGGGAAAAAAGAGAAGTCTTTACAGCCTCTGTGTCCACAAAAGGTAGTGCCTGGAGATGGTTTGGGCTCTGTATGCACTGCACAGAAAGTTGGTCTTTATCTTGTAGGAAAATATTGGGTCAGATTCAATAATGCTTTAGCATTGGGACTTTTCTAGAACATATGTATATATAAAGAAAACTAGTGTTTTTGACTATATCTTCAAAAGTGAAGTTCCTATTACACTATAGCTAAAAATATCCTTAACTTTTCAAAGTTGTTCACAATTCAGCTGCATACAGATTTGTATGAAATTTGTATACATATGTTATAGTTAGAATAATATGGCTTGAACAAGAGATTTGGTTTAATGACTACTGTTTAGAAACTAGATCTTAAGTTTATAAGAAATTAATTGCATAGTTAGAATTTCTAGTCATCTAATTTCAGAGGTTTGTCAAGCAAATCAATCCTACTTTTTTTCTCATGCATTGGTTTGTATCTCACAGCACCAAGCATTTTCATTTACCTTTCATCTTCCTCTGTCCTAATTTCTTATAACTTTGTCTTTTGCTTCTCTCATCTCTTTTTCATTCTTTGAGCTTTCACAGTCTCCTTCTATCTAAATCCTTGGCATTTTTCAATTCTTTCTTTTTATAGAATTTTTTTAAATACCCAGTCTTCCATTGGTGATCACTTTGTAAATCATGTCTTAATTTTTTATTTTTCTGTTAGCTATTGCCTACACATGTTTCACTAAACTCCTTAGGGCAGAAAATTTGTCTTCCATATTTTATGCTTTGTTTTTACACCATGTACTCTTATGACTTTTATTAACAATAAATCTTAGTATGCCTTAGATAAAGCTACATCCTTCTTATTTTATGTGTAAGCTTTACAAGCATACAAGAGAAGATTCAAGTTTCATCAGCTACCTGATTAGTCATGTGTATCATTATTTTTTAGGTAGCATTAAAATGCCACCTTTTAGAATTACTGGGCACCAAGCCAATAATGTATTTTAACCTGCTTAATATATATATATATATATATATATATATATATATAGATATAGCAAGTTAAATATATATATATAAAGCAGGATATATATATATATATACACACACACACACACACACACACACATATATATATATATATATATTCCAGAACAAGCAAAATTGTTTTTTTCCCGTTGTAAGAAGGAAATGTTCTTTTTTCCCCAAAAAATTAGATTGACTTCTCATGAAATTGTGTACATGACAGAATACCTTGTGTTCTAATTTTAAATCATGCCTTTCAGGTACAAATGGTCTTTGGAATTGTGCATTATTTATGATAATAGGAATCTTCAATGTTAGACTGGACAAATGTCAGAATCAAAATATATTGATAGCCCTAGCTGGTTTGGCTCAGTGGATAGAGAGTTGGCCTGCAGACTGAAGGGTCCTGGGTTCAATTCCAGTCAAGGGCTTATGCCCAGGTTTCGGGTTTGATCCCCAGTGGGCGGCGTGCAGGAGGCAGCCAATCAATGCATTCTCTTATCATTGATGTTTCTCTCTCTCTCTCTCCCCCTTCCTCTCTGAAATAAAAGAAAATATATATTTATAATACATTGATATTTTTAAAGTTATTTCACAGAAGTCTAGGCTTTATTTCCTACCTTTTTTTTTATTGGAACCTACAAACCAAATTTAGCTCACATTTGCTTCAGGAAAGTGTAATGGATGAGTTTATATTGAAGTGGGCAAGCAGAGAGGTTGAGGAGCACACTGCTCATTCTGCTGTACTTTGAGCTCTTGACTTTGGTGCTGTCTTTTCCCTGATTTGTTCCTCTTCTCCCACATATTCTCTTGTCTTATCTACTCAACCTACCTTCTGGAGGTAGCTGAGAATAGCTTTAAATGCCACCTCACTTAGATACATGTGAATTTTCTTTAATCCTTTCCTGAGGATATGCTTTTATTGATTTTTAGAGAGAGAGGAGGAGAGAGAAAGATCAATGTGAGAGAGAAACATCGATCAGTTGCCTCCTGTACACGCCTGAACCAGGAGTCAAATCTGCAACATTTTGGTGTACAGGATGATGCTCCGATCAACTGAGCCACTTGGCCAGGGCAATATACACTGAGTGGCTAGATTATTATGATCTCTGAACGCATAATAATATGGCCACTCAGTGTATATCCTATGTAATAAAAGGCTAATATGCAAATTGTCCCCTCAACCAGGAGTTCAACCAGTAGGCAGGCTGGCCAACCACCCATGTCCCCTCCCCCTGGCCAGGCTGGCTGGACCCCAACCATGCATGAATTAATGCACCGGGCCTATAATGTGTGTGTGAGGGGTGTCCCGCAGCCCAGGCTGCACCCTCTCCAATCTGGGACCCCTCTCACAATCCAGGACTGCTGGCTCCCAACTGCTCACTTGCCTGCCTTCCTGATTGCCTCTAACTGCTTCTGCCTGCCAGCCTGATCACCCTCTAATCACTCCCCAGCCAGCCTGATTGATGCCTAACTGCTCCCCTGCCAGCCTGTTTGCCCCTAACTGCCCGCCCCTGCAGGCCTGGTCACCCCTAACTGCCCTCCCCTGCAGGCCTGGTCCCCCCCAACTGCTCTCCCCTGCAAACCTGGGTCCCCCCCAACTGCCCTCCCCTGCTAGCCTGATCACCCACAACTGCCCTCCCTTGCAGGCCTGGTCCCTCCCAACTGCCCTCCCTTGCTGGCCTTCTTGTGGTGACCATCTTGTGTCCACATGGGGGCAGGATCTTTGACCACATGGGGGCAGCCATCTTGTGTGTTGGAGTGATGGTCAATCTGCATATTACTCTTTTATTAGATAGAACAGAGGCCTGGTGCACAGGTGGGGGCCAGCTGGTTCCCTTGGGGCATGGGATGGCCTGGGCCAGGGGCCTGTGGTAGTTTGCAGGCCAGCCACGCCCCCGGCGAACCAAGCAGAGGCCCTGGTATCTGGGGTTTATTTATCTTCTACAATTGAAACTTTGTAGCCTGGAGCGGAGCCAAGCCTTCTGCTTGCTCTGTGGCAGCAGCCATTTCTGTTGGGATTTATGTATCTTCTATAATTGAAACTTTGTAGCCTTAAGCGGAGGCCTGGTCTGGCCAGGATTGCAGAAGCTTGGCTTCCTCCATTGCCAAGGGCAACCCTAGCCTCCTGCTCTTTCCAGCTCCTTGGCTGCTGCCATTTCTGTTTGGATTTATGTATCATTGAAACTTTGTAGCCTTGAGTGGAGGCCTAGGCTGGCAAGGGCAGGTGGAAAGCGTGGCTTCCTCCATTGCCGGGGAAAACCAAGCCTCCCTCCTCTCTTTGTGGCCGTAGCCATCTTGGTTGGCTTTATTTGGATATTCGCTCCTGATTGGCTTGTGGGCATGGCTGTGGGCGTAGCAGAGTGATGGTTAATTTGCATATTACTCTTTTATTAGATAGGACAGACACACACACACACACACACACACTACGTGGCCAGATTATTATGTGTTCAGAGATCATAATAATCTGGCCAGTGTATGTGCATTTTTAGTCTGAATTCTAAAAAACAATCTCAGCTACAGGATTTGAGTAGTGTGACTTTCCTGGTATCATTGTACTTAAAGGCTTATTTGGTGAGCTACCAAACATATTTTTGCTTAATAAGAAAGGTGTGTATGAAAAGTATGTCTTAGTTTTCTTTTCTGCCATAACACATTGCCAGAACTTAAGTATCTTAAAACAGCACTCATTTATTATCTCATAGTTCTGTGGATCAGAAATCCAGGCAATTTGGCTCAGCTGGTTCTCTGCTCAAAGACCTTGTATGCATATGTGCACAACCCATGGGCATAGACAAAAGGGTAATTCCTTGATTTCACAAGGCTGAAATCAAGGAACCAGCAGGGTATCTATGTACTTTTCTGGAGACTCCAAGGGAGAATCTGTTTCTAGGTTGTTTAGGTTGCTGTGAAAGTCCCACGTCCCATGTGGTTTAGGGTTTGGGCTCTGGAAGAGGGGCTGCATGCAAATGAAAGAGATGAGACAAGAAATCATTTGGAAATATTGGGGGACCAGGCAGGAGCCCAAATAAAGAGGAAGGACTCTGGTTGGGCTCAGGCCTTGCCATCCTTTTATTCAATTTGGGATATACCTATAGCCTTAGGCAAGCAATTTCCAGCAACAGGAAGACTATCTTATCAGTAAGGATTTACATGACTGTCTGGTGGGGTGCTTCAGCTACCATTGTCTGGACTAAACAGTGGGTGTATAGCCCTGAACTTTGCCAGAGCCCAAGGGTCACCAGCATTCCAGGCTCCTTGTCCACACCTCTCTGCTAGTGAAGACAATAGGCGGTTTCCCACAGATTGCTGACAGAATTCAGTACCATATAGTTGTATGACTGAGTTTTCCAAATGCTTGCTAGTTATCGGATAGGAGGCATTCTGAGTTTTAGAGCCTGCCTACATTCCTTGGATTATAATCCTTTCCCTTCATTTTCAGTCAGCAACAATGGGTCAAGTCAATACACACACACACACACATATATGTATATATATATTTTTTTTTCAGAGAGGAATGGAGAGAGAGATAGAAACATCAATGATGAATATCATCCATTGACTATCTCCTGCATGCCCCCTATTGGAGTGTAGAGAGCACCTGAGAAGGCACATGGGCATTTATTTAATTATTGTCAGCTGAATCCAGTGGTGTTGGCAGAGCCACGTCCTGGAAACACGCTTTGCCAGAGAGAGGAGTGTTGTCAGCTCGACCTTCAGCCCAGGTGCCAGGGGGTGGGTTTTGTTATTTAAATCCAGCCAAGCACCAGGAATGAGTATGACTATGCCCGCCCAAGAATGCGAATAATCTCCTTTGTCTTGACCTTTAGTAAAACTTCCTGGTTTTTGCTGTATAAAGTAAACATGCTGTATTGGCTCTGGGTCCATCTCTCCATCAGAGGACAGTGGTCCCACCCGGCCCCAGCTTTTTCCTTCCATCTCTGTCTGTCTCTTTCTTTCATTTTCTCAATCCCCAGCAGCCCCTACTCAGGAACCGGACCGCTCTCTAGCTGTGCTGGACGCAGAAAAGAGAGAAATATTCACACTGGGGATTGAGTCCACAACTCAGGCATGTGCCCTTACCAGGAATGGAACAGAATAGCAAGGTCAGAAACAAATCCACACAATATGACTACTTTATTATCAAGATAGCACTGCAGGGGAAAGGGGAGAGGTCTGCTTGTCAATAAATGGTGCTGGTTTAAATTTCCACATTGGAAGGAGGTGAAGGGATGTGAGGACTACAGATGTCTCACTTTCTTCATACATAAAAAAGTTAACTTCAGGTCTGCTTAGAACTAAATTTGAAAAGCAAAACAATAAAATTTTGGAAGACATATGCCCTTAGGGTAGGAAAATATCTCTTAAACAAGATACAGACATCACTAGTCATAAAGGAAAAGAATGGTAAATGTGACTCCGTTAAAAATTTCTTTTTTCTTGGAGGGAAGGTGGGGGAGGGTGGCTGGGAGGGAGATAATCAACCAAAGACCTTGTATGCATGTACGTATCACCCATGGACACAGACAATAGGGTAGTGAAGGCCTGGGGTGGGGGCAAGAGTAGGCTGAAAGGGGTCAATGGGGGAAAATAGGGAACATATGTAATATTTCAAAAATATTAAAAAATATTTTTCATCAAAGGACATTATTAAGAGAGTGAAAAGGCAAGCCACAGAGTGGGAAATAATATCTGTAGCACACTATATAATCAATTAATACAAATAGAAAAGAAAAAGACAAACAACCCAATATAAAAATGGGAAAACACCTGAACAATGAGTCCATGTTCATATGAAAAGATTCTATTCTTTAAAAAAAATTTTTTTAAATTGATTTCAGAGAGGAAGGGAGACGGAGAGAGTTAGAAACAGCAAAGATGAGACTCATTGATTGGCTGCCCCTTGTACACCCCCCCCCCCCCACTGGGGATCTACAACCCAGGCATGTGCCCTTGACTAGAATTGAACCTGGAACCCTTCAGTCCACAAGCTGACGCTCTATCCACTGAGCCAAACCAGCTAGGGCAGTGGTTGGAAAACTGCAGCTCGCGAGCCACGGTTTGCCACTCTGTTGACTAATGAGTTTGCTGACCACTGAGCTAGGGCAAAAGATTCTATTCTTCATTAATAACCAGAGAAATCCAAAATAGTATCACAATAAGTTAGCAGTACACATCCTTTAGACCAACAAAAATTAAAAGTTCAGACAATTCAAGTGCTGGTGAGAATGTGGAGCAACAGGAACTCTTATATGTTACTAGAGGCCTGGTGCATGAAATTCATGCACTGGCGGGGAGGGGGTCCCCTCAGCCAGGCCTGCCCCTCACAGTCCGGAAGCTTCGTGATTGCCCTGCGGAGGGAGGTCTCACCAACCTGCTGCAGCTGCACCAGCCAGGGATGTGGGCCTCCCTCAGCAGAGTGATCTATCATGGAGTGCCCCCCCCCCAATTGATTGTCCCATTGCCCCACAGAGGGAGGCCACACCCACCTGCTGCAGCGCCCCTGGTTGGGTAGCCTGGGCCTCCCTCTTTGGAGCGATTGCAGAGCCTCCTAATTGATCACCCTGCAGAGGGTGGCCTGGGCCTCCTTTTCTGGGGCAATCATGGGGTGATGGTGGGACCCCCTGACCAACCGCATTGCACCCGCCTTGGCTGGCCTGGCGCCAGTGTGTGTCATAGCATGGTTGTCCAGATGGTCATTCTGCTGTTCGGCTGTTCAGTTGACTTGTATATTATGGTTTTATTATTACAAATTGCTGGTTATATAAATTGGTACAATCATTTTGAAAAATTCTTGCATAGTCTTGTAGAGCTGAAGATAAACATGCTCTATGAACCAATAATTCCACTCCAAGCTAAAAATTCTATAGAAATCTGTTTAGGTGCTCCAGGACAGACACACACACACACACACACATTCACAACGGCATTGTTTATAATAACCTACAGGTTGATATAGCCTATATGTCCATCAATAATAGATAAGTAAATTATGGTATATCCATGCAATATAGTAATCTAAGCAATGAAGACAAATAAACCACAGCCACATCCCATGGCTGAATCTTAAAGACATAACATTGATTAAAGAATTTTAATATATATAAAATACTTACTCTATAATTCCATTTATGTAGAGTTAAAAAAACAGGCATAAACTATATTGTTTAAAAATGAGCAATTAGGCAGTAAAACTACAAACAAAGTAAATAATTCGATAATCATTATAATGGTTATTTCTGGGCATTGGGGTTTATAAGTGAAGGAGCACATTGGGACCTTTTGGGATGTTGGTAATGTTCTACTTTTTGACGCAGTGGAGTTACATGAGTGTTTAAGTTATAGTCTCTCCCAGCCCTGACCAGATTAGCTAAAAAAATACTGAACGGGGAGGAGTAGATGGATCTTAACACTGAAGAAGATTGGAAGCCAGGGAGGGAAGGATAGATTTGATGGGAGCAGTGGAAAAACAGCATCAGAGTGGGCTGAGTGCCATTTCAGTGGACAGGAAAGGAGGCTTGGGCTAGAAGCCAGGAAAGCTGTTATCAGAGCAGCTTTTGAGGGCTGCCTACTGCCTACATATGCATCATCCAGCAAAGGACACCAGCTTTCCTCCGAACTTCCTCATAGTGAGCCTAAGACGCCTCTGTGAAAGATGGTGACGTTGTGGACCACCTGGTACTGCACAATCTTCCTCTCTCCATTCCTCCCTTCTATTACACCCCTAGAGATTTTAGTCTGCAGGGCCCAAGAATCTGTACTTTAGTAAGCACTGTGGGTAACTCTTATACAGGTGGCCTCTGGTACTGGATACCACCACCCAGGGAAACTCCCATCAGCAGCACTTGTTAAAAATCTGAATTTATGGGCCCCATACCAGACATGTAGAATCAGAATTTCCAGAGAAGGGGTCTGAGAGTTTATTTTTTTTAAAACAAAGACCCCAGGTGATTCACAATAAAGTCTGGGAAACTGCTCGAGACTAACTTTTTATTTTCTGTTTTTCTGCAATGTACTTAAAAACATCTGTTTGTAATAATTGCATTTTGAAAAAATAAGTACCTCATGGAAAAGAACAGATTACAAACTATATTTTTATCTCCAGTACAGATTTCTCCACAGGGCTGAAGATTCATAATCTGTTTATGTGGCATCTCTCCTTGCAGTCATAAAAACATCTTAAACTCAATGTGTTCAGATTGAAATCACCCTCTTCCCCCAAACCCAACTCTATTTGTGTTCCCACATCTCAATGATGGTAGTATCACTATCTACTCACTGTGCCTGACAGAAATCCTGTCATCTCTGATTCCTCCCTCTCCTTCAATCCCCATTCAGCCCCACCAAATCTAAATTCACCATCAAAAGCTAACATTTTTTCCCTAAATTGTTCCATTTCCCCGTTAATGTAAAAAAACAAAAAAACAAAGAAACAACAAAAAAAACATTTCAAACCTGTAAAGAATTTTTGTGTTTATTTGAGCCAAACTGCCAACAATTGCTGGGAAGCAAAACCTCAATGTATTGGGATAATGCTCTGGAGAATGACAGGTTTTTACCTTGTTTTTATAAATTACCATCAAAGGAGGAGCCATAAGTGGGTTACAAGAAATCCATTGGTGATAGATTAGGGAGATGGGAGAAAGCAAAGCTGGGGGGGGGGGGGCGCGGGGGGGGGGAGGGGGGGGGGAGGGGGAACCTCTGGGATTGGATAAAAAGTGAAATGATGGACACATGCCACTTTTCCATAGGTGGATACAGAATAGTTAACAGTTGACAATTAACATGATAACAATAACAATGGGGGGAATTTGTGGTCTCCAGCCAGTTGTTACTAAGGAGTCTTGAAAAAGGGAAATTACAAGTTACCCAGACATTACACAGGTATGCTATCTTAGATGTAGAAAGACAATAGGCTCAGTAAAGATCGAAGTTGATCTTTGTCAGGGAAAACAGTGGCCTAGGAAATGACTACCTACTATAAACTGCTTTTAGTTAAATTTTTAATTTCAGACCATTCTTTGTGGTTACTTTAGGTCTTTGAATTTGTAAAACCGCCATGCAGGCCTTCCCTGAACTAGTCAGGTAGCATGGGGCTTTTTTTTTTTTTCATTCATACCCCCACTTGTCTTCATCTCCTTGTTCGAACCCTAACCCACTTGACTGCTACCAACACTAACCACTGTCATAAATCCTAATTGGTCCAATGCTGGCCCTGTTCATATTCTCACATTGCAGCTGGAATGATCTTTTCAAAACACAGTTCTGATCAGATCCAATTCCCACCCCACTTTGTTCTCAAGAAAAAGATGAAGGTTCTCGGTATGGCCAGTGAGGTCTTGCTTAGTGTGGTCTAAGTGCTTCATCCTGTAGCATCCTCTCCCTGCAACCTATGGCTTACTTTCAATCCATCAGGCTTTATAATGTTCCTTCCTGACAAAATGCCTTTACATAAGATGTTCCGTTTCCTTTTCTCTGTTCTTCAGTTATTCATCCTTTAGATCTCCATTCCAGCGTGACTTCCTCAAAGAGGCCTTTGCTAAACTTCCAGCCGGGTCAATGAATGACTCCACTGTAAGCCCCAGAGCACCTATCTCTTGCAACTTTCATTTATTTCTCTAAATACACATGGCTCACTTAATCAGACCTTTTAGAATTCCTTTGGCTAGAATAGTTTCCTTTCACATCTTTTCTGGTGCTCTTGCAATTTCACTTCCTGAGAATCTATCCCAGTATAATTTTAGAATTAGTAGGAAATAACTCTAATATTTGGATGCAACTAAGCACCTCTTCCATTGGCTTTCCCACATAACCTCTGACTTAATTATTTTTGAACCTTTTGAACATTTGTCTCTATCACAGTACTTATTTTGTTTTTGTTTTGTTTTCTTGAAGGTTTCGTTCTCTAATGTCAGTTGCTTTAGGGCAGCTATTTTATTTATTTCAGTATCCTCAGCACTTAACACAAGGTCTTTTCCTCAATATGTAGAAGGACCCCTGTCCAGCCATATAGTGCAATGTCGATTTCTCAGCTTGTAATGTCTTCCCTCACTGTGCCTAACATTGTTACCACCTGATATAAAGGAGGCAATGGGTACAGTGTTACCTTCAACAATAAAATCTACTTTTCACTTTCCTCATTTGTGGGGAGGATTAAAATGATTCAGTACTTCTCTCCCTCTCCTTGTCAGGCCAAATCTCTGCTCTTCTAGAGCAATTACCTAGAGAATTTTGTGGCTGGATTAGGTTTTTGGAATCTCCTCCAGCTAACTCTTCTGTTTCCCACTTCCTGTTTCCTTCTCCTTTGCAAATAGACTCTGATGGTTCAATTAAAACTATCAAATAAGTCTTTAGCAAGTGGAAAACATTCCCTACCTATTCTTTTAGAAAAGAGATCTTCCTGAGGTGAGATGCAGCATTTGCATAACAGCACAGGCCTTTGAAAAAACACGTTGAAATAGCAGAGTTTGAAAAACAAAATGCTTCATTTCTATGTTAAACTAGGTGAACTGTGTTCATTTTCTTCTAGATTTATGAAGTGCCTGACCCACAGTACACAACAAGTGAACTTTGCTTCCCTTTCCTTCGTTCCGTTACTAGAGATTTTTAGCATCGAGGACAAGGAACTCCACAGAGGATTATCTGGTAGCTTCCAAAATAAATTATTCTTATCATGTAGATGCCACGTTCAGTGTCTTTTCTTGCTTGTTTGCATGTTAAAACAATCACACTCTAAAAATCAGCGCCACTTTTTAATTTTAGAATGTGTAACCAGTAGAACAATCCCATGAACGTGTTTGAACACAGGGTCAAAAATACATGTCACAGGGGTAACACACGACAAAAGCTTTTGCTGAAATTTCTCTACCCTTCTCCATGTGACCGTGTGTGGTTCAAGTATCTTATTTAGGATTGTCATTCCCATTCGACGAGGAAACTGAATGCCCGCTAGGCCATGTTTCAAAAGTGAGGCAAATGGAGGCTGGGTAGTTACTTTGTTTGGGCCCAGGTATCAGGACCTTTGAAAGGAGTGTTTCTGAGGTGAGGGTTTCAAGAAACACAACTCGGCTTATGTTGTTCACTCCATTTTGAAATCAACCTCACTTGGCATTGGAAGCTTACCACACACGGGTGAGGTAAGCGTGCAGTTCTCAAGGGACTCTTTCACGTCCTTGGTGATAGGAGCCTCAGGCTCTCCTGGCTCTTTTCGCACCGCTTTCTTTTTTTTTTGGCGGGGGGCGGGGGACGGGGGGCGGGGGAGCTGGTCTCTTCTATTACGTGTAGCACTAACTTGCTCTGTCCCCGCTGGTTGACGGCGACCAGGGGGGACTCTGCAGGGAGGATTACCTTCCATCCGCACCCACCTCCATCTTCAACCCCACTCCTCTCGCGTGATGGTCTAGGACCAATTTCCGAGGAGTTTTGCAGAACGGGCTTTAAAAGCAAAGGAGGAGGCAGAGGAAAAGGGAGAACTAACTATATTGGTAAGAGTCAAAATCAATAGCATCACACTTCTGAGTCGCGATGACCAGCACCCCCTTTGGCTGTGAAGTCACCGGGGCAGACGCGCTCAGGCCAACCGCCCGCTCGCCTTCCCCAACGGTCCGCCCTCTCACAGTCACGTGACGGAGCGGCGCGCACCGGCCGCGGCGCCGATTGGCCGGCGGCGGGAGCGCGGGGTTTGATGGGAAGGAGTTGGCCGGGCCGCTCTCTCTGTCAGTGGCGGCTGCTGCTTGCTTCGGAGGCAGGCTGCGCGGTGGCTGCCGAAACTGGCCGAGGTGGACGCCAGCGCCGGGCTGTGCCCGCTTCTTGAAGGTAAAGCGCTTAAAATGAGGGCACTTTGGAGGGCTTGGTAGCGGGAAGGCGCGCTGATCTTTTTCCTGGGAAACACGCTCCTGGTTCTCGCGCTCGCCCTCCTCGCAGCCCCCGCCCCTGCCGAGTGGCCTAAGCGCTCCGCGGAGGCGGCCAGGCAAATCCACTCCCTGCTGCGCGCTGACCCAGCCTCGGCACCCGAGCCCTTGGATTTCCCCGCACAATGGCCGCGGTGGTTCTGGAATGCTGTAGACCCCTGCCTTCCTCCCTAGGCAAGGTGGTGCCCAGCCCTGTTCTCGGCGGGGGGCGGGGTGGGGCGGGGTGGTGGTGGCTGAGGTGAGCTGAGCATCGGCTCTTGGGCCCACCTACGTGGAGGCGAAGGGTCAGAAGGTCCTACGCCACGCTGTGGCTTTCAGCGTCCTACCCAGGTCTTTCTGAGTTGTTCGGAGGCGTCAGGAGTTGGAAAGATCGGGAGGGACCGAAAACTGTCAGTGTCATTCGGCTCAGCCCAGGCGTGTGGGCGTGGATTATGTACAGTTTAGAGAAGTCTGTGTACAGCTGTTGTCCTTATTTGAGGAATGATGGGCCACGTAGGGGGTGGAGGGAAGGGCAGGAGTGCTTAGTTGTCATAAGCATGGCAGAAGGGGAGCAAATCGAATCTACATCAATAGTTTTAATTCTGTAATACTGTGTATGGGGATTGAGAGAGAATTGGGATTGGTGAACTCAGTTTTGCTGAGGGTTCCCTCACAGTACTAAGTAAAACCTGTGACTCACTAACTTTTCCATGTTCTGCTTTTCCTATTTAGCTTCTGGTTTGCAATGCCTAGTGTCAACTGTTTTCTCCTTTCTCTGTGGCCTGGGTGTCACCATTGACAAAACTAATCCTATTCTACAGGGGTTTGATGGATGTGAATAGGCTTGATTTCAGTCTTATGTTCAAACTG
Source organism: Corynorhinus townsendii (assembly GCA_026230045.1). Classification (NCBI taxonomy): domain Eukaryota; kingdom Metazoa; phylum Chordata; class Mammalia; order Chiroptera; family Vespertilionidae; genus Corynorhinus; species Corynorhinus townsendii. Next base: position 43,812,842 of record JAPDVU010000005.1, read on the forward strand.
GCAGGGAATGCTAATCTCTTATCCTCAGCTGTTCCCATAGTCCATTTTAGGAGGACCAAGTTGATTTTGAACACGTTAAAAAAAATACGAGTGATGCATTTAAAATTAGAATTTTATATAGTGTTTACATATTGTTAAATTGAAAAAGTATATATAAAGAGGAAGACATTATTGACTATCATAACTTCATATAAAAACTTTCTAATCAAATAATCATTTTTGGTAGTGTTTAGTTCAGAATGAACATTGACCTACCATGAAGACCAGAGCGTAATCATCATATAGTAAAAGTGCTTTTGGAGGTGTACTTCTTTTCAATAATTTTATTTTTAAGCAATAAATGTGGCAGTTTGGGATATTTCAGAATTGCCTTTTCAATTATGTACTTGAAAGTTAGAATTTTGAAACAGACCACTTTTAATCTTAAATTGAATAGTACAATGTGTTATAGAGGTACTGTTGATAGTGATTGAGTAGTTTCTACTTACGTTTTAAACTTGATAAACATAAAACTAAACTTTGCTGTTAAAGGCCTACATGTTATTTTAATGGAAGAATCTGCAGGGTATTTTGCTTTATTTTTTATACTAAAGATGAGAGCAATACAATTTCAGTAAAAAGCAAACTGCAATTTTATTTTTCAATTTTAAAATTATGAAACAAGTTCTTTCTTTATAGGAAGTTAGAAAGAAATGTGTTCGTATTAGAAGTACTCTCTGTACTACATGTGTTTTCTGGTAATAGTAATAACAATGGCTACAATGCACTTAAAATTTGTTGGATACTGTACCAAGTGATATATAATTTCATTTAATTCATACAATAATTCTGTGAAGTATAGATATTTTTGCCACTTTATAAATGCAGAAACTGAGGCTTAGAGAGTTTAATTTACCCAAGATCACATAGCTAGTATGTGCTTGAGTCATATTTTCAACCTAGACTTTTTCTACTCCATTATTTTAATATGATTTGAAATGAGCTGAAAAATCTAAAAATAACATGCCTAAGATTTAAAATTTTGACATCCAAACCTGATTGTGAATTGCAGTTAATAGAAAAAAACATCAAGTACTATGGGGGCATTATTATTTATTGAAAACATCTTAGATGCACCTAGCTTTTAAGGTCAAGTCCCATTATGATATCAGAGTGGAAAGAGACTCTCTGTACATGTTCATGGAAGAGTTCTTGGGGATAAGCCACTTGAAATTGAGCCATCTGTCCACTCAAGGACAAGCAGATTGATTTATGCTTCAGAAAGAAATGCTAGTTATTTGGTTCCAATGTAATTTCCATGTGTTGAAAGGAAGCAGAGATGGGCTAGCAGTGATTATAGCAGTTAAAACAACAATTTGTATTGAGAAATTAATGTGGGTCAGGCACTGTTATAAATCGTTTAGAAGGCATTATGTCATTTAAGCCTTTAAACATTTAAGAGGGTCCTTAACTATCCCTCCTTTGAAGATGAAGATATTGAGTAACTGAGGATAACTTATTTGCCCAAGGCTTTATAGTAAGTAATGGGTCACAGGAATTGGAATTAAGATGTTTGGGTGGCAAGGAGGGAAAAAGTGTTTGAAAATAGAGGAGGTATGAAATTAAAGCTATAGAGAAATAGTTGATTTATTTAACTTCGTTATACTTTTATATCTTTATAACATTACATGTGCATTATAGTAAGTCACCTTCTTTAACAAATACCAGAAATTGATAGGAAAATTGCTGGAATAATGAGGGTTTACTGGTTCTTTGATTATGAGCCTGAAAGCATAGATATGGCATTTAATGACTGTTACTCTAATGTTTTAAAGGACAAATTGAAAAGCACATCTGCTTCAGGGATCTTGAAGGCTAAGCCATAGTTTGTTTCATTAATTCCAAAACAATTATCCAAGCTAATAATTGATGTCAAAATCAGTTATTAATTGCAATTTTATGCATATATTTAACATTACACTTATTTTAAAAGTGATATACAATAAACAAAGGAAGTGCTTGCAGGTTTCTAGTGTCAGTTCTGCTTCTAGCTGGAGTTGCATGATTTTGGCAAACCATTAGCATCTCTTCCACGCAGATTTATGCATTCAAAGTTAATAAAATGAAGGAATTGGGCTACATGATATACTATACTAACACTGTCTCCTGTGTTTATAACTCATTTTCCACTTCAGTATCTCTGTTTACCAGCTATTTGAGAATGACACAGGTGCTTTCATGTATTTTACATATAAATATTTCAATCTCATATATAAACTAGACTTATTTCTGATTTTGTGTTATTGGGAATAACTGGTTGCTTTAAAAAAAAATCAAAACTAAAATGTGTCTGGTTTTAATATCTTTGGGGCCTTAATAAATTACTTCACTTCCCTAGCCTGAGTTTCCTCATTTATAAAATGGAGCAATAGTAGTATCTAAATGATAACATTCATGTAATAAAGCATTTATTTTAGGGCCTGCTAGAGAGTAAGTGCTTAGCAAGTGTTTAACTAATACTATCATTGTTGTTTATTACTTTCAAATATTAAAAATTCTGATTTGTGATGGCTACAAACTTAACTTGGCATGTAAGTCTGTTACAAATCAAAATGTGTAGGTCAGTTGTGTATAAAACTAGATAACCATACATTAGTTTCAAAATAATGGGATGATGTATACTTTGAAAATACCAACTTAAAGTGGTTCATCTGAATCTCCCCTCCCTAGTCATCTTTCTTGATTATTTTTTAGCATCTTAAGAAGGTTTTAAGGTCTATTTAATGTCTTAACTCAGAAATTTATATTTTCATTCATTAAAGTTCTTGGATTTCCTACAACTGCATTTAGAAATTTGAATACTGAATTAATATTGAAGGATTAATAATATTTAGATTGCAACTTAAATATGGCTTATAACATTCGTTACATTTATAAACTTCAAATTTGGGACAGATTCTAGTTATTTCTGTGTATAAAAGTTATTCTGTAAGTGAAAGTATTTTATAGTTAGGCTCTTTGTTACTTCTCTAACCAAAAAAGTCCAAGATAGGTATATGGCTTATGCTAATTCTAACCTATTAGTAGTGTTGCAGAGAATACTTACTTGGTACTGGTATTATTACTATTATTTTTTATTACATATATGGTTTAAAAAATGTTAAGAATCATGACCTAACTTTTTATTTTATGGAAATGAAATAGTTTTATACATTGGCAGTATGTAACTATAACCTGGTAAAATATATATAAGTTTGAAAGTGTACTTTTAGTGGTTCAACTTAAAAGAATAAAAATTTGTATAATTATTGACTGGTAAATTGATTTAGAATATAATTGCTGATACATTTTCAAGCATATGGTAATATTATAATACATTTCAGAGTAATAGAAAAACTACTAAATGAAGAGGATATACAGATAGCTGACATGAAGATCAACTAACTTGAGGGTGACTTAGACACAGTTTTAGAGAGAAATGTTTATTTGGGTTTTAAACAGTAGTGAACAGATGAGAATTCTGAAGGTTGAGTGGCTTTTGGCCATGTTTTTTCTGAGCTATTGGACAGATCACTAAACCTCTTTCACTTAATTGTCTTGTAAAATGGTAACAGTGAAGGCTATTCTGTGAAAAGTGATAGCAATATCAACTCTAACTTAGAGAAAAGAAAATTAAGGTTCAGAAACATGAAATGGTTTACTCAAGGTCACAGGTAGCCTTGAAACCCTTGTTTTCTTATTCAAATCCAGTTGGATTTCTATATTATTAGTTGTAAGGTCATGATATCCTAAACATTGTAAAATATCCTTAATTTCAAATAACTGGTTGGAAACAGCTGAAAGAAAAAGTTATGTTTAGTCATGTAGAATGAAAATAATAGATTAAAACTTTTCTGACAAGAACAATATGGGGGACTTACTTTAAAGAACAGAAAATTGCAAAGTAGTATGCATATACTCTTCTAAAATGCCTTGCTATTAAAAAGCTTTTCCAGCTTTATCTTCTCTTTTAAATATGTCTTGGCTTGGAAGAAGGATTTTTTAAAAGATGGACTCTATCCCAAGACTGTCTAAATTAAAATTTCACCTAAGTGGAGTCCAAAGAAATTAATATTCTATAGTATTTTTAAGGAATACTACAACATCTAAATGTTATAGTGGGTAGGCTATGTGTTGTAACTTAAAATTTTTAAGTGCTTGTTTCATTTCTAGCTGTGAATTTCTTTGGACAATTGATGATATTTATCATTGTGCCCAGTTTCTACAATTAAAAGATGGGTGGATTATTTTCCCGATGGAGGGTAAGTTACTTTTCTTTACAGTCAGTTTTTTAGTCTAATATGAAAGTGTCGAAAAAGCTATTTGTGAAAGTCTCCTTTGTGATGTAGACTTGAATAGTAGTTTGATATTATCCCTGACTGTAATTTTTCTTTCTTCTCTTACAAATTAGTTTTTTATTTGGACTTTAGAGTTCTACTTGCTATATAGGTCTCTGTTTAACAATTATTTCTTTCTGACTTATGAATTGTTTTTATTTCTCTATGTATTCATGTACGAGTAGTTATCTTGTTTTCTTCTCATAATACCTAAATTTCAATCTTATTTGAAAGATAGTTGAAATTAGTGTTTTATACAGTACTTAAGTTTTTACAGGTTGTATTTCTTTGCTTAAAACTTGTCGCAAATATTTACTGAAGTCACACTAAATATACTTTCAAGAAATATAGGTTAAACAGATTTAAAAATGCAGTCTGATTTTAACTGGTTAAGTCTTTAGAGGAAATAGTTCAACTTTAGAGCTAGAAAATATAAAATACATTGATAAATGTTCTTCTCTAATATAAGAGGAGGTAATATAGCCTAGGAAAAATTACTTCGCTTATTTTAGACTCCTTTTTACCATAATAATTGAGTCTGGTACTACTTGGTACAGAATTTAGTTTTGAACTATTGCTGGAACTGCTCTGTTTTGGATTGGCATTATATTGACCCCTGCCCCCCTTTAGAAACCTTTTTACAGAAGATCAAATTTATCTATTCTTTTGTCTCTTGTGTTAGGTTGGACCATATGAAATTGCCAATTTTTAACAGCTTTGACTAACATAAATAGCAATTTCATATGGTTCAACCTAATGTTAGCAACTCTTGTGGGAACGACAATGAGTTGATATTCATTACCCACTTATATTGTTGAGTATATAATCATATAATTAGTAAACATTTTCTCAAGTGTTGTATGAGTCATTTTGGCTGGTTTTTTTTCTAGGTGGTATTAAAAACACCTTTAACAAACAAGCTGTGCTGTAATGAAAGTATTTTTAGATGCCCTTTTAAAATCTCGTCATCAGAAAAGAACTTTAGGTATTCAAAATGACTTTTTTGACATCCAGAGTCCTAAGTGAAGTTTTAGCAACAGAAAATCAGACTAATTTTAGTCTTGAATTTTTAATATCTGAATTTTTAAAAATAATAATATCTAACAAAAACTTTCTTGGAGAATTTGTTTCTTTTTAAAAAAAAATATTTTATTGATTTTTTACAGAGAGGAAAGGAGAGGTGTAGAGAGTTAGAAACATCGATGAGAGAGAAACATCGATTCAGCTGCCTCTTGCACACTCCCTACTGGGGATGTGCCCGCAACCAAGGTACATGCCCTTGACCGGAATTGAACCTGGGACCCTTGAGTCCGCAGGCTGACGCTCTATCCACTGAGCCAAACCAGTTAGGGTGAATTTGTTTCTCTTGATAAAAATATGTTCTGTTGGGTTTAAGAATGGTAAAAATTGAGCTATCAGTTAAAGGTACTTATAGGACTAAAAAAGACGTTAAGTGGAAAATGCTTATTTAATCTTACATAGTCTTGTTTATAATTATAATTTTTATTTAAAATCTAAATCTTATTTATAAATAAACAGGAATATATATTGTTTGACAGCATTTGAAAAAACAATTTTGGGTTAAAGTGTTCTTTTATGATTATATAAATCAAGGTGTTTCTAAATTTGTAATAAGTTTTAATGCTGTGTCTCATTTATGTTTCTGTAACAGACAAAACCTTCAACTGTAGAAGTTCTGGAAAATATAGATAAGGTAAGTTCTTTGTCTCTGGAGTGTTTTAAATCCATTTTAGGTATTACGTAAATATTATTTTAGTATATATTATTTTGGAGACTGCATCTGGTATGGGAATTTAGAGATGATAGAGAGTAAGCATGAAAACTCTGATGTTACATAATCTCAAAAAAATCCAGTCTATCACTGATTTAAGATTGTGCCAAGCGATAGAGCCTGTTTTAATGGAATTAGATGTGTACAGCATTGTGTAAATCAATGTTACAGATAGGATAAAGTAGATTATAAAATAGTCTGCAACAATTTTTATTAGTCTGCAAACTTCACAGCTTTTTATGCTTTCTATGATTATTAAAAATGGCTATTTCATGGGAATACTGAAGTGATGAATGGATTGAAAGAATATAGTATTGAATATAGTATCAATATTTATTAATTCTTTTTATAGCCAAATATTTTATAGACCTTCTACAGGAGAATTACTATTTGTTTGATTTAATACTATTTATTGATGCTAGCTTCATACCTCCAATTTTTGCTAATTTTTGATAGGTTAAAATGGTATCTTAATATATTGCATTTAAAAAAGTGATTTGTCAGAATAGGTATTTTTATTTATTTTTAATTTTAGTTTTTCATATTATGTTCTGTTTTAAAATATTAAGGTATTATATTTCATTTAAGAGTTCTTTCTATATTATCTCTATCATGTGAAAAATTTTTATCAACATGTTTATGAAATTTGAGATTAAATAGTATAAAATAATTTTCTCTTAACAGGAAATTCAAGCATTGGAAGAATTTAGGGAAAAAAATCAGAGACTACAAAAATTATGGGTTGGAAGATTAATTCTTTACTCCTCAATTCTTTATCTGTTTACATGTTTAATTGTTTACTTGTGGTATCTTCCCGATGAACTTACAGCAAGACTTGCCATGACACTCCCATTTTTTACTTTCCCATTGATGTAAGTAAATTGTTCTTTTTACTGACGTTTCCTCTTTCTGATTAGACAGTTTTAATATATTTAATATTTTTTTAATTAGAAAAAAAGCAATGTATCAGATTGAATAAATATGCTTTGTTTTTGCATTTTGAAAAATATTTATTTAAAAAGGTAAAATGATGTTTTAAGCCTTTTCTTATAGTTCAACACTTGAGGAATATGACCCAGTGACATTAGTAATAAAGACTCTATGGCCATCTTTTGTGATTCCCTAATAGAGGTCATGCTTCCCTACATGTATTGGGCATGGAGTGGGCATTTCAAATTGTGGGTAGTGGCAAGTGAGTGAGGGTTTGTAAAACAAAAAACAATAACAACTGCCCCAATGATTCTGAATATATTCTATTCATCCTACTTGTTTTCCCCTCTTTTTAATCACTGCTATAAAACAATTGGCCCTTATGATAGAAATATTTTATAATATAGTCCACTATAGAAGATGTATTGTGATTGGAGAATTGAATAAAAATTTGTCCAGTCAGTACACCTTTATGGGTACCAATTGCATAGACATTGGATTATAATGGTGTATGGTACACAAAAATACAGAATTTTTGACTGTAGAGTTTAGACAGCATACATTAAATTAAGTACTAAGTCTGATGAATATTATGAAAAAGAAGTGCCAAATGCTATGGGAGGATTAATGGGGGCCCTCACACAATCTGGGAGGACATGAGGGTCAGGGAATGGCCTTTGTATTCATTGCGGCCACAAACTTAGTGGCTTAAAACAACACCCATTTGTTGTATTACAGTTGTGAAGGTGAGGACAGATGTGATTTGTCAGAATAGGTTCCCTGTGTAGGGTCTTACAGATGTAAGTCAAGGTTATTAGCTGGTCTGGGATCTTATCTAGGGTCTCTGGGGAGAATCTTCTTTCAACTTCTGCTTTATCTTTCTGATTCTTCTTCTGTATTCTGCCTTTGGGTGTAAAAAACCTCTGCTTTTAAGGGTTTAACAGATTATATTAGACCCACTAGGATAATCTCTCTATTTTATTTATTTATTTGTTTGTTTGTAAATATGTTTTTATTGATTTCAGAGAGAGGAAGGGAGAGGGAGAGAGATAGAAACAGTGATGAGAGAGAACCATTGATTGGCTGCCTCATGCACAACCCCCTACTGGGCATGTGCCCTGAGTGGGAATCTAACCGCGTGACCTTCTGGTTCACAGATTAGCACTCAACCATTGAACCACACCAGCTGGGCTCAATGTGTTCTTTAAGTCCTAAAAACAATATAAAATTCAAGAGTTGAGAGATCTGTCTAGTAATTCTCCTGTATAAGAAGAGAGAATAAAAAATGCAAAATCTGTAAAGTAAGAGACAGCATGACTTACTTTAAGGGTCAAAAAGATAGGTGTGTCTGGAGAGGAAGTGAGCTTTCAGAATCAAGGTAGGATCTAGATCATGGAGAATCATAGAGAAAAATTTGAATTTCATTTTGGATGAAATGGGAAGCTTGTAAAGGTTTTAGTGGAAGAATGGCTTGCAATTTAAGTTAAAAGGATCATGAGTGTTGCTTTGTAGAGATTAAGAGGAGGACAAGAGTAGAAATGGGAAGGAGACTATTAGAGAAGTAATCTAAAAATGGAAGATGGGAGGAGAATCCAAGATGGCGGCGTAGGTAAACACCTAAACTGCTGCCTCGCACAACAATTTCAAAAATTCAACTAAAAGACAAAACGTCTATCACCCAGAACCACGGGAAAGCTGGCTGAGTGTAAGTTCTACAACTAGAAGGAAAGAGAAAAGAGCATTGAGACGTGCACGAGCGCTGAAAAGCTGAGGTACGGAGGCGCGTGATCCGGGCTGGCGGCAGGCGTTGCTTTTTTCAACCCAAAGGGAGAAAAGCCCCCGACTACTCTGAAATCCAGTTTCTGGGGAGACGCGGGGGACCCAAACTTCTACGGGGAGAAGCTGGACTGTCTGCCATTGAGGGTGGCTTGCTTGCAGAGCTGCGCACAGGAATAACTGTTTACGGCACTGCGGCACGGGACTCCAGGACGCCCTTGGGGACACAGAGCCGGCTAACTAGCAGCCATTGCTGTTTGCCACGCCCTAGCCTAGTGACACCCTGAGACCCCGCCCTGCACCACCTACAAACCCATCCAAGCTCCAAGCAGTGGCTTTAGCAGAAGAAAGCCCCGCCCTATCGCAGCTTAACCTAGCAAACTTGCAGCCTGGGTCAGACAGCTCCAAAACCTCCAAACCCCAAGCAAAGAGGAGAAAACTGTAGCTCTCACTGTAGCTCCTGCTGGATGGCCTCAAACAGTAGCTGACCTGCACCCCATTGGAGATCCAGAAGCCAGTGTACCTAGTGGTCAGAGTGAGACACCAGATTTCAACTCCTCACATCCATAAGTGACACATTCAAAGGCAGACTCAGTGAGCACCAAAGCCCCACTGAAACAAGTCCTGCCCCTAAGTGTGTCTTCAGCGCAGCAGTTCTTCCATTATAGACACAGTGAGTGCTCACAGCTAATTGGCCTGGAGGTCAATTCCTCCCAGTATACCAACAGCAATTAAGGCTTTAACTGCACCAAGTCTTTGCACTCAGCCCACAAAGGGGTGTACCAAGAGTGTCCACATCAGGTGATTGGGGAGGCTGAGCTACTGCCCCCTATAGGTCACCTACCACACAAAGCTACTCCATCAACACAGGGAAGCAGCCAAAATGAGGAGACAAAGAAACATGTCACGAATAAAAGAAACGGAGGAAAGCAAACTACTGGATGACATAGAGTTCAGAACCACATTTATAAGGTTACTCAAGAATCTTCTTAAAACCGCTGAGAAACTTGATGAGACCTTCAAGGAGCTTAATGAGAATGCCAAAAAAATGGAAAAGGATCAGTCAGAAATGAAGCATACACTGTCTGAAATAAAGAATATACAGAAACTCAACTGTAGATCAACGTACCCCAAGAATCAAACCAAAGATCTGAAATATGTGGAAACAAAAAACATCCAACCAGAAAAACAAAAAGAAAAAAGAATCCAAAAATATGAAGATAGTGTAAGGAGCCTCTGGGACAACTTTAAGCGAACCAACATCCGAATTTTTGGGGTGCCAGAAGAAGGGAGAGAGCAAAATATTGAAAACCTATTAGAAGAAATAATGACAGAAAACTTTCCCTGCCTGGTGAAAGAAATAGATGTACAAGTCCAGGAAGCGCACAGAACCCCATACAAGAGGAATCCAAAGAGGACCACACCAAGACACATCATAATTAAAATGCCAAGGGCAAAAGACAAAGAGAGAATATTAAAAGCAGCAAGACAAAAACAGTTAATTACCTACAAGGGAGTACCCATACGACTGTCAGCTGATTTCTCAACAGAAACTATGCAGGCCAGAAGGGAGTGGCAAGAAATATTCAAAGTGATGAACAGCAAGAACCTACAACCAAGATTACTCTACCCAGCAAAGCTATCATTCAGAGTTGAAGGTCAGTTAAAGAGCTTCACAGACAAGAAAAAGCTAAAGGAGTTCATCACCACCAAACCAGGATTACATGAAACGCTGAAGGGTATTCTTTAAGAAGAGGAAGAAGAAGAAAAAGGTAAAGATAAAAATTATGAACAACAAAATGACATCAAATACATACCTACCAACAAGTGAATCTAAAAATCAAGTGAATAAAAAATCTGAAGAACAGAATGGACTGGTGAATATAATAGAATCAGGGACATAGAAAGGGAGTGGACTGACGATTCTCAGGGGAAGCAGGTGTGAGGGGTGTGGGAAGAGACTGGACAAAAATCTTACTCCTATGGATGAAGACAGTGGCGGGGGGTAAGGGCATGGGGTGGGGTAGGGAATCAGGTGGAGGGGAGCTATGGGGGAAAAAATAGAGGAACACCTGTAATAATCTGAACAATAAAGATTTATTAAAAAAAAATAAAAATGGAAGATGGGTTGGATTGCCTAGTGGCAGTGGAGATGGGTAGATGACTTGTAAATGTTTTGGAAGTAAAACTGAGGTAGTTTGATGGGAAAAAGTAAGAGGTAAGGGAAAAGGAGGAATCAAGGTGGTGATTCTTAGTTTTTTTGGTTTGACATGGAGGAAGGATAGGATCTTTTTAAAAATATATTTTATTGAGTTTTTACAGAGAGAAAGGGAGAGGGGTAGAGAGCTAGAAACATCGATGAGAAAGAAACATCCATCAGCTGCTTCCTACACACCCCCTACTGGGGTGTGTAGGCTACATTATGCTGGATGTGCTGCAATTAAGGTACATGCCCTTGACTGGAATCGAACCTGGAACCCTTCAGTCCGAAGGCCGATGCTCTATCCACTGAGCCAAACCAGTTAGGGCAAGGATAGGATTTTTTTCTTAGGGATTACTATAATAAATTTTTTTTGTCTCTTTAGTCTTTAGTGCAAGGTATATTTTCAAATTGGAACTCCTGGAGCTCATAAAATTTTAACTTTGTAGGTAGAAAAAAGAACCAAAAATTGAGTGCGTACGCATTACAGAATACTAGTAAATGTCTTGCCATTTTATTTTCCTTTGGAAATCTTTTGGAATGTTTCTTACTTTAGGTCTAGTAGCAGACTTTATAATGCTGTACTGCTTTCTCTCATTTTCCTTCCATTTTTTCATAAAAAGATGGGAGAAAAGAAATTTAGAAAGGGAATTAGCATTACTGTGCTAATTTTAATGGCTACCCACACACTGTGATTTACTGGATCTGCTGTTATGATTCAGAAGACTTTTTTTTGCAAATCATATACTAATTGTTTTTAAAAGTAGAAAAATTTCAATTCTTTAAAAATGTTTGTTTTTCTTCATTTTGATCTTTCTACTATTTTGAGTATGAAGCTTTATTATTCTTACTGTGTCCCCTGACTGTTCTGCATCACCTGCATCTAGTATTTCTTGGCTGGTTAAGCTTCAGAGCCATTTCTCACTTTGTCTCATTCATGTCTGTGACCTGGTTCTCAACTGCTGCAGCTTCTATTTCAGTGAACTTTTCTCCCTTGGAAGCATAGACCAGTTACCCAACAAAGAATAGAATTGTCCTTCTGACTGATGACAATCAAAAAAGCATGAAATAAAATACAATAACGTGAAAGTGGATGTTGTGGTAGATAGAAGGAAGACTTACCAAAGGACATTTTCTTTTGTGTATAGTGTGAGTATTGTTCAAGCTTATCCCTGGACTCTTTTTCCTTTGGAAATCAAAGTTTTGAGGTCTGGACCAGGGTTTGCTTAAATAAATGGAGGCAAAAGGAGCAATAAAATGTATTGCTTTACTTATCACTGTCTTCATTGATTGCACACCTTAGAAATCCATTCAATAAGTGCAAAAAGTGACTGCTATCTCTTCAGTCCAGGTTTTCCAAATACTTTTACTGGACTGAGAAGTCATGGATTCAGAGCTAAGCATATATTGCTTAATCATAACTGTTTCAAAATTGTCTTCTATGAGAGACTAGAGGCCCACTGCACAAAATTCGTGCACGGGGAGGGAGGTGTGTGTCCCTCAGCCCAGCCTGCACCCTCTGCAATCTGGGACCCCTTGAGGGATGTCCGACTGCCCAAATGGGCAGTCGGACATCCCTCTTACAATCCAGGACTGCTGGCTCCCAACTGCTTTGCCTGCCTGCCTGCCTGCCCGATTGCCCCTAACTGCCCTCCCCTGCCGGCCTGGTCACCCCTAACTGTCCTCCCCTGCAGGCCAGGTCGCCCCCAACTGCCCTCCCTTGCCAGCCTGGTTGCCCCCAATAGCCCTTCCCTGCCGGCCTGGTTCCCCCCCAACTGACCTCCCCTGCTGGCCTAATTGCCCCCAACTGCCCTCCCCTACTGGCCATCTTGTGGTGGCCATCTTGTGTGTTGGAGTGATGGTCAATTTGCATATCACCTCTGTGTATATTTGCATATACAGAGGTGATATGCAAATGTCATTACATCATGAAGTGTAATGACTGACTGCATAACCACCAGATCACAGATCGGCAGGAGGGTGGGGTAGCGAGCTATAGGAGGGGGCAGGGGAGCAAGCTATGAGGGGGGTCGGGGGAAGCTACAGTAGGGCAGGGCAGCGGGTGGAGAGCTACTGGAGGGCGGCAACGAGCTACTGGTGAGCTACTGGTGCACGGATTCGTGCGCAGGGCTACTAGTATATAAGATGCCTTGAGGTTTAGTTATATCTTTTCAGGTTGTAATATGGAGGAACTTGTTGTGATTTCAACCCATTGTTTTTTTGCCTTTCAGATTCAATAATATATTTATATGTCTCTGATCTTTGCAACTCTTACTAAAATTGAAATTATAGTATAAATGCTGAACTTATTTCATAGGAGTATTAAGGCTATGCTTAGTGAGGTGGAAGAGGCTACAGTTAAATTTTTATATGTCTACATTATGCTGGCAGATATGCATTACCTTGGGAGTTGGTTCATTTTCTAAGAGTGAACAACCGTGAAGCTTTGTCTCTATCTTGACGGACTCTACAAGCAACCTTATAGACTTTTACTCGTAGATACCCTATTCTTACAGATTATAACTTTCTAGAAGTTTCATTCACTGTAAGATCCTTTCAGAAACCAATGAGCATAAAATGTTGACCCTCCCAGAGGATTATTTTCCCTGTGTTTTTTCACCCTTCTTTTTGCCTCTTAAATGGGGTTATTGGAGTGGGGGAGGGGATTGTAAGCAAAAGAACCGAGGAAGATGGTCCTATTCGTTTCATATGTTTTCTTGTTTTTCTATCACAGTGATTTTCAACCTTTTTCATCTCATGGCACACATAAACTAATTACTAAAATTACACGACACACCAAAGAATAATCTTTTGCCAATCTGACAAAAAAATAAGAAATTATAAAGGTATAATACTGATTTACCACTATTATTGTGTTGACATTTTTTATTTGACAGTGTAAGGGGAAAGCGGTCAGTGCTCAGGTATTGCATGTTTTACAAATTATTGTGCCATACCACTATTGTGGCATACTTTTTGAAAATCGTTGTTGTACTAAATTGAAAGCCATTTGAGGATAGGGCTTTAATATTGTATAATTTTTATTCCTCTTTCACACTACTCCTTCTTCCAACTAGCTAGTAACAGGTATTTTCTCAACCCAGCTAGAAGGTTGAAAAACATAATTTGTAGCTTTTTACACTGATAAAAACAGGTACTTTGCTTGATCTCAGCCAAAAGGCTAAGAAGTGATCATTTGTAGCCTTTTGAAGAAAGTTACACATTTGTTTCATGGCACTCTAATAAGAATACAAAGTATCTCTCATCAATTATAGTTGCCTTTTAAAGGAGAAGATATCTGTGAACATTTTCTGATATTTTTACTCAAGGAGAATACAATTGACTCTTGAACCAGGTGGGGATAGGGGCAATGACCCCCCCCCCCCCCACTCCTATGCAGCTAGAAATCCACATACAGCTTTTGACTTCCCAAAGTTTTAACTACTAATAGCCTACTATTTCCAGGAAGCCTTAACAATAACATAAATAGTTGATTAATACTTATTTTGTGTGTTATGTGTATTATACTGTATTCTTAAAGTGAGCTAGAGAAAAGAAAATGTTGTTAAGAAAATTATACGGAAGAGAAAATAACATTTATTGAAAAAAAATTCCACATATAAGTGGACCCACGTAGTTCAAACCTGTGTTGTCAAAAGCCAACTGTATTTACTTTGGTCCGTAAGAAAATCATTTTGCAAGTATTCCCTTTGCAATATTGATAATATTTGAATATTGATAGATATTCACTTGATAGAATTTTATACTTAAAGAATTATGTACTGAGACATAATTAAGAGACATATCCTATTCTTTGATTTGAAGACTCAATATTGTTATGAGATCAGTTCTCTCTGAATTAATCTAAAAATGTGTGATCATAATAAAAATAACAATACTTTAAAAATCATGGCACCCTTCTATAATTTTTAATGAAAAAATAAGCACCTAAAAATAGTCTTGGAAATTCTAAAAAAGGAGAAGAATGAGAAGCAGAGGCCTATGAAGCATCAAATTCATTATAAAACTTTATTAATTAAAAGTTTGGTACAGTGTATAAATAGAGACACAGACCAAAGAGACACAGAATCCAGAAATAAATCCCCAAAGGATTTTTTATGTATGGTTTTTAGATATCACTAGAGGTCCCGTGCACTATTGAATTTGTGCAAGAAGGCGCCCCGCCTACTGCTGTGTGAGGAGGCACCCCACGGGACGCCGGGCTGAGTGGTGCTCCATGCACCTCCTGGTGACCTGTTGTGGTTGTGATGCCATTGGTACCTTTTCCCTTCCTTCCCCACTGCCCTGAGCTAACGTGCATGAGATCACCTGAACGGAACTGGGGCCCTGTATTGTGTGCAGATTGCACTCCACAGGAACCTGTCTGATCCAGGGAGGGTTGGGGTCATTCACTGTGGGAAAGGCTTTATTTAAATGAAGCCCCTGCTTAGATAGGCACTGGCTGAGCCATTTGCCATTTACCATTTGAGGAGGGTTTATCATACCTTCTTGCTGTTTCCTTGGAAACCACAAACTCAAGATAGTGGAATGCTGCACCTCCTTATCTGCATCCCCTTGTCTGAAACCCTGCTTCTCTGGCACTGCAGGTGGCCGGGACCCGTGCCTTACTTGTGCAGCCCCAGCCTCCACGGGAGTCAGGCCGGACTGGCGCTGGGTGGTGGGGCGGGGGGGGGGGGGGCGGTCAGGACCGCTCCTGACTTGCAGCGTTCCCTGGCCCTCCTGCCTGTGTCTGCTCTGGGGCTGCCCGAGCCGCCACACCAGCTCAGGCAGGCCCCCCTGTCTCTGTCTCTGCTCCGGGCCTCACCTGTGCATGCAACCTCCTCCTGTCCGGTTGTGGCCCGTTATGGCGTCTGGCCTAATTTGCATATTACCTCTTTTTACACACACACACACACACACACACACACACACACACACACACACACACGGCCCGGTCCATCAAGATTCGTGCACGGGGAGTGGGTCCCTCAGCCCGACCTGCACGCTCTCCAATCTGGGAGCCCTCAGGGGAGCCCTCTCCAATCCGGGAGTTTCTGTCTGTCTTTGCAATCATATGAACGAATTGTCTGAGACCCCAGCCCAGTTTGGTTTGTTGCTCACAGAATAATAGAGGCATTTTTTTTTCTTTGCTTCATTGGTGAAGATTTCCTGGAAGTTTTAGGATATCTTCCCTTTAATTTTTCCTATACACTCTGATTTTACTTATGTCTCTCACCTTTGCTTTCCCTCCATCCTCCACTGCAACAGTAACTTGCTCCAGGCTCACTTTGCTCTAGTGTCTAGGAGATCCATCTGCCACCAGAACTACGATTCCCAGAATTCCTGGTGCTCCCTGTGCTCTTGGTTTCCCCTTCCTGCTCTGTCTCCATCCCATGGCCTCCCACTCTGCCAAGTCCTCTAAGCCACCAGCTCTCTCTCTCTGCTCTCCGTCTGGCGGTTTGGGGAGCCAAGTTCCCCAAGCTGCTCCAAACTCCACCAGCTCTCCTGCTCTGCTCTCCGCCTGGTGCCTGTATGCAAATTAACTAGCCATCTTTGTCAGGTTAATTTGCATACTCCTAATTGGCTGGTGAGCGTAGCGGAGGTATGGTCAACTCACATGTTTCTCTTTTATCATATGGGATATATATAGAGACGGCATTTCAAATCATTGGGGGGAAATGGTGTTGAGTTATACTGAAAAATAGATAAAAGTTAAATGTAAAGCTTGATGCCTGCCTTATATCAAAATAAATCATTCTTTTTCTGTCTGAATGTGAAGGTTAGTCTTGCAAAACCTTTGATAGTTGAAAAAACAGACAAAATAGTCAATATAGTTTTAAATATTGAGACCTATATATTTTTTCATTTTTAGTTTTATATAGTATTGAAATCTCACCTAAAAACATTTCATTAAATTGGATAGGGCTTATGTGGTTGTTGGAAAGAGAGCACTTAAGTTTGGCAGAATGAATGAATGATTTCTCTTTAAGCCCTGCCTTCTCTGTGTCATTGATGGGACCAAACTAAGGAGTTTCTGCCTATAGCATATATGTCTTATTTTCATTGTGATAAACAAGGCTTTATTATACTTTGAGAAGTTTCTCTTGCTACCTCTTTGTGAGATGAGCAATTTTTCTTCTCTCCTTCCACTCTTTTGAGTCCCTGCATGATTTCCATTGCTTTTGGGAGCCCTTCCACATATTTTGAGGGTTGGGTTTTAGCTATATCTTAGTTTTACCAGAAAAGGAATTTTTGTTTTTGTTTTTTGGATTATTTCTTAAAGAGGAAGGGGAAATTTTGATTATGTCACTGTTTTCAAATAGGAGTCGGTAATGGTATCTTCAATGTTTCCAGAAAATATGTTGCCACATTTTCATAAATTATATTTAATTTGGAGAGAAAAACCTTTCTTGGGATGGGATAATTAAAACAAAGATTCCTGATGTACTTTAATTCTTTTTCTAAATTTTATTTTTAAATGCCATGAATTTCATTTAATTTAGCCTTAAAGAATAACTTACATGTTTTACACTTTCAAGTCTTAAAGACTTGACACATGGAAATTTGATAGCTCACTTCTGCAATAGTTCTGATCAAAACCAAAGGGAGAATTTATTGTCTATGATGGTGAATTAATGAGTTTTATTTTGAAGTAAGGGAGTCTATTTCAATTCTTATAGTTTATACACTTTGAAAATTACATGTTTGTTTTTTTAAAATATGTTTTTATTGATTTTAGGGAGAGAGGAAGGTAGAGAGAGAGAGAGAGAGAGAGCGAGAGAGAGAGAGAGGGAGAGAGAAACATCTAAGTGAGAGAAGAATGTTAATCGGTTGCATGCACCCCGACCAGCTGTCAAATCTGCAACCTGGGCACGTGCCTGACTGGGAATCGAACCGGCAACTTTTTGGTACATTGGACGATGCTCAGTCAACTGAGCCACAGCGGCCAGGGCAAAAATTACATATGTTTTTTAAAAAGTATCTACTCATTTAAGAAAATTTACTGATTTACTATAGAATTCCAGGCACCATCTCTGTGATTTCTTCTCTTGTGTTCTCTGTTTTTGTTCCCTGTACTTTTTTTCTAATTCATCTCTCCCTTGCCACTATTTCGATTTGTTTGGAGAAATATCATGGGACTTTTCTACTGTTGTGGGATCCTTGAGGTTATGAGCCTTATGTTTAACCTCTTCTCTCATCTTCCTTTCCTTGATAAGGACAATATTCAGGGGTTTTTTAGTGCTTAGGTAGCTGTTCAAGTGGGAATCTGGTGCTGGTTATTTCGTGTTTTCAGATCATAAAAGTAAATAAACAATATAAAAAGCAAGTATTAGTTATCTGTTGCTGTGTAACGAATTGCCCCAGAATTTATTAGCTTAAATCAATGAATGTTTATTATCTTTTATATTCTTGAGGGGCAGGAATATGGGAGCAGCTTAGTTAGGTGGTTCTGGCTCAGGGTCTTTTATTCATATACAGAGTGTACAAATTTCATTTAAGCTGTTGGCTGGGGCTGTAATCATCTCAAGGCTTAACTAAGGCTGGAGAATTTACTTCTAAGCTCACACATGTAGTTGTTGGCAGGCTTCAGCTCCTCACTGGCTGTTTGCCAGAGACCTCTGTTCCTTGCCACAAGGGCATTTCTATAGAGTTCCCTGAATATCCTCATGTCATAGCAGCTGGCTTCTCTCAGAATGAGTAATCCAAGAGAGAGAAAGATAGTGAGTGGAAAAGGAGGTCCAAGATGCAAGCTGTAGTCTTTTATAAGGTAATCTTGTTGTGACATACTATCCCTCCTGCCATGTGCTATTGGTCACACAGATCAACACTGATGAGAGACGACTACACAAAGATGTGAATACCAGGAGATAGAGTACACTTGTGACTGTCTTGCAGGCTGACTCCCAAGAATAGCAATAATATTTTAGAGTAATGAAGTCAGTGCCATACTTATCTGAATTCATATTCAGATACAATATTTCTTTTATAAAATGATGAATAATGTTTGTATACGTATTCTGCCATGTTCTATGGAGAAAGATATTTTGCTATATTTACATTAAATTTAAAAGATTACTTTGACAAGTTTGTGATTAGGATCATTCTTTGACTTTCTTTTCAATACTTTTAATATTATTTACTGGCTTCTTAATGCAGGGTTTAAACAATTATCCTCATAAAATCTTTGGAAGGAAGTATTTAGCTAAATTTACTCATCAATGTTTATTTGGTTTTATTCCCCTCCACATAGCTTATTCTATTAGTTGAGACGATCCCTCCAATGTTAAATAATAGGGAAAGAGTAGCTACTTACTTTTGTATAATGCTCTGGATTTTAAAAAACATGTTTTTCCCTTAATGCATAGGATAAATAAATTCTTGGAGTTGATACTTAGTATGAAGGGATTCTAAATTTTGTTTCTAATCTTTTGTGGAGTTCATTGACCTCTTTGAGAATGATGAAAGCAGTGATCTCTCCAGAGAAATGCATTTATTTACACAAAGGCAATTTTGCAATTCAGAAGAGCCTCAGAAGGCCCATGGATTTTAGATTGAGAACTCTTTTGAAAGCACAGGTAGACTTCTGATGTCTCTGAAAGAAAAGAGTACTTTTTAAAAATTTTCAATATATAAAAGGAAACAATGAACCTAACTCTAATGAAAATGTGTATTTTAATTTTATATGGCTTCTAACTTACTTATTCTAATGATTTTTGTTTCTGAATTTTGCCACCTCTATAGCATCTGGAGCATAAGAACAGTGCTTATATTCTTCTTTTCCAAGAGAACAGAAAGAAATAGTAAGTTAAATTTCTAAGTTTGTATAAATACATTAGAAAACTCATAGTGCATTGGTTTGTAATTAAATGGCAGGTTATGAAATGTTATATGGAAATGACAAACATGGTAAATATTGAAGAGTTGTTTACTGTAAAGCATAAGAAAGGTTATGAATGATCAAGATGGTTCCACTTTTCATTTGTGTTATTTCTGTCTTGTTCATTTAGAATTTTTATTTACACACAACAAAATAATTCATTTATTTAAATCAAGAGAAATTATATTTGTTAAATTAATCTTTATAGAAATCTTATGTTATTATGGAGTAAAATACGGTTATACATCTTTTGATTTATTTTATTAATTGCACCATTCTCTGTAACCTCACAGCCCCATGGCTTTTGTTTTTATTGAAATATGCAAATTATGATAAAATAGCCTGTATTTATTCTGTATGTGTACAGATTTTAAGGATTTTCAGATCTTAAAACTATAAGCTATAATTAGCCAAAGATATGCCAATTTAATTTTTAATAAAATTTATGTGATTTATTTTTTCTTTTCTTGTTTTAACTTTTCTTTTTCTGTGTTTTTTTTTGTTATAACTTTTCATTATAGAAAATTTCAAACATATACAAAAGTAGACTGAATAATATAATGAACCCTCTCATAGCTATCATACAACCTAAACAGTCTTTAACTCATGGTCAGTCTTGTTTCATTTTTATCCCCACTTATCTACCTTCTGTATTATTCTGAAGTATATCCCAAGTATATCTATCCATAACAAACTTTTAAAATAATTAACACAATACATTATAACAGCTGAAAAAGAATTTTTAAAAATCCTGAGGTTAACATAGGGTAATAACATTACATAAGTTTCAAGTGTACAACATTATAATTTGATATCTGCATATACTATAGTTTGCTAGCTACCAATAGTCTAGTTTCCATCATCACCATATATTTGACCCTCCCCTATCTACTTCCCCCCTGGAAACCACCAGTCTTGTCTGTGAGTTTTTTTTGGTTTTGTTTTGTTTGTTTATTTGTTTCTTTGAAAAGAATTCTTAATATTATTAAATATGAGAGAATTAAATCTCATAAATATAATTTGCTTTAAAAGTATTTCATTTGTTTGACTCGGGATCCAGATATAAGGGTCATACAGATATATTATATGACTTTCAAACTGCCCTACTTGCTCATTATTTGAACCCAGTTGAGGTTCTGTGGTCTAGCCCTGACCATCCCTTGCAGACTCTCCTGATTCATTTGCCCTCTTTCCCAGTCTACTTGTCTGGGAAAACCATACCCTCTTTAAACATAATTATATGCTTAATCAGGGACTGCCAAAACCCTGTCCTAGTTAAAAACATTGCACAGTCTTATTTTATAGTGCCCTAGTAGATTCACGGTTTTCCTTTTTGAGAGCATTGTTTGAGATTGTATTTTTCCTCAAATTTCTAATACCTGTCTCCCTGCCAAAACCGCAGAACCAAACCAAAATAAAACCAACCAACTAACAAACTGACCAACTGAATAAAAATTCAGAAGCCACAAACAAAACCACACAAAAATCTACCTGATAGTCTCACTTTATGGAGAAAATAGATGTAAATAGATGGGAGCTACCTCTGCCACCAAATATATCGTTAGCTCCATCTGTTACTAAGTATGTTGTCATCCTTCATGAAATTCCGGAAGAGTGACTTTGATCCTGTATGTGGCTAAGCCCTCCATTTATGCCCTGGATTCTAGATGCTCTCTGGCCATCTAAGAACTTTGCTCTTATAATTACCCTTTCCTAGAATTATCCTCTCTTTTGCATCACCTGTTTCTGTTGGCTATTCTCTATTGACATTTAATTCTGTCTCAATGCAATCATCTAGAAAGAAAAAACAGATACATTGATGTGAGAGAGAAACATGGATCGGTTGCCTCCCACACACTCCCTGACTGGGGATTGAACCTGCCACCTAGGTATGTGCCCAGCCTGAGAATCGAACCTGCAATTGAAGTGAGACAACACTCCAATTAACTGAGCCATCTGGCCAGGGCTATCTAACAAGTCTATTTTAAATCAGATCTTGTGTCTCTTTAAAATTTCTAAATGGCTTCTTATGGCAACCAAAGTAAAATTTGAATTCTTACCTTAACTTTCTGGTCTGTCGGTTAATAATGCGGATTTTATAATCAAAGAAAACATGATAATTTCAAGAGAAACATCAAAAGTGCTTTATTCAAAGTAATGTCCATCGCTAGCTACACATTTCCCCCATCTTTCAGGAAATTTGTGGATACCATCCCAATAGAACTTCTTGTTTTGAGGCAAACCATTCAGAGACCCAATTTTTCACTTCTTCGTACGTTTTGAAGTGCTGCTCAGAAAGTGCATGTGCCATCGATCGAAACAAGTGGTAATCTGAAGGAGCAAGGGCTGGTGTATACAGTGCATGGGTTAATACTTCCCAGGCAAGATCTTTTAATGTGTCTTTAACTGGTTTTGAAGTGTGTGATGGTGCGTCATCATGAAGCAAAATTACTTTGCCATGTCTTCTGGCACATTCTGGTCATTTCACGATCAAAGCATGGTTCAAATTGATTATTTGTTGTCGGTATCTATCAGTTTTAACGATTTCACCTGGTTTTTGAAGCTCATAACACACCACACCTTCCTGATTCCACCAAATGTAGAGCATTGTCTTCTTTTCAAATCGATTTGGCCTTGCAGTTGATGTCGATGGTTGACCTGGATCAACCCATGATTTTGTGCATTTGGGATTCTCAAAATAAATCTACTTTTCGTCACCAGTCACAATTCTATGCACAAAAGACTTTCTTTCGTGACGTTGAAGCAACATTTCACTGATGACTTTTCGGTTTTCCATTTGTCTTTCATTCACTCGATGTGGCACCCATTTTCCTTCCTTTAAAATCTTTCCCATTGCTTGTAAACAATTGGAAATTGTTTGCTGAGCAGCATTTAATCTTTCTGCAAGTTGTTTTTCAGTTTGACACAAATCTTCATCTAATAATGCTTGTAATTGTTGGTCTTCAAACTTTTTTGGTTAACCTGGACGTTCTTTGTTTTTCACATAAAAATCATCACTTTTAAAGCATTTAAACCAGTGTTCACAAGTATCTTGAGATGGAGCATGTTTACCATAAGCTTCCTGAAGTATTCAGCAGCACTTTTCTTCAAGTAAAGTAATGAATTAAAACTTCCCACAAATGCTCTTTTTTTTGGCACGAAATTTGACATACATAAAAACATCTATGATCTTAACACCTTCAGAAAATTTGACACATGAAGTTCTGAAGCTTGCTGTCAGTACAACAAAATAGCATACATATCAAATTGCATATATATCAACTTATGTGTAACTCCATCTATTGAAAAATCCGCATTATTAACTGGTTCACCTTGTATGCCATTTCCTAACTTTATCTCCTTTCACTCTCCTCTTTTCATTTTTGCTCCAGCCATACTGGTCATCTTTTTGTCCTCCAAATAAATTTAAATTATCTGAGCCTCAGTTTCTTAATTTATAAAATGGAAAGAAATATTTGTTTTGGCAGGACTATTGCCAAGTACTGAACAAAAATACATGTAAAAGCATATAAATACTGTGAAGTGTTGTACACATGTGGCCTGATGGCATTAATTTTTCTTTTTCAATTCTTACTCTTTTAAAATGTTTCTTGACTTAATTAATGGGTTAAGACCCAGTATAATATTGAAGTGGGATAGCAGCTAAACTTGTCTAGTTCCTGAAAGTAGGATATTTGATATGGTTAAAAAAAATGATACTTTTAAAAATCAGATTAAGGAAATTAAGTTTATGGTATTGTTTCCAGTGGTATTTAGTAATATAGTAGCTTCTGGGAGGATAGTAAGAAGTTTAAAACAAATATGCTTTCTGACTTCATGGAACTAGCAAAATGGTGAAAAATACAGAAAGTCCTTGGAAACACTTTTCTAAGGAAATCAAATGTGTGAAATTTTTTATTTAAACATTTTCATTTCACTAGATATTGAGTTTGCCATATATGCTTTTTTTTTTTTCTTATATTCAAATGTGTGAATGAAAGAGAAAGAGGCACATCAGGACATGGTTATTACATAAAAAGATTATGCTTTAAAAATTTATTTTAGGAATCCTTTTGTTTAAAAAATTTTTACTAATTCATTTGAATAGGTATTGCTTATACATTTAATATAGACTTTATAAAAGATTGTCTTGCAGTCTTACACTTTTTTTTAGCATAAAGTCTGGCCATATATATATATATATATATATATATATATATCTACCTATCTGGAGCTATTTGTCATGTGCTTGCCTTTTTTTGTTTTATTTTGTTCGTGCTTTTTGTTTTCTATTAGTTTTATTTCCTTTGTTTTACAAGTTGGAAAGTATAAATTACATTAAGGGTTGGCAACTACAGCCTGTGAGCTAGGTCCCTGTATAGCTCATGATCTAGGAATGGTTTGAACATTAAAAAAAAAAATTCTTTATTGTTGAAAGTATTACATATGTCTTCCTTTTCCTCATTAACCCTTCCCTGGCCACTCCCACCACCCAGCACTTGCCCTCACCCCCTAGTGTCTGTGTCCTTTGTTTATGCTTATATGCATGCATACAAGTCCTTTAGTTGGGTTTGAACATTTTTAAATCATTGAAAAAATTCAAAAGAATAATATTTTGTAGCATGTTAAATTTGTATGGAATTCAAATTTCTGTTTTTATTGAAATACAGCCATGCACATTCATTTGTGTTGTGTATAGCTGCTTTCATTCTGTAATGGCAGAATTGAGTAGTTATGACAGACTGTACTGGTGCTCTCAATACCAGACTTGTTGCAGCATGCATGACAAATCACAGTGACATAGTTATAATTTGACAACATTTTAAGTGCCACCTGTATTTCTGTGTTGTGACAATTTTATTTTTTTGTTACCAGTGCATATTCATCATGTAAAAACAAGAAAAGAAAATTGGACTTTGAATGTTGCACTTTTAGGGCACAATGGAGTGTAGATTTTATTATCAAAATGCAAAGCATTGTGTTTATTATGTAATGACATTATAGTTGTGCTAAAACAATACAAATATACATTGACATAACTATACTAAATACTCTTCATGATATTCCCAACTCACAGAAAAGCAATGGTCAGAAAATTAGAACATTTAAAATGGACTATCTCATCATAGTAACATTTCTTCGTAAAAATAAAAGGTGAAAATGGAATGTCTACCGAAGAAAGCAAAGAAAGCCACTTACCAATGGTGAATTAATTAAATTGTGTGTGTTTGCTGCAGCTGAAGAAATGTATTCAGAGAAAATATATTTGTTTGACTAGTAATATTTGGCAAGAACAGTTGCTTGAAAATAGAGAACATTGGAAGTAACATAGTCAATTTAAAAACAAGGCAAATTATTTCAAGTGATCTTCCTCGGCTCTTGATGAATTGACAGATGTTACGTATACTACTCAATTGTAGTTTACTTCAGGAGTCATTGCTAAGCTTGAGATGACTCAAAAATTAGACTCTATGAAGAGTCTGTAGAACAACTCCTGGAGAGAATATTTGTTAAGTTGAAAAAACACATGCACGAAGTCAGTACAACCTGAAGTGGAATCTGCTAAGATGCAACTTTTGGTAGTAAAAATATGTGTGAAATAGAAAAAGCTCGTGAAACTGTAAGGTGTGTGAATTATATGGTTATTCACTGTACTATTTAATAGCAGGTACTTACAGATTATATTTGAATTTACATGTTAATTGAGCTAGTAGTGTCAATGAGGAGCTTCATTTACTCTTATAGACTTAACTGTAATCAGATATGTGAACTTTTATCAGAAGTAGAAGATGAATATCTTGACCTATTGTACCACACAACAGTTTGATGGTTTAGCAGTGGTAAAGTTTTATTTTCTATTTTGAGCTCAGAGCCCAGATTAAAATTTTTCTGAGAGGAACCACCTTCAACCATTGGCTTTGGAAATTAGCTTTTGCTACAGACTTGACAATGGTTCTTATTGAGTTAAACTAAGATTTCAAGATAAACAATCCCAATCCTATATGTGAAACCTATACTGCCATAAAGACATTTAGAAAACAAAAAACATTGTAATGACAAAAAGTAATTTTTTAAAAAAGTGCTATGAAAAGCTGAAACAAGAAGCAAGATCTCCATTACACACAAATTTGTAGCAGGTACATTATTTGAGCTCAAACTACGTTTTACCAATTTCCCCCTTTGAGCTCACACAACTATAAAGGATATTCCAATATTCATTTAACTGTATAATTGAGGAGCTTTCACTTATCTTCAGTCAGAAGTGATTAATTTATCACATACAGTGCTGACATGATAAAAGGCAAATATCAAGAAGAAAATAGCCCTAACCGGTTTGGCTCAGTGGATAGAGCGTTCCAGGTTCTATTCTGGTCAAGGGCATGTACCTTGGTTGCGGGCACATCTCCAGTAGGGGGTGTGCAGGAGGCAGCCGATCGATGTTTCTCTCTCATCGATGTTTCTAACTCTCTATCCCTCTCCCTTCCTCTCTGTAAAAAAAAAAAAAAAAAAAAAATCAATAAAATATATTAAAAAAATGAAATAAAAATAATGATTCGGGTTGATTTCCTGAGCAGGATGCAAGGTTGATTTCTTTCCCAGGTTCTTGTCCAGATGGATTCGAAGAATGAAGCCATGGACAAAAGGTGATAGGTGAAAAGGGTGGAAATTTATTGGAAGCAGATACAAACTCCCATGTAGGGAGAGGGTCCCAAGGTGGTAAACCACTAAGCTCCTTTTTTTCTAAGGCTTATAAATGCTGTAGTTTTTTGTCTCTTCATGCTCCCTTCTAATTGGACCCCCTCCCGATTTTATGACTGTGCTTTTTATTGAAATACAGCCATGCGCATTCATTTGGTCAGTCTTTTGCAGAATATCAGCTTCAAAATCCAAAACCCATGTGGTGTCCCCCTTTTCCTCTCTCTTATCTTGTAACATCTTTCTGTCTCCTGTGAACATGTTTACCTTTTTCCTGCATTTGTTGGCATTTCTCTATCCTCTGTGAAAGTATGTTTCCTTTTTCCCCACACTTGGTTTTTCTTGATCCTCTATGAATGTATGCCTTCCTCTCCCCTTATCCTGTGGCACCTTTCTATTCTCTGTGAACGTATGCCTTCTGGCGGCTCCAAGGCCTCACCTATGCATTCCTCCCCCATGGACCCTTTTTCTTTCTTTTTTTTTTTTCTTTAATAAATCTTTATTCAGATTATTACAATTGTTTCACCTTTTCCCCCCCATAGTTCCACTCCACCCGGTTCTCACCCCACCTTCTGTCCTTACCTCCCCCCCACTGTCCTCATCCATAGGTGTACGATTTTTGTCCAGTCTCTTCCTGCACAGCCCCCCCCCCCCCCCCATAACCCTTCTCCTTGAGAATTATCACTCCACTCCCTTTCTATGCCCCTGATTCTATTATATTCACCAGTTTATT
Source organism: Corynorhinus townsendii (assembly GCA_026230045.1). Lineage (NCBI taxonomy): Eukaryota > Metazoa > Chordata > Mammalia > Chiroptera > Vespertilionidae > Corynorhinus > Corynorhinus townsendii. Next base: position 43,840,202 of record JAPDVU010000005.1, read on the forward strand.
CTGTTCCTCAGGTTTTTAATTCACTTGATTTTTAGGTTCACTTGTTGATAGATATGTATTTGTTGTTCATAATTTTTATCTTTACTTTTTTCTTCTTCCTCTTCTTAAAGAATACCTTTCAGCATTTCATAGAATACTGGTTTGGTGGTGATAAACTCCTTTAGCTTTTTCTTATCTGTGAAGCTCTTTATCTGCCCTTCAATTCTGAATGATAGCTTTGCTGGGTAGAGTAATCTTGGTTGTAGGTTCTTGCTATTCATCACTTTGAAAATTTCTTGCCACTCCCGTCTGGCCTGCATAGTTTCTGTTGAGAAATCAGCTGACATTCGTATGGGTGCTCCCTTGTTGGTAATTAACTGTTTTTGTCTTGCTGCTTTTAATATTCCCTCTCTGTCTTTTGCTCTTGGCATTTTAATTATGATATGTTTTGGTGTGGTCCTCTTTGGATTCCTTTTGTTTGGGGTTCTGTGCGCTTCCTGGACTTGTAAGTTTATTTTGTTCACCAGGTAGGGGAAGTTTTCAGTCATTATTTCTTCAAAAGGTTTTCAGTATCTTGCTCTCTCTCTTCTTCTGGCACCCCCATAATTCTGATGTTGGTATGCTTGAAGTTGTCCCTGAGGCTTCTTACACTGTCTTCAACTTTTTGGATTTTTTTTTTTTCTTTTTGCTTTTTCGGTTGAGTGTTTTTTGCTTGTTTGTATTTCAATTCTTTGACTTGATTCTTGTGTTCCTCTAGTTTGTTGTTGGGTCTCTGTATAATATTTTTTATTTCAGTCAGTGTATGTTTAATTTCTAGTTGGTCCTTTTTCATATCTTCGAGAGTCTCGTTATATTTATCGGCCTTTTTCTATGATATTCTTGAAAAGCCTTGTAATAGTGGTTTTGAATTCTATATCCAGTCGTTTGTTTTCCTCCATTTCTTTCGTTTGTGATCTGTTTCTTTGTCGCCGCATTTTCACTGCTTCCCTGAGTTGGTAGGGTAGCTTTACATGCTAGCTTTCCTATATGGCCCAGTGGGTCCGTCTCCCCAGTTAACCTGTGGTGGATACTCTTGGTGCACACCTTTGTGGACTGTGTGTACAGCCTTGTTGTAGTTAAATCTTGATTGTTGTTGGTATCACTGGGAGGAATTGACCTCCAGGCCAGTTGGCTGTGAGGATCAGCTGTGTCTGCACTGGGAGAAGTTCAGTGCTGGAGACAGCCTTATAGGATTAGACTTGCCAAATTGCATAAGCCTCTGTGCTCAGCTTGGATGGGGTGGAGTCTCAGGGCGGAGCAGACAGACCCTATCCTTGCGTGCGCATGCCTCCAGACCTCTGCCTGCCCCTCCTCCTGAGCCTCTGCCCGAGAGTCCAGATTCTCCTCTCAAGAGTGTGGGTCCTCAAGGGCTCGCCTGGAACTGGGGTTCAGTGCAGTCAGAACTGGGGCTCAGTGCAGTCAGGAGCTTCCGACTCCCTTCTGCTAGGGAAAGCCTGTGGCAATCTCCACAGTCTTTGTGTACGCTTGTGTGCGCACCTCCAGACCCCTGCCCGCTGGGGGTCCCCTGGGTCTTCCCCGGGTCTCCGAGTCTCCGAGTGCCTTTCTCTCTACCTGACAGTCCAGGTTCCCCCTGTATGAGCCTGGGTCCACGGGGTTTCACCCGGAACTGGGGTTCAGTGCAGTCGGAGCTGGGGTTCAGTGCAGTCAGGGGCTTCCTTCCCTCTCCAGCCAGAGAAAGTCAGCCAGGCTTGCAGCAGCCCTTCCTCACTGCGCACACAAAGACCCTTTGCCGTTCCTCCAGTTCTCCGTGAGCTTTTCTCTTTCCTTCTAGTTGTAGAATTTCCACTCAGCCAGCTTTTCTGTGGTTCTGGATGGTGTCCGTTCTGTCTTTTAGTTGTAGTTTTGAAATTGTGCGAGGCAGCGGTTTAGGTGCTTACCTATGCCGCCATCATGGTTTCTCCTCCCCTCTTTATTTCTAAGACTTCCTAAACCTGTCTATTTTATCCCTAACATTCCTTTCAGTAATATGCTTTAAATTGGATATTCAGATGTTTGCTACCTCAGAACTTGAATGAAGAGAGAATGTTATTTATAAATTTAATTAAAAATTAAGAACAATTTAAATCCTCTTGATAAAGGTAAACTTGTGTTTTTCCAGCTGGGATAGTATTCCTCTTTGTACTAATTAAATATTTTTAGATAAAAACTCAAAACCTAAAATTAATTTGTAAAACAGATGTTGACAATATTTCTAGAGAAAAACTAGAAACCGAAAATACATTTGTAAAGCAGACATCGACATTCATAATTCATTTGAATTGATTCTTTACCATGCCTACCTAAAGCAGACTAATCTTAGAAAAGTTTAATTTTGAAAAGTGAAGAGTGTTCTCTTCCTTTCCAGGTCCCTCCTCAGGTATAATACTATAGATTTTCAAAATATTTTCTTTATTAGTGCTCAATACCTTGAAGGTTGAAAACTTAATAAAATATACTATGTACTTATTTCCTTATAAACAAAGATAACGTTTTTATTAGCAATATATAAAAGATTTGGTATTAATTTCATAAATTTGGGTGGGATAACGAAAGGAAGGAGAAATAACAGCAATATTTCTGAAAAGTGAATAATATATTTTTAAATTTGGAAAAGTGCTGTAGTCCGTGTTTAGGCAATTTTTCTCTCTACTTAAGTAGCTTGTAATATACACTAAATAGCCAGATTATTATGCTCTCTGGATGCATAATAATCTGGCCACTCAGTGTATATCCTATATAATAAAAGGCTAATTTGCAAATTGTCCCCTCGACCAGGAGTTCAACCAGCAGGCAGGCCAGCCAACAGCTCATATCCCCTCTCCCTGGCCAGGCTGGCCGGACCCCACCCATGCACAAATTCATGCACTGGGCCTCAAATATATATGTATATACATTGATTGGCCAGATTATTATGTGTTCAGAGATCATAATAATCTGGCCACTCAGTGTATAATATAGGCAAAATATGAAATATATATGGGTAAAGATTGAGGTCATTTTTATCTGTACATATCTGTGAGAAATACTAAAATGAGAAAGTTTTCTTGCAGTTGCTTAATGTTTATAATTTGGCACGATATTTTCTTTAAGTATCTTTATATCTCACTTAGCTTTGATTTAAATCTCTTTTCCTAGATGAAGCATTGGATGATTTAAAATCCCAGAAGAAAAAAATAGTAAGTTAACTTTTACTAAAGTTAATTTATGTAAAACTAATAAAGAACTGAATAATGTTTATATGTTTTAAGTAATGACTCTTCTAAGAAACAAATATGCTTTTAGATAGCATTTTAATGATGAAACTAAATTATGAATATTTTTGCTAGTTAATGATGATTGACAGGAAAAAGCAGCTAAATGGGCTTTTGAGATCCTGAGAATCTATATCAGTTGGAAGATGAGAAGTAAGTAAATGAATCATATTGAAGGACTAAATAAGGCAGAGGGATGAAAAAGTGGTGTCCAGATTGATTATTGATTAGGGGCAAAAAAGGACCAAACATTTACATATGTCAGTTCTTAAATTTTCTTGACATGATAAGGGTAAAGAGGGAATCAAGAAAATTGATTGTAAGAGACAAATTTAACACGAAAAGACTTAAGAAAGGGGAAAGAGAGATTTTTCCCCTTTCGGTTTCTTTCATTTTTTGTCAGCAACTCAGATTGCATGGGTAGCTATTGTGGGGCCAGTTAAATGCATCCTTTGGATATGTTGGAAGGAGGGCCAAGAGTGAGAGAAAGGGCTCTAGATATTTTAGAGTTTTATATATAGTAGTCTCTAATAAGTTAATTGAACTTGGCTTTTGACTTGAATTTACATGTACTTTTTTCATGTAATTATTTTTTTGAAGTATGAAATGATAATTGATAGTATGATCATGTTAATTGGATGCAAATGATGAATATATTTTAGTCTAAATGTAATATGTAACAATTATGTATGAAATAAGTAAAATTAATATGGTTAAGATTAATGTTAAAAATTGTTCTGTGAAGTGGTAGTAAAAGACATTGGTTTTGAGGGTTTTAAGTACCTGGAAAATAAAGAAACTGAGTTCGAAGGGCTTTCTTATCTGTTTTGTTTAATGTTTCTTCAATGTTCTATGAGGTATTTATCAAAATTGCATTAACATTTTTCATGGTCCTAAATTGAAACAGAAATATTTTCATTATATTGTATTATGTTTCTGGCATTTTGAACATTATGGAGCAGCTAGAATTCAAAGTGAGGAAATATTTCACTTATATGTGGAATCTAAAGAACAATGTAAATGAACAAATAAAACAAATGGAATCATAGATACAGAGAACAGGCTGATAGTTGACAGGGGAGGGGAAGTTGGGGGGCTGGGTGAAAAAGGTAAAGGGATTGAGAAGTACTGATTGGTAGTAACAAATTAGTCATGGAGATGTAAATTGCAGCATAGGAAATATAGTCAGTAATGTAATAACTATATATTGTGCCAGATGTGTACTGGAAATACTAGGGGGAACACTTTGTAAAGTGATTGTCTAACCACTATGCTGTACACCTGAAACTAATACAAAATAATATTGAATATAAACTTTTAATTGAGAAAAAAAACAAAGTGAGGAAATAATGATGGTTCTCAGTAATTAGAAGTTGTGATATGATTGATATAGTTTTCTGATATGATAAAAAGGCACGGGTTGTGGTGGTTAGAGCCAAGCCCTGTATGTACTAAAATGGAGAAATACTGATTAAAGTAGAAAAAACAAGGAAGACAAAAGAAAAAAAATAGAAAAAAACAGAAGAAAATAAAAAATTCCAAATGATGAGAAACTATTCCCATATTAGTGGCATCACATCACTGGAAAACAGAATCTTGGAGCAAATTTGGAAAATTCTATGAAAGGGCAAGGCAAGCTATTTACTAATTCTTTAATAGCCATTGAAGGACTCACAACATAAAAGGTGCTTCATTTAGGCCTGACAGTTGGAAAATTCATTTCAGGGTTCAATAGTTGAATATTGAAATGGATTATGAAGCATTAGTATTAACAGAATAGTTCAGTATGGCATTTTTCTTATAGTACGATTAAAGAAAAGTAAGTTGGCTGTTGTAACTCATTTTATTAATTAGGGAATACAATTTACATTGACTTGAATGTTGTTGGTAATAATACTGTTGGTACTGGGAACTAGTCTGGCCTTTATTGCTGCTTTGTTGGAGTAGCTTTACACTTTGTTTAGAACAATAGGTTTATTAAGGGTGAAATAGTAGTAGGCCAGGGCTAGCTATTGATTGTGCTGGTTCTGAGAAGAAAAAGAAGGGACATTAGTTTGAGCAAAAGCTAAATAATCAAAACTGATCTTATTCATTGATGTTTAAGTTTCCACTCTACATCTATAGCTTTAAAAATACTTTTATTGTTGAAATGTCTGCAGGAAAATGACTATCAGTCTAAAATTATCCAATTCCTTACCCTTCTCTTTTATTAACAACATTAATACACTATATTTACTACTTGATATTTTATTAAAGGTGGTTTTCTTAGGGATGCATCTCTTTAATATGATTAGATTTGTAATGTGTAATTTGTAAAAGTATAATTTTTAACAGTGAACGTGAATTATCAATTGATTAAAAAGTTAAATTACTAAAATGTTAAATTACTTAGGAAAATGAGGAATATCTTAATAGTGTTTTAAATCTAAGAACTTAATATAAATATTTGCTTATTAAAATAAAGCTAGGAATTAATCTTCAGTTATCTAAAAAACTGCCAAGTCTGGATGTGTATATTTTGCCACTCACATATTTTGTAGTTTTTTAATTTTTTTAAAAATCATTTTTCAGTATATAATCCCTCTGCATCCATGAGCATCCTGTCAAAACAATTCAAAATCAAGATAGAACACATTAGTCAAAATGACCTCTTTAAATGGCTTCATGAAAATGCCATGTTTTTTCCAAGATAGCATTTCTATGTGGTAACTTCTTTCTGGCATTTCTCAGGAAATTTACCAAATCCTGAAAAAAATCAGTTGAGAAATTAGAAACATGGGAAGAAGTGTTATAATTCTCAACTACAAATATTACTGGTTCAAAAGAATCCACTAATGTCACTTGAAAACAAGAGCAAGCAATGTTTACATTCTGAGCTGTAAGTTAATGTGGACATTTCTGGGAACAGGACCATGTACAAGAGAAGTGGAACAATCTAATTAGTCAGTCTTGCTCTTGTGGCCATGTTATAACTATTTTTTATGGGCCTGTCTTATTAATGGTGAGTTGTTCTCAAAAATAAATATTAATAAGCTTATACATATAGTGCACTTTATACAAAATCCTGCAAATGATTTTTAATGAAATAAATTTGGAAATAAAGGATGTTCTTAAATTGGCAATTTCAGCATGTGATTCTGTGTAAGGTTGTTAATCTCATTAGATGTTTCAAATATTACATTTTTATATTATCCAATAATGTTTGCTGGCATTTTGCAGTGTTTGCATATTCACCATAGGCTACAGATCTCTCTGTAAATACTTTAACAAAAAAGTGCAGGGAGAGAAAAGTTGTTACTATTATTGTGAAATACTCCTATATGAAATCAGAAAATGATGTAAAATCTGAATTAGTACAATATTGATTTCAACAGCAAAACTCAAATCAGGGTAACAGACAATATTTTCATTGTTGTAAAAAGATGAGTTTAAATGTCGCAACATGTATCCTAATGTTCTGAATTGAAGATGCCTTTGAGCACATTCTTAATAATTTGACCTAAGCCAATGCAAAATGAAAGAAATATTTTCTACATTTGGGATGTTTGTCATGAAACAGAAATCAAGAATATTGGCTAGGTCAATTAATAATTTGTATATTTTAAAATTTCATTTCAATAATGATAACTTAAATATCAAATATGTGTAGAATCATCTTTCAAAATTAAAATAAATTTTAAAGTTTAATCCTCCATTTTTAATTTTTTAAATTAATTTCAGAGAGAGGAAGCGAGAGGGAGAGAGAGAGAGATAGAAACATCAATGATGAGAGTATCATCGATTGGCTGCCTCCTGCACACCCCCTACTGGGAATCAAGCCCACAACCCAGGCATGTACCCTGACCAGGAATGGAATAGTGACCTGGTTCAGTGAGTTGATGCTCAACCACTGAGCGACACTAGCCAGGCTCAAAATTAAAATGTTTTTGACATTTATTTTGTGTTAGTGTTTCCTTTTAGGAAACACACTTGCTTAAAATCTTTCTAGATGATTAAGAATGGAGATGTGCTTTGGATCCAAATCTTTTCTGACTTCAAAGCTTATTTATTTTCTCCTTAGTCTCCATTGCCCTAGGAGCTGTGTCTGTAAAGATATTGCTATGCCATATGTCTGCTATTTTGCTGCCTATGGAGTCTTGTAGGATTTTTATAGTTTCCCGTCTTACATTTAAGTCCTTTAACCATTTTGAGTTTGTTTTTGTGTATGGTGTAAGTTGGTGATCTAGTTTCATTTTTTTTTGCATGTATCTAACCAATTTTCCCAGCACCATTTATTGAAAAGACTGTCTTGACTCCATTGTATGCTCTTGCCTCCTTTGTCAAATATTAATTGAGCATAATAGCGTGGGTTGATTTCTGGGCTCTCTGTTATGTCTGTTCTTGTGCCAGTACCAGGCAGTTTTGAGAACAGTGGCTTTGTAATATAGCTTTATATCTGGTATTGTGATTCCTCCAACTTTGTTCTTTCTTAGGATTGCTGTGGCTATTTGGGGTCTTTTTTGATTCCAGATGAATTTTTGGAGAGTTTGTTCTAGGTCTGTGAAATATGCTCTTGGTATTTTAATGAGGATTGCATTGAATCTATAAATTGCTTTGGGTACTATGGACATTTTAGTGATATTGATTCTACCAGTCCATGAACACGGTACGCTCTTCGATTTGTTTATGTCTTCCTCTATCTCTTTTTTCAGTGTCCTGTAGTTTTCCACGAATAGGTCTTTTACCTCCTTAGTTAAGTTTATTCCTAGGTATCTTAATTTTTTTGGGGGCAGTGGTAAATGGAATTGTTTTTTTAGTTGCTCTTTCTGTGAGTTTATTATTGGTACATAAAAAAGCCATAGATTTCTGGGTGTTAATTTTGTATCCTGCTACATTGCTGAATTCATTTATTAAGTTTAGTAGTTTTTTGATGGAGTCTTTAGGGTTTTCTATGTACAAAATTATGTCATCTGTGAATAATGACAGTTTTACTTCTTCTTTTCCAATTTGGATGCCTTTTATTTCTTCTTCTCGTCTGATCGCTATAGCTAGTACTTCCAGTACTATGTCTAACAGGAGTGGTGAAAGTGGGCATCCCTGTCTTGTTCCTGTTCTTAGGGGAAATGCTTTTAGTTTTTGCCCATTTAGTATGATGTTGGCTGTAGGTTTATCATATATGGCTTTTATTATGTTGAGGTATGATCCCTCTATTCCCACTTTGCTGAGAGTTTTTATCAAGAAAGGGTGTTGGATTTTGTCAAGTGTTTTTTTCTGCATCAATTGACATGATTATGTGATTTTTGTTTCTCAATTTGATGTGTCACACTTATTGATTTGCGGATATTGTACCATCCTTGCATCCCCGGAATAAATCCCACTTGGTCATGATGTAAAATCTTTCTAATGTAATGCTAGATCCTATTTGCTAGAATTTTGTTGAGGATTTTAGCATCTATGTTCATGAGGGATATTGGCCTGTAGTTCTCTTTCTTTGTGGTGTCTTTATCTGGTTTTGGAATTAGGGTAATGCTGACTTCATAGAAAGAGGTTGTAAGTGTGCCTTCCTCTTGAATTTTTTGGAATAGTCTGAGGAGGATAGGTTTTAGTTCTTTTTTGACTGTTGGGTAGAACTCCCCTGTAAAGCTTTCTGGACCAGGGTTTTGTTTGCTGGAAGATTTTTGATTACTGCTTCAATTTCATTGGTAGTTATCTAGATATAAATCATTTCTATCATTACATAAAGTTCTATTGCCACAACACTTGTCTAAAACATTAAAAATTAATTTGTAGAGCCCTAGCCGGTTTGGCTCAGTGGATAGAGCCTTGGCCTGCGGACTGAAGGGTCCCAGGTTCGATTACGGCATGTACCTTGGTTGCAGGCACATTCCCAGTAGGAGGTGTGCAGGAGGCAGCTAATTGATGTTTCTAACTCTCTATCCCTCTCCCTTCCTCTCTGTAAAAAATCAATAAAATATATAAAAAATTAATTTGTAGAGATCAGGGATTCAGTTATTTGATATTCTTATATAGATTATGTTTATTTGGGGATATATTCTGTCATATATCCTTTTTCTAACCTCATTACCAACTTTTCCCCAACTCTAAAGTGGTATTTCCTTTACATCAGAAGATTAAATTTCCCTGCTTTGAGGATTTATAATTTTGAAATAATTAGGAAAATGTTTTAGTTTCACTAAACCTAGGTTAATAAATCATTCATCTAAGCACTTAGCTGCTTAAATGTTAAATTGAGTTTTTCATGAGGAATCTATTAATTACTATTCTGGCAACATATTTTTAACCGTATTTTTAATTTGGTGTGTGTTCTGTATTGCATATTAAAATAAAAGTCCTTTGGAATATGACATTTAATGAATCCAAGGTGCTATCATTGGTCACTGAGAAAGAAAAGGTCCTATTGCAATGTTTGCAAGAGGATTTTATTCCACACATTAGCTATTTGTTATGACTATCTTGTACTAAACTTAAACTTTTTTGATATTGGGCCATAACTGCTACAATGATATACTTTACTAGTAATTACTTTAAAATTAAACCCAGTATTAACCCATAAAGTGACTTGAGTGCATTGTAAATAAAATGCTATAATAATGAAGTATTTTAATTACAGTCTCTACTGTGAGCATAGAACTCAGTAAAATTTTAACTTTAATTATTAGTATGTTCATGTTTTTTTCTCTTTAAAGTTATTTGATTCTAAGTATAAAAAGGGGGAACTTTAGCTTTTAAAATAATTTGAGCAAATTCTATGGCTGTTCTCCCAGTTTAGTGAGTGTTTGCTGCATTTGCAGCAAGCTAATTGCTTCTGCTAATAAATAATCTAAAATCGATGCTGACAGCAGTTAATTGGCACAGAGATTTTATTTTGTAAAGCTCTTGGCTAACGACCTTCTTTAAATTAATAGCATTAAGTGCTATGAGGAAATAAATCTAAGGAATTGCCTGTCATTTGCTTGTCATGTCTAATAACTTCCAATAATGATGGCTGATAGATTTTTGCACATTCCATTATTGAAGTTGGTGCATGTAATTATTCTCCTCATTATATGTAAACAATTAGCAATATTTGGTATTTCCTTGCAGTAAAACTGTTAAATACCAGTAACATATTAGAGGTTAGAAGTCATTTTAAAATCTGGATTTTAATTATTTGAATGTAGGAAGTCTTTCATGCTATCTGGATATATTATGTGCTGTTTATTTTAAGCCTATACTTGAAAACTTTTTGAATGGGACTTATAAAATAAGCTGTGTGTGTCTTAAAATGTGGAATTTATGGAAATTTTTGTTTGCAGCTTGAAGAAGTCATGGAAAAAGAAACTTATAAAACAGCTAAATTAATTCTTGAAAGGTTTGATCCAGACTCAAAGAAAGCAAAGGTAAGGCTGTGATACCACTACTATTTTATTATAAATTGTACATTGTAATAGATCACTGTAATAACATTATTGTAATTGACAGGAGTTTGAGCCGCCATCTGCTGGACCAGCTGTAACTGCAAGACCCGGACAAGGTAAATAACTTTGTAGAAACTGCTGCTGCTGTTGGAAAGATCCATATTTCCCCAAGTGAGTTCAAAAATGTGTTAGAGGTGTATAAAAACTTATGTAGAATGCTTTTGTGTTAATTTTTATTTGGTAATTTGGAGTATGACTTGGAATGATGGCAATATGTTTATCTCATTTTGATTTTATAGGATTATGTTGACAAATAAAGATGTTTTCTATTGAGACTAAATATACAATTGGTTTAATTTTTTGAAATCTAAGTAATTTAAACAATATTTTAAAATTATTTTTTCTCTAAGTAAAGATTTCTTGGAACATCTATTTTTAAGAAAATTTTTACATTTTTATTATTTTTTGAGATTGTTTAATGAAGATTTTTAAATAGCACTTTTATTTAGGAAGAGAAAATAATTTAGAAATGAGGAAAAAATTGAATTACTGCTATCTAATAACATTAACTCTTTTGGAGGTTATATTGCCAGATTATTAGTGAAATCATCACTATTATGTTATTAACTAGAGGCTCGGTGCATGAAATTCGTGCACCGGGCAGGGGGGAGGGTGGTGTCCCTCAGCCCAGCTTGCACCCTCTCCAATCTGGGACCCCTCAAGGGATGTCCGACTGCCCTCTCACAATCCAGGACTGCTGGCTCCCAACTGCTCGCCTGCCTGCCTTCCTGATTGCCCCTAACCACTTCTGCCTGCCAGCCTGATCACTTCCTAACCACTGCCCTGCCAGTCTGATTGATGCCTAGCTGCTCCCCTGCCAGCCTGTTTGCCCCTAACTGCCCTCCCTTGCAGGCCTGGTCACCCGTAACTGCCCTCCCCTGCCGGCCTGGGTCCCCCCCCAACTGCCCTTCCCTGCAGGCCCGGTTGCCCCCAACTTCCCTCCTCTGCTGGCCTGGTCATCCCTAACTGCCCTCCCCTGCAGGCTTGATCGCCCACAACTGCCCTCCCTTGCAGGCCTGGTCCCTCCCAACTGCCCTCCCCTGCTGGCCATCTTGTGGTGGCCATCTTGTGTCCACATGGGGGCAGCCATCTTTGACCACATGTGGGCAGCCATCTTGTGTGTTGGAGTGATGGTCACTTTACATATTACTCTTTTATTAGATAGGATAGGATTATTATGTAAATTTTAAAAGTCATTATTTTAAGTGGTTACATAAAGTTTTCCCAAGACTGGCATGTGAAAAGATATTTTTGAGTTTGCATTGGCTTTCCTCTTTGTTCGCTTGTCTAGAATAAAATAATATAGTTTATAAGGCTTTTGTTGCAAAAACTGTACTATTAGACTGTACTATTTAAAAAATTTTTAACATTTATTCTTATAAATCATCAGAATTGTAGTCTGATTATAAAGTTGGGATGACATATAAAACTTTGAGAAGTCAATTCTTTTATAAATGTCCCCAAAGACTCTGTATACTAAATAAGCTATAATAGTTTTAGGTTTTCTAATTGGGAAAAATCCCATTCTCTCCCATAATTCCATAAATAGGATTTTGGTTTTTAGAAACATTAGCTTGCTCTTTTGATAAATGTAAAAGTTAAATATGATTAAAATAAATTAGGCATCAATACTTTCAATGAAACTCCTACTTTCATAATCAGTTTAAATTTTCTACTTAAATTTAAACTTTTTCCTAATAATTATAAAAAACTTTTTTTTTTTTGGTCTATAGGCTATGTTTTTATATTTTTACAGTATTTTGTATAACTGGGACTAACTTTTCAAAAAATACTTTTTAAATAATCTTAGTGAATACATTTTAAAAATGTGATATTTTGCAGTTACTTAAAAAAAATCTGTTGCTAGCAGTTATTTAAAAAAAAAAATGACCTTTTCACTCCTACTTAAAAAGTACAGATATATGATTCCCTTTACTGACATTCTTAAGTATTTATTAATATTTAGGCAACATAAGTTTCTTCAAGAAGCTAAACTTATCTTTACTTAGAAGCTTTGATATTCAAATAACAATTTTTTCCTTCTGATGTCGTGTCATAATTATAGAAAAACCATTGCTAAAAATGACAACAATAAAACTTATTGTTGGTGGTCTCTCTGCTTTAGAATATTCTGCTTTCAAATATTCTTTTCTGGAGAATCAACATTTAGCTACATATAAATGAAGTGTTCATTTAAAAGAATGTATTAAATAACTTATGTGCAGGCACCATGGAGAATAAACAGATGATTATAATATGGTTTTTTACTTTAAGAAGCTGATAATCTTTAAAAAGATTTATTCTGGAGTGTATTGTTCCATTATTCCTGGCTTTAGTAGGTCTATTGTAATTAACTGCTTTTTAGAGTTAAGGTGGTGAAGAACAGAGTTAATTTTGGACATATATGTTTGAAATGCCTGTTAGACAGACATCCAAGTGGCGATATTAAGGAAGCAGTTGAGTATGAGTCTGGCAAACAGGAATTATCTGGGCTGGAGATATAAATTTGGATGTCGCTAGTATGTGAATGGTATTAAAACCATGAGACTGGATGTGATTACTACCGATGTTAAATGTGGAGAAAGAAAAGGACTAAGGCCACCCTAGGGTATACTAACATTCAGCTGTTGGGAATAATGAAGATGAACCAGAAAAAGAAACGAAATAGGTGGTCAGTAAGATAAGAAACCCAGGAGAGGTGGAGTCCTGGATGCTAATTGAAAAGAGTGTTTCAAGGTAGTGGTCATATGTTACAAAAACTCCTGCCAAACAAATTGAGGGTCAATAATTGACCCTTGATTTTTAGTAATGATGAGTTCCTTGGTGACCCTGAAGAATGGGGGCAAAAGCCTGATTAGGGTGGGTTTAAGAAATTATGGGAGTAGAGAAGTTGGAGACAATTGAACAAACAATTATTTTGAGTAAAAGGGAGTGGAAAAATAGGTAGCTGGAGGCAGAAGCATTTGTGTTTCATCTCTTTTCTTAATGAGAATGCATGGATGAGGAAGATGTTGGAGTTATGAAGAGAAGGTATAAAATAATTCTCTAGCAGAGTATGAGAGTAAACAGATTAGAAAAATGTAGGAATGCTGGGAGACACTAACATCCACTTGAAGTTAATGGTCATGCATTTAAAGCACGTGTCTTTTCTAGTTGTGTTTAGCTGTATGGGTACTAGGCATGGAGTAGGCAGAGAGTTGGCTTTAATCAGGACTAAGATTTTGCCTAATGGATTGGATAAAGTGATAAAGGGGTAGGGAAGTGAACTTGTATATAAAAAGGGAAGGATTATAACACTGTCTTATGAAATCTAAGATGATCATGAGGGAAATAAGGACAATGAGAGGGGAATAATAGACAGTCAGAGGTATTGGTAGTATTAAAGTAAGGTTCTCAAACTACAGCCTGCAAATCTGAGCCCAAATCTCTTTTATATGGCTCTTGAGCTTAGAATTGGTTTTATATTTTTAAAGTGTTCTAAAAAGTAAATAAGAACAAGCTATGCAACAGAAAACACATATGGTCAACAGAATATAAAATGTTTACTGTCTGACCCTTTACAAAGTAGCTGGAAAGTTAAGTGTGTTTTGAACTTGAGAGGAGTGCAGTTATCCTTAATGACAAGGATATAGGACTAGATGATAAGCATAGATAGGAGTGAATGACTGAAGTAGAGAGGGTGATAAGAATATTGGAGGATGCCGTCTGTAGCTAAAATAAATTAACAGACCCTTCTATATTTGTTTCAGAAAGGAAGCCACCTATACATTCTCTTTACCTGTGTATATAGCACTACTTCTCTCTTAATGAAATTAACAAAAGAAAAGTCAATTGTATCCTGCCACAGCTAAATTTGAAATCAATAAGTATTGCAGAAAAATTTAATGGCTCTAGCAAATAGATTACAACTTCTTATTTAAGTAGGAGTTTAGAGTTTACTTACTTCGTGGCATATAAAGAAGATTAAAATAGAAATCATAAATCTTTTTTGAGAGCAAATGAAATGGCATTTTATATTTTGCTGTTTTTTTGGGAGGATGTACATTTGATTAAGAATATCTGGGAAACACCTTATAAAATAGCAAATTTTCTTTTTTGGGTGTTCTTTACTTAAATGTCATATCTATACTGTTACAGTTATCTATTGTTACAAACCACCTCAAAACTTAGTGGCTGAAAACAGTATTCATTTGTTTTGCTCATGAATTTGTAATTTTGGCAAGGTTTGGTATAAACAGCTCATCCCTGCCTCACATCAGATAGAGCTATCTAACTGAAGGATCTATTACCAAGATGGCTTAACTCACAATGCTAACATGTTGGTGCTGGCTGTTGGTTTGTCTCCACCTGGACCTCTCTAATGGGGTCGCTTGGGCTTGCTGCTAACATGGTGTTTGGGTTCTAAGAGCACACAGCTCAAGAGACAGAAAGTAGTCTTAGAAACTGGTACACCTATATTTTTGTGGTCAAACAGTAACAGCACAGATTCAAGGGAGGGGACATTTACATCCTTCTTCCTCCATTTGATGGGAGGCAAGAATTTTGGATTCTTGAAACTGCCGCATGTACCTTAATACAGTTATTAAGGTACATGCGGCAGTTTGTATAATGTATAATACAAAGGCATTTCTATCCCCATCCATTTTCAGTGTTCATCTTAAATGCTACCATTATTATAAAACCTTTCTTCATCCCATCACTGAGTTTATATCTTCCCCTTCTTGAACTCTCCATGGTACTTTGTTGGTTCCTTTTTTATGGTACTTACCTTACATATGTGTATTTTGTATTATCTTTGCTTCCCACCTCTAAATGCAGCTCTGAGTCCCATTTAGTAGTGCCTTCCTTGTAGTGACTGCTTAATAAATGTGGTGAGATTAAGAAAATAAAAGGAAACCTATATTTAATTCATGAATTTTGCTTAAATGTTATGAAATAGTAATTTACCAAATGGGACAACCTTGGTGAACTTACAGATCAAGTTAGCATTTTAGAACACTTTTTTTTTTTTTTTAAACATGGGGAATGGATTGGAGAGAGCAAGGCTGAGACATGGAGATCAATTTGGATATCATCTAACATATGTAAGAGATAAAGGCCTGCACTAGATAAAGTTGTAGTGAAGGAGTTGAAAAAGGAAAAGATTTAAGAGAATTCAGGTTTAAGAGTAGATTGACAGGACTCAATGGCAATTAGATTTGGAAAGTGGGGAGTGGGAGGAGAATATTGCCTAGGTTTTTGGCTTGGGTAACTGATTAGATGTTAGTGTTTTAAGCAAGATAAGGAACATAAGAATTGGAGTAGTAGGTTGTGTAAAAGATAATGTATTTGCTTTTGGATCTGTTGAATGGGAATTACATTCAAGTGGTGTGGTTTATAGGAAGTTGATTATTTCTAATGGAGCTCAGGAAAAAGGTTGAGGTTGTAGATATAGATTAGGAATCATTGGGAAGTATAGGCAACATACTTATTGAAACCATGGGATTGAGTAACATTTCCTAGGATGAGAAAATAGAGTAGGAGGATCTATGGCAGAACTCCAGGGGACATTAATGTGTAAGGATAAATGGAAAAAGAAGAGCCCAGGAAAAACACAGAAGCAATGAGCAGAGTTAAAAGTATAACTAAACTAGTATCTAGTAAAAAGGTGAAGTATAATAGAGAAGGCATCCACTATCATAGTCTGCAAAAAGTCAAGTAAGTAGAATACAAGTGAGGCAATAGTAGCTGACAGATTACATAACAGAGTGAGGACATCCTATATAATAAAGAGTTAATATGCAAATTGACCCTCATGTCCTCATAAGATGGCTGCCTATGACCAGGCCAGCACGGGGGTTAGTGAGGGACGACCAAACGACTGAACAGCAGGGTGCATGGAGTGACCAGGCTGGCAGGGGGGTTAGTGAGGGACAACCAAATGACTGAACAGCAGGCTGTGTGGGGCAACCAGGCCAGCAGGGGTGGGGCAGTTGGGGGCGACCAGGCCAGCAAGGGGGGCAGTTGAGGGTGACCAGGCCAACAATGGGGGCAGTTAGGGGCGATCAGACCAGCACGCAGAGGCAGTGTGGGGCAATCAGGTCAGCGGGGGTAGGGGAGGGGGGAGGCCAGCCAGGCAGGTGAGCGATTAGGAACCAGCCGTCCAGGATTGTGAGATGGATGTCCGACTGCCGGTTTAGGCCTGATCCTTGGGATCAGGCCTAAACCGGCAGTTGGACGTCCCCCAAGAGGTCCCAGATTGGAGAGGGTACTGGCTGGGCTGAGGGGACCCCCTCATGCACGAATTTTGTGCGCCAGGCCTCTAGTTGTCATAAAAACTGGGATTTGAATCTTGGCTCCATCTCTGAGCTGTGAGATTCTTGGCAAGTTACTTAGCTTCTGAGCTTTGGTTTCTTTTGAAAACTGAGGATAGGAACTATCTCAAAGAATTAACAAGTACATAATATTGTATAAATATTACATAAACTAGAGGCTCGGTGCATGAAAATTCATGCACTGGAGGGGGTGTCTCAGCCCAGCCTGCCCCCTTGAACAGTCTGAGAGGCCTCAGGAGTGGGAGGCAACCTGGTGATCAGGGGAAGGTGACACCCCATCACACTTCTGCTGCTGCCACTGCCGGCAGCGCAAGCCTCGGCTGGCCCTGGTTACCTGAGCCTCGGGCAGCCCTGGGCAGCTGGGCAGCTGCCCTCCGAGGTTTGCTTGAGCCTCAGGCCGGCCCTGGGTGGCTGGGCGGCTGGGCAGTTGCCATCCAAGGGTTGCCTGTGCCTCGGGCCAGCCCTGGGCGGCTGGGGGACTCCGGAGGCAGGGGCGTGGAGCAGCCGGGCCTGCATGGGGGCGGGCCCAGCCTTGCTGCATGCCTGCCATCCTGGCAGGGCTGAGGGAACTGGGTGCTGCCATCTTATGGCTGTGGGCGCTACCATCTTTGAGGGCGGGGCATGCAATTAGCATATTCCCTCCTTATTGGCTGTGGGCGCTACCATCTTTGTGATGGCATGAGGATCAATTAGCATATCCCCTCTTTATTAGATAGGATTAGTAAACTCACATAAAGTACCTGGTATAGTTCCTAGCAGATAATAGGGATCTGTAAAGAGCAGCTATGCTAATGACAATAATGGTGATATGACCAAAACAATGGTACTTTCAGTGGTGGGTGATACTCTGGAAGCTATGAAGGAGCACAAAAATCCAATTGTGTTGTGTTGAGTGAAATGTTGGGGAAGTTTTTCTTTTTTCAAAAAACTTTTCCTCTATGGGAAGGAAGATTTTGGAGTCATTTCTATTAATAAAAAGCCATCAACCTATTGAGAAAATAATTTCAGTAGAGAAGTAGGGTAGAAGATGTATTTAAAGGATCTTGGTATGAATAGGATTTGAAGATGATATAGTGAATGCAGACTTTAGAAAAATTTGGAAGTAAAAGGAAGAGATGTCATATGCACATTCTTTATTATTTTGGTTATTTAAAGGAATTATATGTATATACATTTATTTATTTATTTAATCTACCTACCTACCTATTTATTTTTGTCAGTCCTCGCCTGAGGATATTTTTCCATTGATTTTTAGAGTGGAAGAGAGGGGGAGAGACAAAGAGAGAGAAATATCGATGTGTCTCACATTGATTGGTTGCCTCTGAACACACCCTGACCAGGGCCTTGGGATCTAGCCTGTAACCAAGGTAGGTGCCCAGATCAGAATCCAACTCAGGACGCATCAGTCCATGGCTGATGCTCTATCCACTGGGCCAAACTAGCTAGGGCTATCTATAATAATGAAAGTGTAATATGCTAATTAGACCGGACGTCCTTCCGGAAGACCTTCTGGAGGAAGCCAGGGCTGTGAGGAAAGCCCGGGTCCTGGATGCCAGAGGGAAGCTAGTGCTGCAGCCAGGGGAAGGAAGGCCTACTCTTGCATGAATTTTGTGCATCAGGCCTATAGTATGTATATAAATTTAAACAATGAAATCTGAATTTATATAAATTGAAAAATAGAAACTCTCCTGAAGATATACACTCATACCCCATCTAAATACATCTCAATCATATTTATAAAGAGCCAAATTCACTCTAAATTTAAGTTTCCATATGCATGTGAGTCATTCATAGGCTTCAAGTTTTTTCTCATTACTAAAATTTACTAAATTTTGTGGGTTTTTGTGTTTTTTTTTTTGAGGCTCAGAACTGGTCACAAAAATTCAGAAAGTCTTTGGCCAGTTAAGGAAAATATGAGGATTGTGTTTGTAGATTTGCCAACACTGTTTAAAGAAATTTGAAACCCAGAGTGCATAAAAGACTTTTTAGTTCACAGGTGATACCAGCTTGGATGAAAATTCATGCCTCCTAAATATTATATAGTGTTATTCCTACTACATCTTAATACCAAAACAAATGCAGAATTTTTATCAGTATGTAAACAAGTAGTTAAAAATCTGATTAAATTGAGAGGTAATTATTTGTATTATAGCACATTTATCTCAAGAATTAATTTAATACCAAGCTAGGGTTATAGATTTAAGTTTTTACACAAATTATGAATTTACACTTTAAATAAGTTCACAAATAACTTTAGGAAAATATTTAATTTGTAAATTAATCTGTATTTTATTTCAATAATTGATTTAGAAATTGTAGATTGCTTAACTATTGATTTATTGTAATCTCTGGAACCTTTGGATGTATACTACTTCTATTAGTTATTGCTTATTAAATAATTTTCTGTGCTGTGGCTAAGTTCTTTGCATTAATTTCTTTAATCTTTATAAAAACTGTAAGAGGTAAATATTCTCATTATGAGGAAACTGTACTGAGAGATGCTATCAACTTGGAAAAGGCTGCATGCACATCTAATAAATAGGGTGGAGCTAAAATTTAAATTCAAACAGTGATCCCAGAGTTTATGCTTTAGCAACTATTGTAACATTATTTTAAACCTTTCTTTTGTATTATAATATAGTAGTTTAAAATTTTATTTTGATTTGTTTCATTATAATTTTAAAAATTTAGACATGTCCTCATATTCAGTGAATGTGATTTTTATTGAATCCCTGATTGGTCATTGATAAGGATGTTAAAACAACCTCCAGTCTAGAATTGACCTTATGGAATATCTGTTATGATACTATGCTAGATTGAGGTGGAATACTTGGTAAATCTTTTGGGGGATGCTACTTTATATTTAAATGCAGGAAATATTTAATATAACCAATATCACTAATTTTTTGAGTACTAGAACTTTTTTGGCGTAGTAATAACACAAGGCATTTGTGAGTGGCGAGTGGCTAAAAGTTGAGAAATCTTAGGTATTTTATTTTTTAAAATTGATTTGAGAGAGAGACAGAGAGAGAGAGAGAGAGAGAGAGAGAGAGAGAGAAACATCAGTGTGAGAGAGAAACATTGCTTGGCTGCCTCTTGCATGCATCCCTGCCAGGATTGAACTTGCAACCTAGGTATGTGCCCTGACCAGCAATTGAGCCCGCCACATTTTGGTGTACGGGATGACATTCCAACCAACTGAGCCATACTGACCAGGGCAAATCTTAGATATTTTAAATCAAGCCTTACCTGAATATTTCATAACACTTTACCAAGTGTAGATTTAGATTGTATCACTAGCTATTTTTAACTATTGACATTGTAACTCTTATTGAATTGGGATGACATCCTATCTAATAAAAGAGTAATATGCAAATTGACAGTCACTCTAACACACAAGATGGCTGCCCACATGTGGTCAAAGATGGCTGCCCCCATGTGGACACAAGATGGCCACCACAAGATGGCCAGCAGGGGAGGGCAGTTGGGAGGGACCAAGCCTGCAAGGGAGGGCAGTTGTGGGTGATCAGGCCAGCAGGGGAGGGCAGTTGGGAGGGACCAGGCCTGCAAGGAAGGGCAGTTGTGGGCGATCAAGCCTGCAGGGGAGGGCAGTTAGGGATGACCAGGCCAGCAGAGGAGGGAAGTTGGGGGCAACCGGGCCTGCAGGGAAGGGCAGTTGGGGGGGACCCAGGCCAGCAGGGGAGGGCAGTTACGGGTGACCAGGCCTGCAGGGGAGGGCAGTTAGGGGCAAACAAGCTGGCAGGGGAGCAGTTAGGCATCAATCAGGCTGGCAGGGGAGTGGTTAGGAGGCGATCAGGCTGGCAGGCAGAAGTGGTTAGGGGCAATCAGGAAGGCAGGCAGGCAGGCAAGCAGTTGGGAACCAGCAGTCCTGGATCCTAGTTGGATTGGGCCTAAACAGGCAGTCGGACATCCCTTGAGGGGTCCCAGATTGGAGAAGATGCAGGCTGGGATGAGGCACAGATCCCCCCCCCCCCCCGCCTGTGCATGATTTTTGTGCACTGGGCCTCTAGTAGGTTAATAAAATTATATAAGTTTCAGTTGTATAATTCTATAATACATCATCTACATATTGTATTGTGTGTTCACCACCCAAAGTTCAGTCTCCTTACCTCAACATTTATCCCCCTATACCCTCTTTTACCTTCCTCACCCCGCTTTCCCTCTAGTAATCACTATAATGTCTTTATTACCTGCTTTTTTTTTGGAAAATGATGATACTATTTTCTCCCTTTCCTGACTCTTGTATATCATCCCCCCCCTTTGTCTGCCTAAATTTAAATTTAGAAACTATTTATGCTAAGTTTCTTTTATGAAATGTTAGCATGGTGTTATTTGCTTACCAGTTAGTTATAAACCTCACATTTTAGTAGCACATGAGTGATGTTAAAAATGTGCTTTGGTTAATTTTCACAGGGTAAATGCACATTCAGAGGAAGCAGCCTTAGGTCTCTCTTCAAAAAGGAAAAATATAATAGCTACTTTAAAAAAAAATAAATCTTTATTGATCCGATTATTACAGGTGTTCCTTTTTTTTTCCCCCCAATAGCTCCCCTCCACCTGATTCCCCACCCCACCTCATGCCCTTACCCCCCGCCACTGTCTTCATCCATAGGTGTAAGATTTTTGTCTAATCTCTTCCCACACCCCTCATACCCCCTTCCCCCTGAGAATTGTCAGTCCACTCCCTTTCTATGTCCCTGATTCTATTATATTCATCAGTCCATTCTGGTCATCAGATTTTTTATTCACTTGATTTTTAGATTCACTTGTTGGTATATATGTATTTGTTGTCATTTTGTTGTTCATAATTTTTTCTTTAATGTATTTTATTGATTTTTTACAGAGAGCAAGGGAGAGAGATAGAGAGTCAGAAACATTGATCAGCTGCCTCCTGCACACTCCCCACTGGGGATGTGCCTGCAACCAAGGTACATGCCCTTGAACGGAATTGAACCTGGGACCCTTGAGTCCACAGGCTGATGCTCTATCCACTGAGCCAAACAGGTTAGGGCATGTTGTTCATAATTTTTATCTTTACCTTTTTCTTCTTCTTCCTCTTCTTAAAGAATACCCTTCAGCATTTCATATAATCCTGGTTTGGTGATGATGAACTCCTTTATCTTTTTCTTGTCTGTGAAGCTCTTTATCTGGCCTTCAATTCTAAATGATAGCTTTGTTGGGTAGAGTAATCTTGGTTGTAGGTTCTTGCTGTTCATCACTTTGAATATTTCTTGCCACACCCTTCTGGCCTGCATAGTTTCTGCTGAGACATCAGCTGACAGTCATATGGGTACTCTCTTGTAGGTAACTGTTTTTCTATTGCTGCTTTCAAGATTCTCTCTTTGTCTTTTGCTCTTGGCATTTTAATTATGATGTGTCTTGGTGTGATCCTCTTTGGATTCCTCTTGTTCGGGATTCTCTGTGCTTCCTGGACTTGTAAGTCTATTTCTTTCACCAGGTCGGGGAAGTTTTCTGTCATTATTTCTTCTAATAGGTTTTCAATATTTTGCTCTCTCTCTTCTTCTGGCACCCCAATAATTCGGATATTGGTACGCTTGAAGTTGTTCCAGAGGCTTCTTACAGTATGTTCATATTTTTGGATTCTTTTTTCTGTTTGTTTTTTCGGTTGGGTGCTTTTTGTTTCCTCATTTCAGATCTTTGGTTTGATTCTTGGGGTCCTTTGATCTATGGTTGAATTTCTGTATATTCTTTATTTCAGACAGTGTATGATTAATTTCTAACTGGTCCTTTTCCACTTTCTTGGCATTCTCATTAAGGTCCTTGAAGGTCTCACTAAGCTCCTCAGAGGTCTCATCAAGTTTCTCGGCGGTTTTTAGAAGATTCTTGAGTAACCTTATAAATGTGGTTCTGAACTCTATGTCATCCAGTAGTTTGCTTTTCTCCATTTCTTTCATTCGTGACATGTTTCTTTGTTTCCACATTTTGCTGTTTCCCTGTGTTGATGGAGTGGTTTTTTGTGGTAGGTGACCAGTGGTTCAGCCTGTCACCTGAGGTGGACACTCATGGTGCACCCCTTTGTGGGCTAGTGGAGAGTCTTGGTGTAGTTAAGCCTTTATTGCTATTGGTACACTGGGAGGAATTGACCTCCAGGCCAATTGGCTATGAGGACCTGCTGTGTCTATAATGGAAGAACTGCTGTGCTGGAGACATGCTTATGGGGCAGGACTTGCTTCAGTGGGGCTTTGGTGCTCACTGAGTCTGCCTCTTGAATGTGTCACTTATGGATGTGAGTAGTTAAAATCTGGTGTCATCTCACAATGACCACTAGATAGACTAGCTTCTGGATCTCCAATGGGGTGCAGGTCAGCTATTGTCTGAGGCCAGCGAGAACTATAGTTTTCTCCTCTTTGCTTGGGGTTTGGAGGTTTTGGAGCTGTCTGACCAGAGCTGCAGTTTGTTAGGTTAATCTGCGATAGGGCATACCATTTATATGCAAAAGCTGCTTCGTGGAGCTTGGGTGGGTTTATAGATTGTGCAGGGCGGGGTCTCAGGGAGTCACTAGGCTAGGGCGTGGCAAACAGCGATGGCTGCCAGTCAGCTGTCTTTGTGTCTCCGTGTTTCCAAGTCCCCATGTCCCGCACCCCATTGCAGTAATCAATGATTATTGCGCGCACCTCTGCAAGAAAGCCACTCTCACTTTCCGACCCGATGGCTGACAGTCCAGCTTCTCCCCATAGGAGTTTGGGTCCCCAATGTCTACCCAGAAACTGGAGTTCAGAGTAATTGGGAGCTTGTCTCCCTTCGGGTCGAAAAAACCAGCACACCCAGATACCCACTACCAGCCCGATTCGTGCGCCTCCGTACCTCAGCTTTTCAGCGCTTGTGCACTTCTCAGTGCTCTTTTCTCTTTCCTTCTAGTTGTAGAACTTCCACTCAGCCACCTTTCCTGTGGTTCTGGGTGATAGACGTTTTGTCTTTCAGTTGTAGTTTTGAAATTGTTTTGCGAGGCAGCAGTTTAGGTGTTTAC
Source organism: Corynorhinus townsendii (assembly GCA_026230045.1). Taxonomy (NCBI): domain Eukaryota; kingdom Metazoa; phylum Chordata; class Mammalia; order Chiroptera; family Vespertilionidae; genus Corynorhinus; species Corynorhinus townsendii. The sequence goes on from JAPDVU010000005.1 coordinate 43,864,251, forward strand.
CTATGCCGCCATCTTGGTTCCTCTCGATAATAGCTACTTTTCATATAACCTAATAAATGTTAAACTTTATCTGGAAGAAATGTCATTTTTTAAGCTGTGGTTTTATCTGAAAATTAGCTAAAAATGATTTATAATATTTGATGCTTTGTTTTTGAAAATTAATTTAAATGACCAAATCTTAATATGATTTTATTGATCTCAGTACCTTTTGTAGCATTTAATGGCTTTCCTAATGTGTAACTACCTTTTAAGGTGTTCCTTGTGAATTCCTTGTAATTATTAAGTGATCAAATAATTTGCAGGAGATAGTAGGATACAGTAAATCCTGGTAAAATCTGAAACTTTCTATGTAAATTGCATGGAAAAATAGCCAAATATAAAGATAGTTCTATTTATATAATGATGACATGCTTATAATTTATTATTGTAGGGTCTGGATTAGAGACTACATTAAGAATCAATGGAAAATTAGTTGACTCCAATAGTTATAGTTAACTGATCATTTGAAAATAGTTAATTGCGTGAAAACACTGTCATCTGAAATAAAATGTAATCCAATCAGTATGATTGGATTATCTATTAATTTACAGATATTATCATTTTTAATCTTCATAATAATTTTGTGAGTTAAGAATAGACTTAGTGAAGTTAACCCATCTGAGGTAATCTAGCAACAGCCAGGATTCTAACCAAACCTTTGTGACCAGAGGGCCCAGGTTCTTAACTAGTAGAGTTAATTGTAGTAATCCGAAGTCTGATGCTAGAGCTGTACTCTTGATTGCAATAAACTTTTCATAAAAATCTTTAACTGTCAAAGTCCAAATCTAAAGTATTTTGCTTATGGGAGTGTGCATTTTTACCAATAATGCCAATTAAAATTTAACTTCTTTAGTTTAAGCCTAGTTCAAGATTTATAATAACTTAATGTGATATGTAGAATTAAAAATCTATATGTTCTTCTTTACTTGAGATGTTACCATCAATATTCAAGAAAGGCAGTGGTCGGCAAACCATGGCTCGCGAGCCACATGCGGCTCGCGAGCCGCAGTTTGCCGACCACTGAAGTAAGGTATTGGTGGGAATGGCAATTGATAGAATTGAATTTTATGCTATCGAGTTAGGGGGATCATAAAACTTTCTTTAAAGGGCTAGATAGTAAGTATAATAAACTAGAGGCCTGATGCAAGAAATTCATTAGGGGGTGTCCCTCAGCCTGGCCTGCACCCTCTCGCAGTCCGGGAGCCCTCGGTGATGTCCAAATGATGGCTTAGGCCCATTCCAGTGGGCCTAAGCCGGCAGTCGGACATCCTTAGTGCTGCTGCAGAGAGGGGAGAGGCTCCCACCACCATGGCTGTGCTCGCCAGCCGTGAGCCTGGCTTCTGGCTGAGTGGTGCTCCCCCTGTGGGAGTGCATTGACCACCAGGGGGGCAGTTCCTGCATTGAGTATCCGGCCCCTGGTAGTCAGTGAGCATCATAGTGACCAGTCGGTCCACCGTTCAATCAATTTGCATATTAGCCTGTTACTATATTGGATAGGATAGCTTTGAGAGCCATATGGTCTCTGTTACAACTAGTCAGCTCTTTTAAAGACAATATGTAAATATGTCTTTAAAATGTAAACAAAATGTAAACAAAAGAGCATTACTGTGTTTCATTAAAACTACAAAACGAGGCAGTAGCCTGGATATGGCACATTTGCCAACCTGTTACAGAAATCTTTTAATTTCTGCAACTAAATATAAGATTTATTTATGGTGATACATTATTTATGCTGAGTAGGAAGTTTTTTTTAATTGAATGTATTGACAAAAAGAAATTTACTAAGAAAAGAGCAGTAGTATAAAGGAGAATAGGCATGGCACCTATTAGTAAAGAATACTTTTGCAACATTTCTATGACTATTTAGATTAATTACCTCATAAATTATTTGATAGTACCAGAATATACTTATTCACTCATTTCTTAGAGTTACCATTGTTTCTATCTTGAAAAACCTGCAATTTTCTCTAAATTCTGGTAAACTTTCCTTTCTTTATTATAAATTAGGAGGGGTTCCTCTGTAAAAGACACGACACAGTGGGTGATGATTTTATTTTACTTGAATTTATTTTGAAAAGTGATATTAGTAGATGGATAGAGATCAAGGCTTGTTGTGTAAATATATGCAGTTGACTTGTAGGTTCAGAAATGGAGTACTTTGTTATAGTCAGTTTTCAATGTTACATTTTATAGATTTCTTATTACAAGCAGTTTCGGCCCTACAGATGCCTTTTGGTGTCACAAAAGTAAATTAAATGTAAATAATACTTGTGGTATTGGATAATGTGGTATATTGGATGTTAAATGTAATTTATGCTTTTTATTCTTTTTCTCAGAGATTCGTCAGCGAACTGCAGCTCAAAGAAACCTTTCTCCAACACCAGTAAGGTCTAGCCAGGGCCCTCCTCCACAAGTTCCAGTATCTCCTGGTCCAACAAAGGACACTTCAGCCCCTGGTGGGCCCCCAGAAAGAACTGTTACTCCAGCCCTATCATCAAATGTGTTACCAAGACGTCTTGGATCCCCTGCTACTTCTGTGCCTGGAATGGGTAAACAGAGCACTTAATGTTATTTACAGTTTATATTGTTTTCTCTGGTTACCAATAAAACGGGCCATTTTCAGACAGTATGGAAATGGCATTTCATTTGGAAATAGCAGAGCAGTTATCTGATTAAGTAGGAGTTCCATATTCAATTAGCCATAACTCTTTACAGCTGGCACCTTGTGATACTGAAATCTATTTCTTGAGCTCATTTAACTGTTATGGCTTCTTCGTTTAAATGGCGATAAAACTTTGTAGTATTCTATAGTCAACAGTATAGCATATCTTTTTATATTCACCTTTAGAATGGCTCCAGATTTATTTAAAATGGAGATAGAAGAGAACACTTTGGGAATATATTTATACTTTTTGCTACACCCTTCACATATATTTTTAAACAGGACAATTAACATATTTCAGGAAGAATATTCCTTTATTGTGGTGTATAATACTATTATTGTTAATATGGACTGGTATTAAAGTATTCTTTTTTTAAGCCGAAGAACCTTAGTATTTTGTGACAGATACTTTAGCATAGAGTCCCATTAAATTAGCATATTTTTTTATCTCTTTTTAACTTTTTTAAAAATATAAATCTTTATTGTTCAGATTACAGGTGTTCCTCTTTTTGTTTTCCCCTCATAGCTCCCCTCCACCTGATTCCCCACCCCACTCTACCCCATGCCCTTACCCCCTGCCACTGTCTTCATCCATAGGAGTAAGATTTTTGTCCAATCTCTTACCGCACCACTCACACCCGCTTCCTCCTGAGAATTGTCAGTCCACTCCCTTTCTATGTCCCTGATTCTATTATATTCACCAGTCCATTCTGTTCTTCAGATTTTTTATTTACTTGATTTTTAGATTCACTTGTTGGTAGGTATGTATTTGATGTCATTTTGTTGTTCATAATTTTTATCTTTACCTTTTTCTTCTTCTTCCTCTTCTTAAAGAATACCCTTCAGCATTTCATATAATCCTGGTTTGGTGATGATGAACTCCTTTATCTTTTTCTTGTCTGTGAAGCTCTTTATCTGACCTTCAACTCTGAATGATAGCTTTGTTGGGTAGAGTAACCTTGGTTGTAGGTTCTTGCTGTTCATCACTTTGAATATTTCTTGCCACTCCCTTCTGGCCTGCATAGTTTCTGCTGAGAAATCAGCTGACAGTCGTATGGGTACTCCCTTGTAGGTAACTAACCGTTTTTCTCTTGCTGCTTTCAAGATTCTCTCTTTGTCTTTTGCCCTTGGCATTTTAATTATGATGTGTCTCGGGTGGTTCTCTTTGGATTCCTTTTGTTTGGGGTTCTGTGCGCTTCCTGGACTTGTAAGTCTATTTCTTTCACCAGGTAGGGAAAGTTTTCTGTCATTATTTCTTCTAATAGGTTTTCAGTATTTTGCTCTCTCTCTTCTTCTGGCACCCCAAAAATTCGGATGTTGGTACGCTTGAAGTTATCCCAGAGGCTCCTTACACTATCTTCATATTTTTGGATTCTTTTTTCTTTTTGTTTTTCCAGTTGGGTGTTTTTTGTTTCCTCATATTTCAGATCTTTGGTTTGATTCTTGGGGTATGTTGATCTACAGTTGAGTTTCTATATTTTCTTTATTTTATTTAGACAGTGTATGCTTCATTTCTGACTGGTCCTTTTCCATTTTTTTGGCATTCTCATTAAGGTCCTTGAAGGTCTCACTAAGCTCCTCAGAAGTGTCATCAAGTTTCTCGGCCGTTTTTAGAAGATTCTTGAGTAACCTTATAAATGTGGTTCTGAACTCTATGTCATCCAGTAGTTTGCTTTCCTCCGTTTCTTTCATTCGTGACATGTTTCTTTGTTTCCGCATTTTGGCTGCTTCCCTGTGTTGATGGAGTGGCTTTGTGTGGTAGGTGACCTATAGGGGGCAGTAGCTCAGCCTCCCCAATCACCTGATGTGGACACCCCTTTGGTACACCCCTTTGTGGGCTGAGTGCAAAGTCTTGGTGTAGTTAAGCCTTAATTGCTGTTGGTATGCTGGGAGGAATTGACCTCCAGGCCAATCGGCTGTGAGGACTCGCTGTGTCTATAAGAATTGCTGTGCTGGAGACACGCTTATGGTGCAGGACTTGTTTCAGTGGGGCTTTGGTGCTCGCTGAGTCTGCCTCTTGAATGTGTCACTTATGGATGTGAGGAGTTGAACTCTGGTTTCTCACACTGACCACTAGGTATACTGGCTTTTGTATCTCCAATGGGGTGCAGGTCAGCTATTGTCTGAGTCCACCCAGCAGGAGCTACAGCAAGAGCTACAGTTTTCTCCTCTTTGCTTGGGGTTTGGAGGTTTTGGAGCTGTCTGATCCGGGCTGCAAGTTTGCTAGGTTAAGCTGTGATAGCGCAGGCCTTTCTTATGCTAAAGCTGCTGCTTGGAGCTTGGGTGGGTTTGTAAGTTGTGTGGGGCGGGGTCTCAGGGCGTCACTAGGCTAGGGCGTGGCAAACAGCAATAGCTGCTAGTTAGCCGGGTCTGTGTCTCCGACTGTGTCCCATGCCCCAGCGCAGTAAACAATTATTCTTGCGCGCAGCTCTGCAAGCAGGCCCCCCCCTCACTTTCCGACTCGGTGGCAGACAATCCAGCTTCTCCCTGTAGGAGTTTGGGTCCCCCGCGTCTCCCCAGAAACTGTATTTCAGAGTAATCGGGGGCTTGTTCCCCCTTTGGGTTGAAAAAAGCAACGCCTGCCCCCAGCCCAGATCCCGCGCCTCTGTACCTCAGCTTTTCAGCGCTTGTGCTCGTCTCAATGCTCTTTTCTCTTTCCTTCTAGTTGTAGAACTTCCACTCAGCCAGCTTTCCCGTGGTTCTGGGTGATAGACATTTTGTCTTTTAGTTGCAGTTTTGAAATTGTTGTGCGAGGCAGCAGTTTAGGTGTTTACCTACGCCACCATCTTGGATTCCCCCAGCATATTTTCTTTACTATTATTTCATTCCTTTGGATTCTCTCTCTTTTTTTTTTTTTTTAAATATGTTTTCATTGATTCAGAGTGGAAGAGAGAGGGAGAGAGAGAGAGAGAGAAGCATTGATATTGAGAGAAAAATCAATGATTGGCTGCCTCCTGCACACCCTCTCCTGGGGAAGGAGTCTGTAAGCTGGCATGATTCCTGATGGGAATTGAACCCTGACCCCCTGTTTCATAGGTCGACGTTCAACCACTGAGCAACACTGATTGGGCAGATTCTCCTTTTTTAGTGTGGAAGATCACTAGGGAAGATCCCGTTTTTGGAGTGTAACATATTACATTACACTGCAGTTTTCTTTTCGGGTGTGATTGGGACTTGGAAGTTCATTGCTTTAGCAAATCACATTATTTTATGTGGATTTCCATGTCAGGTTTTTGACTTTGATTGTAAATTGTACTATTTTAGGATATTTAATTTTAATTTAGAGTATTTTGGTATTTTTATGACTAATTACTAACATAATATATAATGATTTTGAGGCTAGTCAGTAGTTGATATCAGGTATTCAGGACACTTACGTAATAAAATCAATAAGCAATCTAAATGTTAATATTACAGTAGATTGTTTTTCCTGCTCTTCCTTCAAAAAAAGCAACATAATATTTTAGAAAACTAGAAAACTGTTAATTTATAAACATTAAGAAATCTGGCTGTAAATGAAATATATGCAAACATATTTTTCAAAACAGTTATTGAAAAAATACTTTTAAACTTGACATATAATTATGTTCCTTAAGGTAGCCATATATTTTGTGAAATTGAGAAAAATGAAAATGATTGAAAATTATTTATCTTTCAATTGTAATCTGACTGATTTGAGATACCCATGATGTGTAAAGTTCTTAGTTGTTTAATGAAATAACTGTTTTGGTGAGAATGCATGTATTATATACAGTTGTGTATTTAATTAGTTTTAAAGAAATACAAGTTTAGCAACTTACATAATGTAAAAACTGTATTGCACATTTCAGAATAGGGTTAGAAGGAATAATGGCCTAAATTTCATGATCATGTCAATATAACATTTTACCGAAGTTTTAAATTAGCTTCTGTGTCAAAGACTGTATTTAAGTTGAACATTGCCAAAAATATGAATGAGTTAAGTGATTTCTTATATAGAAGATTAATAATTCATTTTTTCATTATGCCACATTTGTAGAAGAGAATCAATTTAATGTGTATTACCACAGGGCACCCATATGTTTGAAAATTAATAAGCAGCAGGTACTTGATAATTTGCCAAGCTATATAAAAATGACCAGTATTCCTACAATGATTGCACTTGATGTTTGTATTAATTACTGTTATCCTTAATAGTATGAAGATGAATATGCATTATTTTAAAAGTTACTAAGTATGTAAGGATTTTAAGATATATTTATGAAATCTGTTGTTTTATGTATTCAGATTCCATTATGGATATTTTCATTTTAAACATGTAGAAGTAAAATATTCCAGCAAAAGTTAAGTTGGCTTAAATGCTTTCTGAATCTCATTTGGCATGCTTATTCAAGTTGAAAATTTTATAAGAGACATTAAATTAATGTCTGCATTAATGTTTATTTTGTTATAATGATTGAATGTTGTTAGTACAAGTAAACAAATATCTTATATGATAAAGCAAGAAAAATTACTTGATTTGTAATACTAATTTTTCTAGAACCTAAATTTTATTTACTAATAGTTATAATTTTGGCATCATTTGCTTATTTTTAAGTTGGTAATAGTTTTTAAGTTTGTGATTATTTACAAAGCAAATCTCTTATTCTTTAAAGTATTAATATAATATTCCTATCTTAAGCCTATCTTGACTGCTTTAAAGTTTTTGTCATAGTCAATTTGTAAAACTTGTATCCTTGTATCCAAGGCTTGTTCCAACAAAGCCTCATTTTGTTTCAAAGGCTTCTATGAGGTCTCCCTGTAAATCTCCATTGCTGCTCCTATTGCTCTAATGTTCATCCTTCCTTGTTTTACAAAGGCAAACATCACATCTTACTTTATCCTCCCACTTTTTTCTCAATACCTTCTTCTGTGTTGTCTTTTTCAGAGTATTTCCTGTAGACAATTCTCTTTCATTTTTGAGAGATTGTGGAGTAACAATTCATAAAGTTTGTGTAACTCTTTATTGTTTTTATATGATAGAAATAAATTAGAGGCCCAGTGCATGAAAATTCATGCACTGAAGCGGGGGGTCCTTCAGCCTGGCCTGACCCCTCTCACAGTCCGGGAGCCCTCAGGGGCGGGAGGTGACCTGGCGATCAGGGGAAGGTGACGACCCATCACACTTCTGCTGCTGCCACTGCCGGCAGCGCAAGCCTCGGCCGGCCCTGGTTACCTGAGCCTTGGGCGGCCCTGGATGGCTAGGCAGCCAACATCTGAGGCTTGCTTGCACCTCGGCGTCAGCTGGGCAGCCGCCATCCAAGGCTTGCCTGTGCCTTGGGCCGGCCCTGGGTAGCTGGGCAGCCGACATTTGAGGCTTGCCTGCATCTAGGCCTGGCCCTGGGCGGCTGGGTGGCTGAGGGGAATGGGGACTGCAGAGGCAGGCATGTGGAGCGGCTGGACCCATCTGGGGGCGGGCCTAGCCATGCCACGCGCCTGCCGCCCCAGCGGGGCTGAGGAGACTGGGTGCCGCCATCTTGTGGCTGTGGGCGCCTCCATCTTTGAGGGCAGGGCAGCAATTAGCATATTCCCTCCTTATTGGCTGTGGGTGCTGCCATCTTCGAGGGTGGGGCAGTCAATTAGCATATTCCGTCCTTATTGGCTGTGGGTGCCACCATCTTCGTGACAGCGTGTCAATTGCATATTCCCTCTTTATTAGATAGGATCATAAACTAAATTCTAGGCTATTCTTCCACTCTCCATTCCTCTCTTTCTGGTATTACCTAGTTTATTACACGAACACAATATATTTCTCCATTTATTTAGATCTTTATTTTCTTTCAGCAATTTTTATAATGATCAATATATATGTTTTGCACATAATTTTGTTAAATGTACTAGTACATCTATTTTATATTTTTGATCAAATTATAAATTGTATTTTTAAAAACTATGTCCAATTGTTCATTTTTAATATATATATAAAAATACAATTGATTTTTGTATATTAATTTTATATTCTACTAGAAGCCCAGTGGGCGAAATTGCGCAGCCCCGCCCACCTGCACAGCCTGGCTGTACTTGCAGCCCCACCCACCCGTGCACGCCTCGCCACGCACACAGCCATCTTTGGTCGTTACAGCATTAGGGCCACTGTGTTTTTATAATATAGATAATCTTGCTAAACTCATTCCAATAGCTTTTTTATAGATTCCATAGTATTTTCTACATAATTGTGAATACAGTTCTACTTCTTCCTTTCTACTTGACTTCTTTTATTTCTTTTTCTTGCCTTATTATACTCACTAGAACCTTTATTAGTACAATGCTGAATAGAAGTGATGAGAACAGACATCCTTGCCTCATTGCTGATCTTAGGAGGAAAGCATGATATTAGCTATCGTTTGTTTTTTGTAGATAGTGTTTATCAGGTTGAGGAGTATTTTTCTATTTCTAGTTAGCTGAAGGTTTTTATTAGTAATAGATTATGAATTTTGTCAAATGCTTTTTCTGCATCCATTGAGATGCTTATATGGGGTTTTATTTTATTTTATTTTTTAAAAAATATCTGTTTTATTTAGTGAAATACATTAATTTTTAAATGTTAAATGACCTTGCTTTCTTGGGATAAATCTCACTTGGTGTTTTATTTTACACACACACACACACACACACACACACACACACACACACACATTGTTGAGTACAGTTTGCTAAAATTTTGTTAAAATATTTACATTAGGAATATCAGTTAATAGTACTTTTTTTTCTTCTGTCAGTGTAATGCTGTCCTTACATGAGTAGTATTTCCTTTAGTTTATGGACAAGTTTGTATATAATTGATATCATTTCTTAAATGTTTTTTAGAATTTATAGGTTGAAACATCTTGGCCTGGTGTTTTATTTGTAGGAGTTTTTTTTTTTTTAACTAAAATTTTAATTGTTTTTAAAGAAAAATGACAGACTGATATCCCTTATGAACATAGATGTAAAAATCCTTTTTTAAAAAAAAATATATTTTTATTGATTTCAGAGAGGAAAGGAGAGGGAGTGAGAGATAGAAACATCAATGATGAGAGAATCATTGATCAGCTGCCTCCTGCACATCCCTCACTGGGGATCGAGCCTGCAACCCAGGCATGTTTCCTTGGCTGGAACTGAACCTGGGACCCTTCAGTCCGCAGGCCAACGCTCTATCCACTGAGCCAAACCAACTAGGGCAGATGTTGTAAAAATTCTTTTTTTTAAAAAAATATATTTTATTGATTTTTTACAGAGAGGAAGGAGAGGGATAGAGAGTTAGAAACATCGATGAGAGAGAAACATTGACCAGCTGCCTCCTGCACACCTCCTATTGGGGATATGCCCGCAACCAAGGTACATGCCCTTGACCGGAATCGAACCTGGGACCTCTCATTCCGGAAGCCGACCCTCTATCCACTGAGACAAACCAGTCAGGGCGATGTAAAAATTCTTAACAAAATTTTAGCAAATTGAATCGTTATCTATTTCTTGTTGAGCAAGTTGTGGTAATTTTGTAGTCTTTCAATCAATCTGTGTATGTCATCTAATTTATAAAATTATTTGGCATAAAGTTATTCATAATATACTCTTATTATAATTTCTAATATCTTTACAATTTGGATTTATGTCATTTCTCTCATTCCCAATATTGGTATTATGTATTTTCCTTCTATCTTTTTCTGGTAAGTCTGGCTAGAAGTTTACCAGTTTTATTGATCTCAAAGAACTAGCTTTTCTATATTATTCTTGTATTTTCCAATTTATTTGTTTTCTCTCTGATCTTTATTATTTCTTTTATTCTGTTCACATTGGATTTTATTTGCTTTTCGCTTTTAGTTTCTTAAGGTGGAAACTGAGTTCATAGATTTTAGACCTATCTTATCTTCTTTTGTAAGTGTTTGGTGTTATAGGTATTTAGTGTTATAACATTTTCTCTAAGTACAGCTTAGTTGCATATCATAATTTTATGTTTTAAAGTTTTTTATTTATTTAAAAATACTTTCTAATTTCCCTTTGAACCCTGAATTATTTCATGGACATTATTTCGTCTCCAAATACTTGGAGATTTTTCTGTTGCTTATTTTTAATTTGGATTTGTTATGGCCAGAAAACATACTTTGTATTCTTTGAATCTTCTTAAATGTATTGAGATTTGTCTTATGTCTTTGAATATCATCTGTTTTGGTAAATGTTTTGTTTTTTTTTCCACTTGAAAAGAATATATAGTCATATGCGACATATGATGTTTTGGTGAGTGATGGACCTCATATACATATGATGGTGGTCCCATAAGATTTTAATGGAGATGAATTTCCTGTATGAAATGGAAGGATATGTGGTTCAGGAGGAATTTTTTCTTTGATGGGAACAATATCTCTTGGGCTAAGCAACAGATTCCCTCTTACTCTCAGAACCTCAATTTTGAGTGTATAGATTATATCCCAACCATTCAGCCACACACCTGTATTAGCATAGAGGAGCTGTTTTCCCCAGCACTCTATATTCAGAGGGCACCACAGCCCTCCCAGATCTAGCTGATGGTGTTCAGAGAACATTGCTGTAAATTTTTTGTTGAAGAACTTAGATCCTGTACAAGGGCACAGGTCCACAGGTGCTACCTTAAAAAGTATTAAGTGCTGCTGCCACTTTAGTAAAAGCTTTCTGTAGTAGTGTGGAGCCAGCCTGTCCCTGAACTTTACATATATTTTCAGTTCAATCCCAGAGAGAGCCCTTTGTGCCAGACAGGGTCAATGGAACCAAAAGCATATTTCCAAAGTAAAGGTGTTTCCTCAGTTTTGCACCCTCTCCATGTTAAACTCTATTTTTTCATGAATACTACAAAATTTCTTAATCTTACGTCTACTACAACATGTAGCCAAAAACCACATTGCCATGACAATTCTTTATGTTCATCTATGTCTTCATCTGCTTCCTTATTTTTACTGAATCTCAGGCTACCTTTCACACCCTCCTAACAGTCACTACTATGCTGATCTATGCTTTAGCTAGCCAGTTTCTCTTCCATGTTTCTAATTAGTTCAGCCCACATCCCTGTTCATGGAGAAACATTGACATCTTCAGTGGTCTATTTCTGACCCTGTTGGAAGAAAGCAGGGGGAGGGCTTGTGGAACATTGTTTATAAAACCTACAGTAGTGTGTAGCAATGTTCTAGGCCTTCACATTCACTTACCATTCATTCACTGACTCAGCCAGAGCAACTTCCAGTGCTGCAAGCTCCATTCATGGTAAGTGCCCTATACAGGTGTGCCATTTTTTAAAAATAAATCTTAATTGTTCAGATTATTACAATTGTTCCTCTTTTTCCCCCCCATAGCTCCCCTCCACCCGGTTCCCACCACACCCTCTGCCCTTAACCCCCCACTGTCCTCATCCACAGGTGAACAGTTTTTGTCCAGTTTCTTCCCACACCCCCCACATCCCTTTCCCCCTGAGAATTGTCAGTCCACTTCCTTTCTATGCCCCTGATTCTATTATATTCACCAGTTTATTCTGTTCATCACATTTTTTATTCACTTGATTTTTAGATATGTATTTATTTATTCACTTGTTGATATGTATTTGTTGTTCATAATTTTTATCTTTACCTTTTTCTTCTTCTTCCTCTTCTTAAAGAATACCTTTCAGCATTTCATATAATCCTGGTTTGGCAGTGATGAACTCCTTTAGCTTTTTCTTGTCTGTGAAGCTCTTTATCTGACCTTCAATTCTGAATGATAGCTTTGCTGGGTTGAGTAATCTTGGTTGTAGGTTCTTGCTATTCATCACATTGAATATTTCTTGCAACTCCCTTCTGGCCTGCATAGTTTCTGTTGAGAAATCAGCTGACAATCCTATGGGTGCTCCCTTGTAGGTAATTAACTGTTTTTCTCTTGCTGCTTTTAATATTCTCTCTCTGTCTTTTGCTCTTGGCATTTTAATTATGATGTGTCTTGGTGTGGTCCTCTTTGGATTCCTTTTGTTTGGGGTTCTCCATGCTTCCTGGACTTATAAGTCTATTTCTTTCACCAGGTGGGGGAAGTTTTCTGTCATTATTTCTTCAAATAGGTTTTCAGTATCTTGCTCTCTCTCTTCTGGCACCCCCATAATTCTGATGTTGGTACGCTTGAAGTTGTCCCAGAGGCTCCTTACACTATCTTCAAATTTTTGGATTCTTTTATCTTTTTGCTTTTCCAGCTGAGTGTTTTTTGCTTCTTTGCATTTCAAATCTTTGACTTGATTCTTGCAATCTTTTAGTCTGCTGTTGGATCTCTATATATTATTTTTTATTTCAGTCACTGTATGCTTAATTTTTAGTTGGTCCTTTTTCATATCCTTGAGGGTATTGCTAAATTTATTGGCCTTTTCTAGAAAATTCTTGAAAAACCTTATAACCGTGGTTTTGAACTCTATATCTAGTCGTTTGTTTTCCTCCATTTATTTCATTTGTGACCTGTTTCTTTGTCTCCACATTTTGGCTGCTTCCCTGAGTTGATAGAGTGGCTTTGTGTGCTAGGTGTCCTATAGGGCCCAGTGGCTCAGCCTCCTCAGTTACCTGAGGTGGACTCTGTGCACAGTCTTGTAGTTAAGCCTTGATTGTTGTTGGTATCATTAGGGAGAATTGACTTCCAGGCCAATTATCTGTAAGGATCAGCTTTGTCTATGATGGGAGAACTTCTGTGCTGGAGACACCCTTATGAGGCAAGACTTACTTCAGTGGGGCTTTGGTGCTCACTGAGTGTGTCCCTTATGGATCTGAGGAGTTGAAATCTGGATGGTCCCACTCTGATCCCTGGGCACACTGGCTTTTGTATCTCCAAAGAGGTGCTAATTTAGCCTCTGCCTGAGGCCACCCAGCAGGAGCTACAGAGAGATCTGCAGATTCCTCTTCTTTGTTTGGGTTTTGGAGGTGCCCAGATGAGGCCCAGCTGTGAAGCAATGCAAGCTACTGCAGAGCCTTGGGCCTTCTTTTGGATGTTCTATGTCTCACTGACTCAGTTGCAGTTTGTTAGGTAAGTTTAAAATTCAAAGGACCAGGCCATTCATATGCAAAAACCTTTGTGTTCAGCTTGGATGGGGCTGAGTCTCAGGGTGGAGCAATCAGCAATGGCTTCGTGGGGTGGGATCTCAGGGCGCAGCAAACAGTGATGGCTTCCTGTCAGTCCTGCTCTAAGAGGCCCCTGGTTCTCAGTGTCCCGTAGTAATCGCTGCAAGCACCTCTGAGAGAAAGCTGCCCTCGAGTTTCGCCCATTGCCAGACAGTCCAGTTTTTCCCCATATGAGTCTAGGTCCCCAGAGTTTCACCCGGAACTGGAGTTCAGAGCAGTTGGGAGCTTTTGTCTCCCTCCCGCTTGAGAAAGCCAGCCGCGTACTCAGTTGCCAGCCCTCTCCTCACGTGCACGCGTTTCCGTACCTCTGCCTTCCGCAGCTCCTCTGAGTCTCAGTGTGCTTTTCTCTTTCCTTCTAGTTGTAGAATTTCCACTCTGCCTGCCTTCCTGTGGTTCTGGATGATGTCTATTTTGTCTTTTAGTTGTAGTTTTGACATTGTTGTGTGAGGCAGCAGTTTAGGTGTTTACCTATGCCACCATCTTGGTTTCTCACAGGTGTACCATTTTTAATCTTTCTGTGTTTGGATACACAAGTACCATCCTATATAATAAAACCCTGATATGCAAATTGACCAAATGCACTGTGTTGAGCATCTCCCCCTCCCCCCCACCTCCGAGAGGGAGGTGACCCATGGTGGCGATTGGGGGGTGGGGCTGGCCTGCAGGCAGTGCCAGGCCACCAGCCAAAGCGGGTACCAGTGGGGGCCCCCCAATAGCCCCACCTGCTGGTTGCCCCACAGATGGCTCTGATTGCTGGCCAGGCCTAGGGACCCTATCCTATATATTGGGAACAGTCTCTTATATTTAAAAATTAATACCTGGCAAGGCTACTCTAACACTGAAAAAATAGGATGACATGCATGGACTCTGGCTTGTACATTTTGTGGTCAGCCCTGATTCTGACACTTATAACTGTGTGACAAAGCCAATTACTTAACTTCTCTCTGCTTCAGTTTTTCCACCCTTAATATGGGGCAAACGGTACTACTGCCTCAGAAGGATCATGTTATATACTACTTTTCATAATCAGGGAAAAAAAATGTAGTTGCCCATACAATAGCAAGATGCCTTTCACCTGGATGAAAAGTATGGTCACTGGTGCATGCAGCGTCCCGGATTGTGAGAGGGATGTCTGACTGCTGGTTTAGCCCAACATCCCCTGAGAGGTCCTGGATTGTGAGAGGATGCAGGCTGGGCTGAGGGACCTCCCTCCCCACCCCCAACCCCTGTGCACGAATTTTGTCCACTGGGCCTCTAGTTGTGTTATGATTACTTATAGTGTCCAGTGCAGTAATGTGCTGTACAGATTTGTAGCCTGGCATCAATAGGCAGTATTATACTATACTAGTAGCCCTGCGCACGAATCCTTGCGGCAGTAGGTTGCTGCCGCCCTCCTGTAGCTCCCCCGCCCTCTTCCCCCTTTACCCCCCCTCATAGCTTGCTGCCCTGCCCTCTCCTATAGCTCTTGGCCAACCGCTTGTAGTTCGCTGCCCCACCTTCCTGCAGATCCGTGATCTGGTCATTATGTGGTTGGTCGTTAGCCTCCGGCCATAAACGGATAATTAGCATATTCCTCATTATATAGGATGGCTTAGGTGTATAGTAGGTTATATACTGTCTAGGTTTGTATAAGTGTGAATTTGATATTTGCACAATGATGAAATTGCCTAATGCTGCATTTTTCAGAACATATCCCCGTCATTAAGCAATGCATGACTATATGCTGTTCCTGTTGGGTAGAGTGGCTATAAATGTCAACTAGATCAAGTTGGTAGTAGATAATGTTGTTCTTTATCAACACTATATGATTTGCTGTCCTGCCAGCTATTGAGAAAAGGCTGTTGAAATCTCCAACTATAATTGTGTATTTGTTTATTTCTTTTTATAGTTCTATAATTTTTGCTTTATGTATTTTAAAGCTTTATTATGATGCACATATATATTTAGGATTGCTATGCCCACTTGATGAATTGACTTTTTTGTGATTATGAAATTACTTTTTTTTTATTCCTGAGAATATTCTTTGTTCTAAAATCTACTGTGCTTGATATTAATACAGCTACTGTAGATTTCTTTTTATTGGTGTTAATATATGTGTGTGTGTGTGTGTGTGTGTATATATATGTTTTTCTACCATTTACTTTTAACTTATTTGGTCTTTATATTTAAAATGTCTTTTTTTTTTTTTTTTTGTAAGTAGCTTATGTTGGTCCTTGCTTTCTTGTTCATTCTGTCAGTCTTTGCCTCATAATGAGGATGTTCAGGCCACATACATTTAATATAATAATTGGTACGTATAGGTTTGAGTTAAATGTTCTATTGTGCTATTTTTTTCTGTTTGTCCTATCTGTTCTGCTACCTTTCTTCTTATATTCTACCTTCTTTTGGATTATTAGTATTTTTAAAAATTAATTTTATGGATTTCAGAGAAGAAGAGAGAGATAGAAACATCAATGATGAGAAAGAATTATTGATTAGCTGCTTTCTGCACACCCCATACTGGGGACTGAGCCCTCTAACCAGGCATGTGCCCTGACTGGGAATTGAACCCTGACCTCCTGGTTCATAGGTCTACATTCAACCACTGAGCCACACCTGCTGGGCTGGATTATTTTTTTTATGATTCCATTTAATACATTTTGTTGCCTTATTAGCTATATTGCTTTTGTGTGTAATTTTAGTATTAGAATTCCATATTAGTGAAAAAAGTTTTTTAAAAAAGGAGACAAAGATGAAGACTTTTTCAGACATACAAACTGAAAAAATTCATCACTTGAATTTCATTAAAAGAAATGTGAAAAGAAGTCCTTCAAGCAGAAGGAAAATAACACCAGATGAAAAGCTGGATCCAAAGAAAAGAGGAATACTAGAAATGCTTACCATGTGGGAAAAAATATAGAACTTCTACTTTTTAAATCTTGTAAAAGATAATTGATGCTATAAAGGAAAAAAATAATTTTTTAAAAATATGTTTTTATTGATCTCAGAGAGAGGAAGCTAGAAGGGAGAGAAAGAAATATCGATGAGATATTTTGGGGTTTACAGTATATATCTTTGATATATCACAACTTACACATGATAGGGTACCAGTTCATATATAGTTTAAGACTTAACAACAGGATACTTACATTTTTCCTTTCTTAGCCTTTGTGCTGCTATTGTCATACATTTCGTTTCTACATATGTTAGAAACCCCACAACTAATTATTTTTTTCCTGCCCAGCCGGTATGGCGCAGTGGTTGAGCATTGACCAGGAGGTCACTGTTCCATTCTTGGTAGGGGGGGCTTGCAGGAGGCAGCCGATTAATGTTCCTCTCTCATAGATATTTCTATCTCTCTCTCTCCCTCTAGCTTCCTCTGTCTGAGATCAACAAAAACATATTTTTTAAAAATTAATTTTTTCCTTTATACCATCAGTTATCTTTTAAAAAGATTTAAAAGTAGAAGTTTTGTATTTCTACCCACATGGTAAACATTTCTGGTACTCCTCTTTTCATCTGGTGTCATTTTCCTTCTGCTTGAAGGACTTTTAACATTTCTTGTAATGAAATTCTTCTAGTGATGAATTTTTTCATTTTGTATTTCTGAAAAAGTCTTCATCTTTGCCCTAATTTTTAAAAGACTTTTTTCACTAATATGGAATTCCAATTTGATAGTTTTCCCTCAGAATTTCTAACATTGTTTCATTGTCTTCTGGCTTGCTTATTTTTCTGATAAGAAATGTGCTGTCATTCCTATCTCTGTTTTCTATACATAATGTATCTTTTTTGACTGCTTTTAAGATGTTCTCTTTATCACTAGTTTTAAACAATTTGAATATGTTGTGTCTTATTGCAAAGTTATGCTTCTTGTGTTTAAGGTTTGTTGATACTTTTGATCTATGGGTTTATAGTTTTCATCAAAGTTGGAAAATTTTGGTGCATTATTTATTCAAATATTACTTTTCCTTTTTTCTCTTCTTCTGGACACCAGTTATATGTATGTTAGAGTAGACTGCTTGAGGTTCTATAGCTCACTGATGATTTTTTCATTTTAAAATATTTTTAGTCTTTGTGTTTTGTATGGTTTCAATTGCTATATCTTTATAATTACTAATTTTTTTTCTGTAATATGCAAACTCTTATTCATTCCATCTCTGGATTTTTCATCCTAGACATTGTAGTTTTCATCTGCAGAAGTTCAGTTTGGGTCTTTTAAAGTTTTTCTGTGCCTCTACTTAACATTGAATGTCTCCTCTAGATCTGAAGCATATGGAATGTAGTCAGAAGTGTCTTAACATATTTGTCTACTAATCCTATTATCACGTCATTTCAGGGTCATTTTTGATTGATTTTTCTCATGATGGGTTGCATTTTTCTGCTTATTTGGATATGGGATATTTTTATATTCCTATACAAAACTCCTCTGAATACTTCATCAGTGACCTGTGAGTTATGAAGTTTTCCACTCTGACTGGTGGAAACATGCAATATTTTTGGCCCCGTGTGAGCTACTGTTACCTTTTAATCTTTGGAGCAGTTTTCTCTGTCCTCAGGTAGTTTCCTCATATGCATGTGTCATTCAGTACTCTTTTGAATAGTCTGTAAATCTTTGCTCTGTGCATTCTCTTCTACTCTTTCCTGTGAACTCAAGCTGCTTTGGCTTCCCCAAAGTTCCAGCTTTATCTCCTCACCTCAGGGAGATGGGTTCACTTCACCTGGGATTACCCTCCCTGAGCTGTTGCCTAGAAATTCTTTCTAGACAACAAGCTGGGGCGATTGTAGGGCTCATCTTATTTGCTTTTTGTCTGTCAGAAATCTTTATCCTACATTGCCTGATATCCATTGTCTTTAAAACTGTTGCATCATATATTTTGCACATTATTTTAGCTGGGAAGGTAAATATGACCCCTGTGACTACAATGGTCCAAAGTGGAATTCTGTAATTTATTATTACATATGCTTTTAAGAGTCTGGCCATTTTAAAAATTAGTTTGTACAGAACCTAACATCATTTCATGTCTTAATAGATTATATATGTTGATTGCTTTACAGAGATTTGTAATATTCAATGTTATTTTTGTTTTGTTAAAATCATTTAAATTCTAAAAAGCATAGGTAGTTCTTGGTCAACTGAATTAAAATTTATATGTATTTTATACATATAATTTTCATGTGTTTATTTATTTACCAGGTCTTCATCCTCCAGGTCCACCTTTAGCTAGACCCATTCTCCCCAGAGAACGAAGTGCTTTGGATAGAGTTGTTGAATATTTAGTTGGTGATGGTCCACAAAACAGGTAATGTTTACTAGGATAGTAAAATAATGAAAATGAAGAAAACGTTTTTGGTCATGGTGTGTATGTTGTGTGTGCATGCACTAGATTTCTGTAGTTTTGTAGCTTCTGTTTCCTTATTTTAAAACATAATGGAATATTTCATAGCCCGCAAAAGAGTATGTATTCAGTTTTTTTTTTTCAGTAGGAGTTTGTATAAAGTGTGGAAGTAAAATACTGAAATATATATTGCAGCCCTACTATATTATAATACTACTCTACAGTTATTTTTAGAGAAATTGATTATTTTCACTAAAACTTTTAAAATTGAAGAGCATACAAATAGTGAAAACTTGATAGGTTATAAGAAATGGAATTTTATAGATGTCAGTGCTAGACTTGGCGATGGTGATAATTTTAATAACAATGAGGACAATTTATATGTATTTGGCATTCACAGTTTTCAGAATGTTCTTTCAATTATTTTATTTGATCCTTACAATAATTTTAGGAAGAGAGTTATGATATAGCAATTGTCATAGTATAGACTTAAGAATTTTTTTTAGAATAGTAGAGTAGGTATTTGACAAGGTTATTGGTTAATGTTATCAACTTAATAAAGGGACTAGATAAAGTTAACATAATAAATTATATGTTATTCAAAACAGAATGTCATTTAATAGGGCCAAATATTTTGTTAAGTACATACACAAAGAATAGAATGAGTCTATAAATAGAAAGTGAGGAATATGTTTTAAGTGTAACTAGGATAAATACAGGAATTATGGTGTACAGAAATTAATCTTTGGGTTGAACTAAACAAAATTAATTTCTTTACTACAAAACTTCTCATTGTGAATCTCTAAGAAGTTCCATCTTTTCCAGTCTTATCTGACTACACATTTTTAGTCTATCATCCCCAGATACTTTAGGAAACACCGAAGTGTTCTGTTACCAAATGTTTCTGCTAACTTAAAAAAGTTGTATTCATTTGACTGGTTGCTTAGTTTTTTTTTAATTTGATGCATAAATTATATTTTAAAATGGTTGAAATTTTGACTGTTATGTTTAAACAGTATTGTTTATTGTTTACTAAGAACATCTAGTTTGTTATGACATATTTAGTTATGTTAAAATATAAGTTAGCTATGATGGCTAAAGTACCCTTTCCCATGGGCTTTGTTTGCATTTGTAACTAGTCTATTTTTCCTTTTGGTATAGGTATGCCCTTATATGTCAGCAGTGTTTTTCTCATAATGGCATGGCATTGAAGGAAGAATTTGAATACATTGGTAAGAATTATTAGGCAGTTAGATTTAAATATTTTATGCTCAAATTTTTTATTCTATGCCCATTCCCATATAATGTCATTTTAATTTTGGTACTGTCTCTGTATATATTTTTCAAGCTATTGTCCTTATTTTAGAACACAGCAAAGCAGGAAAGACAAATGAGGTTTTTCTCACAACAGTGTACAATTTCTAGGCCAGCTGTTCTCAAACTTTACTGTGTATCAGAATCATCTGAATAGCTTTTAAAAAGTATGATGCCCAGGGCCCGCCCACAGAAAGTCTGCTTTAATTGATGGGGGGTGGGGTTTTAGGCATCAGCATGATTTTAAAGCTCCTCAGATGATTCTCATATGTAGCCACTATTAAAAATCTTTGTATTAAGTTAATTATGTTTCTCATATATGATATATTACACTTTCTTGGGTAAATGAGCAAGGTTCTGGGTTTAAAAATACCTAATGACTCTGGTGACTAGAAACGTAATTTCTATAATACACTTACGTCATTATTAATATTGTTTTGCTATTATTAGTTAACCTGCTATATAACTTATCTTTTCTACTTTAAAATTAATATTCTAATAATAATTAGAAAGTATACTTTAAAATTAGCTTTGGTTAGAACACCTGCAATAATATTACTAAAACCACATGTAATTTCACTAGGGATAAATAACTTTTGAAGAGTTCTTTGACTATTTGCAAAAGTAATCTTGCGAGTTATCTCACTAGTCCTTGAGTTTTCTTTGGTTTGTGGTTTTGTTTATTTATTTTTTTAATTCTCTGCAGCTTTTCGGTGTGCCTACTGTTTTTTCTTGAATCCTGCAAGAAAAACCAGACCTCAGGCTCCAAGACTGCCAGAGTTTAGTTTTGAGAAGAGGCAGGCTGTGGAGGGCTCAAGTTCAGTTGGCCCCTTGCCCTCAGGAAGTGTGATTTCATCAGAGAACCAGATAAGTGAAGGTATGAATGTGTTAATTAAAAAGTGTTGTCTCTTAATAATGTTTACTATTTAACAATAACAGCATAATGCTTTTAAATAAGAATGGATTTATTTATCAGATTTTGCAGCATGCATTTATCACTTATTACTGTGATACTGTAGCCTCCTGTGTAATTGGTATGATGTGTTTTAGTTTTAAAACATAACTTAAGCAGCATCCAGCAATAGCTAGGCAACATTGTTTATGGAGTGACCTCTTCTAATAACTGTTGGAAGATTTGACTAGTAATGTTTTTATGGAATTATTTTTTCCAATTTATTTAAATGAAGCAGATTATGATAATTATGGAGCAACTATACAATATAATTTTTTAAAAATTGCAATTGACATTGATAAAATAAGTTTGTGCTTACCACTTGAATTAGAAGTGACTGCAAGCAGGAAACCTTGGAATTGGAAAGTCATCCTTGCATCCTTTAGTTGACTGTGTTGATATGACTGGTAGTCCTTTGAA
Organism: Corynorhinus townsendii; assembly: GCA_026230045.1. Taxonomy (NCBI): domain Eukaryota; kingdom Metazoa; phylum Chordata; class Mammalia; order Chiroptera; family Vespertilionidae; genus Corynorhinus; species Corynorhinus townsendii. The sequence continues at coordinate 43,886,040 of JAPDVU010000005.1, forward strand.
ACAGTTTATCTTGATCAGTGAGACTAACATTGCTGACACGTGCCTTGATGTAAACAACCTTATTTTAGAGAAACAGAGTTCATCGGAATTCATTGGATTTTAGGTGTTATCTTGCAATTCTATTTTAGGAATTCTTGAGGAAGTTTGATGAAAAAAAAAATGGAAAAGATGACTTGGAAGAGCTGTCTATTATGCCAACTATTTCTTGCTGTTAATAATGAGGTGAGGAGCTGTTTGTTAAGCAGCTCTGAATTCTGAAGATTGCTAAAATTATGATACCGGCCATGATATTTTGGTGCTATGGCTGATAGAGGAAAAAATTCATATTGGAAGTTTAGCTTACATAGTTTATTTAGCAATCAATATTCATCCTTTTAATTTCTAGGAATTATCATTTACATGTATTTGATTTCTTCTTTATAAAAGCATTGAGTAGGGGAAAATTGCTTTAAAAATAATATGAGAGTGAATTTTCAGATATCAGAAGTTTATTATGAAAATTTGTGTATCTTTTTAAAAAATTTGAATAATAAAATACATGTGTTGACTCAGGCTTGGCTTTGGGCTTAATAACAAATACCAAAAGGAATCTGAATAGACAGGCATGACAAGAAGTCTCTTACTTCCAAAATGAATCAATGCATTCATCTTCTCCAAGTCTGCAACATCAACTCCAAACATAATATCAGATTTTTTTCTTTTACTTGAGAAAAGTCATGCTCTGAGCTTCATGCTGTTTCATCTGCCTCACCAATGCACCCTCTTGGAACTGGAAAATGGAAGACTTTCTTACTGAAGATGCCTAGAGAGGAAACATTGAAGTCCTTTCCATGAGTAACCTTGCTTATGAAAGCTAAAGTGAATATTTGAAAGCCAATAGTTGGGACAAAAAGAAAAAGAAAAATCAGCCAACAAAATAAAATCTTGATAATGAGCCTAATGCTTTATATTTTCTGCTAACGTCAATATAGATAGTTAGCAAACAACACCGAGCTATACCTTTCCTTCTCATCTAATCTAGGAGGAGCAATACCCCAGATGTCTCATTTTCTGTCTGAAATCTCTGGAGTGAAGTCTAACTGGCTCATATTCAACCCTAATAAGGTAATATTAATAGGTGAAGACAAAACTTGAGGCAGGGTCTAGTAACTTCATAGTGCTAGAAACTGAAGCAACACTTGCATCTGGTTTAAGATAGTCTTTAGAGTAGTAATTTTTAAACTTCTCTTTGGATTCATTAAAATGACAGTGAGCACCCTTTTACTTCTTTGGCTTTCTAGAAGATTGAACTTTTCTCCAAGACTCATATCTCAACACTATGATATAAAGTTATCAATTTCAAGCTGGATTCCTTTAGTAAATGACTGGAAGTATTTTTGATGAACAGAGAAGATGCATTTGTTTTCAACACTGGAGGCATATCTTTATGATTAAATTGAACTATTAAGATCATATTATCTTAATCATCTATTCTCTATGCTGACAGCCAATGTAATTGAGGGCTTAGATTTCTGATTTCTACAACTTTTCTGCTATAATTTTTATATTTTTTTAAGTATTGCAATAGTTCCTTGATAGCAGCAAAAGCTGTCAAAATTCGGTTATTGAATTTACAGATGGAATGAAAAGGTAACTTTCTTCCATCTGAATTTTCTTTCAATGAATATTCTAAAACCACTTATATGAATTATCTAGACTTAATAAAAGACGCCTTCTTAAAAATCTGTGATGTGAGACTTTGAAATTAAGCTGTGTCTTGATTCTGCTACTGGAAGATTTTGCAATTAGGGTGAAGCACAAGGATTTTGAAATTTTTGGACCATTCTTTAGAACAACATATGAAATCTTGGAAAGTTTTCATCAAAGGAGACCTAAGAAACTTCTTCCATTAATTGCTCATTTGAATTCCTAGAAATTTTTTTTTTTTTTTTTAGAATTGTCTATAGAAAATGCTTTGGTAATAGAATATTAATGAAACACAAGAAATTAGAACTATGGATTGTCTTTGTATCTAAGAGCATACTAGGTATGGTATTCCAAAGTAATGAATTGCTTTTAGGTTCCTCAGTTTCTTTTATGATTAAATGTATGGTACAGTAATACTTGAATCTGCTAAGCCACATTAAAGTGGTTTATCAGTTTTGCTTTTAAATAATATGCAATCCAAAATACCTGACATATAGCATTTTTTTTTGTTAGATATGGTAAGAGAGTATGAAGTTTTTACATTGTTAATATACTAGTACCGTGGTTTTAGGCTAGCATGTTTGAAAAATATTAATATTATTGTTTTCATCGCTCAGTTGTATTTGTTTAGATTTTGTGTAATTATATTAGGAAAAAATAGCTCTTATTCAACTGGAAATAACTTGCTAATAAAACTCATGGCATCTAATCAATACTATAAAAAATAACAAGTAAAATTTATATAATGTAGAAATTTATCTTGATAACCTGATTTCTGCTCTCCCTTTCTTTTTAGCAGTATACTATTACTATTAGCTTCTGTTGATCTAGAGAAAATTCTATTTGTGGTATTGTTTGTTATGATGCTCTATGATATTGAACTATTTGATAATGTAAATTTTGCTGAATCTGTATATTTACTAGATCTACTAGTATAAAGCTTATACCTTTATTTATATTTAATTATGTACAGTTTACTCAAGTTGTAAACTTAACCGTAGTATCAGTTTGCATGCTTATTTTATTCATAGAGATCTTTTGGCCTGCAGATTCTCTTTTCTAAAATACCTTCACTGAAAAAAAAAATAGTTTTATAGCATTGCTTAATAATGACATTCTTACTCATCTGATGGATTTGTTCACCAACGGTAAATAAGCAGTATTTTGTGTATTGAATACTAGAGGTCTGGTGCACGAATTCGTGCACAGGTGGGGTCCTTCGGGGTGGCCTGCAGAGATTGGGCCCCAGCTTATGCCCCCAGCCTCACAGCCCCACCTAGCACCCTGCTGTGGCTGGCACCACCCCCTCACCTGCTTCACCATTCCAGCTGCGGGGCGATTGATCAGGGCTGGGCCCCCCACTGCTGCTGCTGGTTGCCATCTGTAGGGTGATCAGTCCCCTGCTTGCACCCGCCTTGGCCTGGCGCCACCTGCTCACCTGTTCCACCAACCCATCGCAGTCCGGTTCCACTCTGCCCGCTCTCAGGGCCGGCAGAGCCTCCACTCTGGCCTGCTGCCAGTGCTGTGTGGCCGATGCCCACCATGTTCCGTGCTGCCCCCTGGTGGTAAGCCACGTGATACCGAGTGGTCAAAGTCCAGGTGGAACCACCACCTGAGGGGACAATTTGCATATTAAGCTTTTATTATATAGGCTAAGCTATATAATAGCTCCTAGGTGGTTATTATTATTATTTATTTTTTTAATTTAATAAATCTTTATTGTTCAGATTATTACAATTGTTCCTCTTTTTTCCCCCCATAGCTCCCCTCCACTTGGTTCCCACCCCACCTTCTGCCCTTACCTCCCCCACCACTGTCCTCATCCATAGGTGTACGCTTTTTGTCCAGTCTTTTCCCGCACCTCCTACACCCCTTTCCCCCCGAGAATTGTCAGTCCACTCCCTTTCTATGCCCCTGATTCTATTATATTCACCAGTTTATTCTGTTCATCAGATTTTTTATTCACTTGATTTTTAGATTCATTTGTTGATAGACATGTATTTGTTGTTCATAATTTTTATCTTTACTTTTTTCTTCTTCTTCCTCTTCTTAAAGAATACTTTTCAGCATTTCATATAATACTGGTTTGGTGGTGATGAACTCCTTTAGCTTTTTCTTATCTGTGAAGCTCTTTATCTGACCTTCAATTCTGAATGATAGCTTTGCTGGGTTGAGTAATCTTGGTTGTAGGTTCTTGCTATTCATCACTTTGAATATTTCTTGCCACTCCCTTCTGGCCTGCATAGTTTCTGTTGAAAAATCAGCTGACAATCATATGAGTGCTCCCTTTTAGGTAACTAACTGTTTTTCTCTTGCTGCTTTTAATATTCTCTCTTTGTCTTTTGCTCTTGGCATTTTAATTATGATGTGTTTTGGTGTGGTCCTCTTTGGAGTCCTTTTGTTTGGGGTTCTGTGCGCTTCCTGGACTTGTAAGTCTATTTCTTTCACCAGATGGGGGAAGTTTCTGTCATTATTACTTCAAATAGGTTTTCAGTATCTTGCTCTCTCTCTTCTTCTGGCACCCCTCATAATTCGGATGTTGGTACACTTGAGGTTGTCCCTGAGGCTTCTTACATTGTGTTCAAATTTTTGGATTCTTTTTTCTTTTTGCTTTTCCAGCTGAGTGTTTTTTGCTTCTTTGTATTTCACATCTTTGACTTGATTCTTGTGGTCCTCTAGTCTGCTGTTAGGTCTCTGTATAATTTTATTTCAGTCAATGTATGTTTAATTTCTAGTTGGTCCTTTTTCATATCCTCGAAGGTCTCACTAAATTTATTGGCTTTTTCTAGGAAATTCTTGAAACACCTTATAACCGTGGTTTTGAACTCTATATCCAGTCATTTGTTTTCCTCCATTTCTTTCATTTGTGATCTGTTTCTTTGTCTCCACATTTTCGCTGCTTCCCTGAGTTGATAGAATAGCTTTGTGTGGTAGGTGTCCTCTAGGGCACAGTGGCTCAGCCTCTCCAGTTACCTGAGATGGACACTCTTGATGCATCCCTTTGTGGACTGTGTGCTCAGCCTTGTTGTAGTTAAACCTTGATTGTTGTTGGTATCACTGGGAGGAATTGATCTCCAGGCCAATTGGCTGTGAGGATCAGCTGTGTCTACGCTGGGAGAACTTCTGTGCTGGAGAGACTCTTATGAGACAAGACTTGCAAAATTGCAAAAGCCTTTGTGCTCAGCTTGGCTGGGGCCGAGTTTCAGGGCGGAGCAGACAGCCTTGGTCTCCTGTCAGCCCTGCCCTATGAGGCACCTGTGTCTCAGTGTCCCACAGTAATTGCTGCAAGCACCTCTGAGAGAAAGCCGCCCTTGAGTTTCGCCCCTGCCAGACAGCCCATTTTCTCCCCCAAATGAGTCAGGGTTACCAGAAACTTGCCCGGAACTGGAGTTCAGCACAGTTGGGATCTTCCGTCTCTCTCCCGCTCTAGAAAGCCAGCCGCACAGTCAGCCTCCCGTGCATTCAGCAGTCAGTCCTCTCTGCATGCGCACGCCTTCCGCAGCTCCCGAGGCTGTACTTTCTCTTTTCCTGACAGTCCAGATTCCCCCCGAATAAGTCTGGTTTCCCAGCATCTCACCCGGGACTGGAGTTCAGTGCAGTCGGGAGCTTCCTTCTCCCTCCCGCTTTAGAAAGCCAGCTGCACACTCAGCTGCCTGTGCACACAGCTGCCTGTCCTCTCCACATGCGAGTCTGCGGACCTCAGCCTTTTGCAGCTCCTCTGAGTCTCAATGTGCTTTCCTCTTTTCTTCTAGTTGTAGAATTTCCACTCAGCCTGCTTTCCTGTGGTTCTGGATGGTGTCCGTTTTGTCTTTTAGTTGTAGTTTTGACATTGTTGTGTGAGACAGCAGTTTAGGTGTTTACCTATGCCGCCATTTGGTTTCTCTCCTAGGTGGTTATTATTTAATAGAAGTTTATTCATTGAGCCTGTGGGTTGAGTTTCGGGTGAAATTCATGTCTTTGTTTCTTAAAATAAGTTGGCCAGTTTCTTTAAGAGAGAAAAATCTTTTAAAAACTTCTTTGTTTAAAACCTGCAAGTTCAAAGACAAATTGTCTTATTTTAATTTAATAAATTTCATATGGGCAAGTTTATAGTCTATAGTGAGTACTGCTGTGTTAGCAAGGCAGATTTGTTGTTATTATGAAAAGGAATAAAATATAAAGAATCTAAATGAGTTCACCAAAATACGAGGGTTTAAAAATTATATATATATTTCAGAGAGGAAAGAAAGGGAGAGAGAGATAGAAATATAAATTATGAGAGAGAACCATTGATCACCCTACTGGGGATTGAGCCCGCAACCCAGACATCTGCCCTGACAGAGAATCGAATGGTAAACTCCAGTTCATAGGTTGATGCTCAGCACAAGGGGTTTTTAAAGGTATAATCTAAATAGAATTATGTATTTTTCTGTGAAAATTTCATATATTTTCCTAAAGTAAATATATGAAATTCTTTTGCCAGACTATTCTTTAATTTTCTTAGAAAATTATTCTCTCAAGAGCTAGACTAAAAGTTTAAAGGTAAGTTGATGTTCTAATATGTTTTTGCATGTGTGTGCTTTATAGGTGAGGCAGTAGTGTTAGTTTTACAATTACACTGTTTTATGATTTTGAGTTGTCTAGTTAAGGCTTTTCCTAAACAACTGGAAGTCAGTTTTTTACATTTGGTAGAAAAAGTTTCTCTCTTAATATTATTGGGATGGGCATGGGGCAGGGTGTAGGAGTGGGGAAAGGAACACATTTCATGTGTCATTTTTATCTCATCACATTGCAATATATTGTTTTCTTGGCATTACAGATGCCATTTTTCTTTTTTTAAATCTTTACCCAAAGACATGCTTAGAGATGGGGGGGGGGGGGGGGGCGCGTGGGATGTCATTTGCCTTCCCTCAGTTCCCTGACTGGGGATCAAATAAGCAATTCAGGTATATGCCCTGACTGGGAAATGAACTGGCCTTTTGGTACATGGGCCGATGCTCAACCAACTGAGCCACTCTGATGGGGCAACAGTTGATTTTTAAAATTTCTTATAGACGGAATTAGATCATTCAGATAATTTTGTTTCATTTTTAGTCTAAACTGGTGTAACCCCAAAGGCTAGTTTTTCTTTTAGTATTTTATGCTCAAATGTTGACATCTCATTAAATTACAACTTTAGAGAAAACATTTATTGTTTTATTAGGCTAGGCAAATGATATTATCTCATAGAAATAAAGTCAGTACCTTTAGAATATACTTAATCCTATCTAATGAAGAGGGAATATGCTAATTGACTATCATACCCTCACAAAGATGGCGACACCCACAGCCACAAGATGGTGGTGCCCAGTCCCCTTAGCCCTGCCGGGGTGGCAGGTGTGCTGCACGGCTGGGTCCACCCCCAGGCGGGTCTGGCCCCTCCATGCTCTTGCCTCCGGAGTCCCCCAGTCCCTTCAGCCCCACAGCTGTCCAGGGCCAGCCTGAGGCATAGGCAAGCCTTGGATGGCAGCTGCCCAGCTGATGCCCGAGGTGCAGGCAAGCCTTGGATGGCAGCTGCCCAGCCGCCCAGGGCCCCCCAAGGCTCAGGTAACCAGGGTCGGCCAAGGCTTGCACTGCCAGCAGTGGCAGCAGCAGAGGTGTGATGAGGGTGTCGCCTTCCCCTGATCTTCGGGTTGCTTCCCGCCCCTGAGGGCTCCCGGACTGTGAGAGGGGCAGGCTGGGCTGAGGGACCCCCTGCCCCAGTGCATGAATTTTCATGCACTGGGCCTCTAGTGATATTATAAAGCTCTATGATTTAATTAATAAACTGGTAAGTATTTCTCTGTTCTTGCTCACCTAGTTCACTTAAATCTTTTTTGGATGACTTCTCATAAAATAGCATTGGTGTCCAAACATTGAATATCTATGTCATTTAGACTAGCCAATACCTGTATTATAGGCATCATGGCACATGCCAGTTTTTTTGTAGTGTTAACTGCTATTAAAATTACTTTTCTGCAAATTAACATGGGAGAAGTAGTCAGTAATCAGGCTTTTTGATTATTTTTAAGCACTATCATTTTACCAATTTTTTAGTCTTTCATATATTCTGTGAAGTACAACACAGTATATAATATCCTTTTCTAATTATAATAGCACATGTTATTTCTTAGAATTCACTTTTATAGACATTTAAAATTTTAAGTATGGTAGTTTTGTTGTTTGTATTAACTACATTTTTAAAATCCAACAATTTTAAAATTAAATGGATTTTAGTAGTGATGTGTTTCTGAAAATAGTTGTATCACAGAGCTTTAACATGATAAACCATAGATTTTGATACCTCTCTTGTTTAGTACTGAGGCAGTCTGTCTGACAGAATCTGACAAACTATGTGGGCCTATGTTCACTTCAACATGTTTATTGGTGAATTGAGTCATGGATTCTGAACTTTTTTCATTTTGTTTGGTTTTATTGGTTTGATTTAGAGGGCTTACTAAATTTTAACAAATTGTAAAGTTCTTGGCAAGTAAGTATTGTGGAAAATCATAACTTAAAATTCTGTTGATAAATTTTGTGAGGGTAGAATTACAAATGGTTGGTGACTCCTGAAGTTTTCCATTGAAGGCCTTACTTGCCCAGGGAGCAGAATGATCTGTACATGTCCATAGAAGTTTATCTGTACTGTTTGCTTTCCCTTTGTGCACTGGAACATTCAAATAACAAACTCAGTCAGTCTATGGCTTTTTACCTTGGATTTTTGTAAGATTTGAAGTGGTGCAGCAATGCCATTTTAAATTCCTTTTGAAATAAAAATAGCATTTTTGTGACATTTGGTATAATATGATCTGAGAACCATTTCTTACTACTTTTTGTGGTTATATGAAGTTTTTATATAGTAAAACCTCATTAACTCGGATGTTCCTAATTGTATAATTTTGGCCCTTCATCCTATATATAAAAATTGGAAAAAAGTTTACAATTCTATAAACTAGACTCTAAAATATCTGTATAGAAATAATTGTTTTAAAATATCATACACACACACACACACACACACACACACTTTGTACTACATAAGGAACTAAACTAGAACTTTTTACTGATGTAGACTGGTCTTTACTCCATAAATGTTGAATTAATAACATTTGTTGTATGTCATAAGGGATCTTCTATGAGGGTAGGAAAATCTGCTTGTTTAGCTGATGTGATTTAACCTTATCTTCCTAGCAAAAACATTAGTTGCTATTTATTATAAAAACTGCTCTGGTCATTCCCTCTCCCATCCCATTCTTTAAACATAAAGAATTATAGAGACTTTATATAATAAAATAAAATTGTTGTTATTATTAAATTATTATTAAGAGATTTGAATTTAATGAATCTTACTAGAGATCTTAAAGGGAACAAGTTTTCAGGTGGGGAACAAGACCTTTAATTTCCATTTTAGAGACCGGAACAAAAGACCCTTTTCTTTCTCTCCCTACCATTGTAGGTATATAGCATATTCTGACCCAGAGGTTTAAATCCTGAGGATTTGTCTTATATAGAGGGATGAGGGGAGAGTTGTCATGCCTTTGGAAAAGGTGGATAATAGAGATGTAAGGTCTTGGTCTATAGACCTTCTAAGGTCTGGGATAATAGAGATGTAAATCAGTGTGGGAAATAACCTACATATACACAAAGGTACATATTTACACACTGCTCACTGGATTGCCTGGCACAAGGGAGACAGTTCCTTCAAGAAACATAATCTGAGATTTAATACATTTGTTTTGTTTGCTGGGCTATTGTCTTATAGCACATAATTCTATTGGGGCTTTGTTTGATTGGACATTCAACTTTTAAATGCATCTTTAGGAAAATTCTTAAATATTATGAAAATTCCTAAATTTTATGAAAATATGGGACTTTAGATAAAGTATGATTTGTTTCCCCCAAATTGTTTTTTTTCCTGTTTTTGTACCAATTCATGTACCTTATTTAGCAATTTTAACATTTTTGTATTCCTGAAGTCTTAACTCTTTGTCTTTTCAGAATCTTTAGAAGAACAAGATGTTTTGGATAACACTACAGAGCAGACAGAGGACAAAATAACAAATAGAGAGCAGACAAATGAAGTGATTGAAAAAGCATCTGGTACAGAGGAACCAGAAGAGAAGCAAGAAGAGATTGAGAATGAGGAAACCTCAGTGAATGAAGCCAAATCAATAGTTCCCAAAGCTGATTCTATTCCTGATTCTATTTCTGATGCTATTCCTGATTCTATTCCTAATCCTGAATTAAGTGGAGAATCATTGATGACGATGTAGTAAATGCTTTCACATGCGTTCAACTGGATAGCTGTAGTTTTGTTGATGTCAGTTACTGCTTTTTAGGTGGTGCTTTTTCTCCCCTCTCTTTAAGGATATGCTTGATATCATTTGAATTCAGATTGCCTAGCTATTTCAATGTCAAAATTGTATCTACTAGGTATTAAAACTACAAGCAAGTGATATCAGTAAAGTAAAATATTTTTGAATGTACAAAGACCCATACGGCTTTTAGAATTTTTTTTGCATTCTAAAAGTAAACAAACATGATAGCATTCTTGTTTTTTTATATGTATGACCTATAAATAATATCCATTTTTGACATAGGAAGAACTTTGGTTAGGAATAAGTTCTAACAGTGTTTGTTTTAAGGAACGAAACTCAAAATTTTTAATAGTTCATTAAAAATGGATAGAAGTTTTACTCTCAAGATATTTGCCAGGGGTGGGAAAATGTCTATTTAGGCATCTACATTAAGTGGTATACAAGTTTTAAATATATAGGCATTGGTACGAATTCTCAGTAAGAATGCAATTGAACAGTCAAGTGCAGTGTTTCTTTTTGATGTTTCTTGTTTTGCAGTTGGGCCAAAGGCACATAATATAATTAGCTTATGTTTACATAGGAAATATTTCTGCACTTGACTGTAACTTGAATTCTGAGCATTATTTATACTTGTAAAATAATGATATTAATAAGTGAATTTTGTGCTCTTGTGTGTATTTTGTTAAGGAAAATAAAGATGATCTGGCAGTAGTTTCTTTTTGTTAAATATCTAGACTTCTTCAGACAGAATCTTGGTGGATGACTTAGCTACCTGAAAAAATCTTAGTAGGAAGAGCTCACAATACAACAACTCTGTAGATACTGCTGAGGGCAAATTATGATGCTTTTATTGAGACTTGTTACCTTTTGAATTCAGGGAATTAGTGACATTTAGAGGTTCTAATCAGAGATTAGGTTTTTCTGATTCAGGAAAACTATAGGCCATTTGTAATTTTTAATTTTGAGAGAGACATAAGTTCTATGAGAATAGGCAGTTCATTGGATTTAATATGTGTTTTAAAGATTAACTGAGAAAAATTTTGACCCATAATGGTAATTCTGGTACCTTAAACACAGTGTGGTTATCTTTTCTGTCTTTTACCTCTCTTCTTCACTATTAAAAATATTTAAATCAAGTTATGACAAAAGGAGAAATGTATAGGAATGGTGTGTATAGCAAATATTTCTAAGTTGTACATAGTTTATTAAAAATTTAATAAAATGACATTTGTTATTAAAAATTCATGTTTATGATTTAATAAGTTATATTGGATAGGTATTTTTAAGAAACTCAATCTGTTAATAGTCTGAAGCTTCATGGTTTAGTGACCCAATTTTTCAAGATTACAGAACTGGGCTTAAATTTTGCCTCTGCAGTCTTAGTATGAGGATGATTAAACATAATTTATGTAATGTTCCTACCTTAGTGCCTGATACTAGATATCAAGTAAATAGCATTTTATGTTGTTGATATCCTTATGAAATAGGAAAGGGCCATAAATTCTTCCTCTTGCAGATAAAGGAATGAAAAAACAATATGAACATGTAATTCAGCTACTCAGAATCAAGCCAGTGTTTTCTGCATCAACTTTTACCTATGATATACATGTATATAAATATATAAAGGAGATAGGAACCTAAGATTAGAGAATATAAACTCTATGGAAAATTTTTTTGGATGAATTTAATCAGGTTTTAGTAACACCTTGCTGATTCTTCCTGTTATAAAATATTCAAATTCTGATGTACATTGCTTGAAAATACCACAGAGAAATATAATTTAGTCATAGAATCAAGCAAATATTATGAGAAATATCTTCGAAAGAAATATGGAAAGTTAAAAGGGGATTAGTAATATTAATAGAGGTAACATGCTATAATCATAGTATCCTTTAAAACAGAAAAGTTAATTCTGATATTGTAATAAACAGTTAATGGTTGAAAGAGTGGTGACATGTCCTATTTCTGATTATTAAGGCTAGTATAAATGAGGAAAAGCAAACAACTAAGTGCTATTAGCTACAGTGACCTTAACTTCCCTATTTACATGTTTAACAGGTCATCATCTAAACTTTTCTCACTATGCCCTCAGCATAATCTACAAACATGGTCTGGCTTCTCTCCATCCCTCCTCCACTGTTATGCTGTGGCCTCAGCAGCTTATTTCAATTCTTTGACCATGCTGAGCCCTATCCTGCTTTAGGTCTCAGTTTAGATATTCCCTCAGAGAGATGCCATCCCAAACGCACTAAAGTGGTTTGTGCTTTTTACTCTCTCTTATATATGTCATTTTATCTACTGTTTCAAATTAAGTATTTTGTTTGCTAGTTTACTGTCTATCTTCACAACATAAAATCTATGTGTGCAAGGCTCTTGTTGACTTATTTACTACTGCATCTCCAGGGCCTGGTGCCTGACACATATTTATTATGTGAATGAATAATTTGTTGCTAGATGCAGTGAAAACTGTCCTTATTTCGCTGCTTCGCAGTATGGACGTTGCTGAGCACTGTCCTCTGTTTGAAACACTTTTTTTTTCTTCTGGTTTTGAGTGCTCACACTATTGTTCTCTTATTTCTCGGGCCTGCCTTCTCTGTGTCCTTTGCAGGCTTCCTTTAATGTTGCTGTTCCATAGCTTCTACCTAGTGCCAGCGTTTCTTCATCCCACATGTCCTTTCTCTAGGGGCTCTCACCAACCTCCATGGATTAGATTACCATCTGTTGCTCAGATTCTCAGACCTCCAGCCTTGATCTGTTTCCTTCACTTCAGAGTATTACATTCACCTGCTTGCTGGAATGTCACTATCAACATACCAAAAAAATGAACACTATTTTCTCCTTCAAACATTCAAAACTTTCAAACCACCTGTGTTTCTCATCTCATCAAATAGAGCCATTATTCAAGCCAGGAACTAGAGTCTAATTTCTTTCCCCTTTGTCCTATATCTTCACTGTCAATTTCTGTCTCCTAAACATCTACCAGTTAATATTCTCATTTCTCTGCCCACTAATAATACATTAATAGTAAACATTAGCATTCTTACTCTGTGCCTGGCAACATGCTGTTTATGAGTATTGTTTTATTTGTTCTTTGGCAATAACCCTGTGAAGATTTTTTTATCTCTGGATTATAGAAGAGAAAACAGGTAGAAACAGCAAGTTGGTAAGTGGAAAATCTGGGATTCAAATGCAGGCAACTAACTGCAGAAGTTTTCCTATTAATTACTGTTGTATTGCCTTCTAACTCATCATCTCAAAACTGTCTCATAACTGGTTTTCTTGCCTCCAGTCTTTCCTTGCTATCCTGTGCACTGGAGTTTTCAAAATTAGAAATTGAATCATACCACCACACCATTGCCTAAACCCTTTAATGATTCCTCTGATCTTGGGAAGAGGTCTGAATTTACTGGTATGGCCTACAGAGCCTGTGTAATGCTGCTAATTACCTCTGGCATTTCTTACTGCAACTACTGCCACTGTCCCCCCTCTCCCCTCCCCACATACACATTTTTAATTTTGCTACATTAATATTTTCTGTGGTGGGCATATGCAAAGTGTTTCTAATTCCCCAGCCTTGTGTTCTTCCTCTGCCTGCAATATTTTCCCACTCACATAGTCACAGGGACCAGGGACACTCAATAAATAGTTGTTGACTTGAAAAACTCAAGTTTAGAAATTTTGCTAGCTGTTAAGTTATGCCTTTTATTTTTGAAATGGATCTTTCTCATTTTATACATTGGACACAATATTGTTATGGAGAATATAACTGAATCAGAGCTATAGCTGTGTGTGTGTGTGTGTGTGTGTGTGTGTGTGTGTGGTGAGAGGTTTAATTAATAATTCATTAAGTATTGTATGCTAAGTGTTAGAAAAGCTAAGTGACTTATAAAAGGTCATAGGAATAAATAGCATGTCAACTAAGCCAAAACTCAGATCTCTTAATGCAAGATGTTTTATATTGAAACAATTTTACACTGTCAATATTTGTGTTAGCATTTAAGATTAAAAATACAACGTTTTTATTTCCAGCTGACGGCTACTTAACTCTTAAAACTTAAAAAATTTTTTTTCTTGTAATATTATTTTACAATATTACTCTCCAATATCACCTGTTGAATTGTGTGCAAATCAGCTAGACAACGGGTCAAAGAATGGCGATAACATGGAATTATGGATAGATTGTGAAACAATTATGGAGAACAGAGCTGCTTTAGAAAATTGGAAGAAAATGCAGTGTTATTATCTAGGATAATTTTAATTCATTGCAAAAATTATATGCGACTTAGATATAGTTTATGAGCTACAAAGAGCTATTAAAATAATATGTAAAGATGAAGCAAAACAGATGGTTGTGAATCGGTGGTCTGCTAAATCTTACAGTTTGTAATTTGACTTGTTTCAAAAATATTTCATCTGAATGTATAAACTCTACCTGGTTAATAAGTTAATATATCCAGGCTCTGAATTTAGGTAATAAATATATAAATACAGAAAAGTTTTACTTTGTTAGAATATAAATTTAAGAATAAAAATTAAACAAGTACCAGATTAAAACATTAAATTGTATCAGTCTATAAACTATTGTCTCAGCTGAATTTCTTTGCTCCTCAGAAATTAATCCACATTTTATACTTGAATACTATTTAAAAATGCCTTTTTAGAAATTGTTGCATTTACTGATAGTAGGTGGCCCCAATTGCCCTTTATCAGTTTGCCTTTGAGTGAAACTTAGATGCCATTTTTCATTTTTTTAAAAACATTTTTTATTGATTTCAGAGACGAAGAGAGAGGGGAGAGATAGAAAATCAATGATGAGAGGGAATCATTGATCAGCTGCCTCCTGCACGTCCCCTACTGGGGATCAAGCCTACAACCCAGGCATGTGCCCTTGACTGGAATCGAACCCGGGACCCTTCATTCTGCAGGCCGATGCTCTATCCAATGAGCCAAACCAGCCAGGGCCCATTTTTCATTCTTTCTCCTCCAGAGGTCCTGTTGTATGTGGATTAATTTATGCTACTCATGGGCTTTAGGAGAAGCAAACACTATTTACATACATAATTCTTAGTTGATGTTTTTTAAAACCTAGATTTTCTGCTTTATGTATTTTTCTCTAGATTTAAAAAATATTTATACCTTCCTTTTCTTCTTTGGCAGCAAACTTGGTAGAAGTTGGAAGCACATTGAGAAGATTAAAAAGTATTCTCAAAAATCTCCGTCATAAATTAGTTTTTTTTTTTTTAAGTTCTTATTCCAGGATTATATGAGAATAAGCCAAATTTTCAGCTGCCAAAGACTTTTACCAGATCCCTGGCACTTGATTTAGGAAAACTGGGAAAAATAATTGACTTTTGTGAAAATAAATATTTCTATCATAGTCTGATTTTGAAGGGTGAAGAAAGTGTGGAATTAAATGAACATTTTTTGGATACCTACTCTGGTCAGGCACTGTGCTCTGGGTACTTTTACAAGTACATTCTCTTACAGTTCTCACAACCACCATGTGAGGAGATGGAATTCTATTCAAATAGGGATTACATTAATTTCCCAAGACCTCTTAATTTATGGATGTTGTAAATGGAATTGGAACCTAGGATCGTCAAGTCCTTGTCTTTTTCACTACCTATGAGTTCTCTCCTTTGGTAGCTGAAAGACATAGACTAATGCTCTTTTAGGTTCTCATATTTTTGTGATAACTCAAGTGTTACTTCATCGGCCGTCTTCTCTCAGCCTAACACTTGTCAGACTCTCCACTCATAACCCTCCCCTTGAAATTCTTTCATAATATGAAGGCAGAGCCATATCTGTTTTTGTTCATCATTACATTCCTAGTGTCTGGCATCTAGAAGACACAATGAATTATCTGTTGAGTAGATAGTATGCATGCATGTGCACACACAGAATGGGAAATACTGCTGTTGTTTAGTAAAGATTTTAGAGTTTGGGGAATTTTGCAAATATCCTATTAGTTCAATTATTCAGTAGGGAAAGGGCCAGATAACTTTTAACTTGTAATTTAGGCAAATTCCAATGGACTCCTTTTTCTTTTTAATATTGATCCGTCACCTGCATTGTTGGAGCTTTCTAAAACATAAATTAAAATTTTTAAAGCTCATTTGAGGATGGTAGACTCCTTATGTGAATTACTTTTCCAGACTTCTCTCCCACTATTCTCCCTTATGCTCTGATCGCAGATGAGTATTCCATACTTCTGAGAGAAGCTCAGCACTGATCTCATATGATGCTATCCTTGTTAAACTCTCCTTTCTTTAAGACCTAGCTTTATCTGTAATCTTCTGAGTGATATCTTTCTCAGCTTTCCTAAGCAGTTACTTGCTTTTTATTCCCCTTGCATTTGATACACTATATGTAACTTGTAGTGTCTGACCTCTTGTTATTGTCAGCCTCCCTTATTTGACTGTAAACACTAAAGATAGGCTATGTTTCTCAATTTTTGTTTTCTCTTGCTCTCCTCAAACAAAACAACACAAAATAAAACGGAACTTTAGCCTGGTATGGTGTCTGCTACATGCATGTTTAGAGAGTGGATTTGTATAAATATGTGGTAGAACTGACTTGGTCAGCACTAACTAGTGGTTGGTGTGCTTCTATCTGAAACTCCTATACACAAAGTAATTAGGACTAGAAAGTGAGGAGGACTAGCTCAAGATATGAGAGTATGGAAACTGTTAGCACATTGAGAGTAGGGAGGACTCATTTGTTTTTGTATTCTTAGTGCCTGACATAGATGTTCAATAACTGAATAAGTTGAATGGGAGATGACCTAGGAGCCAATATGCTAGGGGGAGATTACAATGTAGGAACTCTTTCCTAATTCACATGAATCCATCATTTGGGTAAGGTTTCTAAATCATATATAAAATAAATTGAGTTGTTTTTTTTTAATAAACTCCCCTTTTTTTGTTTGGTTTGGCACCTAAGGATATTTTTTCCATTGATTTTTAAAGAGAGAGGAAGGGAGAGAAGGAAGGAGGGAGGGAAATAGTGATGTGAGAGAGACACATCAATTGCCTCCCTCTTGCAGTCTCCCCAACAGAGACTGGGATGGAACTGCTACCCAGGTCAGTGCCCTTGACCAGGAATCAAAACCATGACCCTTTGATGCACAGGCCAGTGCTCTAACCACTGTGCAACTGGTCAGGACCAAGCTCCCGTTCTTGAAGATTCCTACATTCCCCATCCCTGAACCTACATTTTGCTTACCTATGAATGAGGTATTTAAAAACCATTTTTTCTTATTTATTAGCTCATATCTGACCCATTAGTGTTACAGCTGGCATTAAGTTAGGACTTTTCTGGATAAAGTTGCTGCTTTTTTGACTCTACCTGGTGGAGTCTGGATACACACACACAGACACACACACACACACACACACACACACTATATGTATGTATGTGTATATATGTATATATAAAGAATATTTTCACTTGCAGTATATAGGCCATAAGAATTCAGACCTTAAAGTTGAGTACTTGCTGTAAAAAAACATTAAAAGACAATATATACTGTACATGGCATGCATAATTAAAACTTGCATTAGTGAGGTATATTTTATGACTTATAATCACCTAGGTTAATCATTATTTTTATCTAAAAATGAAACAAGTGCCCAGCCAGTGTGGCTCAATGGTTGAGCATTGACCTTTGAACCAGGAGGTCATGATTTGATTCCCAGTCAGGGCATATGCCCAGGTTGCGGGCTTGATCCCAGGTAGGGGGATGCAGGAGGCAGCCAGTCAATGGTTCTCTCTCGTCATTGATGTTTCTATCTCTCATTCTTTCCCTCTCTCAAATTAATATATACAAATATATATATTTTTAAATAAAAATGAAACAAGCAACTTGTGCCTTTCTGTCTATAGCAAGGATTCTATAGGCTTTGCCTACCTGCCAAGAGTTGACACATTTTATGAAGTTACAGTGGTTTGCTTTTTAAAAAGTCTTTTTCTAGGAATAAAAAGGAATCAAATTTTGGAAAACATACTCTCAATTATGAGTGTTCACCCAGCCAAAGAATATGTGAATTTTCGGAATAGGATACTGTCAATTTTATAAAATAATCTAAACTGAGTACGGTCTGAAATAAAATTGATATGCTTGAAACATGTTTTGGGTGGACATTGTGGATTGTTTTCAGCACTTTTTTTTTTTAGCTTTTGAAGCCCTGGATTCTTTTTGCATGTTTCTATGATGTCCCTTCTTTCCAATAAGACGATCTCCTGTAGCTGGGTTTAATGAAATTACTTGTTCTTTATTTAAGTACAATCACCACCATTGCTGAAGAGTGGGGATTTTCTCTTTTCTGCTGTCCCTCCCCCCCCTTCCCCCCCCCCCCGCCACCTCCCTCCCCCACATGCAGCGGCTGCTCAGGTTTTAGTAGATTCTGATAAGACCATTTTATCCACCCAGCAAACAATTGTAAGCAATACTTTGCAGCAAGCCTGACTGTCCAGTCCTCCTTTTAGGTCAGGATGGCACCAGACTACTAAATTGGGTGTCAGGACAGCAGTGCTGTGTTCTTGGAGTTGGGAGAGCAGAGGTGGGAAGCAGACGACTTGCCTTCTAATCAAGTGGCTGAATTTGAGGCTGCCGTTTTCCAGGTGACTAACAAGAGGCATGGCCATGGCTGACACTTCTGTTTTTATCAGTGCCTCCAATGCACATGTAAACAATTCAATTTGTGCATTATAGGTTTTATTGTCTCTAAAGAGTGATTTATGTCCTTATTTCTGCATTATTGTCCACAAGGCACTGCCCTCTGTCAGAGGGCCGGTGCTATCTAATTTTTTAGACCTTCGTCTTCATTAATACAGCAATGTTAGCTTGTGATCATTGTGTTAGACCTCATTGATAAGCTATGACAGTATGGATTCATAGTGCTGACATCTAACCTTGCCACTGGTTTCCTGACCCTTCTGCTTCCGAAACATAGGCTCATTTTTTAAAAAACCCAAGGTAGAACTCCATCTATTTTTCACAAACATTGTGGGCAGTTTAAAGGTTGGTCAGAATCAAATATGTGCTTTCAAATTTGATAATGTATGAGTACAGAAGGATGACCTTTGATACATAGTGATACATCAACATGACATAAGCAGTAAATGCAGCAATTACCTTTACTACATTGAAATGGTGCTTTACTTTTCATCTTCAGAGCAATGATTGCAAAAACAAAAAAGCATTTAAGTTCTTATTATGAAATTTAAAAAATTAAGTATCTTTATAAATAGTCCTAATTTGTGCACTTATTTTCAACATGGGTTTTACCAAGTGTGTTTTAAAATATATTGAAATCAGCCCTAACCGGTTTGGCTCAGTGGATAGAGAGCATCAGCCTGCAGACTGAAGGGTCCCAGATTGGATTCCGGTCAAGGGCATGTACCTGGGTTTCCGCGCATCCCCAGTGGGGGGCGTGCAGGAGGCAGCTGATCGATGTCTCTCTCATCGATGTTTCTAGCTTTCTGTCCCTCTCTCTTCCTCTCTGTAAAGAATCAATAAAATATATTTTAAAAAAATATATTGAAATCACCTCGCCTGTGTGGCTCAGTGATTGAGCATGACCTATGAACCAGGAGGTCACAGTTTGATCCTGGTCAGGGTACATGCTGGGGTTTCTGGCTCCATCCCCAGTAGGGTGGTGGTGCAGGAGGCAGCCAATGGATGATTCTCATCATTAATGTTTCTATCTCTCCCTCTTCCTTTCTCGCTGAAATAATTTAAAAAATAAAATATACTGAAATCTGTGTCCAGTAGTCATGTAAAGGAATATTTAGTGATGACAAGGAGGACTTTGTGTTGTGGCAACACACAGCTACCTATGACTTCTGCCTCTGTCTATGGGATCGCTGCACCAGTGTTTTACTTTATACATTCATTTCTCCTTTAATGAGTACCTTCTATGCATCAGGCCCTGGAGGTATAAAGTAACTGAGACGCGGGCACTACTCTCAGGGAGCTCCCAGTCTACTAGGTACAGTTAGCCTCACAGTTCAATTCTACCTAGAGAAGTAAGTCCCAAGATGAAAAAGCAGTTAGTTGACATAGGAAGTGCAAAGTGAAATGTGCATTGGACTTAAAAAGTCAGGAGAGCAGATTTGCATTTTGACTCTGCCACTTTCCAGCAATCTGACCTTGTAGGAAAGTTACATAACTTTTCTGAACCTTAATTTCCTGGATATTAAAAAAAAAAAAATCTGTAGTACACAGAGCTGCTGTGAAAAGTAAATAACAGGAAAAGTTTAGGCCAAGTCCAGAAAGGAACTTTATATTTTTCATCCTTCCTTCTATATTTTTCATCCTTCCTTTATCTCCATCTACACCTCTCGGTCAGTTAGTTTACCATTTCTCCGGTATAGATGTTTACTAAGGGAGTCAGGGAGTCCAAGCGCCTTTGGAAGTTTTCTGCAGAATTTGTATGTGTGCCTGCACATTTTTCCAGAAAAAGAATACTTAGCTCTCATCTACTTTTCAAGGAGGACCATGAGTCCGTAGAGCAGGAATGCCGTAGCTCTCTTCTAGGATAATGGCTATCAAAAATTGTGTGCATTACTGTAATATTTGGTTTAATGATGTAAAAAAAATCAGTTGAATCATACATATCTTTTCTTTGGGCATTAAAGAATCTTTCAAATGATCCCCATGGCCAGGAGCTATATGCCAGATACAAAGCAGCAATGTCATATTAGTGGCAAAATTAGTATAAAAATGAAACTACAGTTTAGTATGTGAGTCTTGGGTGGTGTGGTTTTTAAAAAAATATACTAATTTTATTAATCCTCCCCTGAGGATATGTTTTTTTAAAAAAATTTGATTTTAAGAGAGAGACGGAGAGGAAGAGAACACGTGTGGGAAACATTGGAGAGAGAAACATTGATCCCACACATGAGGAAGAAGCATGATTAGTTGCCTCCCACATGTGCCCCAACCAGGTCCCTGCAACCTGAGTATGTGCCCTGACATGGACTCGAACCCACGGCTCAAGTGCACAGGACGGTGCTCCAACCCATTGAGCCACACTGGCCAGGGCAAGTCTTCATGTTTTTAGACGACTGATAGCTTTAGCAGTGATCACTTTAGACATGAGAATTGCTTAAAACTTGTCAGGTTTTAGTGAAGTTGAATTTTATTTTATTTATTTATTTATTTTAAATAAATCTTTATTGTTCGGATTATTACAGGTGTTCCTCTTTTTTTTTTTTCCCCAATAGCTCCCCTCCACCTGATTCCCCACCCCACCCCATGCCCTTACCCCCCGCCACTGCCTTCATCAATAGGAGTAAGGTCCAATCTCTTCCCGAACCCCTCACACCTGCTTCCCCTGAGAGTCGTCAGTCACTCCCTTTCTATGTCCCTGATTCTATTATATTCACCAGTCCATTCTGTTCTTCAGATTTTTATTCACTTGATTTTTAGATTCACTTGTTGGTAGGTATGTATTTGATGTCATTTTGTTGTTCATAATTTTTATCTTTACCTTTTTCTTCTTCTTCCTCTTCTTAAAGAATACCCTTCAGCATTTCATGTAATCCTGGTTTGGTGGCGATGAACTCCTTTAGCTTTTTCTTGTCTGTGAAGCTCTTTATCTGACCTTCAATTCTGAATGATAGTTTTGCTGGGTAGAGTAATCTTGGTTGTAGGTTCTTGCTGTTCATCACTTTGAATATTTCTTGCCACTCCCTTCTGGCCTGCATAGTTTCTGCTGAGAAATCAGCTGACAGTCATATGGGTACTCCCTTGTAGGTAACTAACTGTTTTTCTCTTGCTGCTTTCAAGATTCTCTCTTTGTCTTTTGCCCTTGGCATTTTAATTATGATGTGTCTTGGTGTGGTCCTCTTTGGATTCCTTTTGTTTGGGGTTCTGTGCACTTCCTGGACTTGTAAGTCTATTTCTTTCACCAGGTAGGGAAAGTTTTCTGTCATTATTTCTTCTAATAGGTTTTCAATATTTTGCTCTCTCTTCTTCTGGCACCCCAAAAATTCGGATGTTGGTATGCTTGAAGTTGTCCCAGAGGCTCCTTACACTATCTTCATATTTTTGGATTCTTTTTTCTTTTTGTTTTTCTGGTTGGGTGCTTTTTGTTTCCTCATATTTCAGATCTTTGGTTTGATTCTTGGGGTACGTTGATCTATAGTTGAGTTTCTGTATATTCTTTATTTTAGACAGTGTATGCTTCATTTCTGACGGGTCCTTTTCCATTTTTTTGGCATTCTCATTAAGGTCCTTGAAGGTCTCACTAAGCTCCTCAGAAGTGTCATCAAGTTTCTCGCCAGTTTTTAGAAGATTCTTGAGTAACCTTATAAATGTGGTTCTGAACTCTATGTCGTCCAGTAGTTTGCTTTCCTCCGTTTCTTTCATTCGTGAGATGTTTCTTTGTTTCCGCATTTTGGCTGCTTCCCTGTGTTGATGGAGTGGCTTTGTGTGGTAGGTGACCTATAGGGGGCAGTAGCTCAGCCGCCCCAATCACCTGATGTGGACGCTCTTGGTACACCCCTTTGTGGGCTGAGTGCAAAGTCTTGGTGTAGTTAAGCCTGAATTGCTGTTGGTACACTGGGAGGAATTGACCTCCAGGCCAATCGGCTGTGAGGACTCGCTGTGTCTATAAGAACTGCTGTGCTGGAGACACGCTTATGGTGTAGGACTTGTTTCAGTGGGGCTTTGGTGCTCACTGAGTCTGCCTCTTGAATGTGTCACTTATGGACGTGAGGAGTTGAACTCTGGTTTCTCACACTGACCACTAGGTATACTGGCTTCTGGATCTCCAATGGGGTGCAGGCCAGTTATTGTCTGAGTCCACCCAGCAGGAGCTACAGCAAGAGCTACAGTTTTCTCCTCTTTGCTTGGGGTTTGGAGGTTTTGGAGCTGTCTGATCCTGGCTGCAAGTTTGCTAGGTTAAGCTGCGATAGATAGGGCAGTCCATTCAAATGCAAAAGCCGCTGCTTGGAGCTTGGGTGGGTTTGTAGGTTGTGTGGGGCGGGGTCTCAGGGCGTCACTAGGCTAGGGCGTGGCAAACAGCAATGGCTGCTAGTTAGCCGGCTCTGTGTCTCCTACTGCGTCCCGTCCAGTGCCCCAGCGCAGATAAACAATTATTCCTGTGCCCAGCTCTGCAAGCAGGCCCCCCTCCCTTTCCGACCTGGTAGCAGACAATCCAGCTTCTCCCCGTAGGAGTTTGGTTCCCCTGTGTCTCCCCAGAAACTGTATTTCAGAGTAATCGGGGGCTTGTCCCCCCTTTGGGTTGAAAAAAGCAACGCCTGCTGCCAGCCCAGATCCCGCGCCTCCGTACCTCAGCTTTTCAGCGCTGGTGCACGTCTCAGTGCTCTTTTCTCTTTCCTTCTAGTTGTAGAACTTCCACTCAGCCAGCTTTCCCGTGGTTCTGGGTGATAGATGTTTTGTCTTTTAGTTGCAGTTTAAATTGTTGTGCGAGGCAGCAGTTTAGGTGTTTACCTACGCCACCATCTTGGATTCCTCATGAAGTTTAATTTTAAAAATAAAATGGTGTCATTGTAAGGAATCACAAAATCTGTTACTGAATTTTGATATTGTAAATATTGTTCCTTCATCACCCCCAGCTTGTTCTTTAATTGTCCCTGCCACCTCCCCACCCCCAATTAACCTCCTGCTCATGCAATAATGTCATAAAATTAGTTGGTTTTGCCAACACCTGGCTACTTTTCTCATTTGGTTTTTAATACAAGAATCCTAAAACACAACTTTAAGAGAAAAATTTGAAAAGCTATTTCACTGTATTCTGTCACTGGAATGCATTAACTGTTTTCTCTTAGGTTTTATTCTAGTCATTATTCTTTTAGCTCATATGCTTTATAAATTGATATGTACACAGCTGTATCCTTAAACCAAACCCTATCTGAAGGAGGTACTCTTTGTGAGATCCTACTTTTCTCTTGTACTTCTCTCACCTGAGCTGTGATCAGACTTCTGAGTCAATTACTATCCACTCTGCAACACCTGAAGTCCTGGGCATGGTAACTGGAAGAGGTTTGAACCTGTAACTGTTTACAGATCTCGGAGCAGCTGTCACATGGTGATGAGCTTCCCCCCCCCCCCTGCCCCCCCCTTCCTCCCCTCCCCGCTACTCAGGCACAAACGGACGCTGAGGGCTGGCATACCTGGTCTCACTCCTTTCCCAAGTATCTCCTCTTCCATTTCTCCTTCAGAATATTCCCTGAGTTTGAGTTTGTATAATTTGCTTTTTAGGTCTAAACCTGTTGCATTGTAAAATGAGGTTCATCACATGATTATTTATGATAGTAAAAAAAAAAAAATGACTCAAATGTTCAGGAATGGGAGAATGTTTAAATAATGCATTTAAGTATTTTTAATAATGTGAGAAAGTGCTCGTGATTTAATATTAAGAGAAACGTGGATATATGGTTACACAGTATATGTAGGTCTGGTCTCAAGTATACACATTTTTGTATATGTGTGTGTCTCTATATAAAGAGCCTGGGAAGAAATACAACAAATTTGCCCTTTGTCCTGTCCCATCCTCGCCTACCGCCCCCCCCCCCCCCCCCCCCCCGCCCCAGTCCTCCCGGCCACGGAGCAGAGCGCAGTTCCTAGAGCGGTGCTTCTACCCACCCAGCCGCCCACAGAAGTGCAGACACTTGTGAGGTCTCACATTCACGCCACGAATGATTCTTGGATGCCTGGCCTTTGGCGGAGAGATGAACGAGGCGCAGACCTTGTCCACATAACAGGGCGCATAGAAGGAAACTCTCCGTAAGGGTAAGGCCCCAAGCCCGGCAGTAGGCACTCAAGTGTTGTTTGTTTGTTATTGTTGTTCTCTGATTTTATTTTTTTTCTGTTTTATTATTTCCCCCCAGTTAATATTAAATATTAGGTTAGTTTCAGGTGCTCAGCATAGAAGTTACATATTTATATAATTTACTGACTGACGCCCCTGACATCATACATAGTTATTACAGTATTATCGACTACATTCCCTATGCTGTACTTTACATCCCTGTGGCTATTTTATAACTTCCAATTTGTACTTCCTATCCCTTCCCCTTTTTCTTCAGGTGTTTGGTGGATGGAGAGCATTTGAGTGGAAGAAAGGTGACAGCCATGGAAAGGTTTCGGTGTGCAGGTCGTGTGGGTGCCTGGAGATGAAGCTGGAGAGGTAAGCAGGGGGATCCCGAAGGGCTTCCTGTGCATAATAAGAAATTTAAACAATGTCCAGAATAGCCAAGGTGATATTTAATCAGGACATACGAGCTCTGATTTGCCATTTAAAATACAACCGTCAGCCACTGGGATTGGAGGAGGGAAAAAATCTGAAGGCTGTTGCCTTATGGCGACAGAATGGAGGGAGGAGCCTGACATCATGCATATGTTTAGTCATTAACAGTCTTGCCTCTTCTGATAAGATGTAACCTCCATGAGCGAAGGACTATGTCTGTTTAGTGCATTTCTCTTGCCCAACACATGGAAGAGTACCGGGCACACAGTAGGCACTGAACAAATGTTTGTTGGATGGATGAATCAATTTGCCATTGATAGGACTTTCTAACTGATTGGGTAGTAGAAGAAGGTGGGAAGACCAATCGCTGAAGGTCGGAAGAACAAATAGTGACATCCTGTGCCATGGGTGTTTCCTGGGCTGACCACAGACAAGATGCGATGGGGCAGAAGTCCAGAACAGGCTCCAACTTCCTGTGTAGTCAAGGGAGGGCCCAGGTCCAGAACCTGCTAACAAGTACCAGTTCTAGGGTTTCGTCCCATCAACAAAAATGTCAGTTTCCTTTCTGAACACTCTCATAACTGCATTTGAGAACATGCTCTTTTGTTTTACTTTGAATATTATCATCCACATACATAGAATCTGTGATTAGTTGTTTGTTCACCTTCACACATAATGCAGAATTGAGTACCTTCATACCTTTCTTTTCTCTTTTGTTGAATATTTTCCCACAAGAGAGTACTAATCAAATAATATTACATCTTATAGGTCTTATTATATATTGCCCCATTGCTTTCCAAAAAGTTAATCATGACAACATCCCTTTATGCAACAATTACAAATTGAGTTTCTGCTGCTGTAGGGCACTGAGCTTGGCTCCACTGGCATGAGAAGAGCAAAATAGACACAGACCCTGCCTTCATGTAGCTTCCAGTCTAGTACAAGAGGCTGGCATTAATCAGATCACCACACAAGTGTATAATTACAAACTGACAAATAGTGTGAATTAAAAATACAGCTGCTCACTAAGTGGCAGAAACTAGTTTTTCAACAATTTCAGCAGCACTGGTGGTGGTTTTGGGGTTTTGTTTTTTATTTTACTACTGTATTAGCTAAAAAAAAAATGGTTTCTCAGGATTGCTTTGCCTATTTTGATTTCAAAATAACCTTATTTGTGCCTTCTTAATTCACCTGCTGCTTAAGGGAAGTCCTCCCTTGTAAAGCAACAACAACAAATTTATGCCTACATTTTTGGTTGAACAGTGTACTCAGGAACTTGTCCTATCTTTTCTTCCTGCTTATTCTTTAACTGACTCCTCCTCTCAAGTGCTGTCTTTTAGCTAAGCAGGACCAGGGTTGGAATCCCAGCCCCTTCACTTCTAGCTCTGTGAGCTTGGACAGGTTACTTAAACTTTTTCAGCCTCAGTTTCCTCAAGAGTCAAATGGAGCCAAAATAATGGTACCTTTTTGGTGTGATTTTTGGGTGTGAGCATTCCTTTATGTGGGAAAAAAAAAATAGACCAGAGCCGACTACAGGCTCTGGATGCTGGCAGATTTTATTAGCATACCCAAACCAATACTTGCGTGGGTCACAAAAATACCTAACAAAGACAGGAATGTGCAGGTTACAGTTTTATAGTCTGAAAATGCAGGATGGGTAACGCACCCCCGCTCTACAGGAGACCTCACCTACTCTGGATGCCAGTCTTCCCTAAGGAAGAATCTTAGAGCTTAGATCTCAGGTCAGTCAGGGCAAAACCTCTCTGTCATCCTACTCTCACATTCAATCTATCAGAAAATCCTGCCAACTATACCTTCTAACCACATGTCCTAAATCCCTTTACCTCCACTACTGCTGCTGTAGACCAGGCCACCACAGCAGCCTCCTAACTGACCTCCCATTTTCATTCTCACTCCTACATTCTCTTCTCCAATAGCAGGAGGATTCTTCCACAATGGATCATTTCACTCCATTGCTCAAAACCCTCTCAGGCTTCTCCATCCTGTGTAAATTAAATCCAGATCATTGTCTGCAAGGCTGTACATGATCTGCCCCTGGCTGTCCCACTGCTCTCATTTTCTTTCACTCCTTCCTTTGCCCACCCACTCCAGTCACATTGGATTCTTGGCAGGGCCTCACATAATCCTTGAGCATTCCCTCCTCAACATGCTGGCACTTGCTGTGTTCTCTGCTTATTTGTGTGGTTCATTCACTCACTTCAGGGTCCTGCCCAGGTGTTACCTCTCCGGAGCGAGCTTCTTTGGGTACTCTTGCAATAGTGTCTTCTTCTCTCACAAGTCCTTTACCCTGCTTTATTTATTTTCATAGAAATTCAACTCCTGACATTATTATTTTCAGTTATTTACTTGTTCAATTATTTTTTTTCTGTTTTCCCCATGAAAACAGGAATTTAACTTTATTCAGCGCTGCCCCTAGCACTTAAATAGTATCTGCCACATAGTTGGTGCTCTATATTTGTTGAATGATTAAATCATGAATGAATGAATGAATGAATGAATGAGCCAAATAAGCAAAGGGGAGGGAGTAGATATTCCAAATAGAGGGGACTGACTGTGCATAGGGCCTGTGGCCACTGGGGGTTTTCACAACGGAAAAAAGGCCTGTGGGGCTGGGGTACAGACAAGGGGTGTTAGTGTCAAAGAGGAAAGAAACCATAGGCCCACAATGGTAGCACTAGTGCTAAAGGCCGTGATACCAAACCTAGATTTAATTACCTGACCTAATTGTTGTTTCAACCTTTCCCAGAAATGTAATCTTAATGAACCAGTCTGGAATTTTCTGGTCAAGCACCAGTAAGGTAATCTGTCATGTGGACCCTCTGATACTCACCCCTGCCACCAATCTGCATGATAAAATTTCTTGCCATTACCGTCCCCTCCAAAGGAGAGTCCTGGCCTAAAAGTAATCTTTTCTTTTGTATGTAACAGCTCCCTTGCCCCACCCTTTTTCCTGTAAAAACCTTCCATTTTGTATAATTCCTCAGAGGCCCTTTTAGTTGCTAGATGGGATGCTGCCCTCATGAATTGTTTAATAAAGCCAATGAGATATTTTTTTAAAGAAATACAACAAAATGTAACTAATTATATTTGGATTGTAGAATATGAGTTACTTTTATCTTTATAAATCCCCTATATTTTCCAAATTGAATATCAAGAATTTATATTACTTTTAGCAAAGCTAATTTTTAAAGGAAAAGTTAAAAATCTAGAATAATGACTTACAAAAAAATCACTGTGTTCTAAGTTCAGTTATTAGTTCAGATATTCCCAAATTCAGAACATTTTTATATGTGCAGAGTCTTGGGACAAAGTTGACTTAAGTTCAAATTTAAAATGAAGAGAAAATAAATGTGTATCTGAGCAGTAAAAATATAGAGACCTTTCTTACCTTGGAATAAAGAAGAAAGATGAATGGTTTATGTATGATAGGAACTTAAGAATTAGGAAGAAATCTGAGAAGCTTAAATTTATTTATTTATTGCAGTTTAAAGTGCTCAACAGCTTATAGAGTGATATGAAAGCCCCCACATTTACATCTTTTCTTCAGCTTCTTTTATAAGCATATATATAGGCGTACACAGCCCATTAACTTCTTTAATCAAAAAGAATGAATAAAATGTTTTCTCCTATAATAAATAGTTGCTTTGTTATACACAATATATCACCATAATCTTTGATCTTCCCTTAATATATTTCTTTGGAAATCTTACAACTAAGTTCATACTGAGACTGCTTCTTATGCATGTTCCAATAATTCCCTAAATCTGGGTTCTGATAAACATTTAGAAATCATAACAGTGCAGTATGCAATAATGCATTTTAGTGCAGTTTGGTTCACCATTGTCTTGTGACCAATTTATACATATCAGTATCTGTGGATACTCTGATATACTGAAAAAAGAATACTGTATTGCTTACTGGTCCCCTACGGGGAAGTCATAATGTTATCAGAAAGGGGACCTGGCCCTGGTGGGTCTGCCTAGGACCAACCAGTAGTGTGTGGGTTCTTGACTTTGTGCAGGAAAAACTTCTCAGCATGAGTCCAGGTGACTATGAGGGAACATTTATTAAAGCCAGGGACAGTAAAACAAGAAAGGGCTTAGCACAGACAAAGCAACAGGAGAGCCTAGGCTGGGCTGCCCCAGCTCTCTGGGAAGAGAGAAAAGGGGGCCTGGGACCAGGTTCAGGGGACTAGCCTGCATGCTGCTGCCCATTGCTCCCCAGGTTGCAAGCCTCATGGGGTCCTTTAGGGGAGATGCATGCCTGTGGGGGAAGAGGTGGAGGACTCAGAGGGAAAAGGGAATGGTGGGGATTGCTCCCCAGAGGGAGAGCATGGGCTAGGTCTTTTGTCTTAAGGCTTTATCAAAGTCTTTATAGAAGGTAGAAGGCCAGAATCTTAGGGGAGGTCTCAGGGAGGGTGTCAGCAGAATATTAATTAGCCCTCTTGGTGTGCTTCTTCAGGGCCACTATCCTCACTGATTGGTCAGTGTCAGGGCAGGGGGTCATCAGTCATTGCATCTGGTCCTGGTGTTGCCCACCTGGTTTTGCTGCTTTTCTGGATCTGGAGCTGAAATACAACTGAGGCCTGGATGTTATCTAGATAGGTGACCTTCTGTATCTCTGCAAATTGCTCTGCCAGTTTGTTCAGCTGTCTATCTCAGTTTCCCTGTTCCACTTGTCCTGGCTTACTGGACAGAATAATTGACAGAATAAATACTCAACCTGCTGTAAGACATCTCATATACACAATATCATTTGATCCTTAGAAGAATTCTTTGAAATGGGTAATTTTCATCTCCCTCCTATAGTTAAGGAATCTGAAGTTTATACAAATTCATTAACTCATCTAAGGTCACACAGCTAGTAAGTGGCAAAGGGAGGATTTGGACCTAGGTTGATCCATAAATGTTTCACTGTATCCCACCACCTCCAGTCTTATTCATTTATTAAAGTTGGTTCTTTGTTAGCAACACTGTCTTTAACTTGTCTACTTTAAATGATTAAAATATCCTGCAAAAATGTTCCATAGCAACATTTTTGTTTAAATATTCTGAAGACTATCTTGAAGAACCCCTTTAGTAAGATGACCACTCTTTAGGTTGCACTAATTTTGTGAAACACTATTAGAGATGTTAACTATTCTATACAATAAAAGGGTAATATGCAAATTGACCCTAACAGCAGAATGACCGGTTGCTATGAAGCACACTGATCACCAGGGGGCAGACACTCAATGCAGGAGCTGCCCCTTGGTGGTCAGTGTGCTTCCACAGGGGGAGCACAGCTCAGCCAGAAGCCAACTCATGGCTGGCCAGTGCAACCGTGGTGGCGGGAGCCTCTCCCGCTTCTGTGGCAGTGCTCAGGATGTCCAGCTGATGGCTTAGGCCCACTCCTCCCCCTCCCCCCCAGTGCATGAATTTTTGTGCACCGGGCCTCTGGTTATTTTAGAAGCTGAAAAAAGAATATTGTAATGCTTTCTGGCTTCTCCTGCACTTGGTAGGGTGCAGTGTGCATTCACTCCACTTTCACTGTTGGCTGTGTTTTTTGGGGTACCATGCAGAGCTGAGTTGATTTGTGACAACAGCAGAAAAGATGATTATAAGTTGCTCTGTATATAAATTATACTTCTGTTCTTGATACTAAGTGAATTTATAAAATCAGCATCCAAATTCTTTGATTCTGTGCCATTTAAAAATTAGTCTTTCCAGCCCAGCCTGTGTAGCTCAGTGGTTGAGCATCAACCTATGAACCAGGAGGTCATGGTTCGATTCCTGGTAAGGGCACATTCCTGGCTTGCGGGCTGGATCCCCAGTGGGAGGCATGAAGGAAGCCAATCAATGATTCTTTCTCATCATTGATGTTTCTATCTCTCTCCCTTTCTTTTCCTCTCTGGAATCAGTAAAAAATATATTTAAAAAATTAGTCTTTCACATGAGATTTTCAGTGAAAGCACTGAAAAATAACATTTATTGTGTATCAAAATGTTTTTCTGAGAACATGTTAAATGTTGGTTTGGTTTATGCAAAGGATGTAGACTTCTTTCTGGACTGTACATTCACTGAGGGACTAATTATGACTTAGGTATTGTCAGCTCTCCACTCTGAATAGCATTTGGTAAATGGTACAGTTTCAGTGCATGTTTGTTGAATTGAATTGTTTCTTAGCAGGACACTGTGCTCTTGATATTGATGCTTATCTTCTCTGAAATTTGGGATTCTGGAATGGAATGAAGAAACCTCCGTTTTGGTTTTCCTTGTGTTTCTAGGTCTTCTATTGAAGCCAGGAAGGGAAGGGTATGGCAGTTCCCATCTTGTTGGTTTTTACCTAGACATTCAGGCACTGATGAGCAGCTGCCTTTCTCTACTTAACCTTTGGTTAGAGGCCCTGGCACCACAAAGGATCCCATACTAGTCAGCTGCCTTGTCTGGCCCTTCTCACCTTCCTTCCTTTGTGATCATCCTGTGTGCACTCAGCACGTGCATACCAGTACTTGGCATGTCTTCCTATTGATACTGGGGTGGGTATCATTATTCCCTTAGTTCTTAAGGCTTTTACAGATAGTTTTCATGACTCCTGTTTATTGTATGTAATTCATGCATTGTGATGGTGCTATTCTCGAAGAGTATGCTTTCTATATAAACTTCTACCAACACGTTTTGCTGTCAGACATTATTGCCAGATGTTTGGTAAGGCAGGTAAGGAAGTAGTTTGAGGTTGTGTGATCAGGCCCTCCCAGGAGAGTGAAGAGGAAGTGGGCTAGCCTATTGCTTACAGTCACTTCAACAGTTCTTTACTCAAATATCAACTTGCTTTCCCTGACCTAACAACACCCTCCTTAAAATATCCCTTTCCTGCTTTTTTCCTCCATTAAAATTGTCTACAATTTCTCTATTATCACTAACATTCAATAGCAATGCTATTACCATCTAACATCTTTGTTTATTGTACTCCTTCCCCTAGTAGAAAGCAATCCATGTTGCCAGGAATTTCTGAATGTTTTGCTTTTTGCTCTATTCCCATTACGTAGCAGTTGGTAGGGTATCAGTAAATATTTGAATTCTCTAGAATAATCCATAAGCTTCAGAACATGAGTAAATAAACTAAAATTTCCTGGGACTTTTGCAAGAGACATGGACAAGATGGTTTATGTCCAAGAGGAGATTCTCCTTTCAGTTACTCCTTTCCAGAGACTCGAGTCCAAATTGTTTTGACTTAAGAGATCTGCTCTCCAGTGCCTTGGATACCATTATAAACAAAATCCTTTTTAGGTCAGTAAAACATTTAATCAAGCAGACTAGGTAATGATGTGCTTGAGAGTCTGAGGGTGAACTGTGCCATAATGCAAACGTTAACTGGATTTTAGAGGAAAAAAGATTTATGAAAATTCCTTTTCATATTACTTTAGATGCAGTATAAGCATTTGACCTATGTAGCCTAAATAAGTAACTGAAATTTTTTTTGCACAACCACCAACCACCTCCCCCTCACCTCTACCACAGCCTTATTGATGAGGTAAAGCCAAATTTATTGTCCAAATGGAATAATCAAGCCATTTGCTTTTTCCTCATCCATTTTCTGTTTCTAGACTTTTGGCTATTTCTCTGTTACTCTTTCCCATCTGGGATGAGAATATAGGGAAGAGAATATAAAAAGATGCAATGAAGGTAGTTAGTGTTATCACTTATATTAAAAAGTTTTGTGAGGAGAAAAGAACAATTATTGGCTAAAAGGAAACTTGAAGGGTCTATATGGATTGTACCCCCATGTATTTTATTAGCACACACAATTAATAGTAATACTAATGCATTAAAATTATATTTTTTACTTCCCAGTTTGCATTATTAGTACACCTGTATTTCACACATACGCAAGAGCAATACACATGTAGTAACTAATGTGACTTCTTTACTAGCCATTTTGAAAAGTTGATGAGGGGCTATTTTTAAAGTTGATGTACTGGTATATGTAAACACCTCTGTGTGCTATTGTGACATCTTGTAAGTAATTGAAAGCTCAGCATGAAAATTGTGTCCAGACTTAAGAACACTCTCAGTTAAAAGGTTAATCCTTTTAGTAGTTGAATAGGCTGCCCTCTCAAACATATCTCAGAGAAGAGAATTTATTATATATAGTAGAGTCTCATTGAATATGCAAGGTAAATAATCTTACTAAGAATGGAATGTGAAGGGGATACAGTACTATTCAAATAGGGCAGGAGGGGGCCAACAGGGTAAAACAAAAGGCAGTTATGGAAGTCAGCCACTGACTTTATTTTGTTTCTTATTTTGTGCTGAATAAAGCAGATTAAAAGGATGAACTGCTTAGCATTGAGAAGGGCCTAAAAGAAAAAGGCCTGGGTAAATTCTTTTGATGAAATTCAATAGAGCACAATACAGTCTGTTGGGCGTTTATTTTATTTTTTTAAAACATATTTATTTTTTTACAGAGAGGAAGGGAGAGGGAGAGAGAGTCAGAAACATCGATGAGAGAGAAACATCAATCAGCTGCCTCCTGAGCACCCCCCACTGGGGATGTGCCTGCAACCAAGGTACATGCCCTTGACCCGGGACCCCTGAGTCCGCAGGCCGACGCTCTATCCACTGAGCCAAACCTGCTAGGGCTTGTTGGTCATTTATTGATTAAACAATCCCAAAGGGTAGAAAGTGTTGACTACTGTGAATGTGTCTTTAAATGAAGAGATTTTTTATGGACCTAAAAACCATGATATACCTTGGCCACCTGTTTCTCTAAGGCAGAGATATCCCCTTATGGATGACTTGATTAGCTTTCCTCTTGTTTGACTGAGTTCTCTTATTTGTAGGAATTTCAAAATCATTCCATCTTTATGAAAACTTCCTCTTGTACTTAAGGTACTGGGCAATGGTTAGTACCTACATTTATTGTCAACTATATCTATATCATCTACAGGTATTATCATTTACCTATCATTAAAAAATTAAATTGCTGTGGAGCCTCCAGAATTGAATATTTCTAAAATGGAAGAGCTAGATTGGTCTTGGAGGTTATGTAGGTTAGGTTTTTGCTTCTAGATTGTTAAAGGAGTAATGCCTATAGGACATTTAGATGTCTTATGTTTTCTCACAAAATACCACGTCAACATGTGGGCAATGGCTTTTCCAGTAGAGTCTGTAGTACATTTCTGTAGCATGAATTAGCTCTCAGACAACTGACCAATAAGAGAATGAGGCCAGCATCACCAAACAACAGCTGAATGCAGCAAGCTGTGGAAGAACATAGAATATAGAACAAATATGAAAACTAAGTTAAGGAATAGACTGTCCTGTGAACAGTTTGACCATGTGCTTTGTCTTATTGTGTGAGTCTCTCTCATCTTTGGGTATTTTGCTCTTGTTTCCAAAAACCAGCAGCCTCAACCCTTCTTTTTATGTCTTCCATCAAGCTATCAAGCTATCCTCTCTCTCTCTCTACTTTTTTTTATTGTGGCAAAATATATACCTTTTTTCCCCCCAAGATAAAAATTACTCTGTTTACAGCAGTCGTTTTAAAATCAGGACATTAACTTGACTTTTTTTAAAACTGTGAAAATATTTTATTAGGTCTATTATTTTTTTGTTGATGATGTTTTTGTTATAAAATTGCTCAAATTTTGAGTGGTCTGCTGCTAACTTTATTTTTCCTGTAGGTCTTGTGATTTTGCAGAATGCAAATATATTTTGAAACACATATATTGCTTATAGTAGAATAGGTTTATTTCATTTTCTTTATGCATGTTATGTGGTTGTTATAACTGATCATCTTCAGGCCTTGTCCCGGGAAGCTCAACTAAGGTCAGAGCAGGATTATCTATAAAGAGAAAAACACTAAGAGATTCCAAGATAAGCCAGGAGACTTGCTGAAAATTTTGTAGGTTTATTAGTATCAAAGTTCAGAAGTCTCACAACCTATCAGTCTTAGTGTAATGTTCTGATGCCTCGGGCCTCTCCTAGTTCCAGTGAATGAGAATCTATAAAATGCTGCCTAAGCTTGTAATAGTGACTTCTCTGAACCTTCTTACAACCACTAGAGATAACTTTTAGTGTTAAGAATATAGTTTGCTCAGCAAACAACGAAGCCTCTTTCTAACCTTTTTCAGTAAACATAAGAATTATGAATTTTCAGGTGGGATGTAAATGTTCTGCTCTCGCCCTTCCCCCCCAGCCCCCCACCAAACCCCAGCACTCAGGACTCTTGCTCTGTCCTCTGATGCTTCTGCTCATTACTAATTGGGCAAATCACATGGGTGATCTCATGGGTGCTATATCAATTCAATAAGCATATATTGAACACCTACTACATGTAGGGAACTCTGCTAATGAGTTCCTGATAACTCTCTCAGATCAGATATTGGTATCTTACCAGAGACCTTCTAGAGGCAATTCCTTATCCCAAGACAGCAACCAGAATGGAATAGAGACTCAAGTATTCTTTAAGTGTCTCTTAAATCTCTTAAGGGACCAACCCTGATATTTTGCTGGATGACCTATTTACTATGGTGTCTGCAAACAAGCTGGGAGCTGAGAGAAGGAAGGTGAGAAGCTGATGGGTATCCGTACATCAGAAGCTACCTTATTTTGTATCTGGTTTCATCCATGACATTAATTTAATGACATGTGTATCATGGGTATATACATGTATATATGTGTCCAATTACTCCACAAAAGACTATGAAACTTTAAGTGTCTCAACACCTAAATTTCTCTATGTCACAAAGCCACAAAGCCGGCCTGGAATAGTGAAATTCCCATGAAATTGAATTGATCCTCAAATTATTGCTTAAATGATAGGACAGTAGAAACTTAAGAGCATATTAATGCTAATGGGAATTGCTCAGCTAATGCCTTGCAAGACCAGTCGACAAGTGCACTAGGCATGCTACAGAAAAGCCATTATGCTCATCTTTTCATAGATGCATGATTTGTTTTATTCTTAAAACATTTGAGGTTTAAAGTTTTTATACCATGCTTTATGAATAGAAGTGTAATGAGGTTGAAATCCAAAATAGTGCTCACCATGGTGCAGAGAAATAGAAAAAGAAGCTTTAGCTGAATGCTGTCCATTTGAATCCCTTTTCCTAAAAATCCAATTTAATTTTTTATTACTTGTTTCATTAACCCCAAGATTTAAAAAATTGAATGCTACCTGAGTAAAATAAGAATGACAATGCAAAATAATTTTAAAGGGCTTAGTTTTATATTGATCTTCTCGTAAGTGTTTTAAAATTAAGATGTTCTTACATTATAAAACCATTTTGCAATATGTATGTGATTTAATCTTAAGTTTGCATCTACCTGTCTTAAATGCATACTTAGCTTTTATTTATGCTTTGAAAATATAGTACATAAAAAGCATAAGTGTTCCTGATATTATGTTTTGTCATCTTCAGCTAAGAAGATTGAAATCTTGAGAAACAATTTTCTGAAGAAATGAAATTGTATGCCCTCCTGAACCCTTGGGGGAAAATAGCCTCTCTGTTTGCTCAGAATATGAAACAGAAAAGCAGTACAAGTAAAAGAGACAGCCATGCCATGCATGTCACATTTCTATTTGTATCGTTTGAAATGATGTTTTAAAAAGATTTTGGGGGATTGTATTTATTTACTTAAGAAATAACTGCTACAAATAATATTAGCACAATCTCGCTGATGGAAGTTGCCAAATCAGATGTATTTATTTTCTGAGAAATGTGAGAGATTGCTTTGCAACCCTTGTGTTCTGTAACTTGACAGAAAATATGTAAAAAAGATTTTGGAAGTGTTCCATGGTGGTTAACATTTCTGAAAAAGTTAAGAGAATCCGCTATCCTTGTCTCCTGGGCCCTTAGAGAGTCCCCAGTAGGCTTACTGGCCTCATGGGGTGGGCAAAAGAATACCTTATAGAGGAATACAAAACTTTCTAAAAGGCAAAAAGTGAAAAACATTGATTATATTTTAACTGCTATGGCATGAGAAAATGATCATATTTAGAGAAAAAAATTTCTGGATATTGTTACTTTTCATCTCTCAATGTAATGAATGCCCCATTGGGTGGAGGTGATAGTCCAGGTAATTCAGTATTGTTGAAGTTGGAATGGAAGATTCTGTAAAATCCAAACTAATTTTTTTAACAAGTGGACATAATACATCCAAATAGTTTTGGTGGCACACCTCTTGCTCTTATTCTAAGATCTTGGGCTTAGGGAGAAGAGGTTTTCCTTCTCCTCACTTATGGATCTGATTAGATAAGAAGTAGAAATCAGATTTAAAATTTTTACTTTGCAGGTAAACTATATTTAAAAATTATCACGGTACATAAATGAGCAAAATCACCTGTCAGAGGCAGTTTGTAAATAATGAAAGACAAATCTATCTCCATATTTATATTCAAATGTTATTTCTGATACCAAGTGGTTTTCTGAGTTTGATTACTCACTTTAATCAACAACCTTGGCTCTAAATATTCTGGTTCATTCCAAAAATCCTCTCTGGTCTCTCATGACAAAAGTTGGTGCCGTTAAGAGTATTCAGAGGCACAGGTGGAAAGCTGTGAAGGCCATCCCCAAAATGGAGTTCCGGTGCTGTTTGAGAAAGGATCAAGTGCACAGTCCTAGGCTGATGGCTTTGAAGGAAAAAGCACACATTTTGGCTTTAGATTCTGGCATATTTATTTAAAAATTATCTGCTTTACCATGGAGTCATATCGTGTGTAGCATTTTGACTTAGAAACGAGGTGGTCCTATGTGCTCAAAGAAGAGGGAAGGTCTCAAGAACTGTGGGTGAAATTGAACCACTTGGCAACATTAATGGAGCTGTTGGTTGCTGATCACTACCTTTAGGAAAGAGTTCCCTGATCAGACTCAACCTTATGTATATTTATGTGCCATTTTAAATTGTGATAGAGTGGTTCTTGCTTGAAGTTGTTTTATACACATTTTTTGAGTGTTTTTATGTGCATTACTTATTTGTGTGTATGTTACTTAAGACCTTTTCGACTGCAAGTGGCAGGACTCCAACTAGCTTTGGAAGGCTACAGGTTTATCTCATGTGATCTAAATTCAGTCGGGGAAGTCATGTGGCTAGACCTTAGGGACAACAGGATCTAGACTTTCAAATTCCCTCAGAACTCCTGCTCTCTCCAACTCTCAGTGGTGTTTCTCTCTGCCTGTTGGTTTCATCCTCAACCACGGCAGCAACATCCTGTATATGGCGGAGGACACATGGCCAATGATGCCAAGTCTTGCATCTCACAGCTCCTTTCACTAGATTCACCAATTGTCATTTCCAAGTTCTAGTTCAATTAAGCCTGGACAAGCATACGTCTAGATCCATCAGTTGTGGCCAAGGAGGTCATACAAGAACATAGCAGTCCACTGTGATCCATGGTTGAAGAGGAAGGGGTTGGGGAGAGAAGTTCTCAAGAGGTTCAAGGCAGAAGACATGCTAGCAGTCCACCACAATTTCCAACCAGAAATACAAGTGACCGCGGATAGAGGTGGTAGTGTCTCACACAGAATGTTCTGAATGCTTAATATTTGAGGCTGACTGCCTTCCAGATAATTTTTAGGACTTGGAAAAATATAACTGTTCTCCAAACTATGGTACTGGTAAGAGCAGACCTCCCACATTTGCTTGCCCTCGCCACATAGGTTATCTGTGATGAAACTGTGGTTAAGAAAGTAGGCTCCCTAAATTGAAATCTAGCCTCTGACTGTGTGACCTGGGGCAAGTTGCTTAACCCCTCTGTCTCAATTTCCTCTTCTGTTAAGTGGAGATAGTATCTACTTCAGAGGGGTATCTGAGAATTCAGTGAGATTTTAATACCTGTATCTGGCAAATAGTAAAGAGCTTGGTATGTGTTAGCCTAAGAAGCTGCAGGTAAATGTCTATATGTCTGCATATGCTGCTCCTCCTGCTGGGATGGCCCTTTCCCTGCTCTCTTAACATGCACCGCTCCAACAGTGACATAGGTCCAGCTTCGCTCCCCTGGCTGCTCAGAGCACCCTCAGGCAGACACGCTGTTGCGGGGCTGGTGCTGCTGCTCCCCCAGGTCCTGTGAGAGCTTTGCGAGTATGGACAGCATCAGGTTTGCTTCCACATTCTTAGATTTTAGCAGATGAGAGGAGATCCAATTTTGGTAGGATGACTGAAAACACGCACATTTTAATTTTCTCTTTTTGGTTTTGCCTTTGCCATTCTACCTGGAATTTTTTCTTTTGTCCTTGTCTTATTGAAGGCTTACCAACCTTTCAAAGCCCAGTTCAAGTGTTGTATTTTTGTTTAGGCATTCCCTAACTAGCCAGCTCTCCGCAATCTCTTAGCACACTTTCCTTTCCAGTCACATGGCACTGTCGTGTATTGTACATATTGCCTTACCTAAGAACAAAGGGGACATAGAGGTTTTGTTCTTGCAGTTGCATAAAGGAACTATGTAGTCAAATAAATATATCTCTTTGACTGTGGGTTGAGTGTATACAACTAACCCTGGCTTTAAAAATATCAGTCTAATGTATTTTTAAACATAGTTATGTATCTTATGGCCAGCAAAGGGCCCTTTTATTGCCTGCATTCTTATACTTAATTTTAAAACTTGTAATCATATTCTTGGTAAAAGATAGAACCTATTAAAGGATTCATTGTATTATAGAATAATTTGGGAATTCTGATTCCTGTCTCTATTAGATTTTAATTTACTTCAAATAAGCATGGTGAAGCTAAATAATCATAAACCAAAAGAAAATTTGCAAAAAAGAAGAAGAAATAAGTGAGATTTATGTTATTTCCTAGTAGATATTAGGCATCAGATTAAAAAGCAGTAGGCAGTCTATGGACAAAGCCCAGTTGCCAATTTTGGAAATGGGAATTATGACTGAGGGTAGCCAATATCTTAGGAGCCCTTAATAGTGAAGAATTAGGCACAGTATTCTTAGTCTCAAGTCATTTTTTTCCCAATAGAAGGCACCATATTAGATAGAGATGAGAGCAGCTTGGAATGGGCTCTAGCCCCAGCTCAAGTCCCTTGCCTATAAAGTCAGACAACATAATACCTATTTGATAAGGACCCAAAGGCAGGATATCTGGGAGCCTGGGAGCCACAATGTCCTTTCTGTTTCACTGTTGGCAAGCCTTTATTTTCCCATTCCACAAGTAGCAAGTAATCATGTGATATTTTATCTAAATAGTGATTAGTATTTTAAAAAACACAACGTGCTTTTAATACTTCGATGGTTACATCAAAACTGTTAAATTTTTAAAATGGTGTGTGTGTAGATTTTTTCTAAGCACAACTGAAAATTTCCAGGCTGATTTACTTAAAAAAAACCCCAAAATATTTTAAACGACTCTTTCCATTGGCTGGCTTCTAAATAGGTCACCATGGCTCTGTCTTCAAAAGTTTGACAGAACAGGCTGAAACATTTAAAAAATGCAGGCATGCTG
This sequence comes from Corynorhinus townsendii, assembly GCA_026230045.1. Classification (NCBI taxonomy): domain Eukaryota; kingdom Metazoa; phylum Chordata; class Mammalia; order Chiroptera; family Vespertilionidae; genus Corynorhinus; species Corynorhinus townsendii. The sequence continues at coordinate 43,926,714 of JAPDVU010000005.1, forward strand.
TGTCAGATAACCTGCTACACTGTTTTTCCCCCCAGTGACTTGATGGATTTTCAGATCTGATACTTTCATCTGATCACATCTCCCAGCTTCCTTCTCTAGACCCTGTGTCATCTGTTTTTCTCCTCCAAGAAAGCTTTCTTCCCACTTCCTCTTCCCCTCCACCATCTTCTCTTCACTAGTACTTTTCTTTCTTTTTTTTTTAGGCTAGTACTTTTCTAGCAGCCCAGAGACTCAAGTTTTTGACAACCTCAAAGAATCTTTTCTGCATCCTGCCTCTCTTACACTTACTTGTTTCCCAGGCAAGTTATATGAAAAAGAGGTGTATTTCTGCTTCCTCCACTTTAACTCCAGTTTCTGGCTTCTGCCTCCAGTGTTTACTGCAATGACTCGTGCACAAGTCACTAATGCCTAGCTCACTGGCCTTTTTCTACTGCCCCCTCCACTAGGCACTGTTGGCGACTCCTCTCCATCTTGTCCATCTGCAACTTTCACTTTCCTTGTTCCAGGTCATTGCTAGTTCTGGCCTCCTTTCTCAGCCTTTTCCTGCGGCTCTCCTTCCTCCATGCACAGCACCATTAGTGGTTGACGTTGCTTTTGGATCCTCTCTTGCCTCTCTATACTTTTTTAAATTATTGGTGAACTCCCTCATTCCCATCGTTTTAGCTATAGTGTGTTCACATGCTGATAACTACAAATTTGGTATTTCTAGAACTGAGATGGTCATAACTGACATCTGATCCTGTAACTTTGTTCTTCCACCTGTCCATTTCCTGTATCACTATCAGTGATCTTAAAAAATATATGATTCTAACTCTGTCACTTCCCTGCTTAAATTTCTGGCTCTTCACCATGTGTAGGATAAATGCCAAACCCCTAAACACGGTGCAGGCATGTACGTTGCTTCCTTATCCCTACCTAAGCTCCAGTCACGTCACATGCCAGAATGTCCTTGAAGTTGCTATGTCTTGCATGACTCTAGTCCTCTGCTCTAGCTGACCCCCCTCCATGATCTTCTCCTCTTTGGGTTGATGCTTGAGGACTCCTTATTTTTAAGGTCAAATTCAAATTTCATCTTCTCTGAAACTTTCTCTAGTTTCCCCTTCCCCTAAGCCTAGGATAGAAGCAATGCACTACTTTATTGTGCTTGTATCACAGTTGGTTCATACTGTTAGAGACACTATAATTATTACTGTGTCTGATTCTTGCTGAAATGTAGGGGCCCTGAGGGTTGGGATCATATTGCATTTATCTATCCATCTCATATCCTTAGGTCCTAACACATCTGGTACTTGTAAATGCCCAATAAATGTATATTGATGGATGGGTGAGTAAATTGGGCTAAATTAATTGATGGAGTTGATGAAGTGTAGCTCGGCCTATAATTATATTGCACATCAGGAACCCAGATAAGTTGACTTACAAAAAATTATAATCACCCTGATATTTTCTCAGTATATGGTCTCAGTGTTTTGGGAATGTTACAATAGTGAAGCATTCATAAATATTGTTCATTTTGATAATAACAGTTGTTTTTGAATTTTTAGAATCTTTCCACATTTTTATCTAGAATTCTTAGTAACATGTCCTGCCCCTTTTCCCACCAAGACTAGCTTTTTGTTACATCTGGCCACATGCCTTTGCCTGTTACAACTGACAGTTTTGTGTATGAGCTGTATGAGAACAGGTCCCATAACTGATACCATCATTTGGGAAATCAATAACTAGAAACTGCTGAGCCACCAGGACCAGAGCAGAGAGGCTGGCACATGACTGGATGATAACATACATTAGAAACACCTTTTAAAAAGTCAGAAAGAGAAAGGGTAGAAAACTGAAATGGAGCCAGGAATGAGGCTTATTCCAAAGTACTTATTACAGGTGTCTAATTACTTGCTAGAGGCAATATTTAGTATTTCCAGTTTTACTCCGAGCTTTTCTGCAGCTAGTGAGAAGAGTGAACATCTGATAAGCTATGTGATTCATGATGTCTGTAAGTAAAAGCAAAGCCAGTTTTCCCCACAACTATTCCTCATGTGAAGACCTGAAAGACATCTCATGAAGAGGATCTTGGGTAAGATGCTGACTGATGTCCTCAATTACATCTTTATTGTCGGCGAATATTCGTCTTTCTTTTTAAAATGACATTTTTGAGAAGGAGTGTGATATGATTATTCAGCTTGAGCATCACTTTGGACAACGGTACTATTATGAACTGGTTAGAATTTGATCTGGATCCACTGTAATTTGGGCTTTTCTTCCTGGACCTCCAGTGGGTTTTCCCAAAGTAGGCTACATTGAGGCAGTTTTAACCCATTGTACACTGAGGTTCAGGAGCAGAATTTGATAACTTCAGAATTTGTTCACCATGGGCAGGATAACTTCAAACCTGTGAGTAACACACACATGCAATAAGGCTGGCTACTGGGTTTAGATGGAACTGCTAGTCCTACCTTAGTTACAGTAAATGGCAAAGAACAGGAGTGATACTTACAGCGAGTGTGTGGGCATGTATGCACACTCTTATTTATCATTAAATAACACCATGGAATAATAGGTTCCTGATATGTCTGTCTTCAGCACAGAGGGGCCCCTGTGGTCCTGTTGGTCAGCATGAGGGGGCTCTCCTGCTCTCTGTGTCACTCTCACTCTTGTCTTTGGTTATTCATGAGCCAAATGACAAAGACCAGCCCTGAGTGACTGCTTGATCCCTCTTGTGTTCCTTGCTCCCATTTTCTTTGTTCAGCTCCTGGCCTTTGTCCCAACAGCTGTCTCTGTTTTTCACCAGCAATGAGTGGGGGCACTCACTGGCATTGACCTCCACCCGTCCAACCGCCTCCATTTGTGCCTGTTCTGGCTTACCTGGCCCGGCCCTGTTTTTACTCTGTAACCCTCTCTCCCCTATTCGTTGATATCAGGAGCCAAACCAAATGTTCACATATAAGACAAATGACATGTTTGGTAGGAAAACAGTTACAAACTGAAAAATATAGAGATTTAAAACCATACGTCACATACATTGATATTTGCTCTTAATCTTTATTTACTGGAGAGGAATGATGGAGGATCGAAGCAGCAGAGTATTATCTCCTAAAAAACATAGGTTTCAAATTTTGACTGGTTCAAATGTAATCCTTTGAATATAAACAACATGTCACCTTTTAGATTGGGGCAGGAGAGCTAGATCCTTGGAGTTGCCCAGGTTCTGTAGGCTGAGATATAGGCATTACTTTGTTGAAATGTTTCTCCCTGTCCATTGCAGCAGTTGCTAACAGTCCTCTAGAAATGACTCCTGTCAGCAACTGTGGCTTAGAGCTTCCTCCTGTCTATGGTTTTCTCTGGAATCCTGTACTTCCTCCTGTTTGGAGACCTTATTGTCTTGTGCACAGGCAGCTCATTTTTCTTGAATATTATTGTCAATTATTGCTTATTAGAGCTATGGTAGGTATTTCTGAACCTGATCTTTGCCTGGGACCTGCCAACTTACTGACCAGGTTCCAACTTGTTACTGGATCTCTTCTACCAGCTGTGGGAACTTAATCTGGAGGTAGAGGGTCCTTGGGACTGTGTTTCACTCTCTAAATAGAAGCTCCCTGCCACACCAGATGACTGTGAGGCTTTGATAAAACAAAACCAGAACAGTGTCCATGACAAGAAGCCCTCGATTCCTGACAGCCAGAGCCTCAGCTTGGCTTTGACAAAGCTCCTAAAACAACAACCATCTTTGAGTTCATTTTCCTGTAATTACCTTCTTCAGATAATTACCACCAGTGACCCCAGCCCCAAGGTCAGCCAGCTTCTTCCACCTAACTGGGCTGTGTCACCTTCCAACCTTTATGGCACAGAGACTGTCCTGTAAGCTCTGCTTCAGCTTTCTGGGGATGATTCTGGAACACTTATCTAGATTAGGTTGGGGGACTATGTTGGTGTCATTTTTCCAAACCGGGTACTGACTTCACATTTTTCTGGGCTCCTAAGGACTGGATACTTTATGTCCCCATCTTGCATCTGGGTCTTGGCCAGAAATGTGATCACCGTGATGAGAAACCTCCTTATTTGCTCCTTAAGCAAATAATCCTTGTGTTTTTGATAAGTAAACAACAAATAAGCCTCTGTGGAACTCCTGTGACTTTCAGGAAAGGTGAGATGTTATGGGTTCATTAATATGTAAACTGTAGTATGTAGATCTCAATGAAAGTGACAAACAAGTGCCACACTGGGTATTGCTGAACACAGGAAATGGTTGGTTTGAGCTAATATATACTTTTGGCACCACTTCATCTTAAAATCATACATAGCATCCAGCACCAGCAGGTTGGTTTTATAGCTTCATCTATTACTATCCTGTCACTGTTAATTGTCTTCTTTTACCTCTGCAGTATTCTACAAATTGGGCCTATCCAAAGTGACAGGAGGAAGAACATTAAGCATCTGACAAGATGATATCTAAGTTCAATTTCCTACTCTTTACCTGATTTATACCTGCAGCAGATAATTTTCCTTTCTGTCATAAACAGCCCTATAAATCAGCAGTGCTTATGGAGCAGCCGCACCGAGAGCCCCCAGCTTTGCAGCTTCTGTGTTTCCTATTAGGAAGCCATTACTGCAGAATTTTCCTCCTTCAAACAAAAATGATGAAATTTAATACCACTGAGATTACAAAGATTAAGAGCTGAAGTACTGCTGGGGCTTTTCAATTGAAGCAGCTATCTGAGCAATCTTTGCAAAACTCAATAAAAACAGGGTTTCTGCCTTTGACATCATTATCCATCTGTTTGGATGAAATTGCTGTATCATGGTATAAATCTGTGATACAAGTGACATAACCTCTGAAATAAAAGGGAACATTAACTGCTCTATCTTCTGGAGGCCCTGGGACTGGCTGGCTATAAGCTCACTCAAGTGTGATGGCAGTTATTCTGTGTTTTACTAGACTGGAGACAATTATCCTTTGCTCTCCTCCCCTCTTATGACAAACTGCCAGAGCTTCTGCTGAAATGATCTCAAATAGATTTTCTAAAATGCTTAGTACTAGATTGCCTCCATACATTATTTCTTTTCAATGGGCTGAAAATAAAAACCTAATCCACAAATCAATTGCTACATCTATCAGATGCACATTGGTGCACATTTTATTTTGTTCTATCAAGATTTTATACTGCTTATATCCTCTTCGCAGCGTTTTACATAGCAGGGCGTGCTGCAGGAAGGCAGCTTACCCAGAGTTCAATAGGAGTCAAGAGATATTTAGCCTTATGAGAGGGAATCTTGTGAGTGGAGCATTCATGGTAATGGGAAGTGTGCAGCGAGCTCTCCAGATACTGCTCTTCTGGCTGTGGCACCTCTCCGAGCCCTGAAATGCCAGCCAACGTGAAGGGGGGATGGAGTAGGGCAAAAGGATGAAACCACCCATTAGGACACCATGCTAGATGCACTTGCTTCCTGCCTTTTCTTTTTCCTCTGAAGCTATTCAGAGCAGTTGAGGCTTTTTCTACCCAAGGGACAGGGTGCCATCTTGTCTGCCAAGCTTGATCCCTTGAGTAAAAACTGGAGATAGATGTGTCTTCAAAAGCCTGATTTGTTATGGTGGATGTGGCACCTCGGTGGGCACAAAATTTTTATGGACTTAGAGTCATTCTTACATTTAATTGTGTGCCATAGGTCTTTTTGTGGTGCTAACACTGTTAGTCTCTGAGGGGCTGGTTACTTATTTACTTAGCCCAGTAGGTAATCAACACAGCAATGCATTCCTAAATGCGCAATGCAAGATGTAAACTCTCACTGTGCTCTCATTTGCTGGACAAAATACTCAGTCTCCAGTAGACTTTCATCTCTTGTATTTACAGGTTCAATCTGAAGCAATAAGGGGAAATTCCATTTCCCGTTATGGTGAAACAGGGATATCTGGTAAAAGATGGGATTTTAGCTGGCGCCTTTCCTGAGGGCAATCTATTCCTCTTCCCCCACTTTCCCCAGAGGCTAGCACACATACACACACTCTCCTGGGACTTTATTTGGTTTGTTTGCAAATGAGGACAAGAAATGGAAAATGTCTTTATAGACCTTTCTATTTTGGTCAGACAGCCAGAAAAACAAGTCAATTAATAAGCAATCAAAATTCCTTAATATTATAAATTGCTCAGGGAATCCTTGTAATCATTGATATTAGTTGCTTAAAAGGTTGAACCAGAAAAGGGTGAAGCAGCAGTATTTTTCTGGGAATATGCTGACACAGGATCTATTATACCAAACCTCATCAAAACCCAATTTTTAAGATAAATTTTGAATCAGTTCAAACATCTGGACAACTATACCTATCAGAGTTTTATAAAATGTCAGAGACTAAATCTTTAATACATTTTTTTATTCATTGAAGGCACTATGAACTGGAAAATAATAATTTGGAGAAAACCAATCTTTATGAAATAAGAAAAGAAATTGAATATGCACAGACTAGTTGATGATCCTTCCAGTATCTGTATACTGTATCAGAATTTCAAGGGAGGGGGGATGTGGAGCTAGAGAATCCGTACTTTTAGAAGTCCCCCAGGTAATTCTGAAGTGCAGCCATGGTTAGCTGGGGACCACAGATACACAGCCTGCCAGCTGCTCTTCATCTCCATGGTAACAGGCAGAGAAAACAAGCATTAACTGTGGCATGAAGTATTTAAGCTAATGTGAGTTTGCTTTTAATTACTAGATTTGCATTTGTCATTAAAACCCTTTAGTAGATTTCTTCTCCTTGGCCCCATGCCTAAGATTTGTGTAGCTTCCACCAGGTGAACACTAATGGTTTTGGTTGTAGATTTTTTCCTACGCTTTTACCAATTATGCATTAAAAACGCATGTTAGAACTCACGTCAAATTTTCTCTAGACTCATGCATTAAAAATAATGGTATTCAAATAATGTATCTAATTCTAAGTATAAACAATGAAATAGAAATAGAATGATATAAAGGAATGTAAATTCCCAGGTACACATTTAAGAGCCTTACGTACTAAGCCTCAACTGTTATAAACTATATTTAATTTAACTGTTTTTGGTTTTTTTTTTTACTGAAACTAAATAGGAAAACAAATATATTTGATTTTATTTATAGGGCCAGAATTCATTATAGCTGTTCTTGTTCTCAAAATCCTTCTTTCTTTGAGCCTTTAGAAATAAGTATATTTCCCCGCTACAACTTTAGGCATCAAAGCCTTTTATAACATTGTAGCCATGGAGAAATATTAATAATAATAACATAATACATGCAGTTTCCCCTATATATTTCCTGCTTTAGTTACTTTTTCTCCTGCTCTTTTTCAATAGAAATATCTAATTTCTTCCACAGAATTTTCTTGGTGTCTTCTAGTTTTCTTTTCTTCTTTCTTTTTTTTTTTCTTTCCAAGAGAATTCTGTTTCTCAACTTTATGTGCATGAGAGTTTGTAAAATCCTGGAGTGCTATTTTTTGTTATTTATTATCTATACCAATAAGAAAGAAATATGGTAATTTACCATCACTCTGTAATGCCCACAGCCAGTCAGGAGGGAATATGCAAATTAGTGGGACAAAGATGGCGGCGGCCATGGAGCCAGCCAGAGTGGATGGGAAGCTTGGGTCACCCCCAGCAACAGATGAAGCCAAGCTTCCCGCCCTACCTGGCCGGCTGCTGAAGGAGGGGCCTGTGGGTGGCAGCCACGAAGCTGGCCTGAGAGCGGGGGAGGCTTGGGTCGCCTGGGCCAGCCACCAAGGGAGGGGCCTGCAAATGGCCCTCAGCCCCTCGCCCAGGCCAGCACCATCCCCAGTGGGGACCCTCACCCCAATGGGGGTGTGGCCGGTCTGCAAACTGCCCCAGCCTCTCGTCCAGGCCGCCCCGTCCCCCAAGGGAACCCCTACCCTGATCCAGGATATCCTTCAGGGCAAACCAGCCGGCCCCCACCTGTGCACCAGGCCTCTATCTATACTAGTAAAAGGGTAATATGCTAATTAGACTGGGAGACCTTCCAGGAGACCTTCCGGACATTCTTCTGGACAAAGCCATGGTGGCGGGGCCGAAGTAGAGGTGGTTAGGGGCCAAGAGGGGAGGGCAGTTGTGGGTGATCAGGCCGGTTGGGGGGCGGTTATTGGGGGATGATCAGGCTGGCGGGGGGGGCAGTTGGGGGCAAGCAGGCTGGCAGGGGGGCCAGTTGGGGGCGAGCAGGCCAGCAGACAGAGTGGTTAGGGGCAATCAGGCAGGCAGGCAGGTGAACGGTTAGAAGCCAGCAGTCCCAGATTGCCCACAGGGATTGGGCCTAAACCGGCAGTCGGACATCCCCCGAGGGGTCCCAGATTGGAGAGGGTGCAGGCCGGACTGAGGAACACCCCCTCCCCCCACCGTGCACGAATTTCGTGCACCGGGCCACTAGTCATTAATAATAACGATGACAATAATATCTTAATATATTCTTTGAACATTGTTAAATTTCATCTTTTCAAATCAGCAAGGGTTCCCTTGGCAATAAGTTATGTCCTCTTCCCTGGTGGCATGATTCTGGTGTGAAAGTTATATGATGCAAACTAGCCAAAAGTTATTATTATTATTTTTAAATGAATCCTCATCTGGGATATTTTTCCATTGATTTTTAGAGAGAGTGGAAAGGAGAGGGAGAGACACACAGTGAGAGAGACACATCGATTGGTTACCTCCTTTGGGTCCTCCTGCATCATCCCGACCAGGGCCGGGGATCGAGCCTGCAACCGAGGTATATACGCTTGATGGGAATCGAACCTGGGACCCTGCAGTCACGGGCCAATGCTCCATCCACTGAGCCAAACTGGCTAGGGCGCCAAAGATTATTTTTAAATGAACCCATCATTTTCAAATAACTTACAACCTATTTCAGACCTATATATTTCTGTGAGAAAGGAACAAAACATTTTTGCTAAGCATTTAAAAACAAAAATGAAAAATATAATTAAAACTATGGTTGTGATTGGGAGAGAGAAATTGTTATACATAGTTCCTGCTTTGGATGGAGGGATTAGGAACTGTTCATTTATTGGACTTGCTACTTTTTTATTGCTTCATTTAGTGTTTGCTTTCCCATTTCAGGAGAGATATAGTCAAACTGGGTGTTAAATGAGCCTGTCTGCGTGCGCGCGCGCACACACACACACACACACACACACACACACACACACGTGCTATATCCTGGAGAAAGATGAGCATTGTTGTTTGTAGCTTTTATGAACTGAACATTTGTATTCCCCTTCCCCTCCACCCCATCACCCAATTCATATGTTGAAATTGTATCTCCCAATGTGATGGTATTAGGAAGTAGGGCCTTTGGAAAGTAATTAGGATTAGATAAGGTGGTGAGGGTTGAGACCTTAAGAGGGGGATTAGTGTCCTTGTAAAAGTCAGGAGAGAGCTACCATGTGAGGACTTGTAGAGAAGTCAATAGTCTGCAGCCTGGAAGAGGGCTGTCACTAGACCTCGGCTATGCTGGTACCTTGATCTTGGACTTCCAGCCTACAGAGTCCTGAGGAATAAATATTTGTTGTTTGTAAGCCACCCAGTCTATCTATTCTGTTTTAATAACCCAAACTGACAAAGACAATAGTCTTAAATTCACTCAAATCATATAGGTGGAACTAAAGAAATGATTCCATGTGTTTTTAATTGATTTTAGAGAGGAAAGGAGAGAGAGAGAAACATTGATTGGTTACCTCTCATATGTGCCCCAACTCACAACCTAGGTATGTGCCCTGACCAGGAATTGAACCCACCAACTTTTGGTGTACAGGACGATGCTCCTTCCAACTGAGTCACACCAGCCAGGCCAAATTCCATGTTTTTATAAATAACTTCAGTTTTCCTTGCTTGAATCCAATTAAATTATTCACAAAGCATTTTCTGGAAAATATGAAAATCTGGAATTCAAGCTTCTTTCTCAATTGTGGGCTTGAATAAGCAGGAGAATGGACTAAAAATGCTTATAATCTATAGTGGCTTGTTCTAGAAACATAGAAGAGAAGAGCACACATTAAAAAATTTAAAATATTTATGAAACACTGTTTCTATTATGTACATTATAGAACATTTGGCAAATTGCAGTAAAACTAAAAGTAGGAAAAAATTAAACTTAAGTTCCATCTTTTAAGGACAAGCACAGTTAACATTTTGAAATATCCCTTTTCTTTTTCTAGGATTAGGATTAATTTTATAACTCAGAAAGGCCTTATAGGAGTTAAAAGCTATTAAGTCATTTCCTTGCTAATGTATTAACAGTTAGTAATATATATTTAAAGGTAAAACATAATGAAAGGACATAGTATAACTTTAAGTCAAGATCACTGTTATGTTGTACTTTAATTAACTACAGAATTTACCTTTCATTTGGGATACCTACCACATCAAGAAAGCTGTCTTCAAGGGATAATCTGAACTGCTGAAAGAGAGACTCAAAGATGTTTTCACAGAATTACTTACTGGGAAATTATTAGCTTGTGATGTCATATCTATATGATCAAATACTACACAGCTATTAGAATTATGCATTTGTAAGGATTTAAAAAAGTAACATGGGAAATGGCTATGAACCAGTGTTAAGCAAAAAACAAAACAAAACAAAACAAAACAAAAAACAGATTTCTAAGTGTCATGTAAAATATGATCTAAATTATGTTTTTACAAAGTAGAAGAAATGTGGTACCAAAACATGTCCTAAAACACAAAAAGAGTTGTTATATCTGAGTGCTGGGATTGCGAGTAAATCTGATTTTTCTCTATAAAATTCTGCATATTCAAGCATGCTCTACAATGAATATGGATTTACTTTATAACTGTAATTTTGAAAGTAAAACCAAGAACACAAGCTATTACCTTGCCCCACTTTCTGGAACCATACTTGGAACACAAAAGAAGAAATTAATAGCACCAAGCATCCCGTCCTCAGAACATTTCCTGTGTTTCTAATCACATGGCAGCTGTTTGCTCCATAATAGTCTGCTCTGAGTTTTATAGAAGCCACATTTTTTAATTGAGTGCTTTGAAGAAACTTAAGAACCACGTAGAAAGCAAAGTAGGGGGCCTCTCCCTGGCAGCTTGCTTGTAACACAGTTGGAAATGCTTTTCAGGGATGGTAACAGCCCTCCCTGTATCTACCTTTCTCAGGAATCAGCAGCTCAGACACACGGTTCCTGGAAGCCTGGGCATAAAAACCACTTAGGGAGGATGCCCGCGGGACCAGTGCGGGCCTGGGCGGTGCCCTCCGCACTGGGCTCTTCCTCAAGGCTGGGCCCTTCCCAAGCAGGCAGCAGCAGGCCTCCAGAAGCTGGCCCCGCCTCTCTGTACTTTCCTCCTGGAAGGTGGAGCCTAAAAACCGCACCCTGTTTTGATTGTGCAAAGGTCTGATTTGGTGAAGTCTCATCTCGGGGCTGGGCCTGCCTTGCCCTTTCCTGTTCACTATGAAATTTTCCCTGAGGGCACAACAGTGGCTTCAAAAGGCCTTTCCTTCAATTATAAAACCCCAGAAGAGGAATTTTTCTCCACTTTGGTGGGGGCAGGTAGTCAAACAGAGGGAGACACTTGCACCACAAAGTGGTATTAGTGTAACAGAAGAAAGTGCTTTTCTCCCTGGGCTGGCAGGGAAGGAGGAGGTGAGTGGGATCGTGGAAGAAAGAGGCCTTCAAGGGCCTGGTGGGACATGCAGATTTTGTGACATCTGTAATAAGATGGAAATCATCTGATCAATATGGCAACATTTCTTCAAAATAGGAATGTTGCCAAGTCCCTAGTCAGAAGAGACACTGGATGCTCTCCTGGTTTGCTTGGGCACTGGTATTCAGAAGGCAGGATTCAAGGGCTGGTCCTTTAGGAATCCTTCCCTATCCTATATAATAAAAGGCTAATATGCAAATTGTCCCCTTGACCAAGAGTTTGACCGGCAGTTTAACCAGGAGTTTGACCAGGGGGCAGGGCCAGCCTGCCAACCGACCTCAACCCCTTTCCCCCATTAGCGCCCCCCCCTAATTGGGGGTGGGGCCAGCTGGCCAACCACCTGCAGCTGAATCCCACCAGTGCACAAATTTGTGCATCGAGCCTCTAGTTACAATAGGAAATGAAGAAACCACAAACCGCCAACAAAGAAAACAGCACTTCTGTCTGTAGGAGAGGAAGCCGGCACTCCTGGGGCATCAAGCTATAGGGCTGATCCATTGCTTCTGCTGAGCTACAGCAGCAGTTGCTATTGAGGAGTCATCGATAATTCTTAACAGATCAGGCTGTGCTGTGAGTGGAGGTAGAGGCTGTGTTCCTGCCCCCTCACTCCCTGCCCTCACCAGCTTGCTCCAGCCCTGTTCGCTGGAGTCTACTTTCCTTATGCCTCCCCCCACCATGCCTTCCATTCCAGGAATCTTCCAGAAAGACCCACCTGAAACCAGGGGAAAAACTATAGCTGCTTGGCCCCTAGCCCACCCCAATTGGCAGATCTCCATCCTTACCCCTTCTCATTTCCTTGCTTCTCCTGTTTGTGCTCACGCCCAGAGCCAGCTCAGTTCCTCCAGTACCAGAAAAGGGCTTCCCTGAGTGAGTCAGAGCCCCACTTGCCTTTCTCTTTTCCTCATTCAAAGGAGATAGGGAGCCCTGGCCAGTGTGGCTCAGTTGTTTGGACATCGTAGTTGTCCTGTGCACTGGGGAGTTGCAGGTTCAATTCCCAGTCGGGGGATGGAGCAAAAGGCAGCAGCTGTGTTCTCACATAGATGTTTCTCTATCCCTATCCCTTCTTATCTCTCTAAAAATCAATAAAAAAAGGAGGTAGGGGAAAATACATTAATTTTAGTTTCAAAATGAAATTTGTTTTAAAGTATTGATTATAAAAATTATGCATTGTTGAAGAGAAACCAAGATGGCGGCATAGGTAAACACCTGAACTTGCCGCCTCGCACAACTTCAAAACTACAACTAAAAGACAAAATGGACATCATCCAGAACCATGGGAAGACTGGCTGAGTGGAAATTCTACAACTAGAAGCACACTGAGACTCAGAGGAGGTGCAGAAGGCAGAGGTACAGAGGCACATGAGCGGAAAGGGCTGGCAACTGAGTATGTGGCTGGCTTTTTTAATCCGCAGGGACACACCAGCTCCCGACTGCTCTGAATTCCAGTTCTGGGTGAGACTCTGGGGTCCCAGACTAATACCGGGAGAAACTGGACTGTCTGGCATTGGGCGGAACTCCAGGGCGGCTTTCTCTCAGAGGTGCTTGCAGCGATTACCACGGGACACTGAGACCCAGGGGCCTCTTAGGGCAGGGCTGATGGAAAGCCATTGCTGTTTGCTCAGCCCTGAGACTCCGCCCCATCCAAGCTGTGTGCAGAAGCTTTGCATATGAATAGCCTGGTCCTTTGAAATCTAAACTTACCTATCAAACTGCAGCTGAGTCAGTGAGACCCAGAACATCCAAAAGAAGGCCCAAGGCCCACAGCAGCTTGCATTGCTTCACAGCTGGGCCTCATCTGGGCACCTCCAAAACCCAAACAAAGAAGAGGAATCTGCAGATCTCTCTGTAGCTCCTGCTGGGTGGCCTCAGGCAGAGACTAAATTAGCACCTCCTTGGAAATCCAAAAGCCAGTGTACCCAGGGGTCAGAGTAGGACCATTCAGATTACAACTCCTCAGATCCATAAGGGACACACTCAGGGGGCAGACTCAGTGAGCACCAAAGCCCCATTGAAGCAAGTCTTGCCTCAAAAGGGTGTCTCTAGCACAGAAGTTCTCCCATCGTAGACACAGCTGATCCTCACAGCCAATTGGCCTGGAGGTCAATTCCTCCCAGTGATACCAACAACAATCAAGGCTTAACTACAATAAGACTGTGCACACAGCCCACAAAGGAGTGCACCAAGAGAGTCCACCTCAGGTAACTGGGGAGGCTGAGCCACTGGGCCCTATAGGACACCTAGCACACAAAGCCACTCTATCAACTCAGGGAAGCAGCCAAAATGTGGAGACAAAGAAACAGGTCACAAATGAAAGAAATGGAGGAAAGCAAATGACTGGATATAGCGTTCAAAAGCACGGTTATAAGGTTTTTCAAGAATTTCCTAGAAAAGGCCAATAAATTTAGCAAGACCCTTGAGGATATGAAAAAGAACCAACTAGAAATTAAGCATACACTGGCTGAATCTGAGGAGATTCAACAGCAGACTAGAGGATTGCAAGAATCAAGTCAAAGATTTGAAATACAAAGAAGCAAAAAACACCCAACCAGAAAAGCAAAAAGAAAAAAGAATCCAAAAAGTTGAAGATAGTGTAAGGAGCCTCTGGGACAACTTCAAGCCTATCAACATTCAACAGAGGAAGCCAGAAGAAGAGAGAGAGCAAGATACTGAAAACCTATTTGAAGAAATAATGACAGAAAACTTCCCCCACCTGGTGAACAAAATAAACTTACAAGTCCAGGAAGCGCAGAGAACCCCAAACAAAAGGAACTCAAAGAGGACCACACCAAAACACATCATAATTAAAATGCCAAGAGCAAAAGACAGAGAATATTAAAAGCAGCAAGAAAAAAACAGTTACCTACAAGGGAGCACCCATACGACTGTCAGCTGATTTATCAACAGAAACTATGCAAGCCAAAAGGGAGTTGCAAGAAATATTCAAAGTGATGAATAGCAAGAACTTACAACCAAGATCACTCTACCCAGCAAAGCTATCATTCAGAATTGAAGGTCAGATAAAGAGCTTCACAGATAAGAAAAAGCTAAAGGAGTTCATCACCGCCAAACCAGTATTATATGAACTGCTAAAAGGTATTCTTTAAGAAGAGGAAGAGGAAGAGGAAGAAAAAGGTAAAGATAAAAATTATGAACAACAAATACATATCTATCAACAAGTGAATTTAAAAATCAAGTGAATAAAAAAATCTGATGAACAGAATAAACTGGTGAATATAATAAAATCAGGGGCATAGAAAGGGAGTGGACTGACAATCCTTGGGAGGAAAGGGGTGTGGGGGGTGTGGGAAGAGACTGGACAAAAATCATACACCTATGGATGAGGACAGTGGGGGGGTGTTAAGGGCATGGGGCGGGATGGGGGTGGGAACTGGGTGGAGGGGAGCTATGGGGGGGGGAAGAGGAACAACTATAATAATCTGAACAATAAAGATTAAAATTAAATAAAAATTATGCATTCTCATAATAAAAAATTGAAAGAATACGGAAGAACCATGAGAAAAAAGTAAAAAAAAAAAAAAGAGATCCACTTTAACCCCTAATATTTATTGGTCACCATGGTTAACATTTTGGTGAACATTCTTCCTGTATTATGAAATGAATTATATCCTTATTACTTGTTTTTTTTTTACTCTGCTGCTCTCCCCCTAAAAGACACTCATTATTTTCTGTATTTTCAAATGGGAATATACTATGACCTTTTTAAAAGTACTTTTTAGAATTCAGACAACTCGATCATTTGTTCTTTAATCTGTTTTCTTTTATATTCAACAGTGTGTCTGAGATTTCTTTTCATATTGGTAAATATAGAACCACATCATTATTTTTTGTGATTGTATAATATTTCATTGTATGGTGTACCTTAAGCTATTTAAAAATGCCCTTTATAGATATTTTATTTACTTTCAACTTATATTATTAATAGTACTCTATTCTCATTATTAGTAATAATAGAATAAAAATACGAGGAACGGTATTTGTAGAATTTTCCAATATCTCAGTTACATAAATTTCTAGAAGCAGAATCACTGGTTCAAACATATGCACATTTAGTATTGTGACTTACATTGCTAAACTGCTTTTCTATGAGCTCTTTTACATTTTGCTAAACCCCAATAATGGGAAAAGTTTTTGGTGTCCTGGCAACTAAACTCTTGTGATATGTTTCAGAGCATACAGAGTTGATTTATTTTCCTCTGAAAGACAGAAGTATATAGCTGCCTTTCATGCAATATTTGTAAATAAACTAATGCTTTGGCAAGTGGGCTCACCTTTTTGGGGCTCTGGGTCTCATCTGTGTAACTGGGCCTGGGATTACGTGCACTACAAGATGCCTGACATGTTTCAGTTTTATAGTTTTATGATGTCAAGGAAAAAAACAGCAGACAAAATCTTACTATTGCCTGCCTTACTTTTTATATTTTATTTTTTCAATGTTCCAATTGGAGTCTTATTTTAGTTACAGCTTAATTGGGAATGATTAACAACTATACAATGTTAAGCCTCCCCATCCTATCATAAAGTTGTTATTGGATATTATTTCTTCATTAAAATAGCCCAGATGAAATGGACTATATCCTTTTTTGGCCTACTATCTACACTCCTCCCTAAGCCTCTAATCCAGGGCCCTTTACCCCCAAGTACCTGCCTAACTCCTGATAGTATACATGTGCATATATAAATGAGTGTACATAATGTGTATACAACATATACATATATGTTTGCATCTGAGCAATACATGCATCTCATTGCATCTTACCAGTGGCTTGCATAATGACAGTGCTGAGGCATTTTGTTAAACCTTGGTTGAATGGCTGTTCATAGGAATTCCACTGCTTATGCCAATTTCACTCAAGCAGCCTCTCCCCCTGACTTGTATAGACTATCTTACTCAGTTTCCCAGCTTCCTTGTCTGGTGGACACCTTGAACTTGACATGCCTAAACCAGAGCTCCTTATATTTCCTACACTTTCCCATACTTGCTTCTCCCACAGTCTTTCCCATTTTGGTAAATGGCAACTCTATTCTCCCAATGAACACCTTGGTGTCATCCTTGCTGTCTCTTCTCGCACACTGGCCAGTTCCATCTGTTCTGCCTGCAGGCATGTCCAGTGTCTGGTCATGTCCCACCTCCTACAGTACTACCATGGTCCAAGAACCCATTGACTTTCACCTGGATAATTATATGAACCTTTAACGTGGGTGCCCTGACTTCACCCTGCTCTCCTCTGGTTTAGTCTCCATAAAGCAGTCAGAATTACTCTTTTTAAATGGCTTTATTGAGGCATATTTATACACCATAAAATTTATCTGTTTTAAGTATACAATTCAATAATTTTTAGTACATTTGTAGGAGCGGATAGTGTAACTATCACCAATACCCAGTTTTAGGATATTTCATGTCTATCACTCCCAAAAAATCCCCTATATTCATTTGCAGTCAATTCCCTTTCTTAACCCCAGTCCCAGGCAACCACTAATCTGCTTTGTGGTTAGATTTACATATAGAACTCAGAAGTGAGGGCCCATGCAGATAACTAGCACTATCATTTGGGAGTGGGACTCCAGGTTCAGACTTATGTCTTGGTGAGCTTCATTCTACTAGAGCCACTGTGGCAATGCTGAGCAGAGACATGAGAGACCAGATCAGGGATTTAAAAAGACATGTAGTACATGTACACTTACTTATAACCTGTCCATATCTCCTTTGCTCCCCAGTCAGCAAGCAATGAGGGTTCAACCGGCTGACTCAAGGGCCTGAAGGACCTAGGGAGGTTAAACAGATAAGCAGGCCAGGGTGCAGACATCAGGGAGTGGTAGGGACTGTGGTGAATCAGAGAGCTCAGGCCCGGTTCCATTGTCGCCCTGGGGGGATGTAGGCTCAGGGTTTTGCCAAATCTTCTGACTTGAAGACCAAGTCTGAGATTTGGATTCGATGTGAAATCTTCTGTTTAGAAAACATGGGCAGCAAATCAAAACAACAACCCCCCCCCCCAAAACTTTTTTTAGACTTTGCACCAAATACACTATGCAGACAAACGGAAAGGGCACGAGGCTTCGTGTGCACCCTCTGGCAGGGTGGAATCTCTTGGTTTGAACAAAGTTGTTCAATTATTCTATATCATAATGCAGCCCATCTCCAGTCTACGTGTGTGTGTGTGTGTGTGTGTGTGTGTGTGTGTGTGTGTTTTAAATCATCACCCTAGGATATGTTTTATTGATTAAAAAAAATCCTCACCCAAGGATGTTTTTATTGATTTTTTTTTTTGAGAGAGGGGAGAGAGAGAGTGAGAGAGAGAAACATTGATTGGTTGCTTCCAGGGATTTAACCATAATCTTTTGATGTATGAGATGATGCTCCAATCAATTGAGCCACCCAGGGCACCAGTCTACATGTTTCATGGTGTCTTTCCCCTCTAAGACTGCAGTCAAAATCTTGTAAGTACTGTGCGCTAACCAATGGCACTACTGGAGCTCCTGCAGTCAAAATCTTATTTTTTCTGCATATAATTCTCCTTGTTGCTGGATTTCTAGACATGTATTTGGAGTTGGCAAGCAGTTACTTAGAATTTCTACTCAAGTGCTTTTTCAAAACAACTTTTTAATTAAAAAGTTAGATCCCCAAGATTTACTGAATACCTGGTTAGCCTGCAGTTCTATTACAAGCCTAGAGAAAAATGTCTGTAACTGTTTGTTGGTTTACATTCTTATTTAGTTTTAAGGACAGACAGGGACACAAGAAACTAACACCGGCTGAAATAAAGAGTGATGGATAGAGGTGTTTCCGGTGAAATATGTCTGGCCCTGAAAACTGCAGGGACCCATGACTTCAATGGGTACAGTGTAGGGACAGCCAACAACCTAGCTGGTCAGATGTGGACAAAAAGAGGTTATCCCACAGTCATAGGAGCTGAGAAAGGTGGGGTGATATCTAGAGGGAAGACTCAAATTGTCCTTTCTGTGGACTAAATGAGGCAACAGAGCAAGAATGCTACATAACCAGAACAAAAGCCCTCCATTTCTCACAAGAGAGGGAAATAATGTTTAAGCTTTGTTACTTGTAGGCACTTTATCACTTCTAGGACCCTTTTCTGGGGTAAGGATGAGTGTTAAAGAACTTATCTGCCTTGTCTCCATGTTTAATTTTCTTTTGACCACAGCACTACATACATTTTCTGGTGATAGTTATGGCAGAGTGGTAAAGACTATGGGTTCAGGATTTGATCATATTTCCCTCCAGATAATGGCTCTATAGAACTTACTAGCTCTCTGGTCTTGAGCAAGTTTCTTCACCTTTTTGAGCCTCAGTTTACTCATCTGCAAAATGGGTATCATGTTGATGGGAAGATTAAATGCAATAATCCAATCTCTGTGCCTGGCATGTAGTAAATGCTCTGTAAATATTAGCTGCTATTGTTAGTACTATTATTATTACCACTATTATTAGGGTTGAAATCAGTAGGTCTAATTTCATTTATGCCAGAGATGAAGAAATTGAGCTCAGAGGTTCCTCAGTATGGTCTCACAGCTGGTTCCTAACAGAACCAGCAATTTAGCTTCTGGAGCTCTTTTCTCAAACTCACCTTCCTGGTGGCTGTAGTCTTGTCTCTGCCAGGTGGATATATTGTAATGGTGTTCCCTTTGGAGTTTAAAGGGAAGGAGATAATTTATAATCTCCATGGGGCCAGGGACCAAGTCTGTCTTGGTCTCTTCCATATCTCTAGTGCTACAATATCTGGCATTTAGCTGGTGCTCAATAAATATTAATAAAGGCATATGTGCATTACATTAAGCACGACTCAGGAAGGAGATGACTACAAACACATTACAAGTGGAAAACTTGCCACCCACGAGCCCTCAGTTCTTCTCTCTTGGGAATTCTTTCTGGGCACATTTTCTCATGTCTTTCCTGTGATCATAGAACTGGTTGAACAAGGTGTAAGGTAATTTACATGAGGGGCCATTGCATTCAGCCCTCACATTCCCTCTTTCCATTTTCTCTCACTCTCTTCTCCTCCTCCTCTTTCTCTCTCATTTCTTTTTCTCTACTCTCAACTCTTTATCTATTTTTCTGTTTAACCAGGATAGGCCAGGTGATGTTGCAGTAATTAACAACCTCTAAATTTCAGTGGCTTAATGTAGCAAAGTTTATTTCTCATTTAAGCAAAATTGTCTGGAGATCTGGGTGACAATCAGGACAAATGCTTTCCATGTGTTGGCTCAGCATTCCCAGCATCTCCAATCTTATGGCCTCTCCATAGCACTCAGTGCTGCCACTCTCCCTGAGCTGAGCATGGAGAGGGCTCGTGTTGGTATTCAGTACTCTACCCCATGTCACTTCTCCCTACTCTGTCATGGACTAGCGACATGGACCCTCCCAGGACTGGGAAGGGTCATTCCTGCATAGACCTGCAAAGTCCCAGGAGGCAAGGGGAACAGGATATAGATGGGCCTTAGAGGGCTCTACCACAATTCTTTTTCTAACTCAGCCCTTTTCTTCATATGTTCTTTCTTCTTTTTTACATATGTTCTCTTCTTTCCTCTTCTCTCCCTCCCATCCTTCACCCCCTCCCTGTTTCCAGTGTCTTCCTCACCCACCTCACTCCAGCTGCTATCCTGTGTCCTCCCACTCCACACAAGCAGATGCTGATCCACAATGATGCCGCAACTCTCTGGTCTGCTTGACATTGAGCTTCTTGACTGGATGTAGGCAAAGGCAGCAGAGTTTTCCTCCTTCTGGGTTCACTGGGACTTATGACAAAATGCTCCTGTTGTCCCAAATGCTTGTTTCAGAGGCTGAAAAGACTCAAAAACACACTAGGGAGACACTGGGCAGTTCCAGAAACATTCCTTTTCCTTTCAGAACTCAGCTCTTTCCAGAACCCCACCAATCCCAGCACATGGCTCAGGGGAGCTAGGTGTGCATTTGGAAGAATGTGTATTTGATTCTATGCATGGTACCTAGGCACTGTCAAGATACGGTTCATTTATCATAAGGGGTGATCAGTTTAACTTCCTAATAGCATCAAGGTTTCCAGGTGAGTGCTCCAGATGGCCACAAAGGCCTCCCAGTGCTGCGAGTTGAGATGGAGCCTGATTTTCCACCACATTTGAAGAGATGAACAGAGCTTGTGTGCAGACAGATGGGAAGCACATGGCAGAGGGAGCCAGGTTGCCTGGCTCTGCCATCATGTCTGTTAGGTGAGTCTCTTTCCTCTGAGTGTCACAAATGGGGTGGTTGGACAAAAGGAATTCTGAAGCAGTTTCTAGAGATATGATTCTCTGAGTTTGGCATATCTTGCTTGCCATGGAAAATAATACAAATGGTCAGGAATAGGATGTGATATTTGAGGACTCAAAAGGGCCCCACAGTCTCATTGTTCCCAGAAAAGAAGGAAGAGAAATAGGGTGAGGAGTGGATTTGGGTGCATGGAAACCTGAGGTGTAAATATGCAGCACCAGGTGGAGGGTTGACGACTTTATACATATTAATGGTTTATTTTCCTCCAAAAGTAGATCAGACTATCTGGTCAGTTTTATTCTTTGTAGCCCCCCTCTCCACTCTACCCTCCCCTTATAAAAATTTTAGTGTCAGAAAATGCTGAGGCTGGAAATATTAGGGAATGTAGGACCAGCTTGTTGAAATATTTAGTAAAAACACATCAGCTGCCAGTGATTTCCCCCAAAGTTGAAGGTTATAATTTTTCTACTCTTCCTAAAAAATAATGGTCTCTTGGAATGTGCAAGTAAATTAGTCATACAGTGTCCTGAGAATTGGTCTCTGTAATACATCCTGGTCTCTGAGAAAGAGCTGCAGTTGTATAATGGATTTTAGAAGTCTCTGAAGCTGGTTCAACTAACATATTTGTTAGTCTAATAAATGATATTGCTCTTGTCAAGATTTTTCCATATAGCACAATTTAATAGAGGAATCAATAGTTTCTCCGACATGACAAAAGGGCCTGGGTGTGCTGTGATGGGAGACACAAAGTCTCTTCTTGTTCTAATAAAGCCAAAATGGAAAAAAAAATAAAGTTTTTTCTTCCCTCTTTCAAGTGTATTTTTAGGAAGCTAAAATATACACACCACTTTCTCGAGGAAAATATTTGTTTATCAATATTTTCTCCCACAGTCTTTTTACTCTGTTATTACACATGAATATGCATTTTGTTTTCATCTTACGCCTTCCCCCTGTTTGATGAGTTGTCACTAGTACACGTTTCTTCAGGGGGAAAAATAAACCTCTAAGTCAGAAGACATTTTGATCCATTGGGTCTATGGAATATTTCTCTAGAAATCTTTTCAGAAATGTTTTGGGCAAACATTGGCATCTACCTACAGTTCTTCTCATTATAATTTTTTAAAAGTCCCCAACGTGGTTTCATACAGTGAGAGGCTATCTCCTGCAGCAGCTCCTGTGTTAACCAAAATATTAAGGAGGTTCTAAGGTTGTAGAACATCTAAGTACATCTTCTGGGCCCCACTGCCATAGGGATACCTTCGCTGACTTTAGTTAATGGGTTAAACAAATCTCCTTTGGAGTTGTGGAAGCTGCTTGGAAGAAAACTACTTTGGTATTGAGAATATTAGAACATCTGTGTGTCTCTTCCTCAGCCAAAACATTTAGTTTTTGCCATGGAATGTGTTATTTGGAGGATGTCTGATTTTCATGGCTATGGGTTCTACCTACTGGCAGAAACAATTTGCTGACATTGTCCCTTAGCAGTTATCCCCAAATAACACCATCTTCAAATATGAACCCAAACATGGGTCAGAAAATGACTATTGGGGACAATTTCTATCAAACTGATGGGAGACTGCTCTTTAAAGCTTACTAGAACAGCTGAGATGATTGGTCATGGCTATATCTTGAGATAGAAATAGTCTCAGAACATTTCCAGAGAAGACAAATGAGTATATCGATGTGTGTTAGGGGAACTAAAATTGACTAGAGAGATTAGTTGTGTTGAGAGCAGTGGTTCTCAACTTGAGTATACCTTAGAATTACCTGGAAGGCTTTAAAGACTACCAGGATAGCCCTGGCTGGGTGGCTCAGTTGGTTAGAGCGTTTGGTTTCAGGGCAGGGTACATGCCTAGGTTGCAGGTTCAATCCCAGGTCAGCATGTATGGGAGGCAACAGATTGATGTTTCTCTCTTTCCCTCTAAAATCAATAAAAACAACAACAACCATATCCTCAAGTGTGGACTAAAAACATACAAAATTATCAGGGTTTGGCCTTATTCTAAAAATTCCTGATTCAATTGGTCTGATGATTCTGGTGGGAAGTCAGGGCTGAGAACCATGAGTCTACAGCAGTGCTATTCAAAGTCTGGCTCCTTGGCAGGCAGTGGCAGTATCACACTGGAATTTGTTAGAAATGCATGTGGGAGTAGGACCCAAGAATCTAGATGTTTTTGTTCCAGAAGATTCTGAAGCTTCACCCATGATTCTAAAATGTTAGCATACATCAGAAGCACTTGGAGGGCTTGTTAAAACAGATGCTGGACTCCATCCCCAGAGTTTTGACTTAGTAGACCTGGGATAGGACTGAGAATGTGCATTTTGACTGAGGTCTTGAGCTCACATTAGGAACAGCTTTGGTCTGGATTAGACTTGGAAACTTGGACTATTTCTGATTTTGTGGAAATGCAGCTGTTTTTAAGATGCTAGGATCCCAGCTCTAATATAGATGGACTCATGGAACTAATTGCTTTGGCTAGGACCATGGTCAGCAAACTGCGGCTTGCGAGCCACATGCGGCTCTTTGGCCCCTTGAGTGTGGCTCTTCCACAAAATACCACGGCCTGGGCGAGTCTATTTTGAAGAAGTGGCGTTAGAAGAAGTTTAAGTTTAAAATATTTGCTCTCAAAAGAAATTTCAATCATTGTACTGTTGATATTTGGTTCTGTTGACTAATGAGTTTGCCGACCACTGGGCTAGGCCATTCGGCTCCCTTTTCCCAGCAAAGCTGCCAAGGCTGGGGTAAAACTCCCAAAGTCAAGGCTATTTTGACTAAGACACTTTGCCAATTTATTGAGGTAAAATGATTTCCCCCCTTCTCTGTATTGATTGGTTGTTTAGGCACATTGATGGAAGGTTTTGATTGTCAGACACACTTCATAATAGAATCTGTTTTTGTCTCAGTGATAGAAGTAGAACATAAACTAATATCTTTAGGTAATAGAAGTAACACTTTTATTTTTCTATTTCACGGATGAACTGGATGCTATTTAAGACAGGGGTGCTCTCTCTATATTTGGGATAGAAGTAGGGGAGGGTGGTGGGTTCTCTGCCTGTCTGTAGAAGCAGCCCTTCTCCTACCCTGGCCGATTTTGGCCACGTGGGAATACTGCACAGCATTGGCCAGACCTTCCGGTTTGAAAGAAAAGTCAAGAACACGACTTTTCTTCTGAGAAATGTTCTGATCTTTGAGTGTGGGCGACAATTTTTTTGAAACATAAAAAAACTTATGCTGGCCAAATAAAATGTGCTTGTGGGCAACCAGTTTGTGACCTCAGGGTGCCTTCTCTAAGTCTAACACTCCACTAAGAGTCATTCAAAATAACTTCTATTCAAAGTAACCTAAGAAATATACCCAATTCCCTGGGTTTGCTTTCTAGCATTGTGATTTCAGGGGATGTAAGGGCAATAGAGAAAATGTTATTGCACACTTTTTAAAAAGGATAACTTAAATATCTCAGGCTCCAGTTTATGTGGTTCCAGATTTAAATGTAATAATCATCCTTGGTATAACATGTTTCTTTGGAAATGAAATTTGGATGCATTTCAATTTTTAATGCATGGAATTAGTATGATGGGGGTTGGAAAAGTTTCAAACTCCATAGAAGAGTAGCCACAAAAGAACATTCAAAGCAATAACTAAAAATCTCAGTGGTATATGCTTCAATTATTGGATCTTGGGTATTCAGGGCTGACTACATTTTCCTGCATATTGAATTATTGTAGCATTAAGTTCCTGTAACATTTAGGAAATAGATGGCTGAGAAGTGACTTAAAAGAGAAATGTAAAAAGCAGGCATCACATCCCTTTTTATTATCTTTATCTTTCTTCTCAAGGACAGAAGAGGCACTTTCCATCTGTTTAAATCTGGGGCTGGCATCTCCAGCCCTGAGGTGTGGGTTTCCCTGGCACACCTGACTTTGCACTGACCCTCTCAGACCTGCCATTTCATTAGGGAAATCTGCTCTTATACATGCTCATTCCCATCTGTGGTAAAGGTTTTCTTTGCTCTCTGCTGGCTTTGTTGATAGCTTTGTAGTTGGACATTGAAGCTGCCGATAGCATGGGGAGGCATGGACAGAGCATAATGGTAGCTCTGAGGTAAGCCCATTTCGTTCCTGTGCTGTGTTGAGTTTAAGTTTTTATGGCCTCTGAAGATACGATTTGGTATGTGCTGGCCGGTCGACAGAGGGAAAATATCCAGGAATAAAATCCAAGGTTGTTGCTGTTGCTCCTGGAACGTAAACATAGAGGAATGGTTAGTAGGATTTCCCTATGGTCCACAACAGTGCATGGGAAATAGGATTCATCTAAGATACTCACATCTGGCTAATAAGAAAGTGGTATTTTATTTCAGTCTTGATATTTCTCCTTGTGTGTTTTCTGTCTTGAGGTCTCTATGGAGAAGATGGAATTTGTATGTTTTTAGCTCTGTAGCCAAATGCCATCTAATCTCTCCTTAACCATGAATAAAGCCTTTACAAACACAGATATACTGGAGATCTATCTGCAATCAGGTAGGGGTGCAAACATGTTGCAGCTTGGAGACCAGGCATGTACATAGTTGCTTGATGTAATTTTTGTACTTTGGAAAGTAATTGAGAAAGGGTTAGGAACAGGCCAGTCTTTAAGTGAGTCATTTTAGAAAGGAGAAAACCATTATGGAAATTAAAAAGAAATATTTTAGATTCTGACTCAAGTTGTGGTATGAGTTTGGAATGTTCAAATCTGTTCAGCAAGAGCCAGAGATGGTTTCCTAAGGAGAAAGGCATAGGCTCATCAAATCTGGCCTCAGCCTCTCAATTTGGTGTCATAGGTAGACTCAGTTCTGATGGATCTTCTATGGGGTGACTGCTTAGTAACTGACATTGATGAAAATTCTAAGCCTGGCCCACGTAGTGTTGCAGAGCGTGCCAAAGTTAATTTCTTATTTCTAGCTATAAAATTGTCTGCCTTTTCCTAACCTCATGATCTTAGTCAGTCCTTAACAATCTGGTCATTAATTGCTTTATTGATGAAACTGATGTTGATAATACTTGCCCTCCTGCCTTTTGATAGTCATTTGAGATAATGAATCTAAAAGTGCTTTTCAAATTGCTCAATGATACAGCGAAGTAGGGAGTTGTTTGTCAATCTCTACTACAAGGATGATCCACAGAACTTTCCAGCCTAAGTCAAAAGGTTGTTTGTGGTAGCAAATGTCCCTAAGTAAGTCATTTAGGAGCACTGTCCTATTGCAATCATCCTCGTGAGTTTTGAGTTCAAATCTTTGCTTCACGAACTGTACAACTCGATGCTTTTTCATCATCTATAAAAATTCTACAAAACCTACCTTACATAGTAATTTTGAGGATTAAATGAGACAATATATATGAAAGTGCTCATAGTTAGGATCCTATTACTAGTAGATGCTAAATAAGTGGATTTGATTCACTGAGTCATACACTGGTAATAGTATAAAACATGTGCAATGTATATAATGGCATCCAAGACACTGTGAACCACTTTGTTGGCCAAGCTCATTTCTTTGAATAAATCTGAAGACGACGGAATTCAAAGCCTCTTGTACAAGTAGGAGACTGGCTAAAAGGTCCCTCCTCAATAAATATAGCTCCTGTAACAGTGTTATCCCTTTGGGAAAAAGCATTCCTCTTCCAAATGTCCTCTTTTACAAGGCAAATATCTCTGCATAGGAAGCACATGAATAGATTATTAACCGTTAGCTCTTCAATATGAATTGGTTGAGCTTGAGTTAGAGGACCATTTTAGGGACAGGATTAGATTCTAAGTTTAACAACTAAGGAGAATAGCTAATGTACTCAAATTATCATCACATTGCCCATAAATTCTACTACATATATGATTTTGGGTGTATGTAATTAAATAACAGTTTTCCTTCAGCATTGGAATATATGACTGTTTTTAGGTGAGTACCAGATGAAATATTTGACTTGTGTTTAGTATTAAGGTTATGTGAAAAAACATTTTTGTTTTTTAGGGTACCTAGTTGAATTTATGCCATTTAAATGTATGTTTGATGTCACTAACTGTGACAAAATTTACTGGATGGAGTTAGCTGACTACATGTAGTCCCACAGTAGAATAGGACCCCAAACAGGTTTGTCTTGAAAGGGAAACAAGATAGAGGGATAGATCTGCATCTTGGCCCATTGTCTAGAGAGAGAGGGTGGGTCTTATTAGTAATGAGAAGCTCTGGGGAGCCAGAGGGCAGCAAGAGAAAGGAGGGTGAACAAAAGGCAAGATGTTTTTAAAGATGTGTGCCTAGTGAATGTACAGGTGCTCAACCAATAATCGTTAAATGAATAAATTATGATTGTCTGCAGAAAGTTTATCCATCTTATGCCCTCATCAGTGAATATAAGAATGTTTGTTTTATAGCACCCTTACAAGCATTAAATATTTTTTAAAATTTTGTGGCAATCTGATAGAGCAATATATCACTTCATTTTTGTTTTTAATGTGTATTTAAAAGAACTGGTGCCAGTCTCTTCTTTTCACAGAGTGGGACAGGAAAAACCAGCTGACTGCTTGATCCTTCTGATTTCAATCACCTCAATCCATCCACTTTAATGTCCATGACTTTCGTGACAGTCACTTGCCCTCAGTGGGTTTGTTTGATCTGGGCTGTCCCTTAAAAGCAGTGGTCACTTGGACTTGGTCTGTTTAGCACTGACTTTGCCCTGAGCCAGCTTCTAGTCCTGACCTGCTCTGTACCAGGAGGTTACTGACATCTCCCTTAAATAAGGTCTCTGCTGAGAACATGTGGTATATCCACATCATTGTGCATTCTCAGGACCCTCTCCCACTCTCCTTTCCTTCTCTGCACCTATCTAATG
Source organism: Corynorhinus townsendii (assembly GCA_026230045.1). NCBI lineage: Eukaryota > Metazoa > Chordata > Mammalia > Chiroptera > Vespertilionidae > Corynorhinus > Corynorhinus townsendii. Next base: position 43,954,515 of record JAPDVU010000005.1, read on the forward strand.
TCCACCCATCTGCTGCTGGCTCAAGCCCCAGTTCCTTTTCCTATTGGATATATGACACAATTGACCAAACCACTCATTTAACGAGACTAAGTTTTAAGTAAATGACATAGACAATAATCAGTCTCTAAGAAAGGGTAAGTACATAATAATAAAAATAGGGTAGGTACATAATAACAGCAATGGTAGAAAGAGTCAATGGGAATTTCATCAGGACAGCTTCATTACTGAGGTGAAGAAGAATCACAAACCCAGGATTCAATTCAATGAGTAGGATGTTGGAGGTATAATAGCTCTGAATTCCAGTCTTCCAATTAGGGACTTACCACTAGTCCTATAGAAAATAGTTTAATCTCCACATCTTGGTTTTCTCATCTGTGGGACCAAACTCTGAGCTGGGTTGCCTGGATTATATATCCTAAGGCCCTGCCAAGTGGCTCAATTGAAGGCCTGATTTAAAGGAAGTGAAAAAGAAGATAAAAATGACACCACCCAAAGAGAATCCACTACTCAGCTCAAGTTGCTCTGTTCTGAGGAATTAGAAGCCATGATCTATGATTTGAGTATAACTCAGGGAACAATTTTGGTCTAACAACTTCAACTGTATTTACAACCTTTCCCCCACATCAACCCTCTGCTTTTTACTCTATAAACTTCCTCCTTTATGTCTAAAGAAATTCTGCCTAAATTCCTTGTGGGTCTGACCCTTTCTGAGCCTTAGTTTATGTTCTTTTGTTCTCGTACTTGACATGATCTCAAATAGTCTTGTAAAATCTTGCTTCTGTTCCCTTCAGAATTTTATATTCCTCCATGAGGCATTCTTTCCCCATTCCTTTAGAAAAATCACTGCATTGCTTTGGTAACTTTTTTCTTTTATTAATATAGATAAAAATTTCAAGTTCCTTAAATGATACAGATTGCCTTTTCTGGCATTATTGCTGTGTACAGAATAACCTAAAACAAAGTTATCTGAGCAAAGTTAACATTTGGCAAATCTGTATTAAACCCAGTAATAGCCGTTGGAATGTTTAGAGAGGATTGCTTAGAATGAAGCTGATAATCTGCTCTCGGGGAAACGTAGGGAGTCCGAAATGGCAGTGGACTGCTCAGCACAGTGTTATTATTCTCTGATCAATTCATGGATGTAAGCACTGTGTCAATAGCACTTTTTTTCATTTGTTCGTTTATTCAATAGATGTTCACTATCTCAGGGGCAAATGGGTATAGTTTGTTTCCAGGAAAAGATGAACTGTGCAAAAACTTAAAAATGGCAGTTATTCATTTAAGAAATATTTTTGAGAGTCTGCCCTGTGCCAGACTCTGTACCCAGAGCACGGATACAAAATACCAAGGCACAATTCTTGCCCAACAGAAGTTCATTGTCTAGTGCGAGAGATGGACAAACCAATAGTCAATTATAACAAACACAGTGTGACACATGCTCTGACAGGGGTCAGGACTGAGAGAGGCACCTCACCTCTTCTGGGAGTGAAGCAGGGGTTGGAGAGGAAGAGTTCCTGGAAGAATTAATGTTTGAGGCAGGGCAGGCGACATATGGAAAGATGGAATGTGGGATGAGAAGGAAGGTATCATATGAATGTATTAATGTCCTATTGCAGCTGTAACAATGATCGCAAATTAAATTTCAACTTCCTTAAATGATACAGATTACTAAGTGGTTTAAAAACACATGGATTCTGGAGGCCTGAAGTCAGAAATGAGCCTCCTTGGAATGAAATCAAGGTGCTGGTAGAGCTGTGTTACTTCTGGAAGCTTTAGGGAATAATCCAGTTCCAGTTTCTAGAAGCCCTCTGCATTTCTTGGCCCTTGGCCCCTTCCATTTTCAAGGCCAGTAATTGTAATCCTTCCCCTACTACCCTCTCCCTCAGTCACTTGTAAGAACCCTTGTGATTCCATTGAGCCCTCCTGGATAATCAAGGACAATCTCCCCATCTCAGAATCCTCAATATAATCTCACCTGCAAAGTCTTTTTTGTCATATAAAGAACATATTTACAGGTTCTAGGGATTAAGATGTAAACATCTTGGGGGTGGGGTGACGTCACCATTCTATCTTTCTCAATGAACAAAGGGCATTTTGAGGGGAAGGAGAAGGGACCCCAATCTGAAGTTATTTGAATATACTTTGAGAGGTTCAGTGCATAGTCTTAAAGACAGAAGAACAACTCAAGTCTAAACCATTTACCTTCTTATACATAATCTGAATTTCATGTTACTCCTGTGAAACCTCATTAATGGCCCCATTCAAGAGAAGAACAGCCATCATTTGATAGTTCTTAAAGAAAAATACAAATTAGGGCAGGGTTATCTCCTATAATGAAGCTACATGAAATTATACCTTAAGAAATAGTGTTGATTTAGAAACAGTTAAGTTTTGAGTAAAGCCTGCTGTTTGACTCAGTTTACCTTGCTTAAGAATCGCCTATTTCAGTTTGCTTCTCTTCCTGCTATTCTCTTCATATTTGCAGTTTAGAGTAGTAACCTGCAGGTGTGCCTCTTTATCACCTTCCCTGTCACTGAGACCAAATTGGGGAGCCTTGTGCCACCCCTGAATCAGCAGAGGCCTGCCCCACCGGTGTCAGCTGAGCCTGACCCAGCTGCTCTGTCAGCTTTGGCAGCAGCAACAGCCAGGGCATTTCAGGTCCTGCTGATCTCTCTGCAGTGCGGAGGCTGGCGTGGAAAGGCTGGTGGACGCTTGCTCTGACAGAGTGGGACACGGATAAACGCTGTCCCAGAGCTGCTATGCTGTCTGCTCTTGGTGGCTAAATATGAAAGTTTAGCTGCTGTGGTGGGTGGAAGGGTATAACTTTCTTACTCTTGGAATTAAACTTAGAGAGTTGATGATGAGACTTTGATAGAAAAGTGACTGATGAACTGACTCAAAGTTTCTAATACATTTGCCTTACAAGTGTTTTAACATTTATTACAAAATATTTAAATTCATATCACATTTACAAACCAATTAAAAAAGAAACTCCAAAACAAAGGAAATTTTAGACATCATGCATTCTTAAGACAGTCTTGTAAGCTAGGTTAAACAGTGCTCACCAGCCAAATGTGTTTACCAGTGCCCCATGGTGTGTTTGATGCTGGGGACTTCAGAGGTCTGTGTAAGTATGGAGCCAGTGTTCTTTCTTTCCTGTTAGAATTCCAGATTTGTTCCTATACTGGCTTGTCTTGGGTCCTGAGCCCTTTCTCTTCATTCTCTTTAGGACCCTGAAGTTGCTGTGGTGGGGCAGGAAAAGCTTGAACTCTGACGTCTTGGACCCAGAGCTGAATCCAGCCTCCACCACTTGCTCATTGTGCAAATATGAGCCAGTCACATGGTTGCTGTTTGCTGAGCACCATCTGTGTGCGTGACTCCAGGGCCCCCTCACATCAGGCAGTCAGCACAACCACCCTGTCCTGTTACAGATGGACAAGCAGAAAGTACACACACGCACTTAGTCCTCATGGCTCTGGGGCGATGAAACTGGCTCTGCATCCAGGGATTTCCGACAGTTTTCTTCAGGAAGAGGCGTTCGGCAGGGGAAGGTTATCTTTAGGGTGAGGGCTTGGTGGTGCACAGTTGGGGTGGCTCTGAGCCCCCAATCCTTCCTCTGGGAAAAGTTCTATGTCATCTGTTTTGATCATTAAGAATTTATTAGGAAAAAGGTTTGGAGTTAAAAAGTCATTTGAAAACAATTACATTTTAATTTTATTGTGCCTTTCTCAGTTCTTTAAGCTTTTAGAGACTCTTCATCTGTAAACTCAGGGTAATAATAGTACAATCTTTATAGAATTAGAGAAAAGAGTAAACGAAGTAAAAATGAGTGAACCATCTAGTATAGGATGGGACCTCCCACCCCAAATGGTTCTCTTCCCCCTTATCACACAGAGGTTTTGCCTCTAAGGTATGGCTCAACTGTGCCTGGGACACAATTTGAACCATTTACTCAGATATTTTTGCATTATTTACAATAATGGCTACTTAATTCAATAAACACTAGTTTAGAGTCAACTGTGTGCCGGGAAATGTGTTAGGTCTGTGGCCAGAGCTGCTGGTGGATAGGTGGGGTGGGCAGCCATCTAATATGGTGGCTATGAGTGTTGTCTCCTTTGGCCCCATACCACTCTGAGGAGTGTTACGTCTGAAAAGCCTTCTCTGAGGATCTATATCTATGTCTATGAATACATATTAATCACTGTTACTATCTCTATTTGTTAAAATATATTATTTTAAAAATGCATTTTATTATTTTTTTAAAAATTTATTATTTTTTATTGAATTTAATGGGGTAACACCAGTCAATAAGAATATATAGGTTTCAACTATGTATCTCCATGATACATGATCTGTATATTGCATTGTGTGGCCTTGTGTTTGGCTCTCTTTTCAAAATTTCTCACTAAAATTCAAAGCCATTAAGAGAGGCAACCGTTCAGTTTTTGTGTTTGTTCCCTAAGAGGACAACTATAGAGAAACTGAGGGTAGATTTGGATGAAGGCCTGAGATGAAGGAGGAGGATCAGTGGGGAGGCAGAGCAGCTCTAAGGACAACATTTATTTTCTCCCTGCTCGGTCAGAGTGCGCCTGTGCCAGTGGTCAAGGGGCTAAAATGACACACATGGTGTTCTCCGGGTCTTGGGCCTATAGCTCTGCCCTGCGGATGCCTGTTGGAGTCTGTCCACCGACGCAGGTGGGCTTTCATCTAGGAAAGAGGGAGCTTCAGGCCAGTAAACTCGAGGAGACCAGTTGATCAGATAACCAGGGTAGGGGAAAGGGGATGGGACAGATTAAGAAGTAGTGAGTCAAGGCCCCAGGGCAAATTATAACTCCCACAGACATTGAGTTTGGGGGGATAGGGTGAAAATACCAATTTCAAATAGCAACTTGCAAACCTACGAAAAGACTGACTTAGTTGAAAAAGACCTTAAGAGTTTTCCTAAGTTTGGTGATAATGAGGAGTTATCCTACTTCTAGGGCTGCCAAAAATAAGTTGTTCCATGAGCAAAAAAGGCCAGGTAAGAAAAGAAAGGTAAGAGATTATTCAGAGCAAGACATCTCTTGAATGATGATGTCCTGAATGAAGAGAGAGTCCACCCTATACCAAGAGGCTGGTCTGGCCAAGAAAAGATACTAAGAAACTTTTCAAGAGACTGGCAATGAAATGAACAATGACAATCACAAATATTGGCATGGACCAGGTGCTTATCGAAACCCTTTGTATGTATGAGCTCACTCAATCCTAATAACATCTGTATGAAACAGATGCTATTATTATCCTCATTTTACAGGTGAGCTGAGGCAAGCCAGGTTAAGGTGCTTGCCTAAGGTCAGTGGTGAGGCCAGAGTTCAAATTGAGAGCCTGATCCCACAACCCACGTTTTCACACATTTGCTTTCTCTCTACCAAGTACACCGGCAGTTTAGGAACAGTCCTATGAGACGCTAAGTCAGGAGCAGGGGTTTTTAACTGGGGCCAGACCTCCTGGAGTGGTAAGCAAAAGTTAGTGTGTCCGGTCTGGCCGGTGTGGCTCAGTGGTTGAGTGTTGACCCATGAACCAGGAGGTCACAGTTCAATTCCCCGTCAGGGCACATGCCCGGGTTGTGGGTTTGATCCCTAGTGAGGGGCATGTAGGAGGCAGCTCATTCTCTCTCATCATTGATATTATCTCTCTTCCTCTCTCCTTTCCTCTCTGAAATCAGTAAAAACATATTTAAAAGAAAAAAAAGTTAGTGTGTCTGTTAGTGAAGATTATTTTTCCAAAAGAGTAGGAGAACATAGTATTGGTCCCTTTTCCAGATAAATCAATGACCACAAATAAGTAAGAATTCCAGAGGGTTAGAGGTAATTCCTGCACACCACCCTCCTAACCAAGGCCAGGATTCTGGGAAGCCTGTTGGGCTATGGAGCCAAGGCTGACTGCCTGGTACTGTCAGCTGGATCGCCCAGAAAATGTGTTTCCAGGGATTCAGCTCTCTGTCCTTGTGGGAACTTTGGCTGGGAGGGATCATCGCAGGGTAAGCATTTCATTAGCCAGGTTTGGCTCAGTGTATATTGACTAGAAGATAAGGCCTGTTAAAATGGGAAAATGTCACTGCACTGGAACATTTTTCTTTTAAGTGCCATTATCTATGACTTCTACTGAGGGAAAAGCAAAGCAAAATCCTTATATTCTGGGCAAACACTTGTGCAATTTTCTGGTGACAATGGTTATAACTTACCTAGCTTCATAATAGACCTATCTTATCCATAAGACACAATGTAGCTTAAAAATCAGAAGCAATGCTGGGGATTGGGGAACAGGGCATTGCTCTTATTTTCAGATCAGACTTTGTGTTATTATAAGTCACTTTCCAGACACCTTAGACTAAGCAGATAGAGGTTCTCTCTGTGAAGATCAATATTGTCACTGGACCTGAGCAGCAAAGAACTATATATTTTTTCTGCCATCTACACCTAACAATGAGGAAGAGTGATGAATCAGGAACAACTGATGTGTTAGAGCAGGGGTGGGGAACATCTGGCCCACATGCCATATAAGCCCGAGAAATCATTTGATCTGGCCCTCCCAAGGCATTAGGGGAGAGTTAATTAAATGTTTGACCAAATATAGCAGGCTAAGTTTTAAACTGATAATTTTGTATGGCCCGAGAAAAATGTTATAAATATCCAAATGGCCCTTGGCAGAAAAAAGGTTGCCCAACCCCTGTATAAGAGTCACCTGACTGGTGTCTGAAAACCTACCATTTTGCTTTTGTAGAATATTAGCATGGCTTTCAACACTCTTAATCTTAGATTTCAGGAAGATATCTAAATATCCTTCCCACCATAAAGTACATTCTACAATCAGAGTCTGATATCAAGATCATATCTCTTCCTGTCCCTCAATTCTTTCACTCTGGTTTTAAATCCTACCTCTGTCATCAGTTACAACCTCATAAGCCTTAGTTTCACATCTTTCATATAGTTTCTAGTTTTTTGTGCTTGATTTATTGATTATATATTTGTAATTTTTTGTGGTTATGACAATTTTGGCCTAATCTATTTTGAGGCTATGAGTGTGTTCAAGTTTAGAGTTGTATCTTTGTGGTAAACTAAACTTATCATTTTGTAATGTATCTTTTATCTTTAGCAGTTCTATTTGTCTTGTATACCTCTTCCATCCTTTTCCTTTTAACCTTTTATATCCTTACTAGAGGCCCAGTGCACAAAATTGGTGCACAGGTGTGTGTCCCTCAGCCCAGCCTGCACCCTCTCCAATCTGGGACCCCTCGAGGGATGTCCGACTGCCCATTTAGGCCCAATCCCACTTGGGCTTAAACCGACAGTCGGACATCCCTCTCACAATCTGGGACTGCTGGCTCCCAATCGCTCAATTGCCTGCCTGCCTGATTTCCCCTAACCCCTAACTACCCTCTCCTGCTGGCCTGGTCACCCCTAACTGCCCTCCCTTGCCAGCCTGGTTGCCCCCAACTTCCCTCCCCTGCAGGCCTGGTCACTCCAACTACCCTCCCCTGCAGGCTTGGTTGCCCCTAACTGCCCTCCCCTGCTGGCCTGGTTTCCCCCAACTGCTCTCCCCTGCAGGGCTGGTCACCCCCAACTGCCCTCCCCTGACAACCATCTTGTGGTGGCCATCTTGTGTGTTGGAGTGATGGTCAATTTGCATATAACCTCTTTATTATATAGGATGTTTTAGCACATTTCTTGTAATCCATAAGTAGCTGTTTCTTAAATATATATATATATAGTCTTATTAAAGGCTAATCAACATCCTTGACCCAAACAATATAAGAACCTTTGAATATTTTAACTCCCACCATCTTTCCTGATTTACTGGTACATGTTATTTTATCATATACTAGTGGCCCAGTGCATGAAATTTGTGCACAGAGGGGGGATTCCCTCAGCCCAGCTGCACCCTTTCCAATCGGGGACCCCTTGGGGGATGTCCAACTGCCAGTTTAGGCCCGATCCCTGTGGGGGCAATCTGGGACCACTGGCTCCTAACCTCTCACTTGCCTGCCTGCCTGATCACCCCTAACTGCCTCTACCTGCCTGCCTGATCGCCCCCAACTGTCCTCCCCTGCCAGCCTGATCTTGCCCCCAACTGCCCTCCCCTCCTGGCCTGATCTCACTCCCAATGGCCCTTCCCTGCTGGCCTGATCTTGCCCCCAACTGCTCTCCCTGTTAGCCTGATCACCCCTAACTGCCCTGCCCTGCTGGTCTGATCTCGCCCCCAACTGCCCTGCCCTGCTGGCCTGATCTCACCCCCAACTGCCCTCTCCTGCCAGCCAATTTGGTTGGTTTCTATGCTTGTCAGCGTCAAAAGCTCCACCTCTTAGGCAGACATTGGCTCCTCACAGTTCACCCAGATTTGGTTCTGATTGCTCAGTTTTTATGCCAGTCAGTGTCTCCAGGCCTATCTTTGGGCCTGATCAGAGAGGCAGGGCTGATCAGCAGCCTCCCCGCCCCCGCAGAGGCCAGTGGATGCTGGTGAAGCCCAGAGAGAAAGAGAGAGGTAACAGCTGATCAACAGCTGCCACGGAGGCTGCAGATCAGACCCTGCCTCTCTCTTTGGGCCTCTCTCCAGGCCTGCTGCACTGGCAGCAGTCAGTGCTGGGTCGCCACGGCAACCCAGCACTGACTGCAGGATTGACTTCCAGTGTTTGGTTGAGCCTTTGGTTGGTCGTTATGGACCCTGGGTTTTTATATATTAGGATTTTATTTCAACTCCTTTTGTTTTGGGCATTACAGTAGGTGCTATGTGTACTACCTTAGTTCCTCTTTCAGGACTGAGACATAACTTCTGCCAGCTACTGGGATTGTTGGTGTCTGATGGCTCTCAACTGAGTACTCACTGGGAAATCTCAGCAGACGAGAATGACTTTGCCCAAAGTCATGACCGTCCCTGGAAGCAGTTCATATTTAAGAATGGTCAGTGTGTATATGTGTATATGTGGGGATAAAGGCCCATTTATGTAAAGGTGGAGTTAACTCTGATGGCCATTGCAGCTTCAGAGCTCTCTGTGGGATCAGATGATGTTTTGTTGTGATTATATCACAATTCAACTTCTTTCTCTACCATTTCTACTTCATTTACTCCTCAACAGGCATGGCCTGCTACAAAGCTCTTCCTCAAATTTCACATAAACCTTAGACTCATAGTCAGTCATTTCCCAGGGAATCCCACTTGGGTTAAGTGTTCATGGCCAGTGTTCATTTAGACTTACTCACATATTTTCCATTTTATTTGCAAATAATTTCTTCTTGCATCTGGGATTAATTTCCTTCTGCATGAATTATATCCCTTAAAATTCCTTTAGACAGAATATGCTTAGTGAAAATCTTCATGTTGCTTTGTTCTGAAAAATAATTTTAATGGGTATGAAATTCTACATTGATAATTATTTTCTTGCAGTTCATTGAAGATATTATTCTACTATTTTCTGATTTTTATGGTTGCTATTGCAATTTTAGATGTCAAATGAACTGTCACTTATTCAATTGAAGGTAATCTGTTTTTTTTTTTTTTCTTTAATCTGCTTTTCAGATTTTTTTGGTCTCTGATGTTCTGAAGTTTCATTATTTCTACCATAGTGTGTCTAAGGGAGGATTTATTTGTATTTAACTTATTTTTATTTCCAGGCTGCTGGAGATGGAAGTCTTCTGAGCCTCAGTTTTCACTTCTGTAAAATAGTAATGATGATAATTTCTGTTTTAGTGTCTGTATCTCTATAGAAAGAGAAATGTGGTGGCAACTCAGAGGAATGGTTTGCTTAACCAGGCTGTTCTTTCAGCATTTCCTTCAATTGACCAACCTTCCCAACTCTTGATGTTGTAAATCTAAAAATAACATACACTAATAATCGTGCCATCTGGAGGTGTGGTGCACCTGTTCTCCTTTTCCCTCCCAGAACACGTGTACTTAGCTACAAAAAAGGGGCTGCATTCTATGCAGTTTGGCAGAATGATAAGGGAAGACATTTGCAGAATTTGAACCCTGAAGCATTTTTCCTGAAATAATCAGAGTCTCTGTTTTGTGTAGCCAGCATAAAGAAAGTACTTTTCCGATTCTACAATTAATTTGATTCATGCAGATAGCTTATTCTTTAAAATACATCTAGCACTAGAACTTAAATGATTGTCTAAACTACAGAATTATACAGATCACTATTTAACAAGCTCTTTACTTTATGGAGCCTGTACACTCAGTCAGAAGAAAAAAAGTTTTTTAGTCATAGAACTTTTAAAAGTCTTTCCAATATTTTGTCAGCCACCCATATTTATTCAGCACCTTCAGGGCTTTTAGGTGTGGAGACTAGATAGATACACAGAGCACAGAAGTAGTAAATTTGTTCTGCTTTTAAAGAGTTTCATAGCATTTTTATGCTTTTTGCTGTGTTTATTCTTCAAAGCTACTGTTTTTTCCTTTCCCAATGGTGGGCAAGAGGGCATTTCTCAACTTCTCCTCTTTATGTCTCCATCAGAAGGCTCTCAAGGTGAACAATGATGTATTCCCTCCTGACTGTAAGTGAGTGAGTAGTCCTGAGCTGCCAGCTGCCTGCTAGAGTGATTTAGCCACTGTGTGCCTGCACCCAGAGCTCAGAACATGAGTTGGGCAACAACTCAGTCTAAAAATAAGTCTGCAGCCACATTCCGGTCACCATGCTGTGGGCACATCATGCCCTGCAGCCTTTCAGTAGGAGCACGGCAGGGCATGTGGGGCCACCTTCTGTATCTGCAGGCCTCTATGGCAACCATTCTCTGTCATATCAAGTTTCTTTTTCCTTTTTTTAATTAAATATATTTTTATTGATTTCAGAGAGGAAGGGGGAGGGAGAGATAGAAACATCAGTGATGAGAGAGAGTCATTAATTGGCTGCCTCCTACACATCCCACACTGGGGATCAAGCCCACAACCCGGGCATGTGTTCTGACTGGGAATCGAACCATGACCTTCTGGTTCATAGGTTGACACTTAACCACTGAGCCATGCCGGCTAGGCCATATGAAGTTTCTTATACAAGGCTTGGCACACAGAAAACCATTGTTGGGATACTGGTGATGGGCTGGCGGAGTTATAACCAGAGACAGTGCTGTGTTTGTCAGTCCTTATGCAGGAGAGGGCAGAAAGCCTGCCTTTCTTCAGTGATCTTAATAGACACATTTCCTGAAAGCTTCCGAGGCTAATTGTAGTGAAAATGTGCCAGGTAGACCCTGTTCATGCCAACCATAATTAATAGTGTTATCGTCTTCAAGGCCATAATGCTCATCAGTTATTAATTAGCAATTCATTTTGTTGAATAAATAATACTTATGATTGATGATAGAACTTGTAATTGGGCACTAGAAGTGGCCCTCCTGGGATTGGCTTACCAGCAAATATTAACCACAACGTAGTAAACAAAAAACACAGAGATCATGCCGGAATATTCACAGTAAACAACTGTGACACAGCCAAGGTGTTCCTTCTCAACCGGGGACAAGTCCGTCTTGAGTGTCGGATGTTTCTCCTGGGCCTGAGTGTATTAATTGTTTCTGGTCACAATGGGGGTTTCCTATTTTCTCTGAAGCTTGTAATCAGCCACCTTATTTTTCTTCCCTAAAAAGTAAATTGTTCTTTGCTAGACATTCTATTGACTTTGAATTACTCTTGTGATAGGTTCTTCTGAAGTATTGTCATGACACGTGCACACAAACTTGAGGGGAAAAAGTGTTTTTACAAAAAGGTAATGATTGAAAATTTTATTTTAAATGATTCCTTAAATTGAATTCACTTTAGATTAACAGATTTTCCTGCCCAATTGATTTTCTGGCATCCATGCAGTCATCTAGAAGAGATAAAATGGGGGTTCATTTAGTCCCCAGCTCCAAGGAAACTGAGAGCCTGGCAAATTGAACCAGCAAAGCTTCCTTCTCGCCTGCTCGGTTGGAGCAGGACAACCGGGGCCGGTCAGCTGCTGACCAGATGCTGCCTTCAATTAATATTCCAACCCTCAAAGACATTTATCGCTCACCCTCCAAAGCAGAGCGGCTGAGTAATAAAGGGAAACACTACAGCCATTTTTTTCAAGAGCATTTATAATGGCTAAATTGCTTGAAATAAATTAGCACAAAAAATAAACATAGTTTGTATAGTATCTGTAAAACAAATTCCTAGTCTTGGGAAAATAGACAAAGTACGAGCTTGCATTTAACAAGCACATGCAATATGCTTCATTAAGACAGGGCTGCTTTTTTTTTTCTTCTCCAATTTAAAAAGGGTTAATAAACTCCAAGATATCATTGCCAGTTAAACAGGTCCTGCAACATTTTAAGGGAAGTAAGAGGCTACAAAGGAGATAGTTAAAAAGAAACCAAGAGACTGTGTTGTAATGCTAACAGGCAATTAACAAACTCATGGGTGTTAATTATCTTCATACTGTATCATGTTCAATTAGCTTAGTCTCTGCAACAAAGGCAACGATGAACAATTGCTTTGATAGGCGTACAGTACTTCATTTGTAGTTAATCGGTTTAAGCCCTCTGGTTGCTAGGTTACCTCAGTCTCTAGAGGTAAAAAGCTGTACAGATGCACTATGTTTAAATGACTACAGAGAACTGTTTAAACTCAAACCATGTATAACTCTTTATTGATTTTTCACAGAAGATCTCAGCTCTGATGATAAGGTTTTGATATATTTTCCTGCTACAGCCAGTTCCTTGGAGTATTGCAGAAAAAAAAAATCTGTCAATATGCTTCTATTATGATCTCTTGATCTGTGCCTATAAAAACCTTTAGCCGCAGCCCTTATTATAAATAATGGAAGAAGCAATATCTGTTTTTTTTCCACACTGTATTACATGAAGATTTTTTTCTTCATTGCCTTTGGATCCAAATTACAGGACTCCTTTCTGTACCCATGCTCTAAAATAATAAAGAAGAAGTTCCAGCTCTAATTAATTTGATTGACTCTCAGCAGGATAGGATCAGCTGTAGCATCATGAACTTTAACAATAACTACCAACTGATGGGCAGTTCACATCAATAAGACCATCACTAGCCTCTCTCTCACCTGTCACCAGGCGGGGAGTGAGCAATAACCAGCCCCCCACAGATGCTCCCCGCTTAGCGCTTTCTGCCCTATTAGCAATTTATAATGGTGATCAAGAAACAGTCAGCGGCAAATCAAGACAACTGTCTGGCTGCCTGTTTAATTGGCCTTGTTTGCTTTTTGATAAATGGCTCATGACGACTATAGGCCCCTGTATTTTGACTTTTAATAGGCCACAGTGATTAGACTACCAACAGATACTAGGTCAAAACTGAGGAAAGGTGCAGAAACTGTTAATTAATATCAATAATAGGCAATTATTAGTTAGACAGAAGGACCTACTAGCTGCGAGCTCTAATGGCTCAGAGCTAACTGGGAGAGAAGCTCTGCCAAATTAGCATAACTGTGTATGCAGACTGCATGGTGGATCCTAGCAAGCATCTGTTATGTTAGAAATTCAAATAGAATTTCTGCCTTTGGAGTGAGATTCGCAGAGTCAGCAGTCCCTCGTGGCCGTTTCAAGGCACTAACAATACCCTAGTGACTGGTGTCCTTCCAAATGGGCTGTGTTTCAGGCTAAGAATTAAATTGCACCTTTTCTTTGGGGTTGTGCTGTTGAGGAGCTTAAGGGGGTCACTGTCCTTTGGCCAGCAGAGGGTGGAGGAGAAGGATTCGCATGGGAGCCATACTGTCCTTAGAGGGAAGTGTAATGTGGGCCCCGCAGACTAAGGGAAGGACATGGAGTTTCTATGTTTGTTGTTTCATAATTAGCACCAAAAACATGACTATGTCCAACATGTCACACATGCTATATATAATCCTCACAGTATGATTCTTTGTTATTCATTCCTTGAAGTATGTATGTCTGGGTGTATGTAATTTTAAAAGGCTGATAGTATGTTTTCGAACATAAAAAAGAGTTAAGATGGAGTAACAATTAACAATGATATTATAGGAATCATAAATACTATTCCCTACACTTGTTAATGACATTAAGGTCACCTTGGGCAAAATCCAAATGATAGTCAAAGAATGGTAGAATTGGAAAGAACTTAGGGATCAATCCTTAAACACAACTTGAGAAACTAAGATTCAGAGAGGTCAGGACACCTAGTTAGAGTCACCCAACTGGTTCAGCGCATGGCTAGAAGCAGACATAGGTTTCTCAGTTTTCCTGCCTAGAACCCGTAGCCTGACCTTGCTGCCTCCCTAAGAAGCTACGGGTTTCTACCTGTGACTTAGTGTCTGGTAGATATTTCTAAAACAAATGTTTGAAATGTAAGTGTGAAATATATGCAAGAAGTGCTCCTGCCAAAGAATTGTATGACATTTATGAATTAGCATGTTATCAAACATACTTTATTTTTAGGATTAAAAAAAAAACTTGGTTAGAAAATTCTAAAATCTACAACCACCTCTTGAGATGTTACATATTTTAATGTCAGGCACAGATTCTTTTTGGAAGGGTGAATTATAATTATGTTATCCCTTATTTTATTTTGAGCTTATTTTCTTATACACCTTGCTTGAACCAAACAGGGCAAGGATCTGTGTGTGGTGCCCTTTTCTTTCCCCATCAGAGGACTGACATTTAAGACCCATTTGACTAAACATTTTCAAGATCTTTAAAATAAATTGGTGTGTGTGTGTGCGCACACACACACAGCATGGGTGTGCAAACATGTATAGGGTCAGAATCTACTTCTTCAAAAATTGAAATTGAACTGTGGATTATAACTAACTGCAGTTTTCTCCCTTTTTCAACCTACCTCCCGTGCCCCCTTCCTCCCCTACACTCTCTGCCCTAATATTAAGGAAATCTCTTCAGGCTGCATCTTTTCTCTGATTGTGCTGGACCATTAATCCTTTTTAGTATCACAGTGTCAGAGAAAATGGGGCTACTTTTTCATCTCTGTTTCTGCAAAAATACTTTGAAAGTCATCTGGTTTTAAGTCTATAAGGAAACTCTATTTATGCTTAAAAATAACATTTTCAAATAATTCATCTCTGAGAATAAAATCTTTTAAAATGATGGAAATAATAACACTTTTTAAAATTTCACCCTTTTACTCAACAAAAATATTTGTTGAGCCCTGGGCCAGGATGTAAAAGAACCATAAAAATAATGATCATCATAGTACATTTACAAATTATTTACTCCTACCATGTGGTCTCTTTGCTAAACATTTTATATGTCTCAGCCATTTAATTTTCATAGCAACCCAGTGAAGTAGTTGCTTAAATACCCATTTTACAAAGGAAAAGATGGAGGTTATCCAAATTTCCATTTAAACTAAATTTAAAATTTAACACTTTGCAATTAATATAAACTCTTTTAGCTTTTTTGAGGATTTAAAATATTTCCCCAATTCATCTATATTAAAAATATACTAGATAATATGTTTTAAACAAAGTTTGGGAAGCAACAACACTATGGTTCATTTTATAATTTCTTCAGGCGTTACCTTTTTTTTCTTAAGCTAGAGAACATGCATAAGTGTCACTGTGGCATTTTAAACTTTAATATTTCTGGAGTGAGAAGAAATAATATATGTATTTTAATTATTAGGGTTCAGTTATTTTATTCCTGTAAGTTCAACATGTTGTGGCATTTGCTGCTTAAGATGTATTCCATTTTATTTTATTTACCACAAAGAAATAAAAATATGCTACCAATAAAACTATGACAGAATGCTTTTTAATATTTTCTTTTGGGCCATCAAAAACATGGGTGATACCTCATTTCTTTAAAAAGTGCTTCATTCTTACCTCTGAGATTTTCTTCCATGTCAGTAGCATCTATTCAGCAAGTTTTGACACGGGTACTTTTAATGTTCTCATATGAGCAGAACATGACAACCCAGTCAGGACTCAGGCTAGCTGGTGATTATAGTATGATCTGGATTTCAGAGATGTTAAAATGTACAAAAAGATGTACACCTTATAATCCATGAGATGTGTTGGAACACCCATCAGTTATCTGTCAGTGTCCAAATATACATAGTTATATAATTTTCAGTTAAGTAAATTCAGTAATTAATTTCAGCATATTGAGATGATAAGTGGTCACAAATGTTTTTCTCATAGCAGTGTTTACAGACAAGTTGTTGATAGTGTGTTGTCTAAATGGTGAATATGGTGAGAAATCTTGAAAAGTTTTTCCACTATATATATCAGTAGCTGGATAGGAGACTAGTAAATAGAGTCTTTGGGGTTTTTCTTTTTTGTGTGCTTACGTTTTCTCAGATACCTACAGATAGGGAGTAGGTTGTCATGTCCTGCGCACGTGCACGTGCGTGTACATGTGTGCGTGTGTGTTTTGTATTTGTTACTAAGATTGGCCTATGAAGTTTTTATGAGCCAAATTCTACATGTGGCCAATTATGCCTTTAGTGCTTTAGTTGTATCAAGAGCACCACCATGGCCTATGAATGGAGGAATCTTTCTCTCTAGCTTGTTGGCGCCAGGAGCACCGGGAAATTATCCTTAGAAAGTGTGAAAAGTTGAGGTCTCAGACTTAAGTGGGCTTCAGAGTGTGTGTCTATAAGGGGGAAGGCCCTAATTCGATCGGCACCTGTGAGCCTCATGTGGGCATCAGTCTCTGGTTTTGGTGATGTGCTAGAATGTATAGAACCTACTATTCCAAAAGAATTTTCTGCTTCATATTCTGTCTAGGACTAGTCCTATGGCACTTTATTCTATTTTTTTTTCCTCCTTGGCAAATGTTAGTGCTTGGATAGATATTGACATTTATTTTTAAAATTATAATAAATGTATTTTTATTGGTTTTGGAGAGTAAGGGAGAGGGAAATAGAAACATCAATGATTAGATAGAATCATTGATCGGCTACCTCCTGCACGATCCCCACTGGGGATTGAGCTGCAACCTGGGCATGTGCCCTTGACTGGAATCAAACCTGGGACCCTTTAGTCTGCAGGCCAACGCTCCATCCACCGAGCCAAACTAGCTAGGGCTTAAATATATTTTTTAATTTATTTCATAGAGGAAGAGAGATACAGAAACGTCAATGATGAGAGAGAATCATTGATCGGCTGCCTCCTGCATGCCCCACACTGGGAATTGAGCCCACAACCCAGGTGTGTGCCCTGACTGGTGACCTCCTGGAAGCTCAACCACCAAGCCACCCTGGCCGGGAAATATTGACATTTATTGAACCCATTTCCATTCATGCCTAATGTAGTCATGACTGCTAATAAGAGGCTGGTAGTCTTCCTCATGGGAAGTAACATATTAGTGAAGAGCCAGGGTTTTGCAATCATGCAGGCCTGGGTTCAAATCTCAGTACAGCCACTTATTAGCTGTGTGATTTTTGGCTCAGTTTTCTCATCAGTAGCATGGTGGACTATGATACCTACTCCATATCTGTAGGTATCTGAGAAAATGTAAGTGATACTCTTTGTCTCATTACTAGGTCTAGTAAATACACAATTGATAATGCTCATTGTCATTATTATTACTATTATTAATAGGCTCTGTCATGCTGTGGGGCACCAGGACCACAAGAGGTCATGACTTCCAGAACTCTTTTCTATGAATGGGTAACATTTTCAGGAATCATTTCTTAGTGATCAGATGGGAGTCCACTGCTTTCCCAATACCCTCCCCTTGTTTGGAGTCTGGCTCTCCAAATGGGTACCTGTCTTCTCCCCCTACACCTGAATTGCCTCCATTTATAATGTTCTGATTAGTTATGTCTTGATCTATTATTGATACATTTCCATGGATGTGTCTTTTTAAACACAGAATGGTCAGATGAGAATTAGATTGGAAAATGTCATCTTAGGTCCTACTTACTCATTGCCCTTTTGACAACTAGCTATGCAACTTCCCTCATCAGTAAAATATTTTCACCATGGTGCTACCTCATGAGGCAATCACTCATCCTAGTGACTATTTAGTGAGCATCTGTTCAGTGCTATTCTGGGTATTAGTAATAACATTCCATGATTCACCTCTAATTTTTGTGATAATCTTGCAAAAATATTATTATTCTCCCCGTTTTAGAAATGAAGAAAGTAAAGCTTAAGAATCTCAACTGTGTTGTTAACCTGTGTGATTTTGGGTAATTTAATTAATTCCTTTAAGTCTCAACCTCCTCATCTGGAAATTAGAGGGGCTTCTAATTGTTGCCTCACAGGCATGTATGGATGACAGGAAATGATGCGTATAGGGCCCTTGACACAGTTACACACGCAGTAGGTACTATAAGAATGTTTGGTGATAGGACTTGTCAAGAGGCACATAGCTAGAAGGGACAAGCTAGATTTTAGTCCAGGTCTGTCTAGCTCTTTGAACATATGCAAGAAAGCCCATGTAACACAAGTGCAAAGTGCCCTCTGAAGGCCCTTCTGTCTGTCATAATCCTGGAAGAGGGAGTAGCTGCCTCCCCTCCCTCCCATTCTTGGGGATTCCTCTTTCTCCCTCTCTCCCCCCTGGACTGTTATCTGTTCTCCGATGCCACATGGGCTACATGGGAGCACCATAGGCACTGGAGGGAATTTTCTTTCTCTTAAAGGCTGCAGGCATATCCTTTTAAAAAAACATCGTGGTAAAATACACATAACTTAAAATTTGACATTCATGACATTTAGTATAGTCTTAATGTTGTACAACCATCACCTGAAACTATCTAATTTCAGAACATTTTTATCATCCTTAATGGAAATCCCTTACCCAATGCACAGTCACTCCACCACCCTACACCCCATGGCAGCTACTAATCTGCTTTCTGTTTCTATGGATTTGTCTATTCTGAGTTTCATATAAATGAAATCATACAATAGGTGACCTTTTGTTTGTCTCATTTCACTTTGCATAATGAGGCTTGTCTGTGTCGCTTCCCTTCTCTATAACAGCTCCAGGTGGACAGTGAAGAAAGATTTCCATTATTTTCAGCAAGTCCTCTTGTCCATTGACTCTCACCACCATCGTGGCCAGTCAGCTTTACTATGACAAAGCTGACTATTTTCATAGAACTTTCCTGCTGTGCACTGGATAGCATCTGTAAGCCCCTCAAATGCGGTGAGTCAGCTTGTGAAAGAAAGGTTCTTCTGCTGTGATGGTTTGTGGTCTTTGCTTCTGTAGCCTGTTCTCGTCCAGTAGCAGATTGTGTTCCTTTTAGAATAACAAGATATTAAGATGTCTTGGAAAGGGCAGAGCTTTATCCCAGCCTCACTCATGATTTGTGTAGGAGCCTGGGCCATCCCACATACCACTTAATAATTTTATCTGGAAATGAAGAGCTTTGATGCATCACCCAAGCAGGGCCTAGAAGAGGGAAATAACAATTCACAAGGCATTCCAAGCCTAAAATTCTACCCAATAGAATAGATATTTTTATAATCAGGAACAATGGGTTGCCAAATTACAGCAGACCACAATGTACATAAAATTAAGAGTTAAGGGGGGTGGTTTACTAGTGCATAGAAAGAATGGGTTGGGTGTTGAAATTGAAGTCTCTGGTTTCTTTGATGCTTGTATTTCTCACTGCAGATGATTACACTGGCATATTGGTTTTATTAAAACAAAAGCAATAGCAATCCAATTACACCAAAAAGGCAAGAAGAGTTTAGGTTATGGGTAATACCAGAAGGCAGGACTGGATAATCTGCTGATTTCTTCTCCAGTCTCATAATGCAGTGTGTCTGAGACCTCTTTTAGCTTCTTGGGGTTTTGTGGGAGAAGAAAGAGGAAATTCCATATGACAAGAGGCAGGGCAGCTTATCAGCTCTTTACCTGTCTTGGTTTATGCATATTTTGCATAGTGATTTCTGTTTGGAAATTAATTTATAGCAATTGCAGGTGGCAGAAAGCTTGTTTCAAGGCAGGATTTGAAGTGAAAAAGAAAGGACCTCATACAAAGCTTTCTTCAAAGCAGGTCATGATGAGTGAAGGTGTCTTGTTGGGAAAGAAAGGAATTCCCCACAGACCCTGCCTTCTCATCCGGCTGACAGCTCTATTGTAGGTATGGTGCCTCCTAGCTGTCAGTCATTTGAGGGAACCTCTGACTCCAAGACCTCCCTGGGTTATTAAAGGGGGACGGCATGCATATGTCAGGCTGATGATGGTGTACATGACATAGAAACTGTCACAGAGCAAAGATGGAGGAAACTGAGCACCTGGCTCCCCAAAGTGGCCACCAAATCATGCCTGATGTCAATGTCCCACTAGAAGGCATATTGCCTGAGGGTCAGAGGTAGTGGTGTGTGTGTGTGTGTGTGTGTGTAAAGAAGGGAGGGGTGGAAGAAAATATCTTAGGATTTTCAGTTTTTCTTATTTATTTCACACACACAAAATTCTGAATTAACACCTCCATTTATGTGCTTGATGTTACTGCTGAATAACTATATAGAAGGATTTGACATCTGGAACCTTACTTGTTTCTGCAGCAGTTGGTGAGCTGTTCATTAGTGAGAACTAAAAATGCCCAAATAACAATACCCAGGATTGCTGCTCATCTATACTTTGAAAACAGACATACATGTCTCTACATTTAAATAAACACGTGCTTTAATCTTACTTATTGCCTAAATATGGAATTGAATTTGAAATAAATCCATCAGGAATCTGTGCTTAACAACACATTTAAATAATCACCAATCTGCACCAATAGCTCTGTAATGATTTATTGTCATTTCAGTTTCCCAAACTGAAGGCTCTGTTCAGTCACTTGGAGTTTCTTATCCAGACCCCATAGGTTTGAGAGATTCAGAGAGTTTTCTATATGCTGTAATCTTCACCAGTGGTAGCTCATTCTAAAGTTGAATCTGTTCCAGGCGTAAATATTTGTTAATAAGTTTTGAAAGCCAAAATAATAAATGATGCTTAGAAACCTTTTATAACAGGCCTAGAATATATTTTTAAAGCAATTTGAAATATATTTTCAATATATGTGTACAGGTACATAGTTCTGGAGGACAAATTCATTCACTCAATAAATAATAAGGTATGCAAAGTAGATGATGTTTAGGCATGATTAGACTGATGGGCTGCTCTTCAAATTTAACTAAAGGGATGGGTGTTTTAAACCTCATGACTGATGCATGGCTTTGGACTGCATTGGACTTGATTACATAATGTGCTGAAAGAAGATGATGGAATCCCTCAGAGATCTGGGAAGTACATGCGCTTCCTTCTCAGCAGCTTCTGGACAGAGAGAAGTTCTTTTCTGGGAAGTTTTAGATTTACACATTTTGAGGAAATAGAGTTCAAGAAATATGGGTTTCATTTTGAGATCTGTTCTAGGACTTAGAGTACTCAAGGATTGGGAACAATATTTATCCTGGAAAGATGCATAAAATGGTGTGATTCTTTAAAAAAAAGTCTCGAGTATTTCCAAAGTAAATACCTTATTAATACAATATGCTATTATCATTTCTTTTTTTAAATTTAATAAATGTTTATTCAGATTATTACAATTGTTTCTCCTTCCCCCCCCCCCCCACAGAGCTCCCCTCCACCCGGTTCTCACTCCACTTTCTGCCCTTACCTCCCCCCCCCCGTACTGTCCTCATCCATAGGTGTACGATTTTTGTCCAGTCTCTTCCCGCACCCCCTCATACCCCTTCCCCCCTGAGAATTATTAGTCCACTCCCATTCTTATGCCCCTGATTCTATTATATTCACCAGTTTATTCTGTTCCTCAGGTTTTTGATTCACTTGATTTTTTAGGTTCCCTTGTTGATAGATATGTATTTGTTGTTCATAATTTTTATCTTTACTTTTTTCTTCTTCCTCTTCTTAAAGAATACCTTTCTGCATTTCATATAATACTGGTTTGGTGGTGATGAACTTCTTTAGTTTTTTCTTATCTGTGAAGCTCTTTATCTGACCTTCAATTCTGAATGATAGCTTTGATGGGTAATCTTGGTTGTAGGTTCTTGCTATTCATCACTTTGAAAATTTCTTGCCACTCCCGTCTGGCCTGCATAGTTTCTGTTGAGAAATCAGCTGACAATCATATGGGTGCTCCCTTGTAGGTAATTAACTGTTTTTGTCTTGCTGCTTTTAATATTCTCTCTGTCTTTTGCTCCTGGCATTTTAATTATGATGTGTCTTGGTGTGGTCCTCTTTGGATTCCTTTTGTTTGGGGTTCTGTGTGCTTCCTGGACTTGTAAGTCTATTTCTTTCACCAGGTTGGGGAAGTTTTCTGTCATTATTTCTTCAAATAGGTTTTCAGTATCTTGCTCTCTCTCTTCTTCTGGCACCCCCATAATTCTGATGTTGGTAGGCTTGAAGTTGTCCCAGAGGCTCCTTACACTATCTTCAACTTTTTGGATTCTTTTATCATTTTGCTTTTTCGGTTGAGTGTTTTTTGCTTCTTTGTATTTCAACTCTTTGACTTTATTCTTGTGTTCCTCTAGTCTGTTGTTGGGTCTCTGTATAATATTTTTTATTTCAGTCAGTGTATGTTTAATTTCTAGTTGGTCCTTTTTCGTATCTTTGAGGGTCTCATTATATTTATCAGCATTTTCTAGGATACTCTTGAAAAGCCTTATAACCGTGGGTTTGAATTCTATATCCAGTCATTTGTTTTCCTCCATTTGTTTCATTTGTGATCTGTTTCTTTGTTGCTGCATTTTCACTGCTTCCCTGAGTTGGTAGGGTAGCTTTGTGTTCTAGGTTTCCTATATGGCCCAGTGGGTTGGCCTCCCAGTTACCTGAGGTGGACACTCTTGGTACACCCCTTTGTGGGCTGTGTTATAGCCTTGTTGTAGTTAAGTCTTGATTGTTGTTGGTGTCACTGGGAGGAATTGACCTCCAGGCTAGTTGGCTGTGAGGATCAGCTGTGTCTACGCTGGGAGAAGTTCAGGGCTGGAGACAGCCTTATAGGATTAGACTTGCCAAATTGCAAAAGCTTCTGTGCTCAGCTTGGATGGGGTGGAGTCTCAGGGTGGAGCAGACAGTCTTGGCTTCCCGTCAGCCCTGCCCTTGTGCGCGCACGCGCTCCTCCAGACTCTGGCTTCCCCACCTCCCGAGCCTCCGCCTGAGAGTCCAGATTCCCCCGCAAGAGTGTGGGTCCCCAGGGGTTCGCCTGGAACTGGGGTTCAGTGCATTCAGGAGCTTCCGACTCCCTTCTGCTAGGGAAAGCCTATGGCAACCTCCACAGTCTTTGTGTGCACTGGTGGGCGTGCACCTCCAGATCCCTGCCCGTTGTGGCTCCCCCCCGGATCTCTGAGTCTCTGAGTGCCTTTCTCTCTACCTGACAGTCCAGACTCCCCCTGTATGAGTCTGGGTCCACGGGATTTCACCCGGAACTGGGGTTCAGTGCAGTCAGAACTGGGGTTCAGTGCATTCGGGGGCTTCCTTCCCCCTCCCACCAGAGAAAGTCAGCCAGGCTCTCAGCTGCCCTTCGTCTCTGCGCGCACAAAGACCCTTTGCCGTACCTTAACCCTTTGCTGTTCCTCCGAATCTCCGTGAGCTTTTCTCTTTCCTTCTAGTTGTAGAATTTCCACTCAGCCAGCTTTCCTGTGGTTCTGGATGGTGTCCGTTCTGTCTTTTAGTTGTAGTTTTGAAATTGTTGTGTTGAGGCAGCAGTTTAGGTGCTTACCTATGCCGTCATCTTGGTTTCTTCCTTTTCGCTATTTTAATTTCTAATGCCCATAAAAATGTTTTTTTTTGAGAATTTTTTATTAAGCTTTAAGAAATTTTATACTCAGGTTAAATTAGGAATATGTAATCCAGTAACACTGATTAAAATGTTTATTCCTGCTCTGGATGGTGTTTCTCAGTGGCTAGAGTGTCTGTCCATGCACCAAAGGGTCTTGGGTTTGATTCCCAGGCAAGGGCATGTACTTGGGTTGCAGGTTTGATCCCCGGCCCCTATTGGGGGACATGCAAGATGCAACCAATCAATGTGTCTCATTCACATCGATGTTTCTCTCTTTCTCTCTTCCCCTCCCTCCCTCCCTCTCTCCTACTTTCTCTAAAAATCAATGGAAAAAATATCCTCCGGTGAGGACTGATAACAACAAAATTAAGTTTATTTCTGAAAGCTCTTAACTATCAATGGCTAGCTTGAAGATACTATTAATAACTTAGATATATTTGTCTAGTAAGTGGAAGGATTCTTTCTGATATATTTAATTTTGAGACCCCTGGTACCAAGCATCTGTGAGGGTTTGATCAGGGAAGTAGACTAACTTTGAGTGACATGGAAAAATAAATTTGTTATAGAGATTAAACCTGACAAAACATGAGGACTGATGCAATCTATTTTATGCAACAAACATAACTTCCTAGATGGCATTATTTAGTCTTATATTTGATTTGTTTTTTAGTATTGCTTTGGAAGAAAAAGCTTTTGGTTAATTGAGGAAAAGAAAGTCTAATTCTCCTTGTTAATATGGCTAATCATTTTTTCATTCCCTATTTATTTTTACCCATTTGTAAAATATTTGCAAAGTAGTTGATGTATATCTGTTACAGATGAAGTTGTCTATAATAGTGAATGCCCATAATATATTTATTAATTGTTTTCTTGTTTATATCTCTATTCCTAATGCTAGCAATTTACTTAATTAAGGATTTATTCATTGATCAGTATGTTATATGAAGGTCATTTTTATGTTTAAAGTTGAAACCTTATAAAGTGTATACATAACATTTGATGTATAAACCAAAAGATGTGTTATGATATTGCTATTCTTTACCCTATTATGAATCTCATGTTAGATTTTTTTAAGACTATTGACAATTTTTAAAATTTATTTTTTATATATATTTTTGCGGCGGGCCAGATGCGGCGGGGGCCAGATATGGCGGGGATCTCCCTTTTCCGCGTCCAGCACGGAAAGAGAGATGAACGAACCGGTTCTAAGTGGAGGCAGCCAGGGATTGAGAAATAAAAGAAAGAAAGAGACCATACACGAAGATAGAAACAAAGCTGGGAGCCAGGTGGGACGCCATCTTCTCTGATGGAGAGGCAGGGACCTGGAGCCCACGCAGCAAGTTTATTTTATACCCCCAAATACCAGGAAGTATCACCAAAACTTAGGATCAAAGAACCTTATTTGCATTCTTGAGTAGGCCCTAGCATTCCTGGTGCTTGCCTGGATTTACATATCAAAGTCCGCTAGGCCAACACCTGGACAAAGGTAAAAAGTCAGTACTGATAACACCCCCCACCTACTAGGGGAGGGTGTAACCCAGACGCAGCTCTGCCAATCGCGTCGGGCTCAGCTGACAACGATTTAAAGAAATGCCCATGTGCCTTCCCAGGCAGCCCTCTACATATTTTTATTGACTTCAGAGAGGGAAAGAGAGATAGAAACATCAATGATGAGAAAGAACCATTTGGTTGGCTACCTCCTGCACGCCCCCTACTGGGGATCGAGCCCACAACCCAGGCATATGCCCTTGACCAGAATTGAACCTGGGACCTTTCAGTCCACAGGCCTGATGCTCTGTCCACTGAGCAAAACCAGCTAGGGCTCATATTAGATTTTTTTGTTTGTTTGTTTTAACCAAGTAACCAGGACTGTCTCATGTAATTCACTAAAATGTAGCATTATGTACAAGGCACTGTGTTGGGTGCTGGATCATGGTGGTAAAACATAATGGTTATGTTATATCCTTACATTTTCTAAGTTGTCTTTGCTTTCTCCTCTTCCCCCCACTACTGGGTTAGATTTATTTGTTCAGAGGAAGTGCAGTATAAACTTATTCCCTGTGCATGCTCTGGTAACTGACCTGCCCAAACTATACCAAGTGGGTGCTGTAGCAGTTTTACAGTCATTTAACTAAGGTGGAACTACATTTCCCAGAATCCCCTTCTCTGTATGGTTCTGGGTCAGTGTCAGCCACCAGAGAAATTTACTTGAGATTTGGGAGACTGAAGTGAAGTACCAGCCATTTTGCTCTAAAAGTCAGTGTAGGGTGCCAGGCTCTCTTATAGTTCATGAGCATTATTGCTAATCTATCTGTATGTTCTCCTGATAGTAGTAAGACTGAGCTCACAGCTTCTGCTAGATCTCTTCCTTCAGCTCATCTGGGTCCTGGGATAGGCATGTGTAAGGGACACCAGGTTCTTTTTCAGATCTTCTGCTTCATCAAGGATAGAGCTGATGAGAGGCAGATGAAGATTCTAGTCTGTCCTCCTAGGTTCCAGTTTGTCCTTTTTCTTTCCTGCTTCATGTTCAGCTTTTCATCCTGGCCGCTGGCCTTGCTGCCGTACCACAGTTGGTTTTAGGCCTATCACCACATTTCTATAAGCTTCTTTCTCAGCTCTCTCAATTGCATAATAAACCCCTATTCCATATTACTCATAGTGGTCCTCTTCCTTGACGAAAATGCCACTCTATATCGGGGGTCCAAAACTCAAATGTCCTGGAGGCCATATAAGCAACATAAATACGTGCAGCAGATCTGATGTAAGATAATTCATGCAGCCTTCTCATTCTGTTTTTCTTTTTCCCATTTTTGTTAGAGGCATGGAATCAAAGAAATATACCTCTATAATAAGAAAAACAACAGCATGAACGTATTGATAAATGACAACTGACTCTTGGCTGAGTATCAAGGAGATAATAGGGAGAGGTGGGGACTGCCAAACTGGAGAGGGTGTACCTCATCAGTGGAGAAGCCACACTCAGCTCCAGCTTATTGTCACCATGTTTCAACAGAAACCCTAAACTTAATTCTGAATTATGACTTCTCCTGATTTTTAATGTGTTGACTGATTACACACACATGCATGCGCGCACACACACACACACACACACACATACACGCACACAAAACTATAAAGGCCATCCATTGGCCAAATACACATGTGTAAGCTGTATTTGGCAAGGGCTTCTGCTCTCAATGGGTAGACTTTTGGCCAAGACCCTGAAATGAGATCAAGAGACCCCCAATTCTCTTGTGGGGTAGACTTTATAGATGGATACACAAGTCCATGGGGAAAAGGATTTTTTCTCTGTGTATATAATTACCTTATGAGAACTACCACTTTCACAGTAATTTGCATTATACACAGGGATTTCACATATGCTATTTCATTTATTCTCATTTGCTATTTTACCTGCTTGGATGTGAGTGGGATCAATGATAAATCACCCTTGGTTTCTGTCCTCAAGGATTGCAGTCTATGGGGGAGGCTGATATGTTCACAGCCAACTATAAAACAAGAATGAATGTGATTAAGAATGAATAGTGAGGGGAGGATTTTGACCAGTGGAAATAGGGATAGGGAAAGGTACTGCGTGACACAAATAGTTTGAACAGAAGCACTAAGGAGAATTTGGAGAAGTCAACAATAAAAGCCGCTGTAAAGAACATATTGGTAGCAAATGCTCTACAAACACAATTAAAATTCATTTGTGAATTCCTGAAACTGGGGTGGGGGGGAATCTTTAGCCTGCCTTAATTAATTAATGGTCAGAATGTTTATCAGTCAATAGCCTGAATTTAAGTAATCTCAGTTTGAGGGGAAGGGAAGTAAACCTACACCCATTGTCTCTGGTAAGCAAAGAAATACTGCACTGGATCTGGAATTCAAGATCCAGAAATGACAGCCAGATTTGTCCAGAGGGAAGATCAAGAGATGTTCAGTGTGATGATGTCCTACAAAAGGCCAGACGACAGACAGAAGGCAGACACCAACGGCTATCAATTGCCAGAAAGGACAACAAATATACTTAAAAGGGTTCGTATTAAACAAGTTGGCTGTATTTATATAATGCAGAAAATTTGAATCAAATCTGACTATGTCTCCCTTCTGCTAAAACTCTTAACGGTGTCTTTAAAATTCAGACTCCTCTGTGACATGACATCAAAGCCTTTTATGACTTGGCGCTGGCTTCCTCCTTTAGCCTGTCTATCCCCTGCTCCCACCTCCAACCTCCCTGGCTCTGGAACACATTTTTTTTTTTTTTTTTAGCTATAAGACACTGCTTCCAGTTGTCTTGATGTTCCACACCTCTGTACCTTTGCACATTCTATTGTTTTTTTCCCCCCTTGAAATGTCCATCCTACTCTTGATTATCCTTCAGAACCATCTCAAAGTGTTCTGTGCTTCCCTGACTCCCCATTAAATCTTCCTCTGCTAACTCTGTACTATGTATGGTTGAATTTTTACCTTATTATACTGTGGTATGATTATTTATATACATGTCTATTCCACGTGTACTATTTATTATATGTGCTGGCACATTCACTCATCAGCTCTTTACTGAGTGGCCACTGTAAAACACCATATATTGTGCTGTGAATACAACAGTAAATAGGATAGATCATGTTCCTGGACTCACAAGGCTTGCATTAAAAATGTGTGTTGAAGGGAATCCAAGATGACGGCGTAGGTAAACACCTAAACTGCTGCCTCCCGCAACAATTTCAAAAATACAACTAAAAGACAAAACGTCTATCACCCAGAACCACGGGAAAGCTGGCTGAATGGAAGTTCTACAACTAGAAGGAAAGAGAAAAGAGCATTGAGACGTGCATGAGCACTGAAAAGCTGAGGTATGGAGGCTCGTGATCTGGGCTGGCGGCGGGCATTGCTTTTTTCAACCCAAAGGGAGACAAGCCCCCGATTACTCTGAAATCCAGTTTCTGGGGAGACGCGGGAGACCCAAACTCCTACGTGGAGAAGCTGGACTGTCTGCCAGTGAGGGTGGCTTGCTTGCAGAGCTGCGCGCAGGAATAATTGTTTATGGCACTGGGGCACGGGATGCCTACCAGACGCAGAGCAGGCTAACTAGAAGCCATTGCTGTTTGCCACGCCCTAACCTAGTGACCCTCTGAGGCCCCGCCCTGCACAACGTACAAACCCACCCAAGCTCCAAGCAGCTCAATTAGCATAAGAAAGCCCTGCCCTATCGCAGCTTAACCTAGCAAACTTGCAGCCCGGGTCAGACAGCTCCAAAACCTCCAAACCTCAAGCAAAGAGGAGAAAACTGTAGCTCTCACTGTAGCTCCTGCTGGGTGGCCTCAGACAGTAGCTGACCTGCACCCCATTGGAGATCCAGAAACCAGTGTACCTAGTGGTCAGAGTGAGATACCAGATTTCAACTCCTCACATCCGTAAGTGACACATTCAAGAGGCAGACTCAGTGAGCACCAAAGCCCCACTGAAACAAGTCCTGCCCCATAAGCATGTCTTCAGCACAGCAGTTCTTCCATTATAGACACAGGGAGTGCTCACAGCTATTTGGCCTGGAGGTCAATTCCTCCCAGTGTACCAATAGCAATTAAGGCCTAACTACACCAAGACTTTGCACTCAGCCCACAAAGGGGTGTACCAAGAGCATCCACATCAGGTGATTGGGGAGGCTGAGCTACTGCCCCCTATAGGTCAGCTACCACACAAAGCTACTCCATCAACACAGGGAAGCAGCCAAAATGCAGAGACAAAGAAACATGTCACGAATGAAAGAAACAAAGGAAAGCAAACTACTGGATGACATAGAGTTCAGAACCACATTTATAAGGTTACTCAAGAATTTTCTTAAAACCTCTGAGAAACTTGATGAGACCTTTAAGGAGCTTAATGAGAATGCCAAAAAAATGGAAAAGGATCAGTCAGAAATGAAGCATACACTGTCTGAAATAAAGAATATACAGAAACTCAACTGTAGATCAACGTACCCCAAGAATCAAACCAAAGATCTGAAATATGTGGAAACAAAACACATCTAACCAGAAAAACAAAAAGAAAAAGAATCCAAAAATATGAAGATAGTGTAAGAAGCCTCTGGGACAACTTTAAGCGAACCAACATCCGAATTTTTGGGGTGCCAGAAGAAGGGAGAGAGCAAAATATTGAAAACCTATTAGAAGAAATAATGACAGAAAACTTTCCCTACCTGGTGAAAGAAATAGACTTACAAGTTCAGGAAGCACACAGAACCCCATACAAGAGGAATCCAAAGAGGACCACACCAAAACACATCATAATTAAAATGCCAAGGGCAAAAGACAAAGAGAGGATATTAAAAGCAGCAAGAGAAAAACAGTTAATTACCTACAAGGGAGTACCCATACGACTGTCAGCTGATTTCTCAAGAGAAACTATGCAGGCCAGAAGGGAGTGGCAAGAAATATTCAAAGTGATGAACAGCAAGAACCTACAACCAAGATTACTCTACCCAGCAAAGCCATCATTCAGAGTTGAATGTCAGATAAAGAGCTTCACAGATAAGAAAAAGCTAAAGGAGTTCATCACCACCAAACCAGGATTACATGAAATGCTGAAGGGTATTCTTTAAGAAGAGGAAGAAGAAGAAAAAGGTAAAGATAAAAATTATGAACAACAAAATGACATCAAATACATACCTACCAACAAGTGAATCTAAAAATCAAGTGAATAAAAAATCTGAAGAACAGAATGGACTGGTGAATATAATAGAATCAGGGACATAGAAAGGAGTGGACTGACGATTCTCAGGGGAAGCAGGTGTGAAGGGTGCGGGAAGAGATTGGACAAAAATCTTACTCCTATGGATGAAGACAGTGGCGGGGGGTAAGGGCATGGGGTGGGGTGGGGAATCAGGTGGAGGGGAGCTATGGGGGAAAAAAAAGAGGAACACCTGTAATAATCTGAACAATAAAGATTTATTTTAAAAAATGTGTGTTAAACTGAAATGAAGTCACAGGACAGTTTGAACTTTAGGTTCAAATTTTATGCATTGACAAGACATTCACTTTTGCTAAATCATCTTCTCAACCTGTTTTAAAAGTACTGTTTTGTAATTGTGTGCTCCCACTGTATTGTTGAATTCCTGACTACTGTACACAGGGTTTATTCCTGTTATATTCTCTCAGTAGTGGCAGTTGGACTTTTAGGCGCTTTGTGATTTTGAAGATCTTGGCTACATTTGGGCTGTCTTTCTGCAAAGTTTTGAATTGACTTTGGAAGAGCTTGGGTAGAGGAGTTCCATGTTCCTAACTATCATCTATTTATGATGTGCCATTTAACCCTTTATCGCCTACTGTGCATCTGTTTTAGGTTATTTTTGCTCTTACAGACATCTAGTATGAGTTCTAGGGCCACATTCCCCCCTTAGACATTCCTGAAACCTGTTTGATTCACCCTGTTTTTCTTTTTCCCATTTTTGTTAGAGGCATGGAATCAAAGAAATATATCTTTCAGCTCTGATTCATTCTGGAGAAAGGAGGCAGCAATTTTTCTGACTCTGTCTTCTTGCAAAGCTCTGCAAAGTGTCAGTTCTGTCTGAATCTGGCACTGTGGAGTAGGGTGCTTCTCACATTTAATGCTGATGTTGGTATTCACACTATGTATTCCTCCTTTAACATCACCTGCCAGGCCACATGCTAGAAGAGTATTTTTCAAACTACAGGTCATAAAAATGGCCATGAAATATATTTAATGTCATAACCAGCATTACAAAAATAGGAACCGAGAAAAATAAATAACATCAGGATGCATCATGTGTAGTAAGGGTAAATTTTGTAGAACTTGTCATGTAAAAATGCACATGTGATGTATCTTTTTGTAAAGGAGATGGTAAAAAGGTTTGGAAAACAAGGCTCTGACATAACTCATTTACATTTTTGTCCCCTTCCTTCCTGCCATTTTAACTCTGGTTCTGTAACAGGTGTCTTTTGATATGCATTTAAATGATTTTATTTATTTGGCTATCTACATTTAATGAACTGAGTACCTGGGCAGATACGTTTCTTTCTATTAAACATTCACCTCTAAACTTGAATCTTTTAAGCTTTTAAAGACCAGAGTTAATGGAGTTTGTTTATTTTGATAAGACATTTAAATGGTACTCTTTGTAACATTTTGGCAGTTCCTCCTGTTCTTTGGAAAGTTCTAATTCCTAAACGAGCCTCTTGACCAGGAATCCTTCTCATGGTAACACTGTAGAGGAAGATCTAGGCAAACATTAGTTAAAAACAAAAGCAGGAGTTAAAAAATAATCCTTTTCCCAACGTAATCACTTCAACTAGTAATCAAATTATTTTACACCACATCCAAAATTATGCAGCAGACAGTGTTATTTAAGTTGCTAATGATTTCAATAATGCTTATTCAAAAGAGGATTTATATACACTTACTTTCACTCCAGACTAACTTGAATTAACTGCTCTGATGCACTTTAGAATAAACAATAACTCTAGAAGAACAAACTATTCTAAAACAAACATTTTAATAGGGGAAATTGAATTCTTTATCTCATTTTAATATTATGAAAATAAACTTGCCTCTTTACAAGGTTCTTTAAAAGGGAACTAACAGAAAAGAAGGTCCCAGGAGAGCTGAATGCAGTGCAAATTTCTGAATGAATCTCTTAGGACTTGTTTTTAATCTGAATATTTAATAGCATGGCATTGCAAAATTTGAATTATGCTACTCAATTTTAATGGTTAATCTGCCTTAAAAAAATACACAAGCTTAATTGTGACATACGAAAGCCCTTATTTAGGGTAGATTTCTAATTTGAGTGCTGTCGGCCCTGCTGTGTAAAGAGTCTCCTGGGTGCAGAGTGTTCAGAGTGTGCGTGCGCCTTTACATCTCGCCGAGTAACAATTCCTGGTTGCAGAGTCCGTCCCAGCCTCCCCGAAAGCCAGAAGCAGACAATAGATCCTTCCTAATGGAGCTGTGTACTTGCCATCTGTAGGAGCAGCTGCTGGCCCGCATCTGCACAATATGCTGGGACGGGGAGCTCCACTAATCTGCATAATAAGGAGGAGGCTCATTCCACTCCAGCTAATAATCACGAGCAATCGATGCACTCCATTCCCTCACTGCCGAGCACAACCGAGTGGGTTTCCTGCTCTGGGTAGACAGGGGTCAAGTGAGCCGGGATGGTCTGGGGCCGAGAAGCCCTCCATTTACAGTCTAGTGCTGCATCAGCTTGCTGGGACCCTGGTTTGGTCTTTCTCTTGAGTCATTCTGACACATGATGCAAAACCCTGGGAATTGGGACAAAAAGCACATTATTAAGGTTGCTAATCAGAAATGCTTTTGGAGCAATTAGTGTATTGACCAATCTGCATTTTAAATTGCCCCCTTTGTGGAAAAAAGGGCAAAAGCAAGTTTTCAGTTTAATTGTGAACTACTTTGAGTCATTTGGTTTTCATTGATTTTTTTTGTATAGCTGCACAGTGCTGAGATCTGACTTTTATTTATTTATTTTTAAATCTTTATTGTTGAAAGTCTTACATATGTCCCCTTTTTTCTCCCATTGACCCCTTATAGCCTGCCCCCACCCCCCTGCCCTACCCTATTGTGAAATAAGCAAACTGTGTTAGTTAATGAATCGAATTTATGTTTATTTATGACCTCAGGATGAAATGACTATATTTGAGGGCAGTAGTATTGGTGGTAGAAAGGAAGATGACTATTGAAATGATATATTCCTAGAATGGCCCCAAATCACTTTCTTATTAAAGGAAATTCCAAAATGGTTTTGTTTAAAAATCATGTTGTTACAAGTATAATTTGATTTCACAGAGTTGATTTAAAGGTCAAAACATTTGAACTAGGGCAACCTAGATTGAGGACAATATTTTAAATCGAGTTGCAACTTGCCATTATTTATAATGTCTTGTTATAAGAAGTGGTGAGACTACTTTGTATAATTTCTTTCAGGAAACATATTTGCATAATTCACCACCTGTCAGTGAAGCCCAAGGAAAAGAGCATTAATTTATGGAGATTGAAGACTGGGGCTGAAGAAATAATTGCTTCCACAAGTAAACAAAGCAGCTCACTTAGCATTCATTTCAACCTTTTAATCAACACCATTTGGTTAAATAAGATAGCATCTTCCAGTGTGCTTTAGAAGAAAACTTTATTAAAAGTATTTCCCTTTAGATAGAATCAATATTGTTGTACAGTGATAATAAGAGAAAGACCTGACATCTCTGGGAAATATTAGTCAAAGGTGGTGTGAAATCTTGGTGCGATGTTCTGCAAAGTGTGTGCTGGTTCCCACCCATCCAGGTGACCAACCCTCACAGTGCTGTGATTAAATGAAGAGCAATGTACCAGGTGAGCTAAAGGCATTCATCCTTGGTGTCCTAATTTTAAAGCCCACGTACTCTTGTATATCAAGAGACTGCCTGTATATTCTTATTGAAATAGTAATGGCAGATGACTCCAGAATGCCTCTTGAAATGTGGGGACTCAATGGAAGTACTTTGTGGGTACAAAGAAGAAAAATGATAATCTGAATTGGCTGCAAATGTAGGGTCCCTTTGTAAAAATATTTAGTAATTTTCCCAGAAATTAGAAAAAAAGGTAATAGGGGATAAAAACCATGAGTTATAGACATAAACTTGAGGACCAGTTGGGGAAGAAAACAAGGTGATAAACTAAATCTCTAGTTAGATTTAATTACCCTATTATTGTCCACACAGTGCGTATAGCTATAAAAGTATTTGGTCCATTTATTTATTTACTTGTTTATTATATTTCCCCATACTTGAATGGAAGCCCTGAGAAAGTTTGAACATTTCCTGCTATATTCCCAACATCTAATAACAAAATAAATCCTCAATAAATATTTGGTTGCATAACTGGTGAATGTAGCTGCACTCTCTGTTACCCTGCCTCCCCCCACACCCCCACCCCTGCAGAGGAATAGGAATGGTTTAGGACAGTGGTCGGCAAACTCATTAGTCAACAGAGCCAAATATCAACAGTACAACGATTGAAATTTCTTTTGAGAGCCGAAAACCGACTTCTGCGCATGGGCCACAAAGTTTCAATCACACTGTACGTGCGTGCCCGCACATGGTATTTTATGAAAAAGCCACACACTCAAGGGTCCAAAGAGCCTCATGTGGCTCGCGAGCCCCAGTTTGCCGACCACTGGTTTAGGATCTTTTAGGAGCAGTTTAGGAGTATGATTTCTACATTCAGGTTATTTTTATGCCAAAATACAAAATATCCCTAGTTGAACTTGGAAAACTGTGAAAACTCAAACATGTGTCATACCAATGGAAATCCATGGGTCTCCTGATAAAGCATAGTACATTTCTTTTCAGAGTCTCAGAAGATAAGGCCTCCATGTAATACATGCAGCTCTGTGCAACAAAAAAGTAAAAGCTCTACTCATTTCCATTTATCTCTCATCAGGAGTTATGCAACCAAATATTTATTGAGGATTTATTTTGTTATTAGATGTTGGGAATATAGCAGGAAATGTTCCAACTTTCTCGGGGCTTCCATTCAAGTATGGAGAAATATAACAAACAAGTAAATAAATAAATGGGCCACTTTTGGATTGATCCTAGACGTGTCCTTGAATCAAGTGCAGAATGGAATTAGTCACTTCTGAGGAATTTTTTCTAGGCCTAAAAACCCACAACATTTGCCAGGCCAATTCTAAGAGAGATGGGCATAATTTAGGAAGTTGCTTTTATTTTATTTATTTATTTATTTATTTTTAGGAAGTTGCTTTTAAACAAATGATTTATTCATTTATTTTATCCATTTGTCCATTCATCCCTCCATTTAATATTATTTCAGTGCTTACTATGTGTGATGAACTTCTGTGGTGTGGAAGCACTAATGAATAGTTCTCTTTCTGCATCCCTCTTTCAGATTCTAGGAGGGCATTCTTGAGAAACTTTCTGCAGGTGCTTCTTTATTTGATTAATATTTGCTTGGTATGTATTTACCATTGTTATACTTTTAACCTATCTTTGTCATTATAGTAGAATTGGTTTCTTTATACAGCATAGTATTGGGTCTTGCTTTTTATTCAATTCTTTTTATAAGCAGAAAGAGTACACTCTAAAATGATGATAACAAGTATAGTACAGCCAGGCCAGTGTGGCTCAGTGATTGAGTGTTGACCCTTGAAACAAGAGGTCACCAGTTTGATTCCTGGTCCAGGGCACATGCCCAGGTTGTGGACCCAATCCCCAGTAGGGGGCATGCAGGAGACAGCTGATCGATGATGTTTTTCTCTCTCTACCCCTCTACCTTCCTCTCTAAAAATCAATAAAACATATTTAAAAAAAGAATAGTACAGTAAATACATAAACCAGTAACATAGTCATTTATTATCATTATCAAGTATTATGTGCTGTACATTATTGTATGTGTTATACCTTTATATGACTGGCAGCACAGGAGGTTTGTTAACACCAGTATCACCACAAACAAGTAATGCATTATGCTATGATGTCAAGATGGCCACAACGTCAAGACGTCAGGATGGCTACATTTCTAGGTGAAAGGAATTTCCAGCTTCATTGTAATCTTACGGGAACACTGTCATGTAGGTGGTCTATCTTTGACTGAAATGTCATTATTCGGTGCATGACATGTGGTTACTTTTTGAGAGTTGCAGCAACTGACTGGCTATGAGGAAATTGGGAACAACACACTGGCTGGAATAGTTCACCAGCGGAGCAAAGAAATAACCGCTCAGTTTTCCTGTTTTTGTAGACATGACCAGGAGACAGTGGGGCTGGAAAGAAAGAGCTTTCCGTCTACTTTGAGATGTGCTTATCACAGAGGATCCCTAAGGTAATTGCCCAATCTAGTTTCCTTGATCATGCGGAAGATCATTCCATATTCTGACGTGAATGCTGTTAGTCCTTGTCCTGAGCAGTCTCGTGAGTTTTATAACTTTTCTCTATTTTCATACATTTTTTAGGGTGAGTCTGGGAGAAGTTATGTCAGGGGCTGCTAGCCTCATGCTTTTTTTTTTTAAATTTAATAAATCTGTATTGTTCAGATTATTATAATTGTATTTCCTTCCCCCCCCCCCCAATAGCTCCCCTCCACCTGGTTCCCACCCACCCTCTGTCCTTACCTCCCCACCACTGTCCTCATCCATAGGTGTACGATTTTTGTCCAGTCTCTTCCCATACCCCCCCCCCACCCCTATCCCCCTGAGAATTATCAATCCACTCCCATTCTATACCCCTGATTCTATTATATTCACCAGTTTATTCTGTTCCTCAGGTTTTTGATTCACTTGATTTTTAGATTCACTTGTTGATAGACATGTATTTATTGTTCATAATTTTCATCTTTACTTTTTTCTTCTTCTTCCTCTTCTTAAAAAATACTTTTCAGCATTTCATATAATACTGGTTTGGTGGTGATGAACTCCTTTAGCTTTTTCTTATCTGTGAAGCTCTTTATCTGACCTTCAATTCTGAATGATAGCTTTGCTGGGTAGAGTAATCTTGGTTGTAGGTTCTTGTTGTTTATCACTTTGAAAATTTCTTGCCACTCCTGTCTGGCCTGCATAGTTTCTGTTGAGAAATCAGCTGACAGTCATATGGGTGCTCCCTTATAGGTAATTAACTGTTTTTGTCTTGCTGCTTTTAATATTCTCTCTTTGTCTTTTGTTCTTGGCATTTTAATTATGATGTGTCTTGGTGTGGTCCTCTTTGGATTCCTTTTGTTTGGGGTTCTGTGTACTTCCTGGACTTGTAAGTCTATTTCTTTCACCAGGTGGGGGAAGTTTTCTGTCATTATTTCTTCAAATAGGTTTTCAGTATCTTGCTCTCTCTCTTCTTCTGGCACCCCCATAATTCTGATGTTGGTAGGCTTGAAGTTGTCCCAGAGGCTTCTTACATTATCTTCAAGTTTTTGGATTCTTTTATCTTTTTGCTTTCCCGGTTGAGTGTTTTTTGCTTCTTTGTATTTCAACTCTTTGACTTGATTCTTGCGTTCCTTTAGTCTGTTGTTGGGTCTCTGTATAATATTTTTATTTCAGTCAGTGTATGTTTAATTTCTAGTCGGTCCTTTTTCATATCCTTGAGGGTCTTGCTAAATTTATTGGCCTTTTCTAGGAAATTCTTGAAAAACCTTATAACCGTGGTTTTGAACTCTATATCCAGTCATTTGTTTTCCTCCATTTCTTTCTTTTGTCATCTGTTTTGTTGTCTCCTCATTTTCGCTGCTTCCCTGAGTTGGTAGGGTGGCTTTGTGTTCTAGGTGTCCTATTTGGCCCAATGGGTCTGCCTCCCAATTACCTGAGGTGGACACTCTTGGTGCACCCCTTTGTGAACTGTGTGTACAGCTTTGTTGTAGTTAAGTCTTGATTGTTATTGGTGTCACTGGGAGGAATTGATCTCCAGGTCAATTGGCTGTGAGGACCCACTGTGTCTATAATGGAAGAACTGCTGTGCTGAAGACATGCTTATGGGGCAGGACTTGTTTCAGTGGGGCTTTGGTGCTCACTGAGTCTGCCTCTTGAATGTGTCACTTATGAATGTGAGTAGTTGAAATCTGGTGTCATCTCACACAGACCACTAGATACACTAGCTTCCAGATCTCCAATGGGGTGCAGGTCAGCTACTGTCTGAGGCCACCCAGCAGGAGCTACAGCGAGAACTATAGTTTTCTTCTCTTTGCTTGGGGTTTGGAGGTTTTGGAACTGTCTGACCAGAGCTGCAGTTTGTTAGGGCAGGCCATTTATATGCAAAAGCCACTGTGTGGAGCTTGGGTGAGTTTGTAGATTGTGCGGGGCGGGGTCTCAGGGAGTCACTAGGCTAGGGCGTAGCCAACAGCGATGGCTGCCAGTCAGCCTTCTCTGAATCTCTGTGTTTCCAAGTCCCCGAGTCCCACACCCCAGTGCAGTAAATAATGATTGCTGGGCGCACCTCTGCAAGAAAGTCACCCTCAGTTTCCGACCCGATGACCAACAGTCCACCTTCTCCCCGTAGGAGTTTGGGTCCCCAGCGTCTCCCCAGAAACTGGACTTCAGAGTAATCGGGGGCTTGTCTCCCCTTTGGGTTGAAAAAAGCAATGCTCGCCACCAGCCCGATTCGTGCACCTCCGTACCTCAGCTTTTCAGCGTTCATGCACGTCTCAATGCTCTTTTCTCTTTCCTTCTAGTTGTAGAACTTCCACTCAGCCAGCTTTCCTGTGGTTCTGGGTGATAGACGTTTTGTCTTTTACTTGTAGTTTTGAAATTGTTGTGTGAGGCAGCAGTTTAAGTGTTTACCTATGCCACCATCTTGGTTTCTCCCAGCCTCATGCTTTTTAAAACCAGAAACTTCTCATTTACACAGGAAGTTGTCTTTGACGTAGTTCAGGCCATGTAATTTTTCTGTGGATAACCAGATAAACCCTTCTTTATTACTTAATTTTTTAATTTAAAAATTACCATAAGTAAAGTGAGCTTTCTCCCATTTGGTGTACAGTTCTGTGAATTTTAATATGCGACACACTACACTACCATAAGTACAGAATATTTCCATTTCCATCATTCCAAAACACTCCCGCAGGCTATGGTCCCAACTTTTCCCCGCCCCACCCCCTAGCAACCACTGAGCGGTTTCCATCACTATAGCTGTATCTTTCATGAATGTCACATAAATGGATTCATATACAATATATAACCTTTAAATACTGGATTCTTTCACGCAGCATAATGCCTTTGAAATTCATCCACATTGTTGCATGTATTCATAGTTTCTTTAAAAAATTGTTTTTGTTGCTGGGGAGTATTTTATTATCTGGATGTTTTTAAGTTTTCATTTCTTTAGGGTGAATACTCAAGAGTGGGATTGCTGGGTCACATGGCAAGTGTATATTTAGTTTTATAGAAGCCACCTGTTTTCCAGAGCGAGTCTACCATTTTGCATTCCCACCAACAATTCATGAGTGTTTCAGTTGCTCTATATTCTCACTGGCACTTGGTATTGCCAATATTTTTTATTTTAGTCATTCTAGTAGTTGTATAGTGATATATCATCAGGATTTTAATTTATTTTTTGTTAATAGCTGACTGAACATTGTTTCATATCTTATATCTTTGGTGAAGTGTCTGTTTAAGTCTTTTGCCCATGTTTTAATTGGTTTGCTTGTTTTCATATTGTTGAATTTTGAATTCTTTACTATTCTGAATGTAAGTCCTTTGTCAAATATGTGATTTGCAAATATTTTCTTCCAGTCTATCTGTCACTTGTCTTTTCATTCTCTTAAGTTTCAACAAAGTCCATTTTATCCTTTTTTTTTTTTTAAATGGGTCATGTTTTCATTTTCATAGCTAAGAATTCTTCAACTAGCCCTAAGCCATGAAGATTTTCTCTCATGTTTTCTTCTCATTGTTTTATAGTTTGATCTTTAATCTTTAGATCTATGATACAGTTTGAGTTAATGTTTGTATAAAGTGTGAGGTTTCGCTTGAGGTTCATTTCTTTGCATGTATATAGATGACTGATTGTTCCAATGCCATTTGTTGAAACCTGTCTTTATTTATCAGATAATAAATCCTATCTAATAAAAGAGTAATATGCAAATTGACTGTCACTCCAACACACAAGATGACTGCCCCCATGTGGACACAAGATGGCCACCACAAGATGGCCAGCAGGGGATGGCAGTTGGGAGGCACCAGGCCTGTAGGGGAGGGCAGTTGGGGGCAATCAAGCCTGCAGGGGAGGGCAGTTAGGGGTGACCAGGTCGGCAGAGGAGGGAAGTTGGGGGCGGCTGGGCCTGCAGGGGAGGGCAGTTAGGGGCAAGCAGGCTGACAGGGGAGCAGTTAGGCATCGATCAGGCTGGCAGGGGAGTGGTTAGGGGGTGATCAGGTTGGCAGGCAAAAGCAGTTAGGGGCAATCAGGAAGGTAGGCAGGCGAGCAGTTGGGAGCCAGCAGTCCTGGATTGTGAGAGGGATGTCCGACTGCCCGTTTAGGCCCAGTCCTACCAGAATTGGGCCTAAACGGGCAGTCAGACATCCCCTCGAGGGGTTCCAGATTGGAGATGGTGCAGGCTGGGCTGAGGTAATTTTGTGCACCGGGCCTCTAGTATGTTTATATTTTGAAAACAGTGATAATATTTGAAACCAGCACCTTGGACCTTTCATACAACATCACTCCCTCAGTCAATAAGTCAGTCTGACAACCAATCAGTTAGGCATTAAATTGTTTAATTACTCAGCAAATATATATGCTATGCCTGCCTTGTGTCTGTCATTATGCAAGACGCCAGTGTTTCAAAAGAGTCTGGGACATGATTTGTTTTCCTCCAGTGTTTCATGGTCTGTTCAAATAAACAAAGTGGGACAAACTTACCATATCAATCTCTGTACAAAGAAGACTCCCTTTGATTTATGTTATGACTGCAAAAATTCTTTATTTAATATCTAATCATCACTCCTGTGATCTCCTAACTCTTAAACTTTTGGCTTCTTTTCCTTAAGTCATTGATGTAATCTCTAAACATATAAATGGTTATTGGAGTACACGCTGAGAAGGAAGCTAAAAGTGAACCCTCTCGCTCAGGGAAGTAAATATGTGTAAATACTTCTGGT
This sequence comes from Corynorhinus townsendii, assembly GCA_026230045.1. Classification (NCBI taxonomy): domain Eukaryota; kingdom Metazoa; phylum Chordata; class Mammalia; order Chiroptera; family Vespertilionidae; genus Corynorhinus; species Corynorhinus townsendii. The sequence continues at coordinate 43,995,778 of JAPDVU010000005.1, forward strand.
TTCTCATATATAAGTTTAGATTTTTATACACTGGGTTTTCTTAAAATGAGGCACACTAGCACCAAACTTGCCACTCTTTCTCCAGCGGAGGCCAGAGCAGTAAACTAGACCACCTACATGTGCTGTAGACAAAGGTAGTGCTGAGACCCATGTCAGTAATTCCAGTGATTTTCAATTAACTTGTGACCAGAATACTATTTATAAATAGGAGGTTGATGGTGTTCCCTAAAGTTTAGACACAATAAATAGGTGGACTTTTGAACCATTGTCATCCTCCAAGGCAGTCTCAACAGGATCCCTACAATCATAAAGTTTAAGTCGCCAACAGTTACTTAGGAACTGAGACCTGCAGACGAACAGCCCTTGAAAAACTGAAATTCTGCCAACAAAGTGAGCTTGGAAGCAAACACTTTCCCAACTGAATCTTCAGAGGAGACTCCAGCCCTTGCTGATCCCTTAATTGCAGACTCATGAGCGACTATGAGCAGAGGACCCGGTTAAAGTGGACTGATTCTTGACCTAAATAATCTGTGAGGTAATAAATGTATGTTGCTCTAAGTTGCTAAAATTGTGATAATTTGTTATGCAGTTATAGATAACTAATGCAAGAGACATAAAGTAATTTTCCTGAAGTCGCTTATCAATCCTCTTAATGATCATCTCATGTAGAAATATCTCCAAAAAATTCACCACATAGTATTTGATTTCCTATTGAGAAATTGTATTTTTAGAATGTCAGGATTCTGAAGGAAAAAGCACCTTGGGAATTTTGTTTGGAGTATGGATTAAAGCACAAATCTTGACTTTTCCTTATTTTTATTTTGTTATTCAGGGAGCCACTGATTCTTTGGATTTAGCCATCAGTCTGTTTTCATTATATAGTGATTCTAAAAGGTACTAAGGCCAGGCAGGAAGGTATTTATGGTAGGTCAGCTGGGGGCTGTTTTAAACATCTCAATCCCAACCAGTTTAAAAGAAAGATGAATGTGGTTGGTGAATGTGGTGAGTGAGCTCTTTCTCAGAGGTGCCTGTAATAAGTGGTTTGGCTTTTTTTGTTTTTTTAACTTAAAGATTTTGGTGAGCTATAACTTCAAATCTTTTTAAATTTCTGGTGGGCAGGGGGAGGGGTGACGGAGATCAAACATGGAAATCAATAATGCAATAGCATCCCTGATGGTAACTATGCTATTTCCCTCTCCTGGGCTAGGATTGTTTTAATGGCACATTATGTGCTTAGAAGAGTGTCATGACCCCTGAATGCCATAGTTACCACCCAAGTTAAAAAAAAAAAATCCAATCCTCATAGGAGGTCTTTATCTCTGGACAGCTCCTTGCTCTAGTGTTAGAAACACATAGAATTATTTTTTCACATAGAAGGACATGTTAAGGACCTTTTAACTTCAGGCATCCACAGAGAGAAACTCAACAGGATGTTTGCTACCATGAATCCCACAGGTTTCCAGTTGCTTTAGTCTTCTGAGATCATGATGGCTTTCTCAGGCTACTGTTTCTTCTGTTAACTTGGATAGGCTGATGTCACGAGTAGAAAGTTTTAGACAATCTTGATCCCTGGAATGCAGCCAATCAGCCAATAGACACTGACGTGTTCCTGTGGTGACTGGGGGTGTTGTGTGGTCTGTTTTTCTTTACATGCTATTCATTTGCAGGTTCTATCCTCCCATGGTAGTCACACCCGTCTCCCTGTCTCTCTCAATATACAAGGCAGATATTCAAAATATTTGGGTTTGTAGATGAAAATCCTGACATAAAACATCAATCAGTCATTACTCCTATACACTATGAAATATTCATGATATTGGCTTAGAGAAAAAACTTTAACTTGAACTATAAATTGACGTTTCCAGACAAGTCCTTTCTGATTAAGAACCATAATAAAGGTTCATTTGCTGGTTGAATTTCTGAGAGCTCTTACTTTTGCAGCTTTGGAAGTGTCCCTCAGAGGGCCGGGAATGTCTTTTTTGGCCATATTTTTGGCTTCCTTGGACATTTTGGTTCCTAAGATTAAAATTTTATGATGATCTAGTTCCATTTACCCTTGGCATAACTTGAAGAAAGACCAAGTTAAAAGGCCCTTGGAAAGCTTTTATAAGTCATTTTGGATGACAGCACATTCAGACCAAGACTGAGATGAGTTAAATGTAAATGAATCAGAAACACAAGGATGACATTTACCTTTTGAGCAACTGTACTTTTAATGTGGGATCAGGATGCAGGATGCCAGAGATAATTTCATTTTGGTTAAGCTTGCATGGTGAATGGACATTGTTGAACTTCAAGCCAATTTGCTACTGTGAAGTACACCCAGTAATGCAGGAGCTGAGTACCCAGGGTCCAACCCTGTGCATTATAGGTGTTCACCACATTGGTTGGTGGCTAAAGGTCTATGAATATTCAAATCCCAGATTCTGTCTCCCTTTACCAGTGATATGGAGGTTAAGAGCTCTGGAGTTCAAATCCCTTCTCCTCCATTTACTGTGTGACCTTGGATAACAGTGATGTAACTTCTCAACCCTTAGTTTTTTATTCTGTAAAATGGAGATAGTGATAAAATAGGAGCCATTACTTAACATTGCTTTGAGAATTAATTGAGGTTGAACATGGAAAAGAATTTAGTACATTTTCTGGCATAAAGCAAGTGTTCAATAAAAACAAGCATTCAGATAGTATTAGGTATTATTGTTGACTTAAACCTTACTATAGTTTATACATGAATAACAGACATAGTTATAATTGTTGTAATGGACCTAGATGGATTATGCTGTCATCATCAGACCATTTGGAAGTAGATTGAAAGGCCTGCCCATTGGGATTATCATTCAGTATGGTACCATTGGCATGTAAGCCCTGGCTGGATGGCCTGAATGAAAGCCTGGCATCACCCTCCTGCCCCCGCCTGGCTTTAGAACATTGTGGAATAGCCTCAGTTCTGGAAATTCTAGTTAGAATTGATGACACCAGGCTTCAGCTCCACTTGTGAAAATCCCATGACAAGGCATCACTCTACCACAGCGTTCTGCATGAGCCTCTTTTTGTCTAATGTGCACAGATGGGCGGTTCTTTTGTTAGCCAATTATGACTCAGGTGTTCCATTTAAATGTGCATTTTGTTGTGAGGCAGCCATTAGGGCAGTAAATTCACTGTGCTGTCCACTGCTGGGTGCTTCATGGATCTCTTATGCATCACAATATAGTGTTCTCACTGTTGGGGATTTTACAAAGCCAGAAAGGCTAACGAAAGGAAAATTTGGTGCGGGAAAGCTTCAAGCTAGTAAAGTAGCATTCATTGCTTCTCACCATCATCACCCCAAGCTTATCTGCCAGCTAGAACTTTCTTGTTCCCTGGAACTAGCTTCCTGCCTTCTAGTAGCCCTTGTGTTCTGACAGTCCCAGGCTCCACACCACCCCTCCTGGTATCAGTCACCTTGTGTGATGGGACAAAATGTTCAGAAGGTGCTTTTAGAATCAGAGTTAAAAATAAATGCTTCCTGTGTCTGTCTACTTGTTTTTAATGTGTGTGTTGATTTTGCACCTAACAGTACCAAAGCCTGTTCTTAATGAAGGGAACATGAGAGGGCTTGGTGGTCATTCAGAGCCATTGTCTGCAAATATGTCTGATTTTGAGAAAATAGATCTTTCAGTTCATGTTCTCTTTTGGTGCTAATCAGATATGTTTACTCACTCCTTTTAGGAATTAAGATGGCCCTAGCCAGTTTGGCTCAGTGGATAGTCAGCCAGCCTGGGGACTGAAGGGTCCCAGGTTTGACTCCATTCAAGGGCATATACCCAGTTGCAGGCTCAATCCCCAGTAGGGGGCATGCAGGACAGGGAAGAGGGCTCAGTGAGATGGGAAACAAGGAAACCAGACAGTTGGTGACAATAATGACAGCCTGGATGAGGTAGAGGCTGAAGAAATAGGCAAGAAAAATGTGTTACAAGGAGAAAACAAAGTATTTCCTTTAAAGAAGAAATTATTGTAGCAGCGTCTCTCTCTAGGGTTGCGGGAGAACTCATTAAGTGGAAAAGCTGGTTAGTGTGCATATTACATTATACAAAGGGAAGCCCCTTTGGGAAATAGTCAAATTAAAGTGTTCTACAAAAGAGAGTTACAGGAATGTTTAATTTTTCTCCTGGTCCTGAGAATGGTGAGTTTTGTGGGGACTCTGGAATTTAGAAGGAAAGTAGAGATCTAGCTGTAGTCTGTATAAAGAAGGGGAGTGGCCCAAAGCATTGATATAGGTTAGCTTTTGAAGAGTTAGAAATAACATGCGGCAGGAATAAGCACCCCAGTTGAATGATGAGCAGAATAATTTTAAGTTGTTTGCTGATCTGTGCTGACCTGTGTCATTTTCTTCTATTATTACAGAATCTCCCATAAAAGTCTGGCCTACATGAGTTGTGTTTTGAGGGAGTGAAAGGGTGGACAGTGTGTGTGTACTTGGAATGGGAAGATGAGGGGTGTTCAGGCTTCTCTGGGCCAGCATGGAGGTATCATGTTCAATGAAGGCACAGGTGCTGGAATTTCAGCAGGCAGTGACCAGCAGAAAGTGAGCAGAGACCCCATGTAGACACAAAAGCCAAATTAAGAGCCAGGCAATAGATGAAAAGCAGGCAGCAAGGTTGACCAGCTCAGAAGCAGATGGGAAAATTAACATCTTCCCTTTAGAGCAGAGGAAAGTGACCTTAGCAGGAACTGAAGAAGCAAGGCCTGACTTACATGGATAGCTGCCTCAGAAAGCAGCCATTTGGGATTTAAGAGGTTTGTAGGTGGTAGAGGCATCAGAACATTACCCAGAGTTAACACGGGAGGAACAGAAGAAGTAGGGGTCAAAGATGGTAAAGGGATGTCAGTTATGCTACTAAGTACACTAGGAAGTTCAGGGAGGGTGGTGATGGAAATTTTTCTTTTGAAAGTGGGGTTGGGGAATGGGAATGAAATATGAAGTATTTTGGGGAGAAACCAAGATGGTGGCATAGGTAAACACCTAAACTGCTGTCTCACACAACAATGTCAAAACTACAACTAAAAGACAAAACGGATACCATCCAGAACCACAGGAAAGCTGGCGGAGTGGAAATTCTACAACTAAAAGAAAAGAGAAAAGCACATTGAGACTCAGAGGAGCTGCAAAAGGCTGAGGTACAGAGACTTGCACGTGGAGAGGATGGGCGGCTGTGTGCACGGGCAGCTGAGTGCACGGCTGGCTTTCTAAAGCGGGAGGGAGAAGGAAGCTCCCAACTGCACTGAACTCCAGTCCCAGGCGAGACGCTAGGAAACCAGACTCATTCGGGGGGAATCTGGACTGTCAGGAAAAGAGAAATCACACTGAGACTCGGGAGCTGCGGAATGCAGAGGTCTGGAGGCGTGCGCACGCAGAGAGGACTGACTGTTGAATGCATGGGAGGCTGAGTGTGTGGCTGGCTTTCTAAAGCAGGAGGGAGACAGAAGCTCCCGATTGCACTGAACTCCAGTTCTGGGCAAGTTTCTGGGAACCCTGACTCATTTAGGGAGAAAGTGGACTGTCTGGCAGCAGGCGAAACTTGAGGGCAGCTTTCTCTAAGAGGTGCTTGCAGCGATTACCGAGGTACACTGAGGCCTCATAGGGCAGGGCTGACAGGAAACCAATGCTGTCTGCTCAGCCCTGAAATTCCACCCCATCCAAGCTGAGTACAGAGGTTTTTGCAATTTTGCAAGTCTAATCCTATAAGGCTGTTTCCAGCACTGAACTTCTCCCAGCGTAGACACAGCTGATCCTCACGGCCAGTTGGCCTGGAGATCAATTCCTCCCAGTGATACCAACAACAGTCAAGACTTAACTACAACAAGGCTGTACACACAGTTCACAAAGGGGTGCACCAAGAGTGTCTACCTCAGGTAACTGGGGAGGCTGAGCCACTGACTGAAATAAAAAAATATTATACAGAGACCTAACAGCAGACTAGAGGACCCCAAGAATCAAGTCAAAGAATTGAAATACAAAGAAGCAAAAAACACTTAGCTGGAAAAGCAAAAAGAAAAAAGAATACAAAAACTTGAAGATAGTGTAAGGAGCCTCTGGGACAACTTCAAGCCTACCAACATCAGAATTATGGGGGTGCCAGAAGAAGAGAGAGAGCAAGATACTGAAAACCTATTTGAAGAAATAATGACAGGGAGAATCCAAGATGGCGGCGTAGGTAAACACCTAAACTTCTGCCTCCTGCAACAATTTCAAAAATACAACTAAAAGACAAAACGTCTATCACCCAGAACCACGGGAAAGCTGGCTGAGTGGAAGTTCTACAACTAGAAGGAAAGAGAAAAGAGCATTGAGACGTGCACGAGCGCTGAAAAGCTGAGGTACGGAGGCGCATGATCCGGGCTGGCGGCGGGCGACTGGGTGCGTTGCTTTTTTCAACCTGAACGGAGACAAGCCCCCGATTACTCTGAAATCCAGTCTCTGGGGAGACGCGGGGGACCCAAATTCCTACGGGGAGAAGCTGGACTGTCTGCCAGTGAGAGTGGCTTGCTTGCAGAGCTGCGTGCAGGAATAATTGTTTACGGCACTGGGGCACAGGACTCCAGGACGTGGTCGGGGACACAGAGCCGGCTTACTAGCAGCCATTGCTGTTTGCCACGCCCTAACCTAGTGACGCCCTGAGACCCTGCCCCACACAACCTACAAACCCACCCAAGCTCCAAGCAGCTCAATTAGCATAAGAAAGCCTGCCCTATCGCAGCTTAACCTAGAAAACTTGCAGCCCAGGTCAGACAGCTCCAAAACCTCCAAACCCCAAGCAAAGAGGAGAAAACTGCAGCTCTCACTGTAGCTCCTGCTGAGTGGCCTCAGACAGTAGCTGACCTGCACCCCATTGGAGATCTAGAAGCCAGTGTACCTAGTGGTCAGTGTGAGACACCAGATTTCAACTCCTCACATCCATAAGTGACACATTCAAGAGGCAGACTCAGTGAGCACCAAAGCCCCACTGAAACAAGTCCTGCCCCATAAGTGCGTCTTCAGTGCAGCAGTTCTTCCATTATAGACACAGTGAGTGCTCACAGCTAATTGGCCTGGAGGTCAATTCCTCCCAGTATATCAACAGCAATTAAGGCTTAACTACACCAAGTCTTTGCACTCAGCCCACAAAGGGGTGTACCAAGAGCGTCCATATCAGGTGATTGGGGAGGCTGAGCTACTGCCCCCTATAGGTCAGCTACCACACAAAGCTACTCCATCAACACAGGGAAGCAGCCAAAATGTGGAGACAAAGAAACATGTCACAAATGAAAGAAACAAAGGAAAGCAAACTACTGGATGACATAGAGTTCAGAACCACATTTATAAGGTTACTCAAGAATCTTCTTAAAACCACTGAGAAACTTGATGAGACCTTCAAGGAGCTTAATGAGAATGCCAAAAAAATGGAAAAGGATCAGTCAGAAATGAAGCATACACTGTCTGAAATAAAGAATATACAGAAACTCAACTGTAGATCAACATACCCCAAGAATCAAACCAAAGATCTGAAATATGTGGAAACAAAACACATCCAACCAGAAAAACAAAAAGAAAAAGGAATCCAAAAATATGAAGATAATGTAAGGAGCCTCTGGGGCAACTTTAAGCGAAACAACATCCGAATTTTTGGGGTACCAGAAGAAGGGAGAGAGCAAAATATTGAAAACCTATTAGAAGAAATAATGACAGAAAACTTTCCCTACCTGGTGAAAGAAATAGACTTACAAGTTCAGGAAGCTCACAGAACCCCATACAAGAGAAATCCAAAGAGGACCACACCAAGACACATCATAATTAAAATGCCAAGGGCAAAAGACAAAGAGAGGATATTAAAAGCAGCAAGAGAAAAACAGTTAATTACCTACAAGGGAGTACCCATACGACTGTCAGCTGATTTCTCGGCAGAAACTATGCAGGCCAGAAGGGAGTGGCAAGAAATATTCAAAGTGATGAACAGCAAGAACCTGCAACCAAGATTACTCTACCTAGCAAAGCTATCATTCAGAGTTGAAGGTCAGATAAAGAGCTTCACAGATAAGAAAAAGCTAAAGGAGTTCATCACCACCAAACCAGGATTACATGAAATGCTGAAGGGTATTCTTTAAGAAGAGGAGGAAGAAGAAAAAGGTAAAGATAAAAATTATGAACAACAAAATGACATCAAATACATACCTACCAACAAGTGAATCTAAAAATCAAGTGAATAAAAGTCTGAGGAACAGAATAAACTGGTGAATATAATAGAATCAGGGGCATAGAAAGGGAGTGGACTGACAATTCTGGGGGGGAAAGGGGTGTGGGAGGTGCGGGAAGAGACTGGACAGAAATCGTACACCTATGGATGAGGACAGTGGTGGGGAGGTAAGGGTAGAGGGTAGTGTGGGAACCAGGTGGAGGGGAGCTATGGTGGGGGGAGGGGGAAAAGGAGATACAATTGTAGTATTCTGAAAAATAAAGATTTATTAAATTAAAAAGAAATATGAAGTTTTTAATAAAAGTATCCAAAGGGAGATGTTCAGTTGGTGTCCAGGATCATAAATGTGGGTTCAGGAAGGAGGGCCATGATGAAGCTATAAACTTTTTGTACAGAGGAGGGCAGATGACTGGAAAAGACCACCTAGAGAGATCCAGAAGGAGAAGAAAAGAGGCAATAGTAGAGACCTAGATGTCTCACAAGTACCTTCCATATTGGACACTTTTGAGCTGCTTTTCTTTAAAGTTCTGCTCTGTTTCCTTGGCATTATTTCTTTCCTCTCTTCTATCAGTGCTCCCAGGTAAAGGAACTACAGCTAGGAATTACTTCCTTACCCAAGGGACTTTGTCCTGCCTTTTAAAGTACCTATGAATCTTCAGTGAATCAGCACCTTTCATTAAGGGCCTGATGACTGGCCCTTAATGTGAATTTAGCAATGTGCTTCAAATATTAGCTCTAGCTAAAACTGGTTGCAGTTTATAAATCTACTTGTACTGCTGCTCCTTGCAAAACCCTGAACAGGTCACCTTTTTTTTTTTTTTTCTTAATTAAATCTTTATTGTTCAGATTATTACAGGTGTTCCACTTTTTTTCCCCCCATAGCTCCCCTCCACCTGATTCCCCACCCCACCCCATGCCCTTACCCCCCGCCACTGTCTTCATCCATAGGAGTAAGATTTTTGTCCAATCTCTTCCCGCACCCCTCACACTTGCTTCCCCTGAGAATCGTCAGTCCACTCCCTTTCTATGTCCCTGATTCCAATATATTCACCAGTCCATTCTGTTCTTCAGATTTTTATTCACTTGATTTTTAGATTCACTTGTTGGTAGGTATGTATTTGATGTCATTTTGTTGTTCATAATTTTTATCTTTATCTTTTTCTTCTTCTTCTTCTTAAAGAATACCCTTCAGCATTTCATGTAATCCTGGTTTGGTGGCGATGAACTCCTTTAGCTTTTTCTTGTCTGTGAAGCTCTTTATCTGACCTTCAACTCTGAATGATAGCTTTGCTGGGTAGAGTAATCTTGGTTGTAGGTTCTTGCTGTTCATCACTTTGAATATTTCTTGCCACTCCCTTCTGGCCTGCATAGTTTCTGCCGAGAAATCAGCTGACAGTCGTATGGGTACTCCCTTGTAGGTAATTAACTGTTTTTCTCTTGCTGCTTTTAATATTCTCTCTTTGTCTTTTGCCCTTGGCATTTTAATGATGATGTGTCTTGGTGTGGTCCTCTTTGGATTCCTCTTGTATGGGGTTCTGTGCGCTTCCTGAACTTGTAAGTCTATTTCTTTCACCAGATAGGGAAAGTTTTCTGTCATTATTTCTTCTAATAGGTTTTCAATATTTTGCTCTCTCCCTTCTTCTGGCACCCCAAAAATTCGGATGTTGTTTCGCTTAAAGTTGTCCCAGAGGCTCCTTACATTATCTTCATATTTTTGGATTCTTTTTTCTTTTTGTTTTTCTGGTTGGATGTTTTTTGTTTCCACATATTTCAGATCTTTGGTTTGATTCTTGGGGTATGTTGATCTACAGTTGAGTTTCTGTATATTCTTTATTTCAGACAGTGTATGCTTCATTTCTGACTGATCCTTTTCCATTTTTTTGGCATTCTCATTAAGGTCCTTGAAGGTCTCACTAAGCTCCTCAGAAGTGTCATCAAGTTTCTCGGCGGTTTTTATAAGATTCTTGAGTAACCTTATAAATGTGATTCTGAACTCTATGTCATCCAGTAGTTTGCTTTCCTCCGTTTCTTTCATTCGTGACATGTTTCTTTGTTTCTGCATTTTGGCTGCTTCCCTGTCTTGATGGAGTGGCTTTGTGTGGTAGGTGACCTATAGGGGGCAGTAGCTCAGCCTCCCCAATCACCTGATGTGGATGCTCTTGGTACACCCCTTTGTGGGCTGAGTGCAAAGTCTTGGTATAGTTAAGCCTGAATTGCTCTTGGTACGCTGGGAGGAATTGACCTCCAGGCCAATTAGCTGTGAGCACTCCCTGTGTCTATAATGGAAGAAGTGCTGCGCTGAAGACACGCTTATGGGGCAGGACTTGTTTCAGTGGGGCTTTGGTGCTCACTGAGTCTGCCTCTTGAATGTGTCACTTATGGATGTGAGGAGTTAAAATCTGGTGTCTCACACTGACCACTAGGTACACTGGCTTCTGGATCTCCAATGGGGTGCAGGTCAGCTACTGTCTGAGGCCACTCAGCAGGAGCTACAGTGAGAGCTGCAGTTTTCTCCTCTTTGCTTGGGGTTTGGAGGTTTTGGAGCTGTCTGACCTGGGCTGCAAGTTTTCTAGGTTAAGCTGCGACAGGGCAGGCTTTCTTATGCTAATTGAGCTGCTTGGAGCTTGGGTGGGTTTGTAGGTTGTGTGGGGCGGGGTCTCAGGGCGTCACTAGGTTAGGGCGTGGCAAACAGCAATGGCTGCTAGTAAGCTGGCTCTGTGTCCCTGATCGCGTCTTGGAGTCCTGTGCTCCAGTGTCGTAAACAATTATTCCTGTGCGCAGCTCTGCAAGCAAGCCACTCTCACTGGCAGACAGTCCAGCTTCTCCCCGTAGGAGTTTGGGTCCCCCGCGTCTCCCCAGAGACTGGATTTCAGAGTAATCGGGGGCTTGTCTCCGTTCAGGTTGAAAAAAGCAACGCACCCAGTCGCCCGCCGCCAGCCCGGATCACGCGCCTCCGTACCTCAGCTTTTCAGCACTTGTGCATGTCTCAATGCTCTTTTCTCTTTCCTTCTAGTTGTAGAACTTCCACTCAGCCAGCTTTCCCGTGGTTCTGGGTGATAGACGTTTTGTCTTTTAGTTGCAGTTTAAATTGTTGTGGGAGGCAGCAGTTTAGGTGTTTACCTACGCCACCATCTTGGATTCCTCTCCAACAGGTCACCTTTGATGCAAATACCGGAGTCACATCTTATCCTATCCTATCCTATTCTATCCTGTCCTGCCCTGTCTCTCTCCATTCTATCCTATTTCTATACAGTCAGCCTGAATGAGCAGGTTGTATTCCAGAAGTAAATTTGGAAGTCAATAATTTAAAATTTGTATATTTTCTCATAGAATTAATGTTATAACAACATGGTTTAACTCCTATGCTTTTGGCATAGATGTGGCCAGAAGAGAAAACCATAGATGAGGGAAGACGTTTTCCTATTCAAGGCTCTGGGGTTTGCCACCACTCTTTCTGCACTACCTCCAAGCTCCGTCACCTGCTGTCTTTATAAGCCAGCCATTTGGATGAACTGATCAAATAAATTACTTGACTGGAACCTAAGGAATCAATGAATTAATCTCCGAGTCTGCTCCAAGCTGTCCTGTCTGCTGTTGATTCTTTATACCTCTCTCCAGAAAAAGCCATGAATGGGAAGAGTATTCTAATTTGGAGACATCTATGAGATAAATCAAATAACAGGTTTAATATTGAGTAGGGCTAACGGTGACAGTGGAGATACAGAAGTACATGGATGTGGGGCGCAGCTACAGTGTTTTGGACAGGTTCAAGCCTTGGAGTGATGAGAGGGCACAGTCCTCTCGTGGCCACGTGCAAGTCCCAGCTTGGAGGGCAGAGCCCTCCCAGCACAATTATAGCCAACAGCTGTAGTTGTAAGCTTGAACTTATGGTCCGAACATGTGGCCCCATGTGCCTAAGTGATATAGGCTGCAAGTAAACAAAGCTTGATCAGGTGCATGTAATTGAGTAGGATCGAAACTCACGAGAATGTTGTAAACATCTTGACCACGCCCTTACTTTGCCTCCTGGCATCTGGCTATAAAATAAAGACACGGCTTATAGCCTGTGGTGCTGTCTCCCCATCAGGGAAGCAGCGTCCCATGGAGACCCAGCTTTCGTTCTCTTGTCTGTCTTTTCTAAGCCTTTCAGCCGCCCCCACTCAGGGTCACTGAACCTGGCGGAGCTGGCGCGGCACATAAGGCGCCCTAGGGCTAAGTATGCCATGGCCATGCAGGCACACCACACATGGATACTAAAGATCTATCAAAAATGATTGGAGGAGTTAACACAACTATAACAGGTGGGTATGTGTGGAAGCTTTGAAGTCTAAAGTCAGTATTTAGATTATTTAGATCAGAGCTAAAGGGCTCTATCAAAAGGAACAATACGTTTTAAGTTAATAGGAGAGACATTAACTAAACAATTGTTGACATCTGTACCGGTGGCAGGGAAATAATGGTGAACATGATGACCTTTGGAGAGCTTATGATCCCACGTAAGAGATGAATAAATTCTTGGTTGGGGAAAGACAGGGTGCTGTGGGAACCCCTTTGAAGGGAGCCAGTTCGACATAGGCAAGAGCCTAAGGTGTGTGTGGGGAGGTTCCTGGAAGAATATGAAATAGCCAGATGAAGAGAGGCAGAAGAAAGTTCCAACTTTGGAGACCAAAAGAAATAGCACAGTCAAAATGTGATGATAACCTGAAAAAACTTCATTTTGTTGGGAGTTAGAATCAGAAAGGGTGGAGAAATAAGCGTTTGGCATTTTATCACTTTCTAGAATTTAGTTTCCTCAAGGGAACTAAAATTTAAAACCTTCATGTGAAAAAATTTACTGAATTCCTGCAATAATGCAGCTTGCTTTACCAAAAATAGAGTATTTCATAATATTAAAACTAGTTTTCAGAATAAAAATCCATTTACTTCCTGCCACCAATTGGATTTTCCCTAATGTGAACCTTGCACTGGGTCTGGAAAATTCTTATGTTGTTGAAATTATGTAATTTTAAACCTTTAATAAGCATGCTAAGAAACTTTTCTTTTTATATTTAAGAGATCCTAAAACTATAAAAAGCCAAAGAGGATATTTTCATGCTTTCTTAGTATTTGTTTAAAAGGAGCAAAGTGGTATTTTTCCCCTCAAAGTGATCAGACAAACCTTTTACAGTATCTAGGGAAATCCTTAAGCCAAACAGGATTGTTTCGGTTCCTTTGCCTCCATCTTAAATATCCAATCCACTTTCTCCTCCCTCACCTGCTTTGGCATGGTTCTCAAGACTGGAGTCCCGGTGGGATTCAGACACAGAAATGAACTGAGCCCTCAGGAGACAATTTCACTCCCACTTGGCTTTTAAGTAGAACAGACAGGAGGTCAGCTTGGTCAGCCTTCACATTTAAATGAAAATCAAAATGCAACTTCTGTTAACACTTCACAGAATTCTTTGTTGTTAATCACTTGCATTCATTTTTTATTATTAATTTGTTTTTATTGATTTTAGAGAGAGAGAAAGGCAGAGGGAGAGAGAGAAACATTGATCTGCTGCCTCCTGCATGCCACCTCCTGGGGATTGAGCCCACAACCCTTGCTTAAGCCCTGACCAGGAATCGAACAGGTAACCTCTCAGTGCATGGGACAGTGCTCAGCCAACTGAGCCATTCTGGCTAGTATTTCTAAGTTGTTTTCACATTCTTGATTGGAAATGGATATATTTACATATACCTTGTAAGAGTTGGAATGGTTCAGGAGGGGAAATAGTGATGACAATAGTTCACTAATGGAGTCCATTTGATGGTCTGAAGTTAGGTATTGCCCAGAATATTTTTTCATTTGAGCTGTGTGCACAAGCATGAAGCCAATTTAGTATTCATTTCTAAAAGATTTTTAAAATTTCAATGTTTAATAACAGAATTTTATTTTTACTTTTTGGCCATTTAATTTTTAAATTTTCAATTACAATTGAAATACAATATAATATTAGTTTCAGGTGTATAACCCAGTGATTAGACTTTATATAACTTACCAAGTGATCATCCCAATAAATCTAGTACTCATCTGCCACCATACATAGTTATTAGAATATTATTGACTATATTCCCTATGCTGTATTTTACCTCCCTTACTATTCTGTAACAACCAATTTGTACTTCTTAATCCCTTCACCTTTTTCACCCATCTCCTCAAAGCCCCTTCCCATCTGGCAACTGTCAAAATGTTCTGCGTATCTATCAGTCAGTTTCTGTTCTGCTTGTTAGTTTGTTTTTTAGATTCTATTGTTGATAGATATGTATGTATTGCCATTTCATTGCCTGTTTGGTGTGTCTGCCCCTTCCAGCAATCACAATGGGGCTTCTTCTTTAAATCATTAATTGTAGGATTTTACATTTAGCTAGATTTCAGGTGGTTCAGAATGATGGTGGTTATGTAATTTAGTTGTAATTTTGATGTGGCAGGATTTACCTATGCTGCCATCTTGACCGGAAGTCTGAATAACAGAATTTTAAAGGAAAAGTATAGAAATTTAAGATATCATTTATTCGTAAATATGATTCATACCGAGTCTTGTACCATGTTTGTTTGCTCCATTTTGTTTTGTAGCTGAAAACTCATAATGCCACCTATTCTTTGCTGTAGCCTTGGTGGGTTGTGAAGTACTCTCAGCCTCTTGATAATTGCTGCTAGTATCTATAAGGGATATAACATGTGCCCAGTATTGTACTGAGTGCCTGACATACAGTCTTGCTGAGACTGCAATAATCCTGTAAGGCAGGTACATATTAATCTGCCCATTTTACCCAGGAAGAAACTGAGGCTTAGAGAGTTTGAATGAGTAGCCTTATAGTCATGTTCCTAGTAAGAAGAGGAGCCTAGATTTGACCAGGATGCATTGATTAAATAATCAGTGTCAGGGCCCGTGCTTTTTAAAAAAAATATATAAATATTTTTTGTCTAAAGTTTTACATATGTCTCCTTTTCCCCCAATTGCCTCCCCTCCCCCAGCCACTTCCACCCCAGGCAAGCCCCCACCGCCCCAGTGTCTGTGACCATTGGTTATGCTAATATGCATGCACACAAGTCGTTTGGTTGCTCTCTAACTCCCCCCTCCACTGCCATTTGTCTCTGGATCTGTTCTTGTTCATCAAATTATGTTGATCATTATATCCCACATATGAGTGAGATCATGTGATATTTATCTTTCTCTGCCTGGCTTATTTCACTTAGCATAATGCTCTCCAGTTCCATCCATGCTGTTGCAAATGGTAAAAGTTCCTTCTTTTTTATAGCAGCGTAGTATGCCATTGTGTAGATGTACCACAGTTTTTTAATTCACTCATCTGCTGATGGGCACTTAGGCTGTTTCCAAATCTTAGCTATTGTAAATTGTGCTGCTATGAACATAGGGGTGCATATATCCTTTCTGATTGGTGTTTCTGTTTTCTTGGGATATATTCCTAGAAGTGGGATCACTGGGTCAAATGGGAGTTCCATTTTTAACTTTTTGAGGAAATTCCATCCTGCCTTCCACAGTGGCTGCACCAGTCTGCATTCCCACCAACAGTGCAGGAGGGTTCCTTTTTCTCCACATCCTCACCAGCACTTGTCGTTTGTTGATTTGTTGATGATAGCCATTCTGACAGGTGTGAGATGGTACCTCATTGTTGTTTTGATTTGCATCTCTCGGATGATTGGTGACTGAGCATGTTTTCATATGTCTCTGAGCCTTCTGTATGTTCTCTTTTGAAAAGTGTCTATTTAGATCCTTTGCCCAGTCTTCGATTGGATCGTTTATCTTCTTTTTGTTAAGTTGTATGAGTTCTCTGTAAATTTTGGAGATTAAGCCCTTATCTGAAATATCATTGGCAAATATGTTCTCCCATGCAGTGGGCTTTCTTCTTGTTTTGTTGATGGTTTCTTTTGCTGTGCAGAAGCTTTTTATTTTGATGTAGTCCCATTTGTTTATTTTCTCCTTAGTCTCCATTGCCCTAGGAGCTGTGTCTGTAAAGGTATTGCTACAACATATGTCTGCTATTTTGATGCCTACGGAATCTTGTAGGAGTTCTATGGTTTCCCATCTTACAATTAAGTCCTTTGGCCATTTTGAGTTTGTATTTGTGTGTGGTGTAAGTTGGTGATCTAGTCTCATTATTTTTGCATGTATCTGACCAAATTTCCCAGCACCATTTATTAAAGAGACTGTCTTGACTCCATTGTATGCTTTTGCCTCCTTTGTCTAATATTAATTGAGTATAATGGCTTGAGTCGATTTCTGGGTTCTCTGTTCTGTTCCATTGGTCTATATGTCTGTTCTTGTGCCAGTACCAGGCAGAAGAACTGTAGCTTGGTAATATAGCTTGATATCTGGTATTGTGATTACTCCAACTTTGTTCTTCTTTCTCAGGATTGCTGTGGCTATTCGGGGTCTTTTTTTATTCCAGATGAATTATTGGAGAGTTTGTTCTAGAACTTTGAAATATGCCATTGGTATTTTAATGGGAATTGCATTGAAATTGTAGATTGCTTTGGGTAGTATGGACATTTTAATGATGTTGATTCTACCAGTCTATGAACACGGTATGTTCTTCCATTTGTTTATGTCTTCCTCTATCTCTTTTTTCAATGTCTTATAGTTTTCTGAGTACAGGTCTTTTACCTCCTTAGTTAAGTTTATTCCTAGGTATTTTAATTTTTTTGGTGCAGTGGTAAATGAATTGTTTTTTTTTGTTTCTTTTTCTGTGAGTTCATTATTGGTTTATAAAAAGGCCATTGATTTCTGGGTGTTAATTTTGTAATCCTGCTACATTGCTGAATTCATTTATTAGGGCTAGTAGTTTTTTGATGGAGTCTTTGGTGTTTTCTATGTATAGTATCATGTCACCTGAGAATAAGGACAGTTTTACTTCTTCTTTTCCAATTTGGATGCCTAGGGCCCATGCTCTTAATTTCTATACATTGCCCTTCTTGAGAACAATTAACATGCAGAATTTTCCACCATTCCGGGAACATGATGTTTTGTGATTTAGAGAAAGGTAGTTACTTTAAAAGGGATTTGATCAAGTAGGGATTTGATCAAGGGATTTGATCAAAGAATCTACCCTAAGTAAATATCAGTGTGACAGTTTATTGACTTCCTCATGGTGATTTCCCAGAGAAACAAATTCCTGAAGGGAATCCCTCATGTAGATGTATGCATACACTTGTCATTTCTGCAGGAATGCAATAAGACTGCTTTAATTATTACCCCATTTCACTTGTGTTCCTATAAAATGGAAACCTCCCTTTACAACAACCCTTTAGAGAAGTCTTTATGAAACATTTGGGTCATATTCATGATAATTATTCAACATTAAATTGCCAAAGAAGCTTTATTTTGAAGCTGATGAGTGTGAAATGAATCATTAAGAACATAAGACAAATTTCCATTATAAATGGGAGTTCCCAGCCTTTGTTTATTATTCAGTTAAAAAATTGTTTCTGATCTCAAGGTAAATTATATATGAAAAGGCCTTTTTAAATGTGGCTACAAATTACTCTTTAAAATAAATCAACTTTATTGAGGCATAATTTACACACAATAGAATGCACTGAATTTAACTATACAGTTAAATGAATTTTGACAAATGTGCACAATCAGGTAGCCACCACTATAATTAAAAGAGATAAACATTTCCATCATTTACTTCCTAGTCACCTCCCAGCCCTGGCCCTAGGCAATCACTGATTTACTTTTTTGTCACTAGAGATTAATTTTGCCTTTTCTGGAACTTTATATAAAAAGAATTGTACAAGCCATATTAATAATAATTAACTTTTTTCACTCATCATAATGTTTTTGAAATTCATCTATGTTGTTGCATATTTAAGTAGTTTGTCTTTTTTGATTGGTGAGTAGTGCTCCATTGTATGGCTGTATATACCACACTTTATCCATTCACCTGTCAATGAACATTTAGATTATTTCTAGTTTCACTATTAGGAATAAAGCTGATCTGAACATTCATGCACAAGTCTTGTGTTTTCTTTATTCTTATTTGAATGCTTAGGGTGGGATTGCTAGGTCATTTATACTTAACTTTATGTTACTTTTAACCTTACATGTTTTCCTAAGTGGTTATACTATTTTACTTCCCCATCTGCAATTTATGTGAGTTCTGGTTGCTCTATATTCTTGCCAACAATTGATATTGTCAAAAATCACTGTCTTTAAAAAAAAGTTTGTTTTTAAATCTCAAAAACAGCCTTTTCAGAAAGCTAACTTTAAAAGCCAAACTTTGTCCATATTGAAAAGGTCAACAAATTCACTCTGTGGCAGTCAATGTCGGGAGAAAAATACTGTGCATCTGCTTCTCTGGAAGTGAGCTGTTGGCAGCATTAACTGAAGTCCCCTGGCTTAACACCAGTGTCAGGAGGTTCCCAAGGGGGAGAAACGGGAGGTGATTTCTTGTTTCCCCAGAGGCATTACAGAGCCACACTAATAACTTAAATGATGGTTGTTCCCTCATATCCAGTACTTGATATGGTGTCCAGATGTTTCACATGCTTCAGCGATTACTGTGGGTTAGCCCTGTCTCCCAAACTT
Organism: Corynorhinus townsendii; assembly: GCA_026230045.1. Classification (NCBI taxonomy): domain Eukaryota; kingdom Metazoa; phylum Chordata; class Mammalia; order Chiroptera; family Vespertilionidae; genus Corynorhinus; species Corynorhinus townsendii. The sequence continues at coordinate 44,014,562 of JAPDVU010000005.1, forward strand.
AATACTTGGCTGGGAGAGACCACAGAGTAGGTGTCCAACAAGTAGTACTGACAGGCCTACCAGTTAACATAATAAACACGACATGACGGGAATCCTGTGCCGCCTTGTCATTAGGGTACTGCTCACCACACTGCAAAGCCTTCGCTATTAAGAAAAATGATGCCAATGTTTGGAATGGAAGGGCTAAAATTTAGAGGTAGCTTATGTTTGGCCTACTTTATCTAAAAAAACAAAACCTTATTAGTAGTTAAGTTGATTGGTATTGCTTAAGATGGACAAAGAATTAATTATAGATTTATGAACTGATGTTGGACTCAGAGTCTACTCCATATCTGCCACTGGGGATGGAAGATGCACCCTCTCCTTCCTCAGTGGAAAAGCTAAGTAAACCAACTAAGTAATCTGGTGTCTACGTGTTGTAATAAACTAAGTACAGGGTTTCCTGAGAGTACAGACGAGGGGCACCTCTTACAGATTAAAATCCATTGGTGTAGCTGCTAGGGACCAGGCACTGAGCTTGTTGGCACTATCCACCTTCATAGAACTGCTGGTCCAATGGGAAGATGGATGGAAAGCCAGTAAGAAAGTGTAGACTGTCACAGAGAAGGGAGGGAGCATATGTGAAAGGGTGTTATCCTGGTTTGGAGGGGCAGGAAGGGCTGAAAAATGGTGAGAGTTAGGGCTCTGAAGGATGGGGTGAGGGGAAGAAGGTTCCAGGTGAAGGGAGCAGCACATGGAAAGTACCAGAATCCAGCAGGAATGTAGGCTACCCAAGCATGGTAACAAGACCCACAGGACCAGAGCCCAAAGGTGCTTGTCATACCTATGAGCAGTTCTCCAGTTCGAGGAGCAGGGCCAAACTGGAGAGGGTGAGGCTGAATTCGAGGTTGCAGTGCAGGGTGTCGACTCAGGATTTTATAAAGAGGGAGAGCTCTGGGTACATTTAGGGCTGAAAGTGAGTATGAACTAGTTCTATTAGCATCCCTCACCCTTAAATACACTATATCTAAATATTTTAATACTCAAACCTTTTAGCCAGTAAACATCATTTTACTTGGAGTCTTTAAATAAAGCCTCCCTTCCCCCATATCATGTAAGTTAACATTTCTCCTAACACTATTTTCTACAAACAGATCAGCCATAGCAACTTATGGTCTTAAAACATCAACTTGAGAGGGCCATTGAGAAATTGTTTTCCTTTTTCAGAGACGACCATGGAGAACTATCGGCAACTGAGCTGGCCTTGAACCCAGGGCTCAGACCATTCTTCTCATAGTCTCTGCTACAGGTGGATTTTCTCCAGTAAAAATTCTTACCAAGTTGTCCAGACTCTGGAATTTCTTGACATCCTTATTTTGGATTAAGCAACTGAAACAATTTTTAACCCCGCCCCTCCCTCCCCCCCATTTCAAAATTTCATGTAGTTTACCAGTTTTCTTGCCCAGACATAGAATAGTAGGCACTCAATGAATATGTTTTGAGTGAATGAATGAAAACATTGACAATGAGTAGATAATGAGAAATTTGGTCTGATTTTGCTTTCTTACTAAGACACACGATCACCTATACTTACTATAAGCCCTTCCTCCCAGTTTGAACTCTAAACTTTTAGTAAAACAACCCTTGAAAATCCAGTTATTGATTCTGAAACCTAAATGTTCGTCCCTCCCCCTGGTCTCCTCCCCTATAATCATTCCTCTTTGATGCTTTTTAGGAATAATAGACTCTTTGGGGGGCGGGGGGTGGGGTGGGGTGGGGATGCTCCCTGTTTTTTAAAACCTATATTCTATTTTTCCAAGGGCAGAACAAAAACTCTTCCTGTCTTTCCTCCCAATTGTAACCTAGATGATGAAAAAGTGTTAGCTTTATTTGTAATGGACTACTAATCTTGTATCACTTTACAGCCATCAATTCTTATCTATATAACCCACTGGCAGATAGGGAATGGTTTCACATTTGCCTGAGCTATGAGATTTGCTCTCTGGAAAAGTGTTTGTTAATGAAAGGAGGGAATATTGCATTTTACATATCAAAAGTGTCATTGTCCTTGTTCAAAGATCTGCTGCAGCCGCCTGCTAGAGTGGAGATGGGAACAGCTCTGACTCCAGAATAGTTGGAGGCAAAGAACACATGCTTTTAATGTTCTGTAGCCCAGTGGTTGGCAGACTCATTAGTCAACAGAGCCAAATATCAACAGTACAGCAATTGAAATTTCTTTTGAGAGCCACATTTTTTAAACTTAAACTTCTTCTGACGCCACTTCTTCAAAATAGACTCGCCCAGGCCGTGGTATTTTGTAGAAGAGCCACATTCAAGGGGCCAAAGAGCCGCATGTGGCTCGCGAGCCACAGTTTGCCGACCACGGCTGTAGCCCACTTGGAAGTCAAGGTGGAGAAGACGCCTTAGTGTTTGTACCATTTTCCTTTAAACCTTAGGTGAAAAGGCTCAAATAGGCCCTTGAGAAGGTGGTGGCAAGCTAGCTGGTTCTCCCAGGATTCTGACTAATATGGTTACACCTATGGGCTGGTGACAACCTCTCTGAGTCTGGCAGTGCGGGCAAAAAGCCCTGGACTGGGACCAGGTTTGGCTTCTGGGTTTAAGAAGCTTTGTGACCTTTGGAAGGCCCCCTGATTCTTCTGCATCTAGCTTCCTCTTAGGCAAAACGAACAGAGCAAGGCTGCAGCTTCCTGGCCTTGTCTCATAGAGCTACTGTGAGGATCCAAAGGAATGTGTGGAAGTGCTTTGACAAGACAAGGATTATGTAAATGCAAAGCAGCATTTTGGAGGATGCTGAAGTTTTGGTGGACAAAGCAACGAGAACTGAAGGGATGAATCTTAAGAACAGAGCTGGCTGGGACCCTGGCACTTCACAGGTGACTGAGTTGATCTCCAACTAGTGACCAGGGAGAAATTGCAAGTGTCTCATGTGGACATGAGATAGCCTTTATCCTTTCTGGTCAAAATCATCAGGTAAATGGCACTTAATCTGGCTTCACTCTGCCTCTTTTAGGGTGACCACACACCCGCTTTACACTAGCTGTCTCCCTTATGTTCTATAGGTGTCCCGATTCAGATGATAATTATATAGTCACTCTACTTACCAGGCACTTTACTAAGCAGTAAGATGGTAAAATACTGAGGAAACTTGAATGCCACAGGATTTTCAAGACTCTGAGGCCTAATAAACACTTATCTTCTGGGCCAGTAGCCAGCTTTTAATGCTTGTCTTATTTCTGCTATTTCACAGCTAGTCACTATCAATCAATAGTTCTTGATTCTTTTGTTTACAAGTCTTCTTCCTCATGGAAGTAGGAAGGAAAGTCTGTTTTCCCAGAGCCTCTGTTCAAAAGGCAAACATCTTGGCCAAGTGATCTAATGATTAAGTGTGAATAAATTTAAAACAGGCAGGATAAGTACCAGTCCCACCCCTGCCCTGATATTTATACATCCTAATCATGGAGATCCATAAATATGTTACCTTACATGGCAAAAGGAGTTTAGGTTGCAGATGGAATTAAGATTGCTAATCTGCTGACCTTAAAATAGAAGATTTATCCTAGAGTATCTGGGAAGATCTAATGTTATCACACATTTCTAGAAAAATGGGAAGTGGAAGGCAGAAGATGCAATCAGGGCAATGTGGTGTGAGGACTAATTTTGCTGTTGCTGGCTTTGAACATAGAGGAAGGGGACCATGAACCAAGGAGTCTCCAGAAGTCTCTAGAAGCTGGAGAAGGCAAGGAAGGGAATCATCCCTTAGGGCCTCCAGAAAGGAATGCAGCCCTGATTTTAGCTCAGTGAGACCCGTGTTGGACTTTTATTCAACGAAAGAAAATAAATTTGCACTGTTTCAAGGCACTAAGTTTGTGGCTTAATAGAAGTACTAAAAATGAATAATAGAAAACTAATGATAATGGAAAATGAATAATACTAAACTAATATAACATGCATCAATCATAAAGTATCTAATGGATATTTGCCATGTGTCCAGGACTATACTGAATGCTGTGGGGAAATCTCAGGAGCATAGAATATACATAGGAGCACACTAGGACTAATGCATGTAGAACATTTAGAGAGCAATTAATGAGAGTGCTAATTAAGTGCTAAGTATACTGGACAGAAGAATTTTAAAGAGATTTTAGGAGGGTGTATATGAAGGGGTAATGGGTGAGAATAATGAATGAATGTGCAACTATGGAAGTTTCTAGTTAATAGTGATCTCAGACTCCCAAGGAATCTTTTAATCAATGGACTGAATGGCTGTGTGTGGAATTCTACATGATGCAATAAATACTGGAGTTCCTCTGGCATAGCATTAGACCCTTCTTCTCACTCCATATTGTCTCCTGAGATGATTTCATCCATATAACACATCCAAGCTGTACTGGGTTAAATTGTGAATCCCAAATACACATGTCCACATTCTAACTCCTGGAACCTATAAATGTGACTTTATTTGGAAGAAGGGTCTTTGTGGATGTAATTACATTAAGGATCTTGTAAGGATCCTGAGTTATCAAGATGGGCCCTAAACATAATGACATGTGTTCCATAAGAGATGCACAGACAGAAGAGAATATACACAGAAGAGGAGGAGGCAATGTGAATACCGAGGCAGAGACTGGAGAAATGTGGCCACAAGCCAAGAACTGCCTAGGATTGCTGGCAGCCTCCAGAAGCTGGAAGAGGCAAGGAAGAATCCTTCCTAGAGCCCTCAAAGGGAGCAGGGGCCTGCTGACACTTTGATTTCAGACATCTGGTCAAAAACTGTGAGGGAATAAATTTCTGTTGTTTTAAGCACCGTATTTTGGTAATTTGTTATGGCAGTGCTAGGAAACAAATACACATGGCTTCTGTGGTCAACCCCACATAGATGTCTTACAGATGGTATCTGTAGCCAGGCCCGAGAATTTCAGGCCCGTTTATCCAACTGCCTACCTCCGTGGTTGGCCAACTGCGGCTCGCGAGCCACATGCGGCTTTTTGGCCCCTTGAGTGTGGCTCTTCCACAAAATACCACGGCCTGGGCGAGTCTATTTTGAAGAAGTGGCGTTAGAAGAAGTTAAAGTTTAAAAAATTTGGCTCTCAAAAGAAATTTCAATCGTTATACTATTGAGTTTTGGCTCTGTTGACTAATGAGTTTGCCGACCACTGGCCTACCTGATATCTCCAGATGTTTCAAAGCCACTTCAAATCCATTATGTCCCAAACTCTTCCTTGTGCTTAAGTCTGGTCCTTTTCCATTCTCCCTGAGGACACTAAATAACACCACCACCCATTCAGTTCAGCACATCAGAAGCTTAGGAGTCATCTTGACACCTCTTTCTCCTATATCTTGAATGTTCAGTCACGAAGTCCTGTTGATTTCACCTTTTATTTTTATTTATTTATTTATTTTTTAAAATCTTTATTCAGATTATTACAGGTGTTCCTCTTCCCCCCCCCCCCCCCATAGCTCCCCTCCACCTGATTCCCCACCCCACCCCATGCCCTTACCCCCCGCCACTGTCTTCATCCATAGGAGTAAGATTTCTGTCCAATCTCTTCCCGCACCCCTCACACTTGCTTCCCCTGAGAATCGTCAGTCCACTCCCTTTCTATGTCCCTGATTCTATTAAATTCACCAGTCCATTCTGTTCTTCAGATTTTTTATTCACTTGATCTTTAGATTCACTTGTTGGTAGGTATGTATTTGATGTCATTTTGTTGTTCATAATTTTTATCTTTACCTTCTTCTTCTTCTTCTTCTTCTTCTTCTTCTTCTTCTTCTTCTTCTTCTTCTTCTTCTTCTTCTTCTTCTTCTTTTTTCTTCTTTCTTCTTCTTCTTCTTTCCTCTTTCTTCTTTCTTCTTTCTTCTTCTTTCTTTTTTCTTCTTTCTTCTTTCTTCTTCAAGAATACCCTTCAGCATTTCATGTAATCCTGGTTTGGTGGTGATGAACTCCTTTAGCTTTTTCTTGTCTGTGAAGCTCTTTATCTGACCTTCAACTCTGAATGATAGCTTTGCTAGGTAGAGTAATCTTGGTTGTAGGTTCTTGCTGTTCATCACTTTGAATATTTCTTGCCACTCCCTTCTGGCCTGCATAGTTTCTCTTGAGAAATCAGCTGACAGTCGTATGGGTACTCCCTTGTAGGTAATTAACTGTTTTTCTCTTGCTGCTTTTAATATTCTCTCTTTGTCTTTTGCCCTTGGCATTTTAATTATGATGTGTCTTGGTGTGGTCCTCTTTGGATTCCTCTTGTATGGGGTTCTGTGAGCTTCCTGAACTTGTAAGTCTATTTCTTTCACCAGGTAGGGAAAGTTTTCTGTCATTATTTCTTCTAATAGGTTTTCAATATTTTGCTCTCTTCCTTCTTCTGGCACCCCAAAAATTCGGATGTTGTTTCACTTAAAGTTGTCCCAGAGGCTCCTTACACTATCTTCATATTTTTGGATTCTTTTTTCTTTTTGTTTTTCTGGTTGGATGTGTTTTGTTTCCACATATTTCAGATCTTTGGTTTGATTCTTGGGGTATGTTGATCTACAGTTGAGTTTCTGTATATTCTTTATTTCAGACAGTGTATGCTTCATTTCTGACTGATCCTTTTCCATTTTTTCGGCATTCTCATTAATATCCTTGAAGGTCTCATCAAGTTTCTCAGAGGTTTTAAGAAGATTCTTGAGTAACCTCATACATGTGGTTCTGAACTCTATGTCATCTAGTAGTTTGCTTTTCTCTGTTTCTTTCATTCGTGACATGTTTCTTTGTCTCCACATTTTGGCTGCTTCCCTGTGTTGATGGAGTAGCTTTGTGTGGTAGGTGATCTATAGGGGGCAGTAGCTCAGCCTCCTCAATTACATGAGGTGGATGCTCTTGGTACACCCCTTTGTGGGCTGAGTGCAAAGTCTTGGTGTAGTTAAGCCTTAATTGCTGTTGGTACACTGGGAGGAATTGACCTCCAGGCCAATTAGCTGTGAGCACTCGCTGTGTCTGTAATGGAAGAACTGCTGCACTGCAGACACGCTTATGGGGCAGGACTTGTTTCAGTGGGGCTTTGGTGCTCACTGAGTCTGCCTCTTGAATGTGTCACTTATGGATGTGAGGAGTTGAAATCTGGTGTCTCACACTGACCACTAGGTACACTGGCTTCTGGATCTCCAATGGGGTGCAGGTCAGCTACTGTCTGAGGCCACTCAGCAGGAGCTACAGTGAGAGCTACAGTTTTCTCCTCTTTGCTTGAGGTTTGGAGGTTTGGAGCTGTCTGACCGGGGCTGCAAGTTTGCTAGGTTAAGCTGCGATAGGGCAGGGCTTTCTTATGCAAAAGCCGCTGCTTAGAGCTTGGGTGGGTTTGTAGGTTGTGCAGGGCGGGGTCTCAGGGTGTCACTAGGCTAGGGCGTGGCAAACAGCAATGGCTGCTAGTTAGCCGGCTCTGAGTCCCTGTCGGCAGTCCCGTGCCCCAGTGCCGTAAACAATTATTCCTGTGCGCAGCTCTGCAAGCAAGCCACCCTCACTGGCAGACAGTCCAGCTTCTCCCCGTAGGAGTTTGGGTCCCCCGCGTCTCCCCAGAAACTGTATCTCAGAGTAATCGGGGGCTTGTCTCCCTTTGGGTTGTAAAAAGCAACGCCCGCCGCCAGCCCGGATCACGCGCCTCCGTACCTCAGCTTTTCAGCGCTCATGCACGTCTCAATGCTCTTTTCTCTTTCCTTCTAGTTGTAGAACTTCCACTCAGCCAGCTTTCCCGTGGTTCTGGGTGATAGACGTTTTGTCTTTTAGTTGTATTTTTGAAATTGTTGCAGGAGGCAGCAGTTTAGGTGTTTACCTAGGCTGCCATCTTGGATTCTCCTCTGATTTCACCTTTTAAATGTTTCTCAAATCTGTCTACTTCCTCCCGAATTTCCACTATTACATTTGTCCTTGCTTTCACTATCTCTTGCCTGAAGTACTGCAACTCACCCTTAACTCATCTCCCTATGAAGATGGATCCTGACTGTCCCTATTCTCTTTTTGATTCTGCAACCAATGTGATATTTTCAAAATGCAGCTTTTATATTTTCAGTCCCTGCTTAGGCTCCTTCAGTAATTCCCATTGCTCAGATGATATGTACAAAACTAATATGGACTTAGGAGTGCTGCAAGGTCCAACTTCAGCCTGCAGTAAGCTCCTCTTTGGGGTCTCCCTCTTCAGTCAGCCTGGCCTGCTCAAAGTTCCCTCCTGCCACAGGGCCTTTGCAGATGCAGTTCTATTAGGAATGTTCTTCCCTTCCCTTTTGGCCTAGATAACTCTGACTTAGGCTTTTGATCCCAGTGCTATTTTCTCAGAGGAGTTGTGTTTGACTTTCCAAACTAGATAGAATTCCACTGCGTTTCAGATTTGCACAGTATTCTGTATCTCTCCTGTAGAGGTTTTGTCCATGTTGTAATTTTACACACTTTTATTGTTTTATTAGTGGATGCCCTTCATGAGTAGACTACCTGCTGCACTGAGAATAGAGAAATTATGCCCCAGAGCCTAGCCCCATGCACAACAGGTGCTTAATAAACATTTCTTGAATGAATGAATGAATGAATGAATGAAAGGAGTAGGGTATAATGTTACCAATATTCCAAAGGGCTCTTGTGTCGTATGCCTTGCTGATTGAGGGTTATAGAGAAGGGGAATCAAAATGTGGTCACCAGGTACACCTGGGAAAAGAAAAAATACTCCCCCCCCCCAACCATTCAGGGACTCACTAGCATCATCTGTCTTCTAATTTGCTCAAATATTGCAAACTGTCTCTCAGACTTGGTTTTGGAGGAATAAGTATATAAATAAAGTCTATGTTCAAGAAGCATGTGAGTCAGTTAAGCCTTTATTTCCCAAGCTATGCCAGCTTGTTGTGATTTCAGCAGGATGCAACAGGTGCACATATTTTTAGCTTTTATGACAAGTATTCTGTACTTATCCTCAGGAGGCCCCAGCTTGAATGCCCTTTACCAAAATGATGCCCAGTGGGAAGAACTTGCCCATAGCAGTGTGCTTGTTTGGAGAACAGTAAAACTCCTAGCAAAGAAGAGCGACAACAACAACACACCAAACGGTCCCTCCCCCCAAGAGAACAAAAACTCTTTACCCTTAATAGGAGCCAATGCAAAAACAATCAGCTTTGGCTTTCAAAGAAAGGGCATGCTTTTAGGAAAAAGACTGGTTTTCAAAACGCAGACCATGGTAGCTACGAAATTAGCATGGAAACAATTGATGAGAGCCTGAAAACAAGACACAAGCCCCTTAAATGTGCTTTGCTGCTCCTCCAACACTCCAGGGACCTTTTCCCATGTCAGGTGAAGGTTTTGAATAGTACTTTAATTAACTTGTATCAAAGAGACCGTATATAAGAAAGAACTGTGTAAAGATTTCTTTAATTAGTGAATTTTATCAGGTCTTTTCCAACGTCCATCATTAAAGTAGTTGGTTGGCTGCCTGGGTCCTTGGTGATATGTTCAGTCAATAAGCTATTCATGACTCTAGAAAGTAGCTAGGTTTTTAAACCAATGGGAATTTGGTGCACAATTTTCCTTTGCTACCTTTAGCTACATGGCTAGAATCTATAAACTATTCTTTTTCCAAGAAGCAAAGTGTGAGCAAGTAGCCAGCAGGGTCTGTGGCAGACATGTTAGTTGCCCTGTTGAAGAAGCATGGGCACATATTTGCTCTTAAATGTAACTAAAGAGAGGTTGCACTGTTATATTTGGTGAGGGGGTAGGGTGTGGGGAGGGGAAAGTGGAATACCATGATGTGTGATGAGTACATTGTTAATCCCAAATGATTTTTTTGGTGTGTAATTTTGAAGAGTCCCATGAATTTCATTGTCTTTCCAGAATGGCAATAAAGCCTAGAGAAAGAACTCTCTCCCTCAGTAAATCAAAGGTTCTCAGACAAAAGGTCAAAATGCCCAAAGCCACAAGAACATTAACACTTTGGATATAAAGATTCCTTCAGAAACAAATGCTCGCCCTTACTTTGGGGAAAGCAGATGCCTTATCTTTGTGAGTTTACAAAATGGAGCCAAACTGTACCCGTAGCCACTTTAACTAAACCAAGGCCTGGATCTTTTAGCAGCCCACAGTCATTAAAGCTCTCAGAAAGCCTCCCAGGAGCCGATGTGCTTGCTTAAGTATATGCTGTAAAAGGTCCCAGAGATTTACAAGGGACTGCTCCATGCTAAACCAGGCACCATCTGATAAACAAGCAATTTTAGCTGCAGGCTAAATGATGCTCTTTGAGGCTTTGATTTACAATGCTGAAGATGATGTATTTGTAGTTCTGGGATAGGTTCTGCTAGGGGCTTGCTGTGATTACTCACCCCAGAGCAGAATTCAGGGCTCAAGTCTTCAACTTGGAGGTCAGGAAATGGCTAGTGGAATGAAAGCGTGTTGATAAGGTTTATTGAGATGCTAAATAGATAGATAAAAAGAAAAACTTATTAAGCCAGTGGTTTTGAACACTTCTTAAGCTTTCTGGGGACTACAGTTTTTGTTAGTTTGCTTAAGACTCAAAGATATGAAAATAATCTGTGCAATTGATCTGGTGGTCTAATTTTACCTTCATTACATTTTAAAAGCAAATACAGGCTTAGTTTATTATTGCTGACATCTGAAAATAAGACAAAATGTCCAATTTAGCATTTATGTAATTGCTCAAAAGCTAAGAAATCTGAAGGCAACTTTGAAGCAAATCCAATCACCTTCAAGAACACTGAGGAACAGACTCAGAGTACTCTAATCTGAATTAGGAACTGCAAGAATGCTTTTAAAATTCATAGTTTCAAGAAGTGATTTGGTAAACCCTTTTGCCCAGGAGTTTTGTGTTTAATAAATATGTGGGTGTTCACTAATATTGGCCCCGTACTAGTACAAAGTTAAATAAAAATATAGTCTCTCTCTTTAAGAACTATTTACTATTCAGTGGAGAAAACTATGGATAATGTCAGCAAAATGTGAGAAGCATTATGGAGCTCTGTAAGATGCTGAGGGGGCACACGAGAGGAACTAACTTGTTGGATTTAAAGGGGACATAATAGGCAGGCCTCCCTGGGTACCCTTCTTCCTGTCTCGTGACTGGCCAGGCAGCCATGCATCAGAGAAGACCATGGAAGGAGATATTTTTAGCACCATGGTATTCTAGGCTTGAGCACATTCAGAGCTGTGGCCCAATGTGTCTTTACTGAGAAGACTTTAGGCCCCTGGAGTTCTGGTTCAGGCAACACAAGGCAGATTCAGACATTACAGACAAAACTTACTAGTAGAGGAATCGGTGGCTAATCTATATATATAAAAGCCTAAGTAACCATTATGACTGAACAACTGGAATGACGACCAGTCACTATGATGCACACTGACCACCAGGGGGCAGACGCTCAATGCAGGAGCTGCCTTCTGGTGGTCAGTGTGCTCCCATAGCCAACATCCCACGGTTCCCCCCTAGCCCCTCCCTGCCAGCCAACCTCCTATGGCCCCACCCTCTCCCCCCATCTGGCTGGCCCCTGGTCAGCCCCAATGGGAGGGCCAGCTGGCCAACCTCCTGGTGTTCCTTCCCCCTGCTGGCTGGCCCCCTGATATACCTCGATCACTGGCCAGGCCGAGGGACCCTGCCCATGCACAAATTCGTGCACTGGGCCTCTAGTTAAACTTAGGCAGTAGGTATAGCCTTGCGGTCAGAACTGGCTCTAAGCTGAGATGGTACCAACCTTGGCTTTTCGGTCCATCCTTTCTTTGGAGGGTACAGGGAATAGTCTCTCCCTCTTATCTCAGGAAAGGACCTGATGAAGTTATACAGATTGTGGCGTGCATGCCAGGCACTTGGAATGATATATATCTTTTCCAGGCAACTTGTATTGTTAGAGAGCACAAAGTCCTAAACTACGGGACTTAGGTGATACAATTAGAGCAGAGATTTTTCAACTGGTGTGCTGCAAGAATTAAAAAAAGAAATCTTTATTGTTGAAAGTATTACAGATGTCCCCTGTTTTTCCCCATTGACCCTTTCTAGGCCATACCTACCCACTGCCCCAGGCCTTCACCACACTATTGTCTGTGTCCATGGGTTATGCATATGTGCATGCAAGTTTTTGGTTAATCTCTTCCCACCATCCACCCATCCTCACCTTCCCTCCGAGATTCATCAGTCTGTTCCATACTTCTATGTCTCTGTATCTATTTTAATCATCAGGTTATTTTGTTCATTAGATTCCACATATGAGTGAGATCATGTGATACCTGTCCTTCTCTGACTGGCTTATTTTGCTTAGCATAATACTTTCCAGGTCCCTCCATGCTACCTCAAAGGATGCTGCAAGAATTTTTAAAATATGTTAATACCTGATAAGTGAGGAGCATAGACCTATTTTTCTTTAGGTTGTCAAATAAAAAATTGACAACAGCCACCACAACAATAGCCATCCAGTGTGAATGAATCAAAATTGTATGTATTTTTTGTCAGACTGGCAAAAAAAAATTTTTTTTGGTGTGCCACAGAATTTTAGTAATTAGTTTATGTGTGCCATGAGATGAAAAGTTGAAAATCACTGCAGTAGAGTATAATGGAACTGCCTTTGGGGGAGAGAGAAGTAAAGGTGTAGTTCTCTCTGCCAAGCAACTTTCACCATGCACTATTTCTTATGGATAACATAGCCCTGGCTGAGCTGAAAGGTGAGTAATAAGTGCTTACTATGTGCCAGGCACTATTCAAAGGGTCCTATATAGATTAAGTCATTTAATATTTAAAGCAACCCCATAAGGTCAGTACTTTGTAATCTCTATTTTACACATGAGGAAACTGTTAAACTTGCTCATGGTCACACGGTTGATGAACACACTCAGTCACCTCCCAGGACAGTGACTGCAACAGCAAATTTTGCAGACAAGGACCTCTAGGTTGGGAATTCAGGGCATTCCAGTCTTGACTCCCCAACACCTGAATCTTGTAGATTGGTATTTCAAGTCAGCATTCAGAAAGCCATTCCTTTTATTTATTTTTATTTTTAAAATTTTATTTTATTGTTTAAAGCAGTGGTTGGTAAACTGCGGCTCGCAAGCCGCGGTTTGCCGCTCTATTGACTAATGAGTTTGCCAACCATTGGTTTAAAGTATTACAAATAGTAGTATGTATGTCTCTGTTTTTTTCCCCATTGACCTTCCCCCTGCCTCCCCTACCCACCAGCACATACGCCCTTACCGTCCCCCCACCCCCCGCCATAGTGTCTTGTGTCCATTGGTTATGCTTATATGCATGCATGAAAGTCCTTCGGTTGATCTCTTACCTCCCTCCCGCCCTGCCCCCCAAACCCTCCCAGTGTTCCTGCTGTAGTTTGACAGTCTGTTTGATGCTTCTCTGCCTCTGTATCTATTTTTGTTCATCAGTTTATAATCTTTATTATCCATAAATGAGTGAGATCATGAGGTATTTTTCTTTCACTAACTGGCTTATTTCTTATTTTGCTTAACATAATGCTCTCCATTTCCATCCATGCTGTTACAAATGGTAAAAGTTCCTTCTTTTTTATAGCAGCGTAGTATTCCATTGTGTAAATGTACCACAGTTTTCTAATCCACTCATCTGCTAATGGGCATTTAGGCTGTTTCCAAATCTTAGCTATGGTGAATTGTGCTTTCCTGCAACTTTATGAACATAGGGGTGCATATATCCTTTCTGACCTTCCCCTGGTGTTCCTGTTTTCTTGGGATATATTCCTAGAAGTGGGATTACTGGGTCAAATGGGAGTTCCATTTGTAATTTTTTTAGGAAACGCTATACTGTTCTCCACAGTGGCCTCACCAGTCTGCATTCCCACCAGCAGTGCACGAGGGTTCCTTTTTTTCTGCATCCTCGCCAGCACTTGTCGTTTGTTGATTTGTTGATGACAGCCATTCTGACAGGTGTGAGATGGTACCTCATTGTTGTTTTGATTTGCATCTCTTGGATGATTAGTGACTTCGAGCATGTTTTCATATGTCTCTTGGCTTTCTGAATGTCTTCTTTCGAAAAGTGTCTATTTAGGTCCTTTGCCCATTTTTGGATTGGATTGTTTATCTTTCTTTTGTTAAGTTGTATAAGTTCCCTGTAAATGTTGGAGATTAAACCCTTATCGGAGATAACATTGGCAAATATGTTCTCCCATGCAGTGGGAGAAAGCCGTCCATTTTAGTCATCCCTGACCCTGACCACCACATTGCTTCTTTAAGTCTCAATTTTAGAGTCTGGAAAAAAAAAGCCCTCCTTCTACTCCTATAATAATTGGAACATCAGCTGTATAATGCCTGTAAAACACTTAAGACTATGCAAATGAAGGATATTACAGAGACACAAGGTGATGGTATTTTATAGCAGCCTATTAAGACATATCATTGTAAAGATAGTGGGTTGCATTGAGTTGCACCTTTAGCCAGTTCCTTTCCTGAATTTTAGTGTGGAATTGTATATGCTTTTAAAATTTGCCCAAGCTAATTGTCTTTATGAACACAGACCTCTGCACAAGCTTGACTAAATCTCATAAATTCCCCTGGCCAAAATGTTTTTCAAGCATTATAGCGTAATTCACTTTATCATGTCCAGTCTCAGCCTAATAACGCACAACTCCCAGGAGCCAAGTATATTTCATGAAGCTTACAATTACTTTTATAAAAGTTGCAGTAAAGTATAATGATTTTTAATGGCATCAATGATACCATTGTATATATCGGTTTCAGTTTTGAAGTAGACTTAAGTTCAAAGACCCAAGGGGACCATTCTCCTCTCGATGCACTTGTGTTACTCCCATTAATGCTAATGGGACAGACAAATGCTGCTCTGGAGGAGAATATATCTGCCCTTAGGAAGGTAACAGGTTTTAATTAGTAATGCTTTGAATCACACAACAGCAGCTTGCCCTCTGTAAACAGCCAGTGTTCTCAGAGATGGGAACAGGGATCACAACCCGGGTTGCTCACGTGGAATCTTCAAATTGAACTTGGTAAATGGAGAACATAAGGCTCTTGTCAACTGAACATGAAAGAAGGGGCCTTGATTTGTGGAAAAATCACAGAACTAATATTTGTTATATTTCCACGTGCCTGAATGCCAAGCAGATCTATGTTGTGGGTTATTATAATGACTCTGTCTTTAAAAGGGAAACTCAGCTAATCTGATTCTCTGGAAGTGATTGCCTGATGGAGCAGGGTCCACCTTTTATTTGATCACAGGCTTTAAACATAAAAGGTGAAAAGTGTAGCAAGATGTAGCCAGCTGGAGGGGCTAGGGGTGGATATGCTAAAGCTTGGGCAAAAGAGCACTTTCTCGGGAAGTGGTTCTTAGGCTGGAAAAACAGACACTGGATGGAGGAAGGGAAATACAAAGGAGTGAGCATTTTGGCGTGTTGGCTGCTCTGCATCACTGTCTGGGCAGGTGTCTCAAACCTGGCTTCAGAGTGAGGAGGCTGGAGGGTCAGTTTCCACCTTTGAGTAGAAATATGTAGCCTGCTTTCAAAAAATCTATATATTTTTTTATTTTTAAAAATAGAAATATATTTGACATATGATATGTAAATTTAAGGTGTACAACATTTTGATTTGATAGATTTATATATTATGATATGATTGCTATTGTAGCAATAATTAGCACCTCTATCATGTCACATAATTATAATCTCTTTTTAGTAATTGGAATAATTCAGATTTAGCAAAACTAAATAAAAACACACATATAAAAGAAATTTATATGTGAAAATACAATTTTTAGGTGTGACTATTCACCCTATATAATACACCACAGATTTCAGTAAGAGTTTCAAAAATACAATATTTTCAACACAGAATTTTGGAAGTAAATCTGTCACAAAGTGGGATAAATTTATATGTGTTGCCTAATTTAGATTTTGTAAGGCTAGGTCCAATTTATTATAGATTTTGTGTTAACATTTAATGTATTAGCCTGGATTTATCTCTGAACAAGTAGACTGAATTAGAATAACAAAAATATACAAGTAGGTATGTATTTTTCCTTTTAGTTTTTTAAAAAACCTTTTAAATAGAGGGAGGTTAACAAAAAGCAGGATTCATTATGCTTGACTATGAGGACTGGAACAAGAAACTTAGTGTTGGAAAGAATATTCAAAGAAGACTGATTAGAATAACATTCTACTGGTTATAAGCATAACTTTTTTTCCATATAAATATTTGGGGAATACTCTGCTTTAAAAAGATTTTGAAGCAATTCAGTTATGGGAGAAGATACTTTTTTGCCATTTCACAAAGAAAAATATAAATATGAGAGGTAAACAGGGTTTCTGTGTGCTCCTGCTGCTGTCTTATTGCCCCTCCTGCGCCTCTGAAAGTAGTCCCATTTATATAAGTGTTAGCTGATAATAGAAGAAATGTCATAGGCACATTCTTGAGCTCATGAATTCATTATCATACATATTCAGGCTGGAGATGTGAGGTGTAATGTCCTTTTCTCTGGGGTCCCCCAAAAGATACACTCTGTTGTGAGGGCGATTTCATTTAGACCTAGTTTCCCCAGATCTTTGAATGTTGCAGATGACTACCTCTGTTCTCTCCACATTTCCTCTCCTGACTTACAAGAGACTATAAATGTTATTAATTTGAAGTGTCACTCCACAGTCCATCACCCTGTCTGACCCCATTCAACAAAAGTTGAGGTTTTAAGTTTGCACATTGGAAACAGCCATGTAAAGTCTTTTCAAGCTTGAAGCAATACCACTGCATAACACACCATGAGAGGCTGAATGCAAATATCTGTTTTATTTCTGCCCCAGTAGCAGCAAATCTCTTAATGCAAACTTCTTGCCTGCATCAGTATGGTTGTGTCCTTTATACTACCTTTCATTATTTTTCTCCCTGTTTAGCTCGATGTTTTCCACACCAAATGTTCTTCATCACAACATATCAAATTCTCAGGAGAACTTGGGGACATCCTGTGAAAACACTCTGGATTACAGAATTCATTTGGAAGTGTGGGGATAGGCATGATTTAGGATATTAAGCAAATTCAAGGCCATGGTAATTTCTTCACCTAAACACTAGACACTTCAAGACTGTGACACCCAGTTTATTCTGCCATTGCTATTGCTTGCTGGACTGTAACAATGCATGAAACTGCATTTGCTCTCTTGGATCCAGAAATGGGATCCGAGCATAGAGAGTAATAGAACTACTCTATCAGCCTCTGGACTGTTATTACATTAAATAAATACCTAATTCTGGTTTAATTGACTCTAGCTTTTGGGACTCTGATACCTTAGCCTGCACACTTATACAATTCATATGAAAACTGAGTAGGGAAAACCATATTGTGGATTGTGCACAGTGTTTGAGTGAAGGGAGGAGTTAGATGGGCATATGGGTATCTGAGGCTGGGAGCAGGGGTTCAGAACTACAGATCAAACTAGCGAGGGTGTGTCTTGTCATATTCGATTAGCTTGGCTCTCACTGACGCGGGGTTTGGAAAGATTTAGCTGCTGGAAGGCAGCTCTTAAAAACCTGCGGCTGTGCAGTCAGGGACTGACATTGGTAGCAACTTGTGCATTGTATGGTGACACCATATCACTTCATGTCTTGTTTCATCATCTCAACTAAATTGGGAGTTACCTGAGGGCAGGTTCCGTGTCTCCCACTTTGGTATTGCTTATAGTGCCAAACATGTTTTCCATTTAAAAGGGGCTCAATAGTGATGGTCTGTTAAATTATTAAGTGGGTGATACATACATTAGAGCAAGAATTAAATAACTATAAACACCCACGTGCATTACTGTCTTTCTCATCCATAGAACTGAAAAGAAACAACTTGCAGGATCCTCTATTTCAGCCTTAATTTTATAGATGAGCAAACTGAGGTCTAAAGGGTAAAGTGATTCACCCAAGGTCAAGTAGTTAGGCGCAAACTGAGCACCACTACCCAAACCTTCTCTCTTATAAGAATAACTATTCATTCTAACTGTGGTTCCATTCAAAAGCTGCTCATGGGTTAGCTAGCAGATGTAGGACTAGACTGTTCTGCCCTTCACATTTAAAGTGGCAGCCATATAATAAAACATATTTAAAGGGAACATTCTTTTTAATATTTAAGCAGGAGAAAGTGATTTTTTCCAGAGTAGTTATAATTTGGCAAAATTAGAAGGATTCTTTGGGAAAAATATTTTTATTCCTTTGTAAGAGGTCTTACCTAATGGGCTCTTGCTTTATACTTAGCTGGATTCCCTAGGAAGAAAATCTCTAAGAGGTACCCCTAAAGCAAGAAGGACTCCTGTAACTTTTAGCATTACAATGACAATGTTAAGATGTTGAAGGATGTGGGGAGTGTTAGTTGAACACATAATCAAAATATTCAAGATAAAGTTTAGTAATAATCCAGAGATAAGAAGTCAGATTGTGTCACTTCAGACTCCTTAGGAGTCCTGAGTAGTATCATGTCTAATCATTGAAGGCTCCCACTAAACACAAAGCTATAATCTAGGATTCTGTATTTCCCAAAGCATCCTGCTGTCTCTTTAGTGGGTTCTGTCTTCTGGAAAGTATCAGTGCATTAAGGAAACAATGAACTGTTACTTGGATATATGACCTCTGAAGGGCTTTTTGAAAATCCCCACTGGACCTTTATTTCTCAGAGACTAACTTGGCTCATATGAATATTTAAATGTTTCCTAAAACTTGATAGCACAGGACATGGTTTACAATAAAAAAAATTTAAACATGAATGCTTTCTTACAAAGGGATGTTGGTAGTGGGCAGTGCTGAGGAAAGAGAACCAGTGGGCACTTAAAACCTTAAACAGGAAAAGTACATTCTGTCAGTCAAGCTTCAGGAAAATTAGGTATCCACCGACAATGGTTTTTACAGATATAAGCATGTCTAAGTTAAATCCAATTATGTAAACGGCAAAGCTTTTCCTAATTTGCTTTCTCATTCCATCAGTAAACTTTGGTCTAGTTGTTATTGCCTTTGGCCAAAGGCCAATGCAGACTTACTGAGCAATGAGCAGGTTCAGTGTGATCTTCAGAAGAAATTACAATTAAAACAATATGGTTGTGCAGTGTATTCCAGGGACTAAACTAGCTAATGGGTTAAACAGGGTACATGTTTTTATTTCAACTAGCAGGCTTATCCTACGATTGGCCAGGGTCCTAGCAAACATGGGTTAACAAAGACTCAGGGGCTCCCAGTGGCAGAGGGATCACTTACAGCAGGGAGGGAGATTTGCTTTTCTTTCTCTTCCTGTGGGCTGATCCCATCCTGGCTGCCAGTGTATGTCAGCAAGTTCACAGACTTTAATTCATTGTAAGCCCCAAGTTATTGCAAAGCAGCATACTTTCAAGGAGAGAAATCACAGAAATCCAAATTATATAATGGGACGCCATTACTAAT
Organism: Corynorhinus townsendii; assembly: GCA_026230045.1. Lineage (NCBI taxonomy): Eukaryota > Metazoa > Chordata > Mammalia > Chiroptera > Vespertilionidae > Corynorhinus > Corynorhinus townsendii. Next base: position 44,033,931 of record JAPDVU010000005.1, read on the forward strand.
CAAATCTTATTGTAGTGATACTGCCCCATAGTCATTAGGATGATGCTACCAAGACACAGCATTTCTATGGTAACATTTCCTAGATTATTGGACACAGTCTGAGGATATTCTTCTTTACAAAAGCTTACCTTAGATATGTGGCAAAAAGGACCAAGGCTGGGCTGTCACCTGGGGCCTTCTAAACACTTGCTGTTTTTCTTAGAAGTAAAATGTGCATAATGGTGTCAAACACTCTGTGTTATAGCTGAACACTACGGCCTCTCAGTGTTGTGGCATATGGTATGCCAAGCCCAGGAATGGCTCAAAGGACCCAGACCTCGGGGCATGAATCAGTGAAGACTACGGGCTTCTATTACCTTAAGAAGAAGATCATGTTGGAGACACCTCATTTATCTTTTCAGGAGGGATCCCAATTGTTAGATTCTGGGTGGTTGGGAGGACAGTGAATTTTTATACCTTGTCATCCAACTTGTTCTTCATACTTAGGTAGAGAGGTTAGGTGTAACCAACCTCTTCAAAACTTAGTATAGCATAATATAGCAATCATTTTATTATGCTCATTGATTCTGTGAGTGAGGAATTCAGAAAGAGCAAAGGGCTCTTCTGTTTCATTGTGTCTGAAATATCTCAGACAACTGGGGATGTCTCAAATGGTTGAGGCTGAAATAGCTGGGGCTGAGAATTCGCCTCCCAGATGGCTTCTTTACTCACATATCTGGTTCCTGGCTGGAGGACTGAAGGATCCCCTGCTGGGACTGTTGATGTGAGCATCTCTGTGTGGTTTCTCCAGTATGGTGGTCTCAGGATGTTAGAGTTCTAACATGGCAGCTCAGGGCTCCATTGTGAATATTCTAGCTAACAAATGGAAGCTGCATGGCCTTTTATGACCGCCCCCCCTCTGAGGGCACTAGCATCACTTCTGGAATTCTTTATGAATCAAAGTAGACACAAGCCTTCCCCTACTCATGGAGAGGAGACATAGATCCTATCTCTTGATGTGAGAAATGTCATAGAATTTGCAGTCATATTTTTAAATTTTTATATGACATTTCAAGCTGGTCTGGGAAATCTCTAAGCACCTATGGTGGCTGTGGGCTAGAGCAGCCCATTCATAAACAAATCTGTTTCTTTTCTAATCCTACCCTAAGGTAGGGGACTGCCTCCCATACCTTAGGGTAGTTAGAGTAAAGCCTGAGTTATTGAAACAGAGACATTCCAGAATATGGTGACTCAGATAAGATAGAAGTTTATTTTTCTCTCATGTAATGGTCCAGATGCAGGTAGTGAGATCCAGAGAAGTTGCGCCTCTGCTCCATAAAGTCATTCAGGCATTCATATTCCTTCTATCTTATTGTTTTATCCTTCCTCAGGGTATTAGCCTCTCTCATGTTGTCAAGGGTGGCTTCTCATCATCAGTTTTGCATTCTAGCATTTGGGAAGGGGCAAGAGAAAGTGGAAGGTAAACAACTTCCTTTTACGAAAGTGACATAGAAGTTGCACACATCACTTCCATCTTAGTCCATTGGCAATAATTTTGCCACGTGGATATGCTTAGCTAACAAGGATGATGGGAAATACAGTCTCTGGCTGGGTTTCCATAAGCCCTGATAAAAATTGTGTGTGTGTAGGAACCTATCACTAAAAAGAAAAAAAGGAAAATGAATGCTGGGAGACAGTAGTTTCTGCTATTAGCCTTTGAAATATCTCTGGAATATTTGTGAGGCATATTTAAAAACAGAAGTTGGCAAACTTTTTTTGTAAAGGAGCAAATAGTAGATATTTTAGGCTTTTTGGGTGATATGGTCTCTGTCTATATTAGTTTTCTATTGTTGCTATAGCAAATTACCACAAGCTTAGCGGCTTAAAACACAAGTCTTTATCTTATAGCTCTGTAGGGCAGAAATCTGACACAGGTCTCGTGGGCCAAAATCACAGCTACATTACTTTCTGGAGGCTGCAGGGGAGGATTAGTTTCCTCTCTCGTTGGAGTTGTGGACAGAATTCAGTTCCTTATACACAGGCTTCTACATCTCAGATCCAGCATTGTGGCATCACTTCCAAAGATTCTCCACTTTCAAGGACTCATGTGCTTAATTTGACCCATGTGATGAAACATATTTGCAATTTCTTGGTATTATGATGTTGATACTTCGGCAGGGGAAGGGGGAGGTTTACTTATCTGTTGTAGCTAACAAGTAGCCATAGACAACCTGTAAATGAATGGGCATGGCTGTGTGCCAATATAACTTTTATTTACAAAAACAGACAGTGGGTGTGTTTGGCATGTGGATTGTAGTTTGCCAGCCCTCTCTCAAGAGTATAGAAACCAGTTGTTGACTTAGGGCTCTCAGGCAGGCAGAAAGCTCCCTGGCAGTTGGTACGCCATCTTCTGTGTTATCAGGACAGCAGTCAATTGCTTCTAAGTCACCTTTATACTGAATTGTAATTACTTCCTTCAGTGTCTGGTTTTTGTCTTCATATTGTGATCATATTGAATGCAGGAACCTTGTCTAATTCATCTTTGTACCTTCCCTAGTGCCTCACAACATCTAACATTTAGTAAGTACTCAGTAAATATTCATTAAATAAAGGAAACCTTAAGGAATAATTTAATGAGGGAGACATGAGTTGAAACATACACAAATATGGGTATTTTTTTGTGTGCTGGGAGAATATATTTTCTCTGGGAAGATATTCAATTTTGATAAGGTTTGACTGTTTGGGTTTTATTCTGCAGATTAAGTCTGACACCTGTGAATTTCTATATGAGTTCCAGAAGATAGATCTTTAAAAAAGTTTAAAACCAGTTTTTTGTTGTTCTAATGAAAATTAAAGGGCAAAGCCAGAATTATACATAGCTGGTGGAGCCAGTAGTATGCATTTGACAGACATTTAATTTATGCCTGCTTTTGCCAAAATAACAATGTGACCATAAGGAAATTTGAAAATGGAAATAATTTTCCTGAGTGTTTTCCCAGATATTGGACTTCAGTGTGGGTTGAAAAGTGCACAGAAAGGTTTTTGACCTGCCAAGCCATGAGTTCAGCTGTTGTAGGATCAGAACCCTGATGCCATTAACAACATCTGAGGCTGAAGGGGGCCAGGAGTCCATCTCTATCTTATCAATGCAATGTATTCTCACACTCAGAGCCTGTGGCCAAAATAATAACTTTATAGGTATATAGGTATTTGGAGTCTTTAACCGAAAGGCATATTATATATCATATATTATAAGAACAACTCCTTTTATCCCAGATGTTCAATGAAACTAATAGGGTATTTTATCCAACAACTGCAGACCAGTCTTGGGTTGGAACTCAGCATGGATGCTTATTATGTTATATAACTATGTAAGACATGGCCATAAGTCTACTCTACCCAATTGAAATTGGCCCAAGTCTCTTAGGTAGACTGAAGAAAAAGAGCTTCGATTCTTAGTGTGAATGTTATGCATTTAAAAAACTCACTTATACTTATATTTCCACTTTAAGGTGGTAGGTCTAGAATTCCCTAAGCTCTTTCCTAATCTAAGAGAACCTTTTACATATCCTACCTTCATGCTTTTTGCTTTCCTAGCTTCTATTAAACAAACCTCTTCCCCTCAAATTATTGTTGGTGGCACAATCAGCATGCCCATTGAATCATGGTGCTTGGTAATAAAAATGGTAAGATATCAGACCAAAGACTGGCTTTCTGGGAATGCTGACATAAACCACTTTATGCTGACATCAAACCACTAAAATTACATTTTGGAGCACAGTCCTAAAACCAACAATAGGGCCCTGCTCATGTCATAAAAGCTTTTATGCTAAAATGATCAGCCTCACTGAAGTCTACATATACTGTTTCTGTTGCTCTCTCTGCTTTTCTCCCTAGTCCAGTAGAATGACTTGTACAGAAAATGAAAGTCAAAGCTCTTTTTACAAAAAAGCCAAAGCCCCATCTGATATGATTTACCCTTCCCAATACTTTATTAGCTACCAGCCAGCCCCTTAATCCGTTCTGTGAATTTTTCATGAAATTGGTATTTTTTTCTGGCATAGCTCAGTCTTGTGATTTGCAGGGCATGCTATGTATTCCATACCAACTCCTCTCCCCTGAGTTTCCCATCACGTAGACATGCTCTAAAGTATTATCTGTTGAACCTGGATATTATGGTAGATAATTCTTTGAACTCCTATGATAGATATGGGCAGGCCATATTGATTTAAACATACCTGGCTTTTCAGCCCTGGCCGGTGGTTCAGTTGGTTGGAGCATTGGCTGATACACCTAAAGGTTGCAGGTTCAATTCCCAGCCAGGGCATATACTTAGGTTGCAGGCTTGATCCCTGGTTGGGGTGATATGGGAGGCAACCAATCAATGTTTCTCTCTCACACAGATGTTTTTTTCTCTCTCTTTCTCTCTAAAAAGGCAGTAAAAAATACATATCCTCAGGTGAGGATTGAAAAGAAAGTACCTGGCTTTTCAAAAATATCTTCCAACAATATCCGTACTAATTTTAGTTTGATATTTTACCTTACTGTGGCAGGCTTTACATTTTTATTATTTATGATCTCAAGTTATTTTTTATGAGCTAAATGCAATTAAAAGAAGAGACTTATTAAGTTTTTGTTTCTGTAGGGTCATTTACTGTTAAGGGCTGAATTTTGCCCCCCATCCCCCAACTCATGTGTTGAAATCCTAACCTCCAGTACCTCAGAATGTGACTATATTTGGAGATTGAGCCTTTAAAGTGGTAATGAAGGTAAAATGATGTCGTTTGGATGGACTCTAAACTAATATGACTGGACTCAGTGCAAGAAGAGATTAGATTAGGGCAGTGGTCGGCAAACTCATTAGTCAACAGAGTGGCAAACCGCGGCTCACGAGCCGCGGTTTGCCGACCACTGGATTAAGGTATAGACACATACACAAAAGAAAAACCATGTGAGGACAAAACCAGAAGACTGTCATCTACAAGCCAAAGAGAGAAGCCTCAGAAAAATGCCAACCCTGCAAACACCTTGATCTTGAGCTTCTAGTCTCTAGACTGTGAAGAAATGTATTTCTGTTGTTTAAGTCACCCAGCCTGTTGTATTTGTTACGGTAGCCTTAGCAAACTGATACAATTACTATTAATTTTGTTATTTTTTTTCCTAATGAACATTGATTATGCTTTTAATGTTTATAAATTACTAGAGGCCCGGTGCACGAATTCGTGCACAGGTGAGGTTCCTCGGCATAGCTGGTGATTGGGGCTGATTTGGGCCATCTTGCCCAGTTCCAATCGGGGCCAGCTAGGGGGAGTGACTGCAGGAGGTTGGCTGGCTGCAGGAGGTTGGCTGTGGGAGCACACTGACCACCAGGGGGAAGCTCCTGCATTGAGCATCTGCCCCCTGGTGGTCAGTGCACGTCCTAGCAACCGGTTGACCAGTTGACTGGTGGTAATGGTCACTTAGACTTTTATATATTAGAGATGCCTTAAGAGACTGGACAGCATGTAGTAGGTCACAGGCTAGTGAGATAATTTCAGGTAGAGCCTTCCTGATTTGTTTTTAAGAGTGCCCAGCAGAGTGTCCAGAAACTTCTATCATTACTAGTGTCATTACAATAACAATGGCCTTAAACCATAACCTGAAGGATGATTTAGTATGGACAAGACTTTTCTAGACAGCATGTTTTATAGAATGAGTTATAAAGTGCTATCTTGGGGAAGCTCAAGGGCCATTTTTGTGATAGACATGTTTGGCCCACAGAGCAGTTTAAAACAAATTCAGCCACTTAAAAATCCAAATTTCCTGCTGCTCTTAAAAATTTGGAATGTCTATCCTATTTTTCTATGGACAAAACAGCTGCCCTCTTAGTTGGATGCTACTTTGTGCTACTCTCTAGAATGCCATTCCCCTCCCCAACATTTACACTTAAACTTATCTGCTTCACTCCTTACCCATGCTGCATGGTCCAGATAATGGAAATAAACTCACTAGCAACTCCTAGGTGACCAATTCTGAGAGATGCTCATTAAAGAAAGGGTTCTGAGGTGAAAAGTTTCTGTGGAAAGTCCACAGCCTTTGCATATACTTTTTTGGAGAGTTTATGTGTTTGCTAACATACAGGGTGGTGTAAAAGTTGTTTGTATGGAAAATAATACAATAATTAATAAATAATAACACAAGAATTAACTATGTTTCATGTACTCACAACAGTAAACCTACCTCTGCCTTACCATGTATTAAGAGACCTGACCTGAGAAGTTCTATAATAGTAAAATCTATTTAACTTTGTTACCCAGCATTTTACTTTCCTATTTGATTAAGAAATCCCAATTCTTTGAGTAGCATATATTCAAAATCCTGTAGAGTTAGTATTCTGTGGAACACACTTTGGAACATGCTGACATGGATTCTTACAGTCTGGTTCCTCCAGAAGGCAGAAGAATTCTGTAAATTATTAAACAATTTGCATATTCTTGAAAGAACATTTGAAAAGTAAATATAAAAACAAACTAAATGTAATTTTTTTTTATTAAGAAGCAATATTTTTGTGATGTTATTTGACACACCAAGGAAATCTACATAAATGATCACAAGCCACCAAATGCATAATCAATGTTATCTACTGTGGGAAGCAATCTTTTCTTTTTTTTTAATGTTTTATTTTTATTTATTTTTAAATTTCTTTATTGATTAAGGTATTATATATGTGTCCTTCTTCCCCCATTACCCCCACCTCCCATTCATGCAGGGAACCCCCCTGTTTGTGTCCATTGATTAGGCTTATATGCATGCATATAAGTCCTTTGGTTGATCTCTGCCCCTTACCCCCACCCTACCCTACCTTCCCTGAGGTTTGACATTCTGATTGATGTTTCTCTGTCTCTGGATCTATTTTTGTTCAGCCTGGCTTATTTCTCTGCCTGGCTTATTTTTGTTCAGCCTGGCTTCTTTCTATGCCTGGCTTATTTCACTTAGCATAATGCTTTAAGTGCCTATAAGCAGATGAGTGGATTAAAAAACCGTGGTACATCTACACAATGGAATACTACACTGCGGTAAAAAAGAAGGAGTTCTTACCATTTGCAACAACATGGATGGAGATGGGAAGCAATCTTTTAAAAAGTGAAATGGAAGAACCAAGATGGTGGTGTAGGTAAATACTGGTACTCGCCACCTCCCATAGCCACATCAAAATTACTACTAAAATACAGAACAGACTTCATTCAGAACCACCTGAAATCTGGCTGAATGGAAGTAAAGAAGGAAGTACATTGAGACTGGTAGGAGGGATGGAGGTACAGACCAGGCTGGTTTAACACCCACATCTGGCATTTTCTTTTTTAATCAGGAGGGATATCGCCTCTGTGGAGGCATCCCATGAGAAGCAAGGGGTCCCAGACCCTCACCAGACCCCCAGCCCAGAGTTCCAGAGCTGGGAAGAGAAGTCCTCATAACTTCGGGCTGTAAAAACCAGGGGGATTGTGGCTGAGTGATATGGGAGCTAGTGGAGACCCAGGCAGTTCCTCTTAAAGGTTTGGTGCATGAACTTAACTGGACTCAATTCTTCTGGGCTCCAGTGCTGGGACAACAGCTTTGGGGGATCCAGGGACATATGGGGAGGAACTGGATTATTTGGCATGGGGGCATGAATTTGTGGGTGGCTTTATCCCAGATGGGATGCTTGCAGGAGTCATTATTCCTGTGCTGAGACCTCCCCTATTGCAGAGCTGACTGGCAGCCATATCTGAGTTTCCATCAGTGTGGCTCACACTGTTTGCTCTGCCCTGGTAATTCCCTGACATCCTGCCCCATCCAATTTGCAGCCCCATCCAAGCTGATTGCAGCTGCTTTTCCGTATGAATAGCTTGTCCTGGCTCAGGCTTCATACTTTCCTAAAATCTCTCAAACAAGCAGCAGCTGGTGTCAGCATGCCACATACCTATCAGTAAGAGGCCTAAGACCTGGCACTAGCACCAGCCTGCCTTGCTTCACCTGGGCACGTACAAGCCCAAGATGAATAGCAGCCTTCTGTAGATCACTCTGTAGCTCCTGCTGGGTGGCCCCAGGCAGTGGCTGACTTTGTACATCCTGGGAAGCCCAGAACCAGTGCATCTGGTGGACAGTTTCAGATCATACCAGATTATAATTCTACACATTCACAAGTGACACATTCAAAAGGCAGACTCAATGAGCACCAAAGCCGCACTGAAGCAAGTCCTGCTCCATATGGATATCTCCTGCACAGAAGCTCTTCCACTGTAGTTGCAGCAGGTCCTCATAGCCAGTTGGCCTGGAGGTCAATTTCTCCCAGTGATGCCAACAGCAATGAAAGCTCAACTACAACAAAACTGTGCACACAGCCCACACAGGGGCACACCTAGAGTGCCTAGCTCAGGTGACTGGGGAACTGAACCACTGTGCCCTACAGAACACCTACTACACAAGGCCACTCTACCAATTCCAGGAGACATAGCAGCTCTACCTAATATATAGAATCAAACACAGGGAAGCAGCCAAAATGTGAAGACAAAGAAACATATCACAAATGAAAGAACAGAAGAAATATCTAAAATAACTAAATGAAATGGAAGCAAGCAAACTACTAGATACAGAGTTCAAAACAATGGTTATAAGGTTGCTCAAGGATCTTAATGAGAGCTTTAAGGGGCTTAGTGAAATCTTAGTGGAAATTTCAAAGACATGAAAAGGATTAGTCAGAAGTTAAGCATACACTAACTTAAATAATAATTTACAGAAGTTCAGCAGTAGAGTAGAGGACTCAAAGAATCAAATCAATGCTTTGGAATATGAGGAAGCAAAAAATACCTAATCAGAAGAGCAAAGAGAAAAAAGAATACAAAAATATGAAGATAGTGTAAGGAGCCTCTGGGACAACTTCAAGCATACCAACATTCACACTATGGGGTACCAGAAGGAGAAGAAAGAGGGCTAGATATTGAAAACCTATTTGAAGAAATAATGACAGAAACTTCTTCTGCCTGGTGAAAGAAATAAACTTACAAGTCCAGGAAGCACAGAGAGTCCCAAACAAGAGGAACCCAAAGAGGCCCACACCAAGACACATCATAATTAAAATGCCAAGGGTTAAAGACAAAGAGAAAAATCTTAAAAGCAGCAAGAGAAAAACAGTTACCTACAAGGGAGCACCAATATGACTGTCAGTTGATTTCTCAACAGAAATTTTACAGGCCAGAAGGGAGTGGCAAGAAATATTCAAAGTGATGAATAGCAAAGACCTACAACCAAGATTACCAGCAAAGCTGTCATTTAGATTTGAAAGTCAGATAAAGAACTTCACAGACAAGAAAAAGCTAAAGGAGTTCATCACCACCAAGCCAATATTCCATGAAATGTTTAAGGGTATGTTTAAGAGGAGGATGAGGATGAGGAAGGGGAAGAGGAGGAAGAAGAAGAAGAGAAGAAGGAAAAGAAGAAGAAGGACAAAATGATAGTTAATACATATCTACCAATAATTGAATCTAAAAATCAAAATAATCAAGGAATCTAATGAACAAAATAAACATGAATAAAATAGAACTAGAGACATGGAAACATGGAACAGACTAAGGAATCTCAAAGGGAAGGAGAGAGGAGGGTGGAAGAAATTAACTAAAGATCTTACATTTGTATTTGCATTACCTATAGACACAGACAATAGGGTGGTGAAGGCCTGGGATGGGGTGAGAGTAATGTGGAGGGAGGCAATGGGAGGGAAGAAGGGGGATATCTTAATACTCTCAACAATAAAGATTAAAAAAATAAGTAAATATAAGTGAAATGTTTTGCTCGTTGTGAAATAAAAATAGATTTTATCATTGAGAGAACTGTATTCCAATTACTTCTGTTGTGCTCCAGTGTCTTTGTTATTGCACCACAATGAATGCATCACTCTCTTCATATTTCAGGTTAATGATCTGATTGGACTGTAAACATTTTGTTAGACAAAACTTACACTTATTATACTTGCATTCATTTAAAACAAGGAATATGTGCAAATGAACCCAGATATCCTTTTGTATTAGCCATTTTATTAGAGTAATAATGCACAAATTCTGATTTGCATATTCAACTAAATGATTGCAAACAGTTTTTGACACATAAATTCACCGCTGTTCTACTTGCCTCCACTAAGTTTGACAAAAGTGAATTGGTCTATTTGAGTTATCTTCCTTTGATTTCTCCAAGAAAATCAATATAATAAAGTAATTCTTTCCTGCCATCCTCTTCTTTGCTAAGCTCTTCTGAGAACAGTCAAAAGGTGTTTTTCCTTCAATTATTTCAGGCTTGTTTGCATTAAATCCTTTCCAACGGGCACCAGTAAATGTGTTCCCTTAATAAGGATGCCTCCCTTTGAAATAAGCTAAATAAAATTTTACATTTAAGGTGAGTAAGAACCAGTTATGGAGAAAATTGTTCAATATCTGTTCTATTCTAATTTCTTTTTCCATGCAAAGCATGCTGCAGCTCTGTATTGAGGAACAAGTGTGATGATGTGACATGCATAATTCATGCTTCTGGCCTTCTCCATACACTTATTTTTCCATCAGAATTCCACATATTTAGATAAGGTCAAAGATTATTCTTTACTGCTATCAATAAAAGTTATTTTTAAAGACAGTGACATGAAAAATGTAGACATTTAATTCCTCAGAAGAATGTTTGATTGTGGTACTCTCCCAATACAAGATTTTTCTTATAGACACTTTAGATTCTGTTTATTTTGTGAGTTTTGTTTGTTGTGTTTTATTACATGATAGGATTTCATTTGTCTTACTGGATGGCATCCTTGTTTGCAAAGATTCCTAAGATGACAGCTCACTTATTTATTAGGAATTAAGGCAATAATTATGCCACTTCATTCCCAAAGAGTTCATCATTCTGTGGAATTTCTTATATTGTTTTCTTTGCCAAAACGGTATTTTAATGATACAAAAAGTACAAGTCTTATACTACATAAAGTCCAATTTCCTGTTCTTCTTTCTCAACTCCTTTCACTTCTATTATGGCTATTTTTATACATCATTAAGACTGCTGCTCTTCTCCATCTAAATAACCACAGGCATTTGCAGATCAGTATGTTTCTAACTAAATTCGTCATTTCTTCTCCAAACATGTTTTCACCATGTAATGAGTTGTAGAAAGCCAGAAGCTTGAGCGCCGTCTTTGATTCTTCATTCTTCTCTGCTTTATACATCCAGACAACAGCCAAGTATTGTCAATTCTGCTTTTTCAATGTCCCTCAAATCTACCCTCTGCTGCTTATTTACTCTCCATTGCCACTTCCTGGCCCAAGACACCACCATTTCTTTCCTGGATTACTGTGTCACCTCATATTCACACATGTATGCATATTTCTCCTGCCCACAAACACAGACTCAAAAATCTAAGCCAATTGTCAAAGTGGTTGGAGGGGCTGTGGGGAACTTCCAGTCTGGCACGTTCCCTTGTCCAGCCTTCTTCATTAATCACATTTATTGAGTGTTTGCCATGTGCACAGGGCCACTCTATTAGGAGCTATGAAGAATCAAAGTTGTGCTCTCTGCCTACAGATAATTTAGATAACCTAGTAGGTTTTTAGTGGAGGGTGCATGTGGATAGGTATGTATGAAAAGCATTGCTTGTGTCTTAGGCACTGTGGCAACATTTCTACATTTACACCTTTGCTGGAAAAACATTGAAAGGAGTATATGGCCTTTAAAATGTTCCCAATTTGCCACCTACTACATAGTAATATTCTTAATCATAAATTTTAATCTTTGCAATTATGATCTCAACAGTGAGGGTTACATCTTATTTCAACAAACATCCAAAGATCAACACAATACTAAAATTGTTTTATCTCTGGTGGTCTGGGGTTATAAAATTCCCTGGCCCTTCTGTTTTCTCCTCAAGATAACTCAGGGCTTTGAACTACAGAAACATCTGGGGAGGAGAATTTTGGGGTCACTTTGTGCAATTCTCTCTTAGATGCCTTCCCAATAATAATGGATTTCCCTGAGGATCCTGGACACATAATGCACACCATCAGATTTATATACTAGTATTTCTTCTAGATGGTTTCCAAATTATCAGGGAAGGCTTCTTTCTTTTTTTTTTATTTTATTTTTTTATTGTTGTAAGTATTACAAATAGTAGTACATATGTCTCCTTTTTTTCCCCCCCATTAATCTCCCCCCGACCTCCCCTACCCCCCAGGACATGCCTTCACCTGCCCACCCTCCCCCCCCGCCCCAGTGTCTTATATCCATTGGTTGTGCTTATATGCATGCATACAAGTCCTTTGGTTGGTCTCTTATAGCCCCCCTCGCCCAACCTCCCCTGTCTTCCCAATGTAGTTTGACAGTCTGTTCAATGCTTCTTTGCCTCTGTATCTTTTTCCCACCATTTCTTTCCTTTAAAAAGTTTTGCCTTTGCAGACTGGAAATAAACATATAATAACAAAACAAGACAAAACAAAAAAATGTTTGAGTCCCAGTTTCAATGTCCAACAGTTCCTTATGTGTACATGTCAGCAGTGATATCTGGATGGTGGGCACATGGTGGCAATGCAGGTCCGACACTCTCTGGTTTGGTCCTAGGCAACCTGCAGCGGTGCACAGCTGCTGACTGCTCGCATGGCAAGGCGTTGTCAGCGTCTTCCATCTCTGGACTGTTTTTTCCTCTTGTCTTCGTGGTTGGAGCACTCCTGTCAATTCCTCTTTGTTGCAGGAATTCATCTGGTCTTGGAGTTGTTTTCTGAAAATATACAAATATATTCTCGACCACAAGTTAATAAAGGAATCTTTTCTATATAATTGATTTGGGATCCTTTTTATTTTTGTTCAAATGATTTTCCTTTGTCTTATTTAGACACCATGTGTGTTTTTAATGGCCGTCTTGCTGTTAGCATTGCAAATGAAACTTAATTTGGTAAAGTAAAAATTTTCTAGATGTAATTTACTTATAGGATATTTTTCCTTACATGATATTGCCCTACTATCCCCCCCCTTTTTTTTTATTAATGGAGGTTTTTGTAATTTTATAATGCAGTCTTGATAACTTTAAATTAAAATTTTTTTTCCCCCCACACATATGACTGCTTTAGGTTCATTGCATATTCAGGAATTTTACCATGAGATGAACTACCAATAGAAATTTTAGTTATTACTTTAAGAACAGCTTTTTGTCCAGTACAATTAACTTTACTTGAATATTCACTTATTTCAATTAGCCTATTTAAATTAATCTGAAAACTTGATTACTATTTTACTGTCAAATTTAATACTCTACCAACAATCTTAGTTTACCCTGTAAATATTAGTGGGAAAGATTATTTGCATTCTTGAGTGGGCCCTGAGCATTCCAGATGCTAGGCTGAATTTAGATATAGGCCGGCTGCTGTCGGCCAAGTCTCTTGTCTGTTACCTGGGTCCCGATCTGAGCTGAGCCAAGTCTCTGTCTGTCACCTGTATCTCGATGTGAGCTGGGCCAGGTCTCTTTCTGTTGCCTGGGTCCCGTTCTGAGCTGGGTGTGGGAAGCGCGAAGCAGCCATGGGGGCAGGAGACCTCCTTCAGAAGGGGTGAGGGTTCAAGCCCCTGCAATGTTGTGGGGGGGTGAGGGTCCGTGCCCCACTTCTGTCCCCCCCCCCCCAAGTTCTCTCCTGATGGCCCCTCTGCGACTGTGCCTGTCTTAGGTTGTTCCTTCCTTGAGGAATCTTACCCGTCTCTGGCTAACCAGCCATCCTCTGGGGCCCAGCAGGGTGGTGTGAGGTTCAGTTCTGTCTCCTTGGTAGCCTATGCCCCCATGGCCTCCACACCCAGCACTTGCCTTGGGAACCCCTGGCCTCCTGGCAGGGTCCCGGTGCTGATCACATATCTCGGGGAACTCGGGTTTCTTCTCTAGTGAGGGCCCAGCTCACACAATTGGATGTGAGACAGATCCATGGTACCAGCCCCCACGAGGCTTCAAGCTCAGCATGAACAGAAAGCTCAGGTAACAGCTGAGGGCAATTGGATTGTGAGAAGAGGGTCCCTCTTGGCACAAAGGGCAAGAGGGGCCAATATAGGATGCTCAAGTGCCTTCCCAGTGCCTTAATTCCTTCTGAAAGGGATTAAATCCTTTCATGTCCTTTTGTTTTTTTTTAATTGCTGCCAACCATTCAAAGAATTAGTTTGTAAGTTTGTTTGGGATAATTGTAAAATATGCTGTTGTAAAATATCTAAAATTATAATGACATTGTAGAATAATATCATGTAAGGATATTCTTTGCCCTAGGCCCTGGCAATTCCATTTCAAACTGGCTGTCAATTTCTTTTTGTAGCTTTATATAAACTTTGTCAGGGAGGCAAAAACACAAATTACTTACTTTAGTTCAAGAGGCCAAATATATTGACTTTCAATTACAATCCTTATGACTTTTGAAGGAAACTTCTCTTTGTTTCCTTCCAAAGTAATTTTCAGTCTACAGAGAGTTTCATTTAAAAATTTTTGTCACATGAGACAATTTCTCTTAATGCCCTGCCCCCTTGTTGTCTGTGTCCATTGATTAGGTCCATATGCATGCATACAAGTCCCTTGGTTGATCTCTCCACCTTACCCCCACCCTCCCCTACCTTACCTGAGGTATGATGTTCTGATCGACGTTTCTCAGCCTCTGGATCTGTTCTTGTTCATCAGTCTATGCCGTTCATTATATTCCACAAATGAGCGAGATCATGTGATATTTATCTTTCTCTGCCTGGCTTATTTCACTCAACATAATATTCTCCATCTCCATCCATATTGTTGCAAATGGTAGGAACTCCTTCTTTTTTACCGCAGTGTAGTATTCCATCGTATAGATATACCACAGTTTTTTAATCCATTCATTTGCTGATGGGCATTTAGGTTGTTTCCAAATCTTGGCTATGGTGAATTGTGCTGCTATGAACATAGGGGTGCATATTTCCTTTCTGATGTGTGTTTCTAGATTCTTGGGATATATTCCTAGAAGTGGGATCACTGGGTCAAATGGGAGTTCCATTTTTATTTTTTTGAGGAAGCTCCAATACTGTTCTCCACAGTGGCTGCACCAGTCTGCATTCCCACCAGCAGTGCAAAAGAGTTCCTTTTTCTCCGCATCCTCACCAACACTTGTTGTTTGTTGATTTGTTGATAAAAGCCATTCTGACAGGTGTGAGGTGGTACCTCATTGTTGTTTTGATTTGCATCTCTCTGATGATTAGTGACTGTGAGCAGGTTTTCATATGTCTCTTGGCCTGCCTTCTGTCTTCTTTCGAAAAGTGTCTATTTAGATCAGTTGCCCATTTTTTGATTGGGTTGTTTATCTTCTTTTTGTTAAGTTGTATGAGTTCTCTGTATATGTTGGAGATTAAACCCTTATTGATATCATTGGCAAATATGTTCTCCCATGCAATGGGCTTTCTTGTTGTTTTATTGATGGTTTTCTTTGCTGTGCAAAAGCTTTTTATTTTGATGTAGTCCCATTTGTTTATTTTCTCTTTAGCTTCCATTGCCCTAGGAGTAATATCAGTGAAGAAGTTCTTTCGGCATATGTCCGAGATTTTGCTGCCTGTGGATTCCTCTAGTATTTTCATGGATTCCTGTCTTATGTTTAAGTCCTTTATCCATTTTGAGTTTATTTTTGTGTATGGTGTAAGTTGGTGATCTAGCTTCATTTTTTTGCATGTATCTGTCCAATTTTCCCAACACCATTTGTTGAAGAGACTGTCTTGACTCCATTGAATGTTCGTGTCTCCTTTGTCAAATATTAATTGAGCATATTGATTTGGGTCAATTTCTGGGTTCTCTATTCTATTCCATTGATCTATATGTCTGTTCTTGTGCCAGTACCAGGCTGTTTTGAGAACAGTAGCTTTGTAATACAACTTGATATCTGGTATTGAGATCGCACCTACTTTGTTCTTCTTTCTCAGGATTGCTGTAGCTATTCGGGTTCTTTTTTTATTCCAGATAAATTTTTGGAAAGTTCGTTCTAGGTCTGTGAAATATGTTGTTGGTATTTTAATGGGAAGTGCATTGAATTTATAGATTGCTTTGGGTAGTATGGACATTTTGATGATGTTGATTCTACCAATCCATGAACATGGTATATTCTTCCATCTGTTTATGTCTTCCCCTATCTCTTTTTTCAGTGTCGTGTAGTTTTCTATGTATAGGTCTTTTACCTCTTTAGTTAAGTTTATTCCTAAGTATCTTAATTTTTTTGGTGCGATGGTAAATGGGATTGCTTTTTTAGTCTCTCTTTCTGTAAGTTCATTATTGGTGTATAGAAATGCCATAGATTTCTTGGCATTAATTTTGTATCCTGCTACATTACCGAATTCAGTTATTAAGTCTAATAATTTTTTTATGGAGTCTTTAGGGTTTTCTATGTACAGTATCATGTCATCTGCAAGTAAGGACAGTTTTACTTCTTCTTTTCCAATTTGGATGCCTTTTATTTCTTCTTCTTGTCTAATCACAATGGCTAGTACTTCCAGCACTATATTAAATAGAAGTGGTGAGAGTGGGCATCCCTGTCTTGTTCCTGTTCTTAGGGGAAATGGTTTTAGTTTTTGCCCATTGAGTATGATGTTGGCTGTGGGTTTATCGTATATGGCTTTTATTATGTTCAGGTATGATCCTTCTATTCCTACCTTGCTGAGAGTTTTTATCAAGAAAGGGTGTTGGATTTTATCAAATGCTTTTTCTGTATCAATTGATATGACTATGTGATTTTTATCTCTCAATTTGTTTATGTGATGTATCACGTTTATTGATTTACGAATATTGCACCATCCTTGCATCCCTGGGATAAATCCTACTTGGTCATGGTGTATAATCTTTCTGATGTACTGCTGGATTCAATTTGCTAGAATTTTGTTGAGGATTTTGGCATCTATGTTCATGAGGGATATTGGCCTATAAT
This sequence comes from Corynorhinus townsendii, assembly GCA_026230045.1. NCBI lineage: Eukaryota > Metazoa > Chordata > Mammalia > Chiroptera > Vespertilionidae > Corynorhinus > Corynorhinus townsendii. The sequence continues at coordinate 44,050,840 of JAPDVU010000005.1, forward strand.
TCTCTTTCATTGTGTTGTCTTTATCTGGTTTTGGTATTAGGGTGATGTTGGCCTCATAGAAGGAGCTTGGAAGTGTTCCTTCTTCTTGAATTTTCTGGAATAGTCTGAGGAGGATAGGTTTTAGTTCTTCCTTGAATGTTTGGTAAAACTCCCCTGTGAAGCCATCAGGCCCTGGGCTTTTGTTTGCTGGAAGCTTTTTGATGACTGCTTCAATTTCTTCCATAGTTATCAGCCTATTGAGATTCTTAGAATCTTCCTGAGTGAGTTTTGGAAGGTTGTATTTTTCTAGGAATGTGTCCATTTCCTCCAGATTGTGTAGTTTGTTAGAATAGAGTTGTTCATAGTATTTTTTAACAATCCTTTGTATTTCTGTGGGGTCTGTTGTTATTTCACCTCTTTCATTTCTGATTTTGTTTATTTGGGTCCTCTCTCTTTGCTTCTTGGTGAGCCTGGCTAGAGGTTCATCAATCTTGTTTATCCTTTCGAAGAACCAGCTCTTGGTTTTGTTGATCCTGTGTATTGTTTTTTTGGTCTCTAAGTCATTCATTTCTGCTCTGATCTTTATTATGTCCTTCCTTCTGCTCACTGTGGGCTTTTCTTGTTGCTCTCTTTCTAATTCTTTCAGTTGTTGAGTTAGAAGATTTATTACCATTTTTTCTTGTTTTTTGAGGTAGGCCTGTAGAGCTATAAACTTCCCTCTCAAGACTGCTTTCATTGTGTCCCATAGCATTTGCATTGTTGTGTTTTTATTGTCATTATTCTCCAGGATGTTTTTAATTTCTTCTTTGATCTCGTTGATCACCCAATCATTGTTTAATAGCATGCTGTTCAGTTTCCATGTGTTTGAATTTTTTGGAATGTTTTTATTATAGTTTATTTCTAATATTATGCCATTGTGGTCTGATAAAATGCTTGATATGATTTCAATCTTTTTGAATTTAGGGAGGCTTTGTTTGTGACCCAATATGTGGTCTATTTTTGTAAATGTCCCATGGGCACTTGAGAAGAACGTATATTCCGAGGCTTTGGGGTGAAATGCTCTGAAGATGTCAATTAGATCCATCTGATCTAATGTGTCATTTAGAATTGCTGTTTCTTTGCTGATTTTTTGTCTAGAGGATTTATCCAGTGATGTCAGTGGTGTATTAAAGTCTCCTACTATGATTGTATTGTTGTCGATCTCTCCCTTGATCTCTTCCAGGAGTTTTTTTATGTATTTGGGTGCTCCTGCGTTGGGTGCATATACGTTTACCAGAGTTATGTCTTCTTGTTGAATTGCTCCCTTTAGTATTATGTAGTGGCCTTCCTTATCTCTTGTTATGGCCTTTACTTTGAGGTCTATTTTATCAGATATAAGTATTGCTACCCCAGCTTTTTTCTCATTTCCATTTGCTTGAAAAATATTTTTCCATCCCTTCACTCTCAGTCTGTGTGAATCCTTTGCTCTGAGGTGGGTCTCTTGTAGACGGCAAATATATGGGTCATGTTTTCTTATCCATTCAGCTACCCTATGTCTTTTGATTGGTGCATTTAATCCATTTACGTTTAATGTTATTATTGACAAGTACATGTTTGTTGTCATATTTTTCCCCTTAGTGTTTGTGTTTCTTTTTGCCTTTCTCTTTCTTCTTTTTACAGCAGTCCCTTTAGCATTTCTTGCATTGCTGGCTTGGTAGTGATAAACTCTCTTAGCCCTTTTTTGTCTGTGAAGCTCCTGATTCCACCTTCAATTTTGAATGATAACCTTGCTGGGTATAGTATTCTTGGATTCAGTCCCTTGCTTTGCATCACTTTGTATATTTCATTCCATTCCCTTCTGGCCTGGTGTGTTTCTGTTGAGAAATCAGTTGATATTCTAATAGGAGATCCCTTGTAGGTAACTTTCTGTCTCTCTCTGGCAGACTTTAAGATTCTTACTTTGTCATTGGTATTCGCCAATTTAATTATGATGCGTCTTGGTGTCGGTCTTTTGGGGTTCAACTTGTTTGGGACTCTATGTACTTCTTGGACTTGCATAGTTTTTTTCTTGCCAATATCAGGGAAGTTTTCTGTCATTATTTCTTCAAACAGGTTTTCTATTCCTTGCTTCTCTTCCTCTCCTTCTGGTATCCCTATTATTCTAATATTGTTTTGTTTTGTGTTGTCCCAAAGCTCCCTTAGGCTCTCCTCTTGCTTTTTAAGTCTTCTTTCCATTTGCTGCTGTGTTTGTGTGTGTTTTCCTATCTTGTCTTCTAATTTGCTGATGCGGTCCTCAGCCTCTTCTAGTCTACTGTTTAAGCCTTCCAATGTGTTCTTTATTGCAGCTATGTCGTTCTTCATCTCCTCTTGGTTTCTTTTCATGTTGGTGACATTTTCATTCAGCTCCTTATAGTTCTCATTGAGTTGTGTGTATTTGTCATCCATCCATTTAAACATCCTTAGAACCATTACTCTGAATTCTCTCTCTGTTAAGCTGCTAGCCTCAATTTCATTTAACTCCCTTTCTGGTGATTCCTCTTTTTCTTTCCCTTGGGTATTGCTTTTTTGTCTCCCCATGTTTTCCTGAAATGTTTTAATTGTAGATCCAATTGCTTTGCTACCCAGGTTCTTTTGGTGATGGTGCTACTGGTGAAATCTTTCTGTTCTCCTGGGCTTGGTTATCTAGTGTAGCTCCCTACTTGAGCTATTTGGGTTCTCTTGATGTAGGCCTGTAAGCTTGAGAGGCACAACTGCAGTGCCTAGAAGTCAGCTGCTATGGAGGGGAGTGTCCCAATTTTTGCTGACTTGCACCCTTAATTTAAATCACGTGTGCCCAGTGGGGCTTCACAGTGGCACCAAGGAACCGTCTGTCTGGGTGATGTGGCTCAGGGGGCTACACTTTGGAAAGGGGTAACTGTGTTGCCCAGAGTTCTGTAGTTGTGAGGTGGGCAGACTCAACTTTCGCTGCTGTGTCTGTGGTGGGTAGGCGCTTTCTCCAGGTGGCGGCTCACAGGAGTACTGGTGGTAAGTTTGCCAGCGAGGTACACTGAAGCACTCTGGAGGTCCCTGGCAGTGTAGCCATGTAATTGAGGTGCTTAGCTTCTAAAGATTTCTCTTTAGAGTAGATCCTATGGCCTCAGGGAGTATTCAGATTCCATGGTGTTAATCAGGGTGGAATCTGGGTGTGGCTATATTGGTTGCCTGGAGACTGGGGGGAGGGGCTATCTCTCAGGAGAAAATGGATTCTGTGGGCTTAGATATGACTCAGCACCAGACTTGCTACCACTTCTCCTGGACCGTCCGTTGCCCACTCTGCCCAGATTCCACAACTCTACCCCTTCTCCCGCACTTCTGTCACAGGTAAGCGCCTGTCTCCAAAAGGTCCCACAAACTAGGTTCAGTGGGGAAAGGCGCAGGTCCCAGCGTGAGGAAGGACTGCGTCTCTGCCAATTCCTCTCTTGCCAGCACTTGGTGGTCCGGCAGCTCTTAAAGGCTGCCTTTGAGCTCAGATCCCAAATCCAGACTCTATGGTCTAAAATCCTTCAGACCTTGCCTGTCCTCAGGGATGCGGCTTGGCACTGTGTAGTTTCTCCCTGACCTTCTGGGCACAGAGGTCCGGAAGATTCTATTGCCTAGATCTTTGATTTTACCTTTATCTGGGGGATCCCTGCTCTTCCCAGCTGCAAACTGTCTCACCAGCTGTGCCTCCTTCGCCAATTTGGGCTGGATTCCGCTCGTCTCAGCTGCCTCCTCTATTTGCTCCGGGACAAGGCTCAGGACACATCCTTCTATTCCGCCGCCATTTTGTCTCCTCTCCTTTCTTTTTTAATTAATCCTCACCCGGGGACATGTTTTTAGAGAGAGTGGAAGGGAGGGGGAGCAACAGAGAGAAACATCGATGTGAAAGAGACACATTGATTGCTTGCCTCCTGCACACGCCCTGACCAGGGCCAGGGATTGTGCTTGCAACCGAGGTATGTGCCCTTGACCAGAATAGAACCTATCCTCTATCCACTGAGCCAACTGGCTAGGACTCAGGGGAAGTTTCTTATCTACAGAGTTGTCAGCTTACCCATTTCCTCCCTGCACCCTGACACACTCTGGCCACCCTCCCTTTCCACTCTGTTCAGAGGACTCCAGGAATAGAGCAGCACCATTCCCTTTAAACAGGAGCAGATAACTCAGATCAACTCTCCATGTTAAATCGGCTTCTCAGCATCTGGTGCCGTTCCTTTAATGAAGCCTTTTTCTCTCCATGATATGAATCCATTAGACACTGAGAAGCTGGAGTATGTAAAATATTTTGTTTATCTGGCCCTTCTCAAAGGTACTGTCTGTCATCATGGATGTCTGCAGTAAATATAGCAACAGCACTGGATGTGTGAAGTGATTAGATTTATGAAGCACATAAACTGCAAAGCTTCTAATAACCATAATTCCTAACTTCAATCATAATACTAGTATTAGTGTCATGCTTTCTGGAGGATTTTATGTTTCTAAAAATATCCTAATTGTGGTTATCATGTTTACCCTGTATTTCCTTTAATTTGAAAGTGAAAAGGCTCTGCCAGAGAGAAGCTAATGAAAACAGCCCATCCTTCTAGTGTTTATATGGGTAGTGGGACAAGATGGATGGCCTGTCTTGCGTGCTCTGCAATTAAATGAGATAAATTTCTCTGGGAAAAAGAGAGTCCACACTAATAAGGAACAACTGATGACAACATCAAATGTGTGGGTGGGGAATAAAGGGTAGGATCTTTCTCTTTGTTTCCACTTCCTATTCCCACCCCCTACCTCAGGGAGATTTTGTCTGAATGCCTTTAACAGGATCTCCTTCTAATTATTTGGCATCATTTGAAAAACCTTTGAAAGGATGCCAACCATCAGCCAATTTTCCTTTTGACCCTGGCCTGAGATACTAGTTCAGGTGGTTGACATGATTCTTTCTCTGCTTTTTAGGGATAAAAGGAAGGCAGACCCTCTTAAGTTTATTAGAATACACACACACATACACTTAACAATGGCTATTTTTGCATCTTTGCAGAATTTGGCAGATTTGAAGGAAGCTCCAGATTTAGCCATTGAAAGATGATTCCATACATACATTATTGAGTTTAAGACCCTGACAGGTGTCATGATGGACTCTGGCTAGAGGCAGGGACACTGTTTAATGGATATTTTTTAAAAAAACTTTTTTTTTTTTTTTCGGAACAGAGGCTGAATAGAAACTTGTCATGTAACATTCAAATGACAGATATGTAAATACATAATTTTACTCTCTAATGATAACCACTGCTAACAACTTGATGTATATAATTTAAAGCTCTTTTCTAATTATGTCCAAATACATTATCATTTTAAATAAATGGAATAACACTATACATGCTGTTTTATGGCTGTCTTTTAAATTTAATAATATTTCATGGACACTTTTTTGGGGAAGCGAATACACATTTGTCTCAATCCTTTCGACTCTTCTATGGCATTCCATAGCATGGTTGGAACAGAATTTATTTACTGTTACACTACTGGTAAGTATTATAATGGCCTTCAAATTTTTTGTTCTTGCAAGTATTGTTTCTGAGAACATCTTTAGATGCCAATGAGAATGTTTCTGCAGGATAAATTCCCAAAAGTGGAATTAAAATATTTATTGTAATTATCAAATTTATAGGTTGGTTTGTGTTAGAAAGATGCTTTAAAATTGTGTACTTCTTTTCAATTTTGCCAATAATATATGAAAGTTCTGTCTCTCCACACTCCAACATGGGAATTAGTCATTTCTGGGGTTATAAAACTCTGGGTTAAGTTATCCTCTTACTCTTTTCTAGATGCTCAGATAAAACTATTTCACTGTTGGATTATTACTTGGATTAATAAAAATATGGTGAATTTTTCCAGACAGATACTTGTTCATTCTTTTATTATTCTTTATTCATATCCCTTTCCTATATTTATCAGAATTTTTATCTTTTCCTTGTTAATCTATAGATACTTTTTTATGTTTATGGTAGGAGCTGGAAATCATTTTCTAAGTGTTTTATTTATATTTCAATTCTATGGTGTGCTCTGTCATAAAGACAGTCAAATTTTTTGGGCAAAATCTATCAGTCTTACACTTTATGATTTCTTACCTTTGTGTCCTGATAAGAAGTATGTCATTCACCTTAAGATGACAAGCATATTCCCCTGTATTTACTTCCAGTAATTCTCTAGTTTTTAAAAAAATGTTGAAATCTTTAGTAAATCATTATTTTATAAGAATAAAATAGATAAAAATCTAACTTATTGTTTCTTTTCTAATGGTTATTAATAGCCTCCACATTATTTAGTGAGTTAGCCCTCCTTTCCTTGCTACATTTAAATAATCACTAAAGGCCCAGGTACTCATGGATCTGTTTCTGTATTCCCTGTTCCATTAATCTCTCCACACCAGTGTCATGTTTTAGTTGTAGCACCTTTAAAATGTATTTGAATCTGGTAGTACAGATTCCTTCTGATTATATTTCATTCAAAAATTTGTCAGGTGTTCTAAACATTTACTCTTTCAAGTTAAACTTTATTATTTGGAAGGGTTGACTAAAATTGGAATTTTTGGAGTTTTATTAACATACAATTTATTTTGAGAATTGTCAGTTTCTTCTAAGGGTATTTCTCTGTCCTCTCTTACTGAGTACTAGAGACCCAGCGTGTGATTGAAATCATGCGAGGAGGCACCCCAAGTGGGGCTGGGACCCGTGCCTGACTCACGCAGCACCAGCTGCTGCGGGAGTCAGGCCAGACCAGCACTGCAGGAGGCCGGACTGGCACCACGGGGGGCCGGGTCCCTTGCCTGACTCGCAGCTTCCCCCGGCTCCCCTGCTTGTGTCTGCTCTGGAGCCGCCTGAGCTGCCATGCCAGCTCGGGCAGGCCCCCCTGCCTCTGTCTCCGTCTCCGCTCTGGGCCTCACCTGCGTGCACAACCTCTTCCTGTCTCGTTGTGACCCATTATGGAGTCCTGGCCTAATTTGCATATTACCACTTTATATATAGATGTTGTGGGAACTAACTGTAGACAAAAATAATGTCCTAAAAATATGGGTTTTGAGAAAGATAATAATAACGATTGTCTAGAAAATGACAGATAAGTAAAAGCAATAGAGATATGGAAAAGGGCATAAATGGAGGGAAGTAAGTATAGAGTGAGTGTATAAAGTGAGAGTGAGGAAAGAATGGCAGTGAGTGTAGAAGGAGGAAAGTGAGAAATAAGAAACTTAAGAGAAGGACTGATTGAAGTGCAATATAGAAACAATGACCTATGGCTGGCTGGGCAGAGAAGGGCTAGAGGGGCTGTAGTGGATTCTACAGTCTCATTCAAGTTGGACTGGACTGCACAGAACTTGCTGAGCAAGTGGCTCTGAGGATACAAAACCAGTGGTGGAGGGTGAGCCTGGGAAGGCAAGAGGTGAATGTAGTCCCTTTGCCTATGCTTTTGCTTGTCCAGAAAAAATGTTGAGTTCAATCAGCATAAGGGAGAAAGATAAATGGGCCAGGGTAACATGGGCAGGTAAGAGGGCCCAGATCAGAAGACGGAGGAGAGATTTAGATGGAATTCTGCACAGGAATACAGGTCTGGCACAGATCCAGCCTGAACACAAGGGTCAGGGGCCTAGTTAGGAACATTTCTGACCATAATCTTTGTTAAGTCCCCACCCACTTTCCCCTGCTTCCCATTTCCTGGGGCCTGCTCCAGGGTTATATGTGTGCAGCGTAACTTGCCCAGTCTAGCGGACCTGATTTGTGCAGTGGTGGCACTTAACCAAAGCTGGGCCATGTACTCACTTCCCCAGGAGAGTTGGCAGTGGGACAGAGGGAGCAGATGTACCTTTTCCAGAGCAACTGCATTTCAGTACCTAAAGACGGTGACTGTACTTCAGCACGAGGACTGAGAGGCAGAGAGAAACAGTCTACTTTAAGAAAGACTAAAACATATACATAGAAAGAGCAGAGATCAATTCTTCCTTTCGGCTTGTTTTTGAGACTCAGCTGCATTCTATACTTTGAGCTCAATAGGATACTCTAGAATTGCCCCTTTTGTAAAAAAGCTGGCTCAAACTGAGTTTGTGTTATATATAGTCCTAGAAATCTTAAATAATAGAGGGACTAAGGAATATAGGGTGGCAAAATTATGAATTTCCTTTTAAATAAAAATATAAATTCTAAAGTAACAGACTGAAATATCATTGGTAGAACTCCAGAAAGCAGGGTCAACAGGTTAGATCTAGAAATAGAAGTTAGGGCTCTGCATTCAACTAGACCAAACTTGGCAGCTGGGGCTAGTGGAAAGTGCATTGGACAGAAAAGGAGAAAGCCAGGCCCAAGGTCATGGAACTCCATAGCCTTGAATGAGAATTACTGGACCTCTATGGATAAAACAGGGTAATTTGCCTGCTTTATGGTCCTGGCCACAGAGGAATTTTTTGAGATGTGTGGCAGGGACCAGGTGCACTAAGTGGGCTGTAAAATACTATTTCCATGGAAGTCATTGTTGCAACTGCTTTGTAGAACCTGTATTGTGACTCAGTGCTCTCTGGGGTCAAGGCTTGTAAGTTCAGCAGCTGACTGATGTAGGAAGTAGGAAAAGCGGTATAGGATAAGGCTGGGGTCCTCTACACTGCCTGTGGGTAGCACAACTACAGAAGGTGCCATTCTTACTCTACACAGTTGGAAAGGTGCCCTCTGGGACACAACAAAGAATACCACGTGAATGAGGTCCTCCCCGTTGCCCCCCTCCGAGTTGTGTGATGTGGCAGTCCTGGTTCCAGGGTCACATCTAAAAAGAATGAACTCTCATGCTTGGAGTTCTGGCCGTGGATAAATGTAAAAACAACCCTCAACTGGAAGAATTTCTCTGGCAGCCTCATCACAGCTATGTTGTCCAAACCTTTGGGAAAAGGCGAAAACATTAGAAAAAGCATGGATCTGGCTGGTACTTGAAGGCATGCACCCCATAAACTGTGTCAGCACCCCATAAACATGCCACTTTTAATGACGAGTGCATATCCCTATTCACCACCATCATTTATTCTACCACAAAATCTCCCGGAACTTTGTTTCCAGAGTTCCTTTTATCTTAACCATTAAACTAGCCTTGGGGAGATATTGAGGTCAGTAGTCCTGGACCTGAGTCATATCTTCCTCTGACCTCACCTCAGTAGTAATCTAAATAGCAACAAAGGGGCTGTTGAATAATACTAACAACTTTGTAGAAGGCTTCCTGACCAGGCTGGCATATGCAGAAAGCCAGACCCATCAATAGTCCCATAATGGTTTATGAATGTTCACCCTGGCATAGGAATACTTTAAAAGGTCTGCTTTGGTGATAATTAACATGTACAGGTGTCTGGAATTTAGAGGGTACATTAAAAAGGCATGCACACATGTGAAAAGAGGGGTGCTCAGCCAAAGATACACATAACAATTTGGTATATGCTGGGGAATGGTGTCAGGAAAGCTAAAGTTGGAGATTATAACTGGGAGGGTTGCAAAAATAAGATAAAACAAAGAAATACCCAATGAAATGAAATGTACCCATAAGGAAAAAGAACTCAGAAAGAAAAATGAAAAATAATTTTTGGTCAGTGGGGAGCAAAGAGAACAAAAGAACCCTGCTGAGTGGGAAAGCCTTTCCAGGAGCAGAGGCTTGTCCTAAGAGCTTCCGAGTTTCTATTAAGGACAATGTGCTTCAGACAACAAGGCCCAGGGAGAGCTTGGCGTGGGGGCGGGGAACTGATGTTCATGGGGGACTAGCAAGTTGGCTCTCAGATAAAGCGCATGGATTGAGAGGTCCAGGCCAGGCTGATGACACAAGAGCACTAACAGGGACAATGATTTGCAAATGTGAGGTGGGAACACTAGAATGAGTCAGCCATTTTTGAGAACTCACAGAGGACAGCAGAGGTGTCAAAGATGGGAGAACAATTCTGTCTTGATTTCAAAAAAGATAATTCTGACAAATATAGAAGACAAAAATTGCTGATCTCCTGCCTAATTTTGGAATGGATTCTACCATGGTGTATAAGCCCCTTGAAGTAGAAAAAGGCTTGTTTATTAGGAAACTACATGGATTCATAAGAATAATTTATTTCAATGCAACCAACCCTTCTCCCTCTCTTTTTTAAGTTAAAAGTTGACCAAGGGAATTCTGGAGATAAAGTATGCTTACTTTCCCAAAAGGCATTTAATATCTTTTATATTTTTGTGAATAAGCTGGAAAATATGGACAATATATTTGTGTATAATAGTTATATCATTAAATTAAAACAATATTATCTAATCAGTATATTATCATCATAATAAAGAGCTAATATGCTAATGGTCGGGACGCCATAACGCGTAATGACCAACTGATCTCAGGAGGCTGCCTGCACATGTGTGCAGCTGGGCGTTGCTCCAGAGATGGGGCGGAAGTGGGATGGCACCTGGAGGAGGCGGAACCATCCCCTGCTGGGGTGGGCAGCGGGGGGGGGGGTGTGGTGAGAGCCTGTAGCACCCGCCTCACCAGTCTTTCACTACCCACTGCTTGCACTCAGAGTACCCTGCCACCCACCTGCCAGGGGAAGGAGCACAGCACAGCAGGCGGTAGGCTTCCATGCTCTCCTCCAGCACCATGACAAGGCGGAGCTGCCATGTTGCTCTGGAGATGGGGTGGAAGCAGGGAGGCAGGACCAGCCCCAGGTGACTTGAGGGACTGAGGGTGGGGCTTGAAGTGGCCAGAGAAGGCCAGAGAGGTTGGGGGCTGGGCCAGGTGCGCTGGAACTCTGTGTGGAGAGGTTTGGGTGTCAAGGCAGGGCAGCAGGTGAGTGGGCAGGGCTGTGCAATTTTGTGTGCTGGGCTCCTAGTAATAACATATGCTTATTGCCATAGATTGAATGTTTGTGTCCCCTCCAAATCCCTATGTTGAAACCTAATTCCTAAAAGATGGTATTTGGAGGTAGGACCTTTAGGAGGTGATTAGGTCATGAAGGCAGAGCCCTAATGAATGGGATTGTTGCCTTTACAAAAAAGATACTAGAGAGCTCCATTGTATTTCCACCATTGGAGAACACAGTGAGAAGACATCTGTTTACAAACCAGGAAGTGGGTTCTCACCAGACATTGAGTCTGCCAGTGCCATGTCTTGGACTTCAGCATCCAGAACTATGAGAAATAATGCTTGTTGTTTAAGTCACCCAGTCTATGGTATTTTATTATAGCAGCTTGAATGGACTAAGACATAAATATTATAATATATTAAGTATTATAGAATATTATAACATATTTATAATATATTATTGACAATAATATATGATAAAATTAACGTATGATTAATATTATATTTTAATGTAAAATATTGAAAATATTTGAATAAGATGGAAAAAATTATAGTTAAGTGGCTAACAGGCTGCTTAATGGATTAGTGTCAACCACAGGAAGTAGAAAGGTGGAGTGTAGGATTTTTCAAAACCATCTGGGGAACTAATTAGAAGTACAGATTCTACCCACACCAGACCTATGGAATCACTGGGAGTGGGGCCTGGGAATCACCATTTTAATCATATCTCCAGATGATTCTCAAGCACACTCTCAAGTCTGTATCTTTAGACTTGACTTCTTCCCTGAGTTCTGAACTTGTATACCCAACAGCCTTTCCAACATGTCCACTTGGATATCTAATAGGAATTTCAAACATAACTTGCTCAAGATAGAATTTTTATCCCCCCAAACCTCATCTTCCTTCAGTAAATGGTACCTCCATTATCTAAATACTTGGCCAAAATCTAGGAGTCATTCCTCTTTCTCTTAAATCCTATATTGGCTTTACCTCTGAAGGAAATCATGATTCTGTCATGTCTCACCATTGCCACCTCCACCAACCCTAGTCTAAATCGTCACCATCTCTCCTCTGGGCTACTGTAATTACCATCCTCAATCTCCCTGAACTTTTGTCCCCTATTCCTTCTTCTTGGAACAGCTAGTCTGATCTTTGTTACACTTCAATAATATCTCACTACATGAACAACTGATCCCATATGTCTTCCTTTGGCCTATAAGACCTTGACCTGGTTCCTGACTATCTTGATTGATGGCTCACTCTCTGAGTTCGCATGTGCCGGATGGCCAAGTTTGTTTCTGCCTCAGGGCCTTTGTGTTTACTGAACTCCTTTGCATTTGACACAACAGCCTCTGTTTCATCATCAAGGCTTCACCTTAAGGATCATCTTATCAGAGAAGCCTTCATGACAACCACATTTCACCCTCTACCTCCTTACTCTTTTATTTTACTACCTAAAATTCGAAATGATCTATTTATTTGCATGGTTGCTATCTGATTTCTCGATGGACTATATACTCCATGTGAACAGGAAATTTATGCCTAGGACATTGCTTAGCACATCATAAGTACTCAATAAATATTTATTCATGAATGAACCACTGGTGTAACAGGAGGCTGGGCTTTGCCATCAGACCTTGGTATAAATCTCTGTTCCATGTTGGTTCATGCTGAGCCTGTGTAAAAACCTGGTTTCTTTGAGGCTTCTGCTGTCCTTCACCCATAATCTAATCATTTCCTCTTCCTACCCCATGCAACGCCTCTACTAAATACTTTATCTGCTTCACAATCCTTTCTCTTCCCTAGGACTAGCATGACCCTTGGAGACTTCACTGTGCTCATGTTGAAACAGCCAGCATGATAACATCTTTCTCAACAGTGGCCACATATTAGAATCATCAAGGGAGCTTTAAAACAACACCAGTGTTGAGGTACCTACAATGCGGCACCTAGAGGAGTCCTATAAAGAACGGTTGAAGGGACAAGTGGTAAATGGCATGGAGAATAAAAGGCTCGTGGGATGGATGGAAGGAAATGAGCCATAAGGAATGTCTTCAGGCCTTTAGGGGACCATGATGTACAAGAAAATATATTCATGATATGTTGCTCCAGAAGGTGGTAGTGGAGCAAATGACTAAACATCATGGGAAAATATTTTGACTCTGCTTAAGGAAGATCCTATGGAGATAAACACAAGAGAAGAAGCTGCTCTAAGAGCTTTCTGCCCTGAAACTATTAAAGGCGAGACTAACTGACTCCTGGACAGCAAGTGATAGAGGTCTCAACATTTCTAAAAGTAGGAGAGCCTCTAACAATCCTAACCCACTGATACAAGGGGAAATGGTTAAACAGTGACATCCCTGACTTCTGCTGCTGGGGATGTGGGTGTGTTTGGTGATTTTGCACAGAAGACAGTTTCTACATAATGAAGGGAACCCATTTTCATCTTTTATTTCAAGTAAGATGTGACTGTTCTCAAACCTAAGAAACCCGAGGCATATAGTTTATTGACACAGCAGACAGAGAATGTTGAGGCTAGAGCCAGAGGTTGCTGGCCTATAAATAAGAACCAGATATTAAAACAAACAAAAACAAAAACCCAGACAACAGCACCAGCCCCCGGAGCAGTCAGGCTGGAGGGCTTGTTGCTGCCTTCAGCAGAACCTTCTATGGACACCATCTGAGAAGACATTAGCATATAAAGGTTGTGCTTCCCCAGAGTACACACCTTTACATGAAGACTTAGCAACAGTGGCCCTCCCAGAAGCAGGATGTGAACTTTGCAGTGCTGAGAGTGTGGTGAGATCGATGGGATGCAGAAAAGGACCACATATAACAGTCTTCTGGGAATACTGCAGACTTCTTTGCGGGGGAAGATCCATATACTGCAAAATCTCTTCATTGCTTGTTGTGGACATGTTAATGACAAAACTTGATTAAATAAAAGAACACTGGTTTGTTTTAAATCTTTGGGGAGGCAGGGGAGTACTTATGGGAAGTTCTAACACTAGTGTTAATTTTCTTGTAACCCAGAATTAGAATCCAGTTTAGCAAGTCTCCTTTTTACCTCTCATCGGTTCTGGGATTTATTAGGCTCCAGTTCAGACAGAGGGATGGGCCATGCTACTTATCTTTTGCTCTCCTTTTTTTTTGGACAAGGTTTGCCTCCATACATTTGAGAGCCTTGTTAAGAGATGATTTGGAAGAGGGAGTGGGACTGTGTTAATTACCTGCAGGTCTGCTTAAGTGAGCTGAGGCACTTGTTTTTTGTTTTTTTTTTCCACCTCTCTAGGTGCCAAAAATCACTAATGAAGCTAGAAAAGGAATATGGTGTGTTGATTACTCCTTTTTCAATCTGGAAAGAGAAAGTAAACAAACAAAAAAACCCAACCAAACAAAACCCTTTGTTGTTCTGAACCCTTACAGATATTTTGTCACTGCTGATTGTTAATTACTGTCAGATTACACTTTGGGTGATTAATTGACCTTTCTTAGCCAAAACAATAAAGGCCATTTTACTAATACAGGAGAAAGCTCAGAGCACGGTTTGTTATACTGCTTTTCTATCACTGGGTGATTCTTCACTTTGCCCCACTTCTCCTCACTTTTGACCACACCTACTTGGGTACTTCCTCCACTTCATCAGGGGTCCTTACCAGAAGGCTTCAAATCTATTTTTGGAGTCATTAAGACAGATTGTTTTACTCTGAAGACGAGTTGTTTATCTAGTAAATGAAAGAAACCTAGTAACAATGCACAGACAAGACTATTCTTACTCTCATTTCTAAAATCTTTCTGGCTAGCAGTTCAACTCTACTTTAAGCTGGCATAGACTTCATGTCAGAGCCTGAATCTATTTTCCTGGTGCTGCTGATATCTCATATGGAACAGTTTGTATATGCACAATGCTGTAAGGGATGAAACTATGGACTGCCCTGATTCGACCTTTCTACTAGTAGAACTCACCAGGTAGCCATGAAGACAGATATACGCACAGAGTTTATTTGGGTTGCCCAGGGTCCTCACTCAGGCAGCCTGCACTCTGACATGGCCTTTGTTGTCGGGTAACTGCCTTGTCAGAATGCAGGTAACACTCCATATTAAGTTCTGCCCTAGCCTTTCTTCTGAGCTCCACATTTCCAGCTGCCTCTCAGATCTCCAGTGGAAAATGGCTAACACAGAACTCCCATGTTCCCTTCAAATTTGCTTTTTCTCTTGATTTCCTTACCTCAATAAATGGTGCCTCCAGTCACCTAGAGCCGTGGTCGGCAAACTGCGACTCGCGAGCCACATGCGGCTCTTTGGCCCCTTGAGTGTGGCCCTTCCACGGCCTGGGCGAGTCTATTTTGAAGAAGTGGCGTTAAAAGAAGCTGAAGTTTAAAAAATTTGGCTCTCAAAAGAAATTTCAATTGTTGTACTGTTGATATTTGGCTCTGTTGACTAATGAGTTTGCCGACCACTGACCTAGAGCCACCTGGGTGTCTGAGACACCACTCTACTACAGCACCCTTTTGGATTTATCCACTAGTCTTGTCACTTCTCACAACTCTACATTACCACTATTTCATCCTCTCCCATCCTTCCTTATTTCTCACCTTGACTTCTTAATCTAGTCTCTGACTCCTTCAATATACTTTTCACCTTGCCTGCAAGAAGAGTGATCTCTGAATGGAAAATCTGATTCCATTATTCTGTGGCTCTTTAAAATTCTTCAGTGATTGTGGACAAAGCAAAAACTCCTTAACAGGACATAGAAAATTCACTCTGATCTGTCCCATATCTGCCATGCATGTGGAACTTTCTGCCTTTCTAGTTTTGGACTCTGTGCCTGGCCCTCAGTGCCCTACTTTTCTATACCCCCATTCTCTATTGCCCACCTTCCATGCCCTACCTTTCTCTCTCGTCCCCACTCCTCTGCTGGATACCTTTCTCATATAGAGTCACATGAAGTGTGGTCTCCCCTGTGAGCACTTTCTGAGTCCCTGTGTAGATTTTCCTTCTTACGGTGCTCTGCTCCACCCTGAACTTGCTTCTGGCACAACACCCTAACAGCACATGAATCTTATTTGTCGAAGGTCTGATTTTCTCATCATCTGTAAAGTCCATTATGGTAGGGTTATTACTTGCAGGTTTATCCCTATAATACTAAGCACAATACCTGCACCTAGTGTGTTCAATTAACACATTACTATAGAGTAAACAATGGATTAATAATATTTTACAAGGGCAGTTTTAAGAAAAATTCTTAAATTATAATTTTTCTTCTTGTTCGTTTTTACTTCTCTTTTCTTGCTTCAGAGCCTAGGTATTTAATACTTTTCTGCCAGTTACATATTATTTCTTCACTCCCTGCCCCACATGCTGTGATAATAGCTGAAAAACAAATACAGAAAAAAACACCCTCCAATTGTATAAAAATAGGTATCAAGAATTAAATGTTTTATTTGAAAAGATACTGTGGGTATTATGTCTTATTTTACATTAGGCTGTAAAAACAAAAACAAGCAAGCAAACAACAGAAACCTGGAAATGGGCTTGTCAAATGATGAAAATTCATCCTTTCCAGGGAAGCAGAAGGCAAGATCTTCTTGCTTCACTGCTTCTTGCATTCTGCTGGGTTTTGATCATTCTTTGAGTCATAGTCTGGATCATTTTCCTTACCTTCTTCCCCTTCCTTAGCTGCTTCTTCACCTTCTTCATCATAATCATCATCTTGTTCAGTTGCTTCTCCAGTAGAGTATAATATTGATCTTGGGATTATATGATCGTGTAAAAGTGACCAGTTTCAAAGTCTGCAGCAAGGATAGCTTCAGTATCATCATCCAGATCCCCACTCTCAGGTCCTATATGTCAGCACTTCATTTGTGAAATATTCGTTGGGTTCAAACGAATATTTCACAATTCGTTTGAACAAAACTCATAAACTGGCCAGCATCTGAGAACTTCACTTTAATATCTTTCAAATGCTTCAGAATTGGTTCATCATGTTCCTGAAACATATTACTGAGTAAGTCACCATTCTTAAAATCAGTCAACCAAAATTCAGGAATTCCCTTGGGGTCTTATTTTCCCTCATCCCTTTTCTCATCTTCAATTTTGGCCTTTTCTTTCAGCGCCTCTGAAATTACATCTTCCTCATCTGGTTTCCATTCACATTTTTCCGTAGGTTCATAAATTGCATTAATGATCTTGAATTGCTTATCAAATAAAAGCTGATAGAGAACAGCATACTTTCTTTTAAGATCACGAACTTCCTCATAGGAGTTGGCTTCTATCTGTGCACATTTAATTTTAAGATTTTTGAGAGCATTTCAATGGATCCTGTTGGTGTTTCTACCAGACCATCAAGTCGTTCTTGGAAGGCTGCAAGAATCTAAGACTTTTGCATCATCTGTGTGCTTTGATTTTTGTTTCTTCACCAGTTTTTTTCTTCTTGTACTTCTTCAACATCATCCAAATCTCCATCAAGTTCAGACTGTTCCTTGTTGTCAGTCTGTCATGTTGTAAGAACTCCAAGTATCAAAGGCTAGCATAGGGAGCCAGGCAGTGGGAGCTGCATAGTCAGTGACTGGATATGATATCTTAATTCGAAGGTGTTATAAACTAAGTATTTGCATCTCTCCTCCTCCCCCAAATTCATATGTAAAGTTCTAAGTCTCAAAGTGATGGTATTTGGAGATAATTAGGGTTAGATGAGGTAATGAAGGTAGGACCCTCATGATGAGATTAGCCCTTATGAGAAGGGATACTAGAGAGTTCACTCCACCCCATGCATGTGAGCACACAGTGAGATGCCTGCCACCTACAAGCCAAGAGACAAAGCCTCAGAATGAAATCACTTTGCTGGCACCTTGATCTTGGACTTCCCAATCTCCAGAAACATGAGAAAATTCTGCTCTTTAAGCCATCATGTCTATGGTATTTTGTTATGGCAGTCTGAGAGAACTAAAGCAAAGGGAATATTTTAATAGGAGGACATTATGTATTGGGGTAGACTGATGGGGAAATGTATTTTTGCAATAGCTCATCTTTCTGTTCCCCTCTTCAAATCACACCATCTAGGGAGTTACCTTGAATTACTATAAAAATATAATCTGATATAATATCCACTAGGATTACTAAATCTGGCCAAGTATGAGAAAAAAAGCTAAGTTCTCATAATTCTGAACACATTTCTGGGATGGAATTTTTTGCACTAGCCTAAGAGTTGATCAGGAACCACTTTCTCTTGAACAGGTTTAAGATGAAGACAAATGTATCCCAATGCTAGAAATATCTGTGAAGTGGTCTGATTGTGTAACTGCTCTTTGTAAGCTCATGACTCTTGGGCATATTGCATGGGATAGGTCTGATTTCTCTAATCAAACCTAGAGACAGTGAGAACTGGTCTTAGCTTAACAGGAAAATTGACAAAAAAAGGACAGAGAACGTTTGCAAAACACAGGATATAATCCTTCAATGTAGATTATTACAAGGTCATGACTGAGACATTCTTTAGAAAATGGTGCTCATCTCTTCCTACTTCTTATTCAGCTGTGGCGATGACAGTAACTTTATTTGTCCTCTATATTGACCACCCCACCTTTCTCCTGCCATGAAAGCAACTTGGTAACAGGTGTTGGGAGGGGGAAAAAGTGGAGCAAGATTTGAGATGTCCTATTGTGCTTCAGTGTGAGCCAAGATGGTTTTCCAGAGCCAGCCAGAGGCCACAGGGGATTAGCACGGCTTCCTTGGAGCCATGGTGAAGAAATAGTCAGTGCCAAATAAACAAGTCACATTCTCAACTTCTAGCTTGAAAGGGCAGATATTTATGTCATTTTAATGGCAGAGTCCAAATGACATCCATTGCTATTATCATCTTTATTAGATCTTCCTTAGACTTGGAAAAGAATTCACCTCTCTCTACCGCATTTGTTTGACTGAATTGTGTTCCATGTTTTTAGTATTGCTAGGCAATTAGTACACAAATAACGGCAATGCATTTCTCACACACATGCATACCTGTTTATTATGATCTGTTTAAATTGAAAATCATCATAGCACTCTCAAGTCTCACTACAAGTAATTCAGTTTCTTATGGTTCTTTCAACCAGTTCTTATCAAACTGTCAGTGGTGAAGGGCCATTTAAAAAATTTCCAATCCTTTGTAGATCCATACTTTTGTAAAATACAATAAAAATGAATCATTAGGGAAAAAAGAAATACAAATGTCAATTTTTCATTATTAGATTCAGGAGACTATCAAATTGCTGTAAGATTTTCTCAGTGTCTGCTCTCCATTTTTCTTCTTACCTGTTCTTGACCTGTACCACATGTGCAGATGACCACATCTTGAGTAGTGTAGACAATTGAGTAAACAAACAGGCCCATAGGCCTTCTCCTTTGCCTTGTCATCTGGGCAGAGGGTTCATTATCTTAGTTAGAATTGCCCAGAAGTTTCTGGTCTATTAAAACCTGGGGCTTTCCTCTGGGTTCCCAATCCCTGGAATCTCTCTTTCCATAGAAGGGCAGTGCTTTGGAGACATTGCTCCAGACAAACAATTTTCAGTTCTCCTTCATGCAGGAGCCGATTTAACCAGGCTGGCACCCATGTAATGTTGGTGAGCCGTGCCCTAGGAAAATGCAGCATGGGTGGTGTAATGTCAGGTGCCTTTTACTCCAAATGACCTCTTCTGTGTATTGAAGGCTTTTGAGAAGGAAAACCAAAACACACGAAAGTGATAAAAACAGCAAGAGTTAGTAGCTAAAAGTGATGAGATTTAGAGTGAGGCCTTAGGGGAATGGGACAAAGGTCACAAGTAGCAGTAGTTGGGGATTCACGGAGCAGAGAGAGCAGTGATGACAGGGATGTCTGGGGTTGATTTTATTAATAAGGATTTTAACACTTTTTAATAGTTTACCTCAGTGTTATGATAACAAGATGGAGTCCACGAACCAGGTCTTTACCCACAGCCAGAGGAAAAACATGGGGCTTAGACAGCAGAAGTCATTTTCTATTTAGGAAAAATTAAAAAAGGTATATACTAGCATGACTCCTTTAAACCAAAAAATGTTATTTATCAGATTCATGATATTCTCTACTGTCATCATGTAGTTGGGAAGCTATTCTTTAATACTCTTGCGTTCAATTTACTCAGCACATTTTCTTCTTAAGAATTCCAAATATTGCCTTGGCCAGTGTGGCTCAGTTGGTTGGAACTTCGCCCTGTGCACCAAAAGGTGGTGGGTTCAATCCACAGTTGGGGCTCATAAGGCAACCAATCTATGTTCTCTCCCACAGCGATATTTCTCTCTCTTTCCTTCTAAAATCAATAAGCATATCCTCGGGTGAGGATTAAAACAAAAAGAATTCCAGATATTTTTACCTATGTTATTTCATTTATACACACGTTGTTGAGATATAATTATTATTCATTTATATATCCAGTCAACAGTTCTTTATAAAGGTTAGCAATCTACAAAGTAGATAGAAGCCATAGCAATTTCTTCCAGATTTGTGAGACTAGACTTCAAGAAAGAAAATGTACGTGATGTTTTATATATTTTTAAGATTTAAAAATCCAGTATAGGCTTTGATACAGGTTCTGAAGTAAAAACAATAAGACCATCTGTGCTCTTTCCATATGATAAACACTGTTTGCTAGCTTCGTAAGGAAGCCTATGCGGTTTACCAACAGGGAAAAACTTTTGAGTGTTTTCTTGAAGCAGTTGCTAAATATGTGTTCATGATTGCTTTGCATTTGTTGTTAATGTAGGATCTAATGACATGGGACCTGCCAGAGTTAAGGAGATTTTGGCTGAAATTTGTTTTCCTATGAGAATCACTTACCCCCGTGTATAAACTTGCCCTGATTCAGTGCATTTCCACCCAGTTCTGTGAGATACTCATCATCCACAGAATGCTGTTAGGTTTTGGGTTCTCTCCTGAAATTAGGGAGCTGAGAGCAGGATCTCCCACTGAAGAGTTTAAATGAAGTTGAAATAAATGAATGCAATTTTCTATTCCATACATATTAAATTTTGTGTTATACACAACTGATGCTCAAATATGTGTATAATTATAATCATAGAGTGAACATTTTTATTTTTTGGCTTCCCAAATCTGAATTCCATTCCTGTATTTGAGGAATTCCCCACTTTAGGAGGCAAGGTGAGAAGCAGAGCCCACCCCCACTGTGATGCTGAAAATGCTGGATACTGTTTTTCTCAGTACCCCTGGAGCTCAGCCCATCAGGCACCCCTGCCTGAGATTTGGCATCCTAGGGTCGGAGTGCAAAGAAGCAGGAGTGGTGGAGAAATCATCCTAGTGCAAGTACTGGTGATGGCTGGGGAAGGGGAGGCGGCCAGTGTTTAATGATTGTGGCAGAAGTGTGTTTGGCTGGTTCTAAGTGTCATTTTGGTTCTTGTCCTGGCTGTGGACACAGTTTTCCTACCTGTTTTCTAAGTGTGGTTTTCCAGTCTTCCCCATGATTCTGGAGTGACTTAATACATTCTTTTCTGCTTAATCTTTTGGAGTTGGTTTCTGGTGCTAGCAATTAAGAGCCCTGATACACTTTTAAATATAAAAATTATGGGAACTTGGTTATTGGTAAAATGTGTATTGTCCTCATTTCAAATAAACTGAAGGAACACTTGCTTTTAGAGCATTTCTTGGAAACTTTATGGCAATTCCTAAAACTTAGTTCTGGCTACTGTAAGGTAGAGCTAGGTGAGTTTCGCCCAATGTTAGGCGGAGCAGGCAATGTGGATTGTTCTGGAGTGCTCATACAGCCCCTGCTTGGGTCCTCCATGAAATGCTGCTGTCCAGGGCCTCCACTAGCCCATTCAGCACTTCTGAGACTTGGAAACAGGGTTTCTTCTTGCCCGTGGGCACAGTCCCTTTCAGGATCACATTTGTCAGGTGGACCTGGTGATGCATTTTTGCCCCTCTTCCCTCTCAGTCAGGAGCTTGCACAGGGCACAATTTGTACAACTGTATGCTATAGCCCTGCTGCCCTCCATGGTCATGCCTCCAATAATTCCTCAAAGGTTGACAGATGTTGAAGACTTCCTAGCCTCAGACCTCAGAAAGTTTACAATTGAGTTGGGAAGGCAAGATAAAACATGAAGTAAGACTAAGTAACATTAAAAGAGTTTAGTAACAGTTTAAGACAGGAGAATAGGACTAGATTAGCAAGGGTTCTCCAGAGAAACAGAAACAATAGTAGATAAATATCTCTAGCTCTAGCTCTATATGTCTATGTCTATGTCTATGTCTATGTCTATATCTATATCATCTATTTATCTATATATGATATTTATTATAAAGAATTAACTAATGAGATTATGGAGGCTGAAAGTCCCAAGATCTACCGGGTGAGTGGTAAGCTGGAGACCCAGGAGAGCTGATGGTGTAGTTCCCATCCAAAGCCTGGCAGGCTCAAGATCCAGGAAGGGCCGTTGTTTCAGTTCAAGTCCAAGACAGGAAAAGTCAGTGTTCCAGTTAAGAGGCTCTCAGGTGGGGAAAAAAATCTCTCTTACTTGGGGGAAGGTTAGCCTTTTTGTTATATTCAGGCCTTCAACTGATTGGATGAGGCTTACCTATGTGTACTTATTCAGATGTTAATCTCACCCAAAAAGCACCCTTGCAGAAATAGCCAGAAAACTGTTTGACCAATATCTGGGCATCTTGTGGTCCTAGTCAAGTTGACACATAAAATTAATCATCACAAAGACATCAAAGTTGTGAATAATTAATTGCCCCACAAGTTATACAGATAATAAATACTCTGATATGTTTGGGGGGGGGTGAGGTCACTTCAGTCTGTGGTAGTCTTGGATGGCAGATAAGTGAAGGTCGATATATTTGGGATCAGGAAAAAGAAAGATAAAGCCCTAACACCACCACTCCCTCCCACCAAAACAACAACAACAAAAACACCAAAACCCCTCTCAAAAGATAAAGCCCAAGCTCCATAGCTTGAGTAGAAAAGTCTGCACAATTGGAGTCAAATCCAGTCATTTTGGTCTCATTTCTAAGAAGGCTCTCCTTCTGAGTCATTCTATCACTCCCTTCAATCCTTCAGCCAACATTTACAAAGTCCTACTGCATGCTAGAAGCTGTGGCCAAAATAGTTGATTCCTAGTCCCTCCCACACTCTTTGTCTCCCACTCCTGTTCTTCTTCCTTGGAATGAACCTCCTTTCCTCTCAAATCCACTCTTAAGATCCATCTTTATCATGTAACCCTCCATATTTTAGTATAAACATTTCCTGCTCTGAACATGAATACAATTATTTTTGGTGCAATTCATTTGAAAATAGATAAGCTATTTTGTTTTGATCTATTATAAAAATGTTTCGTTTGACTTTTTAAAAACATGTTTTATATTTCTTTCATCTCTCCACTGGATTATAAAATATGAGACCATGTTTTCTAATATTTAGGTATCCTTTATGAATGCTTTCAAAATAAGCATGAGATGTTTGCTGTTTACAGTCAGTCTTAGCTAGTGATAAAGTAAAAAAGGGGTACCTTGGCCCTTGTCATAGTGGCAGGTATACAGATTCAAAGCTGAGACACCTCTCCAGCCCAGCAATGACTGCTTGGGCAGTATCTTCTTCTAAAGAGAAAGAAAACTTGCTCAGGTGGTCATAAAGGTGATCCCTATTTTAAATTCCTCTGGAAGAATGAGGAATAAATGAAAGGGAGTGGCTAGCAGGGCATATCCCCCGAAAGCAAGGCCTAATTAAAGTTCACTCTGGAGTTCCTTTTAGAAGCAGCATTTCTTAATTGCAAGAAATACATAAATGAGTTTCCGAAGGAGCTTTAGTGCAAACTAAAAGGCCAAGTATTGAGCAGAAGGAAGGAAAGGAAGCACATTATCCTCCTTTTCTGTGTGCTTATCACCTAGTTATCTGACAGCTTTACAATTTCACTTAGAGGTCACCAATGATAATTCATTTCCTAATGCTGGACACTTAAGTAGAAATAGATTACTGTGGAAGAGTAAATAGCAATACTAATAAAGCCAAGCATCTATTTTTCATTTCCAGCCCGATCACTAAACTTTTACCAAAATTGCATGTGATACATTTTAAGTGTCCTTATATATCAATAACATTGATTTGAACAAGTTGAATCAAACCCACAATTAGCGTAAAATTGGCAACACTAATATGTGTTAATGATAGGTGGGCCACCTAATTTTGAGAAATAGTAACGATTAGAATGCAGCCTTGACCTTGTCTGTTCGACTTTTTAGTAAATTTAATCTTACTTCTGGTTTTGGCTAAGGTAACACATGTTTGATAAAAGGAGCTCTTTCTTTGGGTTATAAATGGAATATTCTGCTACTGCTTGAAACCAAACTACTCAATGAATTGTTTTCCAGGTAGAACAAGGATGAACTGCCATATTTAATTTGGTTCATTGCATTCTCTTTACAAAATCCTTGTGACCATATTTCATTGGCCAAAGCAAGTCATGTGGCTGCTCTGGAGGCCAACAGGGGTGGAGATATATAATTCTCCCAGGAGGAGGCACATCACAAGTCAGGTGTCCAGCCCTAACATTTGTGGGCCAGGGATGTAAAATTAAAATCTTTTCACAGAGAGGGCAAGAACATTTTTGAAATACTATAAAATCTGCCATAAAACATGAGTCCGTTTTTCTCCCATCAACCTTTCAAAAGCTCTTCAAGAAAATACTTTTTTCAAGGCTAAAAGTTCTTCATTCCTTTTATTGCTTTCTAAAACAGTTTTTAGTTCCTTTCCATCCTCTGAGCATGCTCTACTTGCATTTGCTGGCCTATGAAGCTTCATAATTATAGGGACTGTATCTGTTTTGTTCTCCACCAGATCATCAAGGCCTACCATAATACCTAGAACATAGAAGGCACTTAGTAAATATATATCAAATGAATAAAATGTTCCTTTTAGGTTGTGACCTGATCAATGCACGTTGTAATAGAAATATCATCACCCTATTGTAGATCTTGTATATCTTTTAATATAGTTTAGAATCACATGCATGTGATCACATGACCCTGATTCCATTGTTGACTAAAACATTTTCCGTAGTTGTTTTCAAACTTTGCCTCTTCATATATTATTCTAAGATTGGGTTTTTGAACATATATATATAGATCTTGACATTTTCCTACTTATAGTAACAGCTTTCATTCAGTCCAGTACTCTAGCTGCTTAGTATTTTTTATAATCTTGATTTAGTCACCTAATATATTTCTTATTCTCATAAGTGTCATATGCAATTACATGCAAATTAGGGGACTTTACCTTCCGTGGCTTTGTTGAAGACACTGAAAAAAACGGAGCAGGAAACATCTTCCATGGAATGTTTTGTGGCAGGCTGTATGAGATGTCCTTCCAATCTATCAATCTATTATTAGAAACATAGTGTTCTTGGGGTTGCCCAGACAAGCAAGCCTGTATGAGCCCTTGGCACTATAGGAGGCTGACTCTGGGCTCCATCATGTACTAGCATACTACTTAACATGTGTGAGCCCTGGTTTTCTCTTTGTATAATGGGGGATGGTGCGATTGGAGAAGGTAAGTTGGATTCTGTAGTTATATAAGTGAAATGCTTAGCTCTGTGGCAGGTTCCTAGTAGGTGCTAGGAACCATGTTTCCTTCCTTTTCTGCTCCTTCAAGTATCCTGTTTGCAGCTCTTCTTGGATTTCTTTTCATTGGGTTCAGAATTACTAGTAGAAGGCAAATTTACTGAGTCCCTTGATTCAAGTACAGTCCCCACACCCAGAAATATCCATTCTGGATGTTGGAACATAAATGTAACACATAAGTGTCCATTTTCAAGTAGCCAGGAATCTTGGAAAAGTTTTCAAATCCATACATACTCCTAGGAATGTCCCTGGATATTTACCTAGGAGAATAACTAAATCTAATGAGACTCTTGGACTATACTTTTTCTTTTCCTTTTAAAAAATAAGATTCTTCTATATCATTGTACTTTACTCAGGAAGATCCAAATTAGTCTGAGCTGGGTAACAGAGGGAAACACAAGAGGAATTTGGCTCTGGAAATCCATGTTCCGGAAAACCCACTTGTAGCTATAAAGAGGCACTTAGATGAGATAAGAGTGGGCTCTGGGAATTTCGGGATGTTCCCCTTCTATTCTCTTGATCTCAAATGTCAAGTTAATTTTAACCTAAACTTCTGACTCATTTTAACTAATGCAATACCTACATATATGTTCAAGACTGCACAACAGTAGTAAATTTATGGTCTAGCAATTATTCTTCACTTCAGCTGGCTGTGGAAGTACGCCTAAGTTTCAGTGCATTAAAGGCGTTGCACCTCACTTTAAGTACCTTTTTTTTGCACTGGTTTGGTTATTCAATCATTAGCTTAGTTAAAGACCTTCTGCTTGGGCTCAAATCACACAGCTGGGTCCAAGGACTCAGACCTACCCTGGGTCCCTGTGATAAAGGTGCTTTATAACACATCGGCAGACTCACCAATATACAGTTTGAGACAAAGGTCGAAGCATTTCTAGCTGAAAGGAAAGTGCAGGAAATAAGAGGGCTGGGCCCGGGATTACCCAGGATGAAATGTTTAAGCTTGCAGGAAGTGACATGGATGGGAAGGAAAATGGACTGTGACTGGCTCTGAGCAACTGAGATAAAGACCTGTTAAAGTGAGGAGCAATGGGCGGCCTAAAATCTGTGCTGTTTATCAGACAGTTGCTATTATTTTTGTGCCTAGTTTTAGTGGGTTCAGAAATTATCTTTTCTACATTTTTGAATTAAGTTATATGAGATGATGATGAATTATTTTGTGGCATTACATCCCTTTTGTGATAACGAACAAACAAGTAAGCAAAAAACATAGTAGGAAGAGCTACAGACCACATCAGATAATCTAAGTCAGATTATAATTGTTCAGAAACATCATTTTATTATATGATAGTTGAACTTCATGAATTTGGACTCCAGGAACTCAAAATTTATGAAATGGAGGCAGAGGCCTCCACAGTTTATCTTACATTTAAAGAAAGAAAAAGGATCTGGGGAACAGAAGTAATGGAAGTGGGCTTTCATATGAACCTCATTAGGAAGGCATGCTGTTTCCAGTATTTTAGGAACAAAAATTTATGTAGAAAGTTACTAGGATACTAATTGAAAGCATTATTTTCTATTCATCAGAATAAATCTGTAAGCATCTCTGTTTCTAATAATTTGTAAGCCTTTGTCCTTTATTGGGTGTAGTAGTTTTTATTTTATAAGATATTTCTTTCAGTAGGGGTGGGCTAGAAGGCGTCAATAGGGAAAAAAGGGAGACATCTGTAATACTTTCAACAATAAAGATTAAAAAATAACTATTTAATTCAGACTAGGCTATCATGCATTAGTCCAAATCATTAATATTTTATCTTACACTGAAGTGTCCATTGAAGGATTTATAAACAGACTATTTTTAAAGGTATTTGGGATGTGGTCTTTCCTACTTAATGGAATAAATTTCTATACATGGAAATGGAGTAAATACACTTGTTACAAAAATTATTCTAGAGCATTTAAAAGATTATATTAAGGAAGAGGCAGCAAAAGTGAGAAAAATAAAACAGGATGGGAGGTAACTCATGGTGAGGTGATGAAATAAACCTGTTAGAGAGTTGGTGAGAAACCATATATTGTACAGTATTTTGGTAATTTAAGAATGTACCAGTGAAAAGGAAATAAACTACCAGACGAGAATGAGAAGAACAGTGTCCTTAATAGTACCAGCAGTTGAAGTGAATTTTAGGGGAAAGTATTTAGTCACATACCTGGCTGTTCCCTGAGATATCACATTGCAGCCTCCATTTTCATTTTAAGTAATGGAGTGCAGACGAATGCTTTGGATAGTGGCAAGGGATTGAGAGGATTATATAAAGCGGTGCTATTGAAAATCTCAGTGCAGAGATGAGTTCCAGTCGTCTAGCTTCTATTCTGGAGACCAGAAAAAAATAAAGATGACTTCATTACCCAAATGCTCAAGTCAATGCAAAATGTTGGGTAGGCTGACAGACGTCATCTCCCTCTCTTCCTCGCTGGATGAATAGTGAACCACATGTGAAAAATTAGAACCAGATGGCTCTCATACTAATGCCTCCACTCCTCTGGAATGTGTGTGTGTGTTTGTGTGTGTGTGTGTGTGTGTGTGTGTGTGTGTGTGTGTGTGTGTACTCATATTCTGTACATGAATACATATATGGCTATGGCATAGTACATATTGAAGAACTATCATTTCATCTTTTTATTATGTAAAATTTCAAACATACACAAAGTAAATAGAATAGTAAAATAAACTCCCATGTACCAATCACTCATTATCATATTTTGTCCTTCTTGCTTCATATCTACCTCTACTCAATCCATATCCCCTATTCAATAATTTCTAAGTTTTTCAAGGTACAATTTACATACATCAAAAAGTTTTTACTCTACAATTTTGACAAATGGATATACCAAATGTAACCCACAGCATCATTTCATTTTAAGCCCCAAGGTTTTCTACAGGGGTCTGAAGCAAGGCTGAATGACTTGGATCCCACTTTATTTTTTTTAAATAAATCTTTATTGTTCAGATTATTACAGATGTTCCTCTTTTCCCCCCCATAGATCCCCTCCACCCGATTCCTTGCCCCCCCTCCCCATGCCCTTATCCTCCGCCTCTGTACTCATCCATAGGTGTAAGATTTTTGTCCAGTCTCTTCCCGCACCCCTCACACCCCTTACTCCCCTAGAATTGTCAGTCCACTCCCTTTCTATGCCCCTGATTCTATTATATTCACCAGTTTATTCTGTTCATCAGATTTTTTATTCACTTGATTTTTAGATTCACTTGTTGATAGATATGTATTTGTTGTCACTTTGTTGTTCATAATTTTTATCTTTACCTTTATCTTCTTCTTCCTCTTCTTAAAGAATACCCTTCAGCATTTCATATAATCCTGGTTTGGTGGTGATGAACTCCTTTAGCTTTTTCTTGTGTTAGAGAGTGGAAATTTTTGAGCACTACTGAGGCCGTGGACTATGCCCCAGATAGAGTTGTCAGTGCTGACACCAGGCCAGGCCTTGAGATACAGTCTTATGGCCCCTTCCCAGCACGTAGGCCTCCTTTCATAGATCACTGTCAGCTTTCTGAAGAACAGGATGACCCTGTGAATAACATGGTCGTCAATGGCATGACTCTGATGTTGCTTGGGAAAAACTGTTTTGTCTTGGGTTACTTTCTCTGCAAAAACAGGATGTGGTTAATGTGCTTAAAAGTGGTCCTGCACAAAGGGTGGCGGCTGCTCTCCGGACTCCCTGAGTGGAGAATGGCAGAGCAGTCACCTGGCTAGCTCGAATAAAGGCTCTTTGCTATTGCATCGGACTCGGCTCCCTGGTGGTATTTGGGGATCACGAAATCTGGGCATAACACTTGTCTGTGAAGCTCTTTAGCTGACCTTCAATTCTAAATGATAGCTTTGCTGGGTAGAGTAATCTTGGTTGTAGGTTCTTGCTGTTCATCACTTTGAATATTTCTTGCCACTCCCTTCTGGCCTGCATAGTTTCTGTTGAGAAATCAGCTGACAGTCGTATGGGTATTCCCTTGTAGGTAACTAACTGTTTTTCTCTTGCTGCTTTCAAGATTCTCTCTTTGTCTTTTGCCCTTGGCATTTTAATTATGATGTGTCTTGGTATGGTCCTCTTTGGATTCCTCTTGTTTGGGGTTCTCTGCGCTTCCTGGACTTGTAAGTCTATTTCTTTCACCAGGTGGGGGAAGTTTTCTGTCATTATTTCTTCTAATAGGTCTTCAATATTTTGCTGTCTCTCTTCTGGCACCCCCATAATTCAGATGTTGGTACACTTGAAGTTGTCCCAGTGGCTCCTTACACTATCTTCATATTTTTGGATTATTTTTTTCTTTTTGTTTTTCTGGTTGGGGTTTTTTGCTTCTTCATATTTCAAATCTTTGGTTTGTTTCTTAGGGTCCTCTAGTCTACTGTTGAATTTCTGTATATTATTCTTTATTTCAGACGGTGTATGCTTAATTTCTGATTGGTCCTTTTCCATTTTTTTGGCATTCTCATTAAGATCCTTGAAGGTCTTACTAAGTTTCTCAGAGGTTTCTAGAAGATTCTTGAGTAACATTATAACTGTGGTTTTTAACTCTATATCCAGTAGTTTGCTTTCTTTCATTTCTTTCATTTGTGACCTGTTTCTTTGTCTCCGCATTTTGGCTGCTTCCCTGTGTTGATGGAGTGGCTTTGTGTGGTAGGTGACCTATAGGGCCCAGTGGCTCAGCTTCCCCAATCACCTGAGGTGGATACTCTTGGTGCACCCCTTTGTGAGCTAAGTGCACAGTCTTGTTGTAGTTATGCCTTGATTGCTGTTGGTACACTGGGAGGAATTGACCTCCAGGCCAATTGGCTGTGAGGACCTGCTGTGTCTATAATGGAAGAACTGCTGTGCTGGAGACACCCCTATGGGGCAGGACTTGCTTCAGTGGGGCTTTGGTGCTCACTGAGTCTGCCTCTTGAGTGTGTCACTTATGGATGTGAGGAGTTGAAATCTGGTGTCGTCTCACACTGACCATTAGGTACACTGGCTCCTGGATCTCTAATTGGGTGCACGTCAGCTACTATCTGAGGCCACCTAGCAGGAGCTACAGAGAGTTCTGCATATTTCTCCTCTTTGTTTGGAGTTTGGAAGTTTTGGAGCTGTCTGTCCAGGGGCAGTTTGTTAGGTTAAGCTGTGAAAGGGCAGGCCATTCTTATGCAAAAGCCGCTGCGCACAGTCTGGGTGGGTTTGTAAATTGGGTAGGGCAAGGTCTCAGGGAATCACTAGGGTGTGGCAAACAGTGATGGCTGCCAGTCAGCTGTCTCCATGTCTCCGGCTCCCTGTGTCCCACACCCCAGCACAGAAAACAATGATTCCTGCGAGCACCTCTGTGAGAAAGCCACCCTCACTTTCTGACCCGATGCCAGACAGTTCAGTTTCTCCTCGTAGGAGTCTGGGTCCCCAGAGTCTCACTGGAAACTGGAGTTCAGAGCAGTTGGGAGCTTGTGTCTCCTTCCCAATTGAAAAAAAACAGTGCACCCAGTTGCCAGCCCGATTCACATGCCTCTGTACCTCTGCTTTTCCATGCGTCTGCACATCCTACCCGGTCTCAATGTGCTTTTTTCTATCCTTCTAGTTGTAGAACTTCTACTCAGCCAGTTTTCCCCTGGTTCTGGGTGATAGTCGTTTTGTCTTTTAGTTGTAGTTTTGGTATGGTTGTGAGAGGCAGCACATACAGGTGTTTACCTTATACTGACATCTTGGTTTTTCCTTGGATCCCACTTTAATATCAGAATGGCCAACTCCATGCCAATGGCTTAGATGGCATGATCATCTGGATACATTAAAGGGATAGCAGGGTAGGGAGGGATGAAAATAAATATATATGCTAAAGAGAATTTAGGAGTAGAAAAGGAAGAAAATGTACCCTGCAAGTAAAGGAGTTGGACTTGGAATAGTCAATGAAATAAAATAAGCAAGCCATGAGAGAGAAGAGACTTCATAACTTCATGGACTCCATGAGGAAAAGAAGACACTTTCTACTTTTCAGCTTTTAGATGACAATTACAGGAATACGGGGCTTAAGGTATTACTTTTTTCCATAAGTGTCTTAAAGCTTCTCCACAACCTGTTGAAAAGACCCAGGATGGAGCATTGCTTATGGCGACACAGAGACTTCATGCACGTCTCCCCTCTACCCTACACACCGCACCTTTGGCATGGGCATCCTTTTTATTTCCAGCATGACTCCCTGACCTGGACATGTTGTTGATCATCACTGATATTCCTATTGCCTCTCAAATCTTATAGCATTTGGGGAAGACAAGGCACTAGCAGATGCATAGTCCAGGAGAAGGCCATATGCCCACTCTTAGGATGCCTTCTCCCTATGCTCCTTCTTTCCACACCAATTCCATTTTTAAGGCAGTTGTCTAACCTTCAAGACGCACTCCTCTCTTCTACACAGTCCAGCCAAAGCAAACTCCTAGAGGGAATGCATCAAAATGCTGCATTGCTTCCTGGTGAATTCCATCACCCTCAGTTGTTTTCTCTGGATCCCATATACATTTGCCAGGTGATTTCTTTGTCTTGGCTCCAAGACTATTCTGGTGATTGGATCCCAGTGCTGTAGCTTGGAACTTTACTCAAATTGATTCCAGATGGTCCCTCAACTTCTAATCTTTAGGTTTTCCTCTCTTCCGTTTGGTTCTGGATTGGTGGTGTGGGCAAAAAACCGTTTTCAGTGGTGTCATCTTCCTTAATGGTAGGGAAAGGCAAGAAAATTTCAGCAAAGTACTATGAATTAGTATAGCAGGTTTAAGGCTAGGAGACAAGACCATTTTTTTTCTATTGATAGAATAATTTTAGAGTTTTTTTTTTCCTTAAAGGCATCTGGTTCCCATATCTGTTGGTTTCCCCAAAATAAACATGATGTGGTAAAGGTTTAGTATAATGTACCCTATTTTTTTATACACTAAATGTAAAATCAAGTTCAAAGACTCTATTCTATGTCCTCAAGGTGGCACCTTGCTTTGTAGCTTGAGGAAAAATGAGCTTTAATGTATTTGGTGGGGGAATATGAAGGACCAATATTGATCAATGAGGTGTTATTCATTTTTTAATTTGTTTTTATAAGCTCACACATTTGGTTAAGAATATTAGATTTAGCACATCGATCTAATTATAGCACCTAAACAGAATTTTGGAGGCTAAGCACAACCAGTAGAAATGTATTTAGAACAATTTTGGTTTTCTTCAGTAAATCTCATTTAGCAATGCAAATTTTAAAAATTTACTTAGAGAGTATATACATACAACAATTCTTAGAAAAAATGAGTTTATTTTGTTTTCTTCCAAAAAATGTCCAAGAATTGCAGCATTTGGTAAATCGCTATTCACTCTACTTATATATTTTTTATTTTTAATGGTTTTGTTTTGTCTCTTCATCCCCATTCCAGTCTTTGACTTTCTAGATAAGAACACCCAATATTTCTTGGTCTATAACCACCTAAAACTACTCTAGCCCCTTGGCCATTTTAAAGAAAAGTCTGGCATATTTTTTTGTTCTATTATTTTTTGTTTCCCTCATTGAGCAACCCTGAGGTTTAGTTTGTTCTTAGTCCTCCTTTCCTGCTCCCAGTACTTCAAAAGTACAATCAGATCTTTGCTAAACTTAAAATACATCTTGTTTTTACTACTCAGTGATACTTATCATCTTTTAATTTTTACACTGCTTACATGTTTCTCTTTTTTTTCCCTCTGCAAGGATTGACTTTCATGGTTCTTAAACTTCTTTATTCTTCAAGGTATCTCTTCGTCTCCTCCTTTAAAAATTTTTAGTGCCCACTGACTGCTGGCAGCTTGATTTCCGATGGATTTACTTTATATAAACACACAGTACTGAAGCACTTTTGAATTGTGCATGAAATCTATGTCCAGATTTAGAAAAAAATAATAAATTCACCAGCCATGTGCCTTGAAGGATCTGCTCTGTTTATTCCTTTCTGTAGCTGAGGACCACTGCTGATTTAGTTTGGATTCATGGGGGCAAATGAGCCTTTGAGTGTAAAATTGTATGTCAGTGGGAACTGAGCTGTTTTTACACACTTCAGGTGCAAAAAATGCAAAATAATGAAAGCCTGGCATTGTTGTAATAGCTGGCGGTAGGATTGCTGAGCCAGCTGTAGGCTGAGGATCCAAGTATTCCATGACTAAACTAATTTTGTGCTTATTTCTACCTGATTTTTTCCTTCCTGGTCACTAATGCCATTTTCATAATGAGCAGTGATACCAATAACCTGTATATTTATATGTTAAATCTGAATCTATCCATATCGTTGTTAACAGCAGAGTAGAATAAATACATACTGGTGATAGTGTTAAAATAAGTTTCAGGAAATCAAATCTTATGGAAATTTAATAATAGCAAAAAAAAATAATTGCTGTACTTCTAATTTAGCAATATCTGTACAAGAATGTGCAAAATCATGGTTAAGTCTCTCCATCTTTGGAGGAATTTTTCTTGAATACATTCTGTAGATCTGCTTAGCAAGAAGAATCTCTATATCCAGCCATTTGATATCAGGAAAAGCTGCTTTCCTCCTGTAGGACTACTTGCTTTATTTGGGAGAAAAATTTTAGGGGAAGTTGGGAGGATCTTGATGTTGCTGCAGTGGAGATAGGTCTTCTTGTCCTCTAACGCGAGGCAGGCTTGGTACAAGGAAATTCAAGTTTCTCTCAGCATGGATCATGAAGACAATCCTTCTAAGAGATATGCAATTACCAAGGAGTTGATTGCTGCTCCATCCTTTGCTCAAAATCCATCCTACAGGAAATGAGGTAGGCTTTTGTTAGCACCGAGTCTGCTCTTTTTTTCTTCTGAATAAAGAAGGTGGAGGACACTGTGGAAAGAGTGCCAGTCTGTTTTTATTTCTTTTAAAAAATATTTTATATTCTGGAGAACTTTTTCAAGACACTTCACCTTCAGAATCTGCCAGCTTCAAGGTCAGGTTTAGCTTAGTTTATCAGCTCTAGAAATGGGAATCAGGCAAGCCAAAGCTACAAGAAACAGTTTCAACCATTGCTCTCATTCTGCCTTTGTGAATTTGGTAGGTCCTATAAAATCCGAGTGGGAATTGGGCTGCTGGAAGCGGCACCTCCCTTTCATTCAGCCCAATTGCCCACTAGAAGAACAGGGCCCCGCATGGACCCGATTTATAGTGAATGAGGCACTTGTTTACTTTCATTCATGTTTCATTAATTTCTCTGATCAGTGTCCAGCATCTTTTACTACACTTTGTGTCATTTGTTACTACTGCCCTGAGTATAAACTTGATACAGACTTTGTATGTTTATGGGCCTGAGCTGCTCAAGACGATAGTATTCAATACTCCCTGGCCTTTTTCCAGAAGTTTGCTTTATAAACTTCACAATTATATGAAACGAGCTCCCAGAAAACCAAAGCCTTTATGTCAAACAACTGTGTCAGGTCTTTTGTTCATTTTTGCTTTTCTCTTCTAGCAGATGCCCGTGGATGGTGGATCTTCTCAGGTGGGGGGTCCAAGGAAAATCCCATGTGATTGACAGAGGCCCATGTGGGGTCACTCAGGTCAGACTTGACATATGATCAGGTGAAAATTCAGCTCCAGAAACTTGGAGAAGACCTCAGCTCCGGAAACCATTTTAAAAGAAAATTAAACTTTCTAAAATGGTTTAAACACATGTTTTTAATACTTGTTAAATGTCTTTTTCTTTCTGGAAAAGACATGCTTCAAGAAAATGAAGAAAAAGGTAAATATTTGGCAAAATAATCTATTATACAAATGCCCCTGGGTAAAGGCAAATGAAAATTGTACATATTACCCAGCTGGGCTCTGTTCTACACCTGCATTTTGTTTTTCTTTCTTCTCTCTTTATTGTCTATACAATAGTTTGCTTCATGTGATTTCTTAATTAAATATTTAACAGCACACAACTGTGGAGGTTGGGTGATGTTATGCTCTGTTTTACTGCAGTAGTTTAATGTTTGTATTTATACTTTGTGGTGGTACTAAACCACAAGGAGCACTCTCTTCCATGCAGAGAACTGAATGCATCTCAAAGAGAGGACTTCAACATCTGCTAGCTCAGAGAACTAACCTATTGCTGTGCTAACACGGAAGCCCTAATGTGTCCCATTCAACTACTTCTTTAGAGCAGAGCTCCCTTTTGCTTAGTGGGAAAGGATGCTTTGTTGCTTTGTCATTTATTTTAGAAAGGCGTATTTGTCTTTATACAAAGTGGAAGAGGTAGGGATAGAAATAGAGAAACAGCCTACAGTGACAGGGCAATAAGGCAGCTGATTATTGGCAAGAGGGAAATTGTCACTGACCTAGCATGAGTCACAGACTAGCCAGCTGGGCTTGAGAAGGACTTGGCAGCTTGCTGTGTGTGTGGTGATAGGAGGGTGTCAAAGGGTGAAATGCCAAGGGCCTTTAAATTGGCCCAGGGAATTGAAAATCAGGTAACTAGGGAGATTGTTTGTTCAAAGGTGAGTTGGCATTTGGACAGGGATTTTCCCCTCTGCAGATGTGTGACTGCAGTGGCAGAGCTAGAGAGGAAATTGGGGGGCCTTGCCTTGGGTGCGGGTGGAAGAACCAGACAGGAAGTGAATATCAAGCAGGACTCTTTGTGGCCTTCTGCCAAAGTCTAGAGCTGTGCTTCCTAAACCTGTTTAGGGTCTGGGCATAATGAGAACGTGATAAAGGCTTGCTGTTGAACCTCACTCTAGAACAGGGTTTCTCAACCTTGAATTAGTGACATTCTGGACCAGATAATTCTTTGTGCATTGTAGGATGTTTAGCATCATTGCTGGCTTCTGCCCACTAGATGCCAGTAACCCCCCTCCCAGTAACCCCCACCCCAAGTAGTGATACCACTAATATCTCCACACATTGCCAAATGTCTCCTGGGGGGGAAATTGGCCTTGTTTTGAGAACCACTGCTCAAGAAATACACAAATATGTCCAAAATTTCCCAGAGATGAGAGTATGCTGCCTCTTGGAACCTACTCATGATCCTTCCTAGGGTTAATAATATTAACATATCTCTAGCACTTCCTGTTCTGACTTCTCAAAGAAGCTGAATCTCTAATGTCACAGAATGGGTCTAAGAGCCACAAGGAGCTCACTTTACCACCTTTTGGAAAGATATGGACAATTTTTATCCAATAAAAAGGGAGGCAATTGAGGTTCTTGAATTTAAATTACCCATCTCTGGCCACACCTAAATTACTTAGCTGCAATGTCATGGGGTATAAGAACCCAGATTCCCTATTTCCTGGGACAGATACATCCTTGTCCAGTGGTTCAAGGCTAACAGCTTATGAAACTTTTTATAGTTGCTGTGGTTAGTAAATACTGCACTGCACTACATCATTCTTCCATGCTTCTTTCCTTTATACTCTAATCAATGGGACCTTGGGTATGACTGTCATTCTACCAGGTACTCCACATATAGAAGTGAAAGGACTTTCCTGTTTGTAGTACTGCAATGCAGCATTTCCCACAGGAAAGTGGGCACTATTGTCAGTGATATTTATAGGTGAACAGAGACATCAAGTCTGTAATGATGAGTAGGGTGGGTGCCAGCTGTGGATATGTGGCACGCTGCCTGGGTTAGCCTTGATGTGGGAAGTTAGATGTGGCCAAGGGGCAGGTATGTGTATTTCTCTCCAGGATGTTTTAGGGTCACTTAGTGACTGTTCAGCTCAGTCTACAATACTTGTTGCCATGTGAAGAGCTGAATTGATGACCATAGTAAATGCATATGCTTATGTTTTATGTAATAGGGTTATTTTCTGAAAATAGTGTTTTATTGCATAGGTTATTGCTACCTCCCTTTCAAAAACATGGATGCTATATATCAGTGCTTCTTAACAGTAGTTGTACTACCTCTGGTGGAGAAGGGGGGCATTTTAGAGATGTAGGGGGGCAATTTTGGTTGACATAATGAATGGGAGACTGCTGGCATTTATGAGCAGAGGCCAGGGATACTGTATATCAAAGATTTGTGGCATGATCTACATGAATTTTGGATGTCTCACAAGATTTGTTTATAATTATCTGAACTTTGAACCTAATTCAATTTAATATAGAAGCACAAAGTAGTTTTGCTCAATCTTAATGATGACTCAAATTTCCAACTATGTTCCAACTCAAAGTTCCAATACAACTACTACTATTTAATTGAGAAGAGATTGTCCTTTTTGTTTGGAAATTTACCAAGAATTTTTCATTTCCAAAAATCATGTTACAACTACTGATTTGAGTTACTCTGATATAATATATTTGTATTAGTCTGCATTGGCATAGTCACATTTATGATAATTCTGTATATGTTAACATAAATATATAAATATTAGAGGCTCAGTGCACGAATTTGTGCACAGGTGGGATCCCTCAGCATGGCCAGTGATCAAGGCCGATGAAGGCCATCTTGCCCAGTTCCGAATGGGGCCAACTGGGGCTGGCCGGCTGGGGAGAGGGACCATGGGAGTTTGGCCAGCCATGGGTGGTTGGCTGTGGGAGCCCACTGACCACCACGGGGCAGCTCCTGCAGTGAGTGTCTGCTCCCTGGTGGTCAGTGTGTGTCATAGTGACAGGACAGGTTAATCGGTTGTTCGGTCATTTGGTCGCTTAGGTATAGATAGATAGATAGATAGATAGATAGATAGATAGATAGATAGATATGTGTGTTCTGTGTGTGTGTGTGTGTGTGTGTGTGTGTGTGTGTGTGTGTGTGTGTGTACATATATATATATCACTTTGTGGCTACAGTGGAGGGACCATCATTTCAACATAGGTCCCTAACTCTCATAATTATTTTGAATCATAAAGAAACACTATAGCCCTGCTTGGTGTGGCTCAGTTTAATGGGTGTCGTCCTATGCACCAAAAGGTTGTCAGTTCAATACTCTATTATGTCACATGCCTGGGTTGTGGGCTCATCAAGTAGGAGACATGTAAGAGGCAGCCCATCCATGTTT
Organism: Corynorhinus townsendii; assembly: GCA_026230045.1. Lineage (NCBI taxonomy): Eukaryota > Metazoa > Chordata > Mammalia > Chiroptera > Vespertilionidae > Corynorhinus > Corynorhinus townsendii. The sequence continues at coordinate 44,089,221 of JAPDVU010000005.1, forward strand.
GTCTCTCCCTCTCCCTTCCTCTAAAAAAAAATAAATATATTTAAAAAAAGCACTATAGTTCTCATCATAGAGTATTGTTTAGTAGTAACGTGTTATCACCTTCAGCTATGAAGCTATTTTTCTGTAGCGAATATAAAGATTGTGTAATTTTTTTATATGAAGCCAGACCTTCAGCTTCAACCACACCAGACAGCAAAGCAGGACATTCTGATGCTGAATTGAAGGAGAACAAAGATTTCTCCAGCTCAGTGAAAGGAGGTTTCTATTTTTCCTAGCACCTCTCTCTTTTTCTCCTTTGACCCATGCTGGGCATGCTCACATCTTCCTCATGTCCAATAGCTCTCCCATTTTCAATTTCCAAACAGATGAACTGCTCATATCAAATATCAAAATTAATGAGGATTAGGTTCCAATAACTCTTACTTTTCTCAGAATGATCCTCCCATTATATGTTTCTTTTAGGTTATATTTTTTCCCCATTTGAAGTTGCTTAAATTTATAATTACCATCCTCATTCTTGAGGGAGTAGAAGTTCTTGGACTCCACCACATGATAACCTCTACATTTGCCATGAATACCTAACTCTTTCATATGAGATTTTCTTTCTACTTTTAGTGACTCCTTTACTGGTATCATTAACTTATTCTCCTGGATCTAGTATTAGCTATGATTTATAAGAAGAAGTCTTCAAATAAGATTGCTTTTACTTGATAAATGAAAGAGCCTCTAACCATTTCTCTAGCAAGAATAAAAACAGTTCACTTTATTGAATACTTACTATATGTTAGGCACTATTCCAAGTTCTTGATGTCTATTGATTTATTTAATTCTCATAAATAATGGTGTGAGGTAGAGGCTATTATTATTCCCATTTTGTAGATAAGGAATTTTGGAAAAATTAACTAAGTTACCCAAGATTTCACAATTAATTAATGTCTTTCTCTGTCCTTTAATTGTAAATCATTTAATACTCTAAATAGAAAAGCATCCTACAGAAAAATAAATTGAGAAAGTGTAAGACTAAATCCATCACCAAGACATTCCATCAGAGTTGTGGTTGTGGTAGGCCTAACTTTTTCCTAAATATTGGCTTGCAATCACATTCTCATTACTCATATCTAAACTATATATAGCAGCAATATGTTATCTAAGAAGGATGACTGTAACAGTTGATGTTAACAGATTTCAGTGTAGGTCTCTTTTTCCTTTGGCTGCTATCCTATTTAATGGGTAAATTATTCCTAATCAGAGAACTGAGAAGTATCATATTTAAAAGCAAGTTATGTAGTTTCTCTGAGGATAGATATCTGATCACAAACATATGACCCTTGCTTGTCTTATATTTAGTGGGGGAGGTTGGTTGTTTATTTTTGCTCAATTATTTATTTAGATTTATATGCACTCATGGATATTTATTGTATATTCTATGGATTATAATCCATTACTGTTATGATTATTATATTTTTACTGCTCAGACTGTCCCAGCTTTGGCCATTGGGAGCTCCTCAAGTTGGCTTCTGTGTCCTTTCAACAGGATCATAATGTTTTTTGAACATTTCTTTACTTTCTCACACCATAAGATGCTCCAGGCTCATCTTATATTTTTCCTGTCCCAGCTCTAGAACCAGCCACTTCTCCAAGGAGTCCTGGTCTCTTTTCTTGGAAATTTTTATGGCATTTTCCCAATGTTTGTGGTTTTGCTTTCTTTGGTTTCATTCACCTGCAGTCAACCATTGTAAAAAAAAATAATTCCAGAAATAAACAATTCATATGTTTTAAGTTGCACACTGTTCTGAGTAGCATGGTGAAATTTCTCACTGTCTCATGCCATCAAGCCTGGGAAATGAATCTTACCTTTGTTCAGCGTATCCATACTGCATAGGATACTCACTCATTGGTTACTTAGTAGCCTTCTTGATTATCAGATCCACTGTCAAGGTATTGCCGTGCTTGTGTTCAAGTAACCGCTATTTCACATAATAATGCTGCATTCACATAACTTTTATTACAGTATACTGTTATAATTGTTCTATTTTATTAGTATTGTTGTTAATCTCTTACTGTGCCTAATTTATAGATTAAACTTTACCATAGATCCATATGCATAAGCAAAATATATTTTCTTAAGTTATAGTATGTGTTATATAGTATATAGTATATATAGTATGTGTATGGTTCGGTACTCTCCGCAGTTTGAAGCTTCCACTGGGGTCTTGGAACTTATCCCCCAGGAATAAGGGGGGACTACTGTATATTCTTAGAACAAAAAGGCGTACAACAAAACAAACAGAAACCAAGAAAAATGGCATTCAACTGTTTAAGGAACCATATTGTAGGTATAAAGTGTTGGTATTGCTTTCCAAGACTCTTCCAGAGCATTATGTGATAAAGCAAATGAATAATTACGTTGGTGTCACTGTGTATCAAGTTTTTCAGAGTGAGAGACAAGTGTAGGATCAATGAGGTTAAGTTAAAAACTCTGTAGCCTTGAATTTCAATTAACACTTTAAATTGATGAGGTATTTTATCTTTAAAAATATATTTCTTAGCTCTACCCACTAAAAAGGCCAAGAAACAATAACCTATCCATTAGCAATGAGCACCTTTAGTACACAGATTTTCATCTCTCAATATAATTTCCAGTATTTAAGAATGAGCATTTCTTGGAGAAGGGGCTGATAGCCAGGAGGCAGGAAATATACAATACACACCTGGAACATCTTGCCATAACACAGAGCAGGAAAGTTATCAAGCACCAATTTGTGTCAAAAAAAACTCAGTAGTCAACTCAAAGAAGTTTCCATTGGTTAAATATGGGTCAATTTGAACAATAGTAAGAGTAATAACTGTAATGAATTGAAGCACATAAAATACATATATATACATGAGACCAATAATTAAAAACATGAAACATCATTGTTCACCTTTGGAGGATGCTAAGGAGCCAATTCACATAGTGGATGAATATTTTTTATTCTGCCTTTCTTTTTTTAAAAATTCTTTATTGTTGAAAGTATTACATATGTTCCCCTTTTCCCCCATTGATCTCTTCCAGCCTGCCCCCACCTCCAGCCCAGGCCTTCACCCCCTATTGTCTGTGTCCATTGGTTATGCTTATATGCATATAAATTCTTTAGTTGATCTCTTAAATGCCCACCCCCCTCCTTTACTCCCTCACTCCCCACCCCCTGTCCACTCTTCTTTGCCTTCCCTCTGATGTTTGACGGTCTGTGCAATGCTTCTATATCTCTGGATCTATTTTTGTTCTGCCTTTCTTTTATGAGTTGAAGTAACCAAATAAGTGATTAGAAGAAATTCTTTTTATGAAAGTATGCTAAGTACTAAAAGAAGGAAAGATAGAATTAGAATATCCTTAATAAATTAAGGCAGTGATCATCTAATTTTCTGATACCAGTTCCAATGTGGATGCATGTTTGGTTGGGAGGTTATCCACATACCACGAAACATTTCTCAGACAGCTGAGTAGCCTACAAATCAATTCAATTCTGACACTATCTACCTGGAGATAGCAGCAGATACCACAGGCTAAGGGTTCGGTCCTACAAAACTGAGCCCACCCCACCCCTCAGATGCCAATCACAGGCCTACTGGCTATAGATAGGGGGTTCAAACCACCTTCTCCTTGGGTTCTATTAATTTGCTAAAGAAACATTTTACTTACTAGTTCAATGGTTTAAGAGGATACAATTCAGGAACAGTCAGATGGAAGAGATGCATAGGGTAAGGTATGGGGAATAGGTGATGAGCTTCCATACCCTCTCTGAGTGAGTAACTTTCCCCACCATCTCCATGTGATCAACAACCAGGAGGCTGTCTGAACAACATCCTTTTGAGATTTTTGGAGGCTTCATTACTTAGGCATTCTTTATTAAGTCATTGGCCATTGGTGATTGATTCAGCCTTCAGCCCCTCTCCCTTCCCTGGAGGGGGTGGGGTTCGAGGTAAGACTGAAAGTCTCCACCCTCTGATCACATGGATAGTTATTCTGGCAATCAGTCCTATCCTTTGTGCTTTTCAAAAGTTACCTCATTAACATAACAGAAAACACCTTTGTCTCTCTCATCCGTTAGGAAATTCCAAGAGTTTCAGGAACTCTGTGCCAGAAATAAGAACAAAGACCAAATATATATATTTCTTATTATAAATCACAATATCACATCATCAATGACAGCTAACATTACAGAGAGTAAGCCAGATAGCATGTTGAAATACACAACACTATCTATAACACATTCTTGCAAAAAATTGAACCCAAGTCTAATAAATAAACTAGAACTAACTACCAAATTACAGAGAACAGAGGGAAATGTTAAACAGCACCATGGAATGAATTCAGTAAAACCTAGACTGTGGGTTTTAACATGTACATAAATTGTATGTGTACATAAATTGTAAGAACAAAGCAGTAGTAGTAGAGGGGAATCCTATAGATTAAAATAAAGTTAAGAAATATTGCATAAATGCAATGTAGAGTCTTATTTGGATCCTGATACAAACAAAATCATGAGACAATTAGGGAAATTTCAACACTGACTACATAATTGATTATATAAGAAATTATTAATTTTCTTATGGGTCAATAATAATTTTTTGGTAATTTTTAAGTGTTTTTTATAGTGTGGAGGAAAAAGGGACCACATACTAAACCTGACAAACTCAGGGGAGGCCTGCATGGTGATCTTTCTAACTCAAAAGACCTAAAGTAACTACATAGGATAGTCTGCAATTAAAACTTTCTAGCTAAAAGTGAGTCTTGGTGGGTAGTCATGTCCTAGGCCGGTATCTTCCCTGACAAAAGTCAATTTTTTCCCTTAACTGAGTGAGCCTGTCTATTCTCTTTTTGCATCTATGATAGCATACCTTTGGAATGTCAGGGTAATTTCCTTTTCGCCAGGGCACAAACTCCCACCAGAGCCAGAGACCATGGAGTCCCTCATTATTATTATCACGTTGTTAACTGTTAACTGTTCTATATCCACCTATGTAAAAGTGATGCCATTGTCATTAACCTTGTTATTAATAACAGGAAAGGAGAAAAGGGAAGGCCAAATAGTATAGACATGTCATTTGGGAAGCTTCACCAGGAAGCTAAAGCTTTACATTGCCCAGGGAGCCATCTGTCTTTTCCCCACAGATCGTTGGGGCAAGGGACTAGACAGGGGGGGAAATAGATGCTTGCCCAGGAAAGTTGGGGTGACATTGGAAAGGTACTTGACTGTTAGTACTTGACCTGGGAACAGGTCGTTGGCCAGAATGGGTGTGGCCACTGCAAGGGCACAAAATTTGGGATATTTAATCCCCTAAACGAAGTAGCTTGCTCTCTTGGCTCTTGGTGTGTTGCACTTGGTATGTTGCAGGGCTCTCATGCTCCTGCTTGTCTGATTCCCCCACTTGGCCCACAGCCACGAGGCCTTCATACACAATGGACTAATGGACTGTAATTAGCCTGATACTGAACTGGACCTGGCTGATACATGGAAAGAAAACTCTGGACACTGGCTTTGCTTTTAGCTCTACTGAATCCCCAGCTATGCTTCTTCTATAACTGGATTAAGGGAAATGACACTTTGGAAACCCAGGGATATAATTGCAAATAAAAATCACTCATCTTGCTGTACAGTCTCAGAAATTTCTTTTTCTCTAAATATTGGAAGGAATCTACCCCCCAGCACTCAGTGAGGAAGATGGTGCCCCAATTTCCCTGATACATAAAGATGTGTCTATTTGTTTTACTTTCTATCCCTTTGCTTTCTCCTGCCTCCCTAATCTGTCACCAGTGGATTTTATGGAACCCCCTTACACCTCCTCCTTTGATTGTAATGCATAAAATAAGATGCAAAACTACCATTCTCTGGAGCATTTTCTCAATCTGTTGAGATTTGCTTCTTGGCAATTGTTGTCAGTTTGGCTCAAATCCTATATAATAAAAGCCTAATATGCAAATCGACTGAACAGTGGAATGACCAGTGGAATGACTGGTCGCTATGACATGCACTGACCACCAGAGGGCAGACACTCAATGCAGGAGCTGCCCCCAGCCCGCAGGCCCCAGGCCAGCCAAGGCGAGTGCCAGCAGGGGCAGGGGGGAGGGGGGGAGGGGCCCTTATCACCCTGCTGGTCACCCCACAGATTGACCCTGATTGCCGGCCAGGCCTAGGGATCCTACCTGTGTGTGAATTTCATGCATTGGGCCTCTAGTAAACTCATAAAAATTCTTACATGTTTGGACATTTCTTACATTGACAATAGAAACATACTGAAGTAGTTGGAGAGAAATGATGCCTGGAATTCACTTCAAAATAATCCAGGGAAGGAAGAATTATGAGAATACATTTGAATCAAAATTGGTCAAGAGTTGTTTTGGTGAAGCTGGATGATAGGTACATGGGTTTATGATATTATTCTCTCTACTTTTGTACATGCCAGAACTTTAATGAAAGGGGGGAAGTAGCTGGAGAAGCCTAAGATGAAGCTCTTCTGGGACCCTGGTTTCAGGAAATAGATGCCCTCAGTTCTCAGCGAGGTTCCCTCCTATAGGTTTCTCAGATATTTCCAGGTATAGACACTATATCAGCATTTAAATAAGGTTTGGAACCAACTTTGTGCCCCTCAACTTGAAAGAATAAAGAGAAGCCTCAGAAAGAGTGTTTCTGATGATGGCTGTAACAAGTTGTCATAAATGATGCAGCTTAAAACAGCACAAAGTTATTATTTTATAGTTCTGCAGGCTGTAAGTCCACAATGAGTTTCATGGGGCTAAATTCCTGGTATCAGTAGGGTTGTGTTCCCTCTGGAGATCCAGGGAAGAATTTGTTCTTGCTTTTTCCATCTCCTAGTGACTGTTTCCATTTCTTGGGCCCATGTCTTCATCATTCTGACCTCTGCTTCTGTCTGCACATCTCTTATTCTACTGCTTTTCTATCCATGCATAAAGACCCTTGTGATTACATTAATCCCACTTGGATAACTCAAGATAATCTCCTCATCTCCCCAAAAAACTTAATCATATCTGCAGAGTCCCTTTTGCTATGTGAGGTAGCATATTCAAAAGTTCTAGTGATTAGATGTGGACATATTTGGGAGGTGATATTCTGCCTACTACAAGGAAAAATGAAGACTTGGGAAATCCTATATAATAAAAGGCTAATATGCAAATTGTCCCCTCTATGCACGAATTCAGGCACTGGGCCTCTAGTAGGATTAATAAGAGAAGGTATAGCAATCAGAATTCAGCCAGGAAATAGGAAGCATTTAAGTATTTTAAACAGAGGACATTTAATATGGAGAATTTGTTACACAAGAAATGGAAGATCTGAAAAAGTCAAAGGATGGTGAAGTACCTCAAAACTTGAAGTACAGTTTGTCTGAATTCTTGTCACTTTGTACCATTGTAAAGTCAAAAAAATCTTAAGTCGAACCGTTCTAAGTCAGGGGCTGTCTGTATTGAGGTTGGGGTTAGAAAAAAACTCTTAATAAGTAGGGGAGTTTGCAAATATGGAAGTTATGGGTAATGAGGCTCTACTTTACTTCCCAGGACAGAGAGATGATGTAATACCCTGGATTCTCCCACCCTCTAGTCTTCTACCAGGGTTCTCTTTGGCTAAGTCAGTTGCATGCGAGTCTGGGAAACAGAGTTAGCAGGAAAGGATGGAGAACACATCTGATTACAAAGAGGTGATGCACAGCACAAAAGGTTTAAAGAACTAAGATTTGGTGGTGAAAGAACTAATGAGAAGTTATTCAAGGAACTTAATGATTGCCTTTAGATTTATAGACTTTATTATAGAGAGGGTGATGACAGGCTGTTTTTAATTTCCATAAAGCCAATGTCAATTGACTTATTAAATTAAAATAGCAACTATGGATGGAAGATTTATGAAAACTCTTCTCCCTGTAAGGATTGAAAGATCTAGAAATACGTTAGAAAGGATGAATGAAGAATTACCTTTCTTAGAAATGGTGAAGGACTAGGCACCTATTTATCTGCATTTCTTTGGTAGCCAGCTTATCTGGTGCATGCTCTATGGGTCTGAGCCAGCCCTCACTATAATTCTGTTTGTGGTTAATAGCACCTTGAACTCAGAAGAGTAGCAAATGCCACTGCAGCTGCCTTGCTGTCTGGGATCTGAGAAAGAAAAAAACAAAAACATACACCAAAAAACACAAACTGTTGTGGCAGAAGGTTGGTGAATAGAAAGCAAATCAACCAAAACATCATTTTAGCGCAGAGCTGGTGGCTTACTTGAGTAAGTGATTTATGACACAATGTTTTTATTTGATCTGGCATTACAGGGATAAATTATTGAGTGCTAATTGTATGTTGATAAGCTGTTCCTGCTTAAATTTATTCCTTCCTCAGTTTGTGTTAATTGGGGCATATTGGAACAGAAGGGGAATTGCCCACTTACTGCCTGGTTTGGTTTATGCTGTTGCTAAAATGCCAAGTTGTAATTGTGTCTTCACTCTTATTTATACTCAGTGAAAAAGGGAGCTCCTACGGGTGGACTTTTTTTTCCCTTTCCATTAATGCATACTTCTTTTCCTCATGTTAAAGAATAATATCATTCCTATTTACTTGTTTTAATTTACTCAAGTTGTAGCAGAAGGTAGGGTCAGAGGTGGACTGGCTGAAGCCTAGGGAATTTTAAATGCATATTTTATTATTTGAAATTTAAATCCTTTTTAGATAAAGCCATCATGGAGGGGAGGTGGTAAACCTAAGTTTTCCCTGCATTGGTGGCTTTATTTCTAACTAATCCCCCCCCCACCCCCGCCCCGTCTCTCCCCGAAACCATCTCTTCTCTCTCTCTGACATGAAAGGACTTGAGTGGCAATGGAGTGGCAAAGGCCAGCAATGAGAATCTATGTGCCATGTAGAGATGTAGGTGTGGGTGGGAAGGGGGGAGTGGTAACTGCTAGATATTTGGGTCTTGTCTCTCAAGGATCTTTATAATAATTATTCTAACTCCAGGGAAGTTGAGTGAGTCCAGATTTTAATAACTCAATACAGATACAAAACAGCAAATGGCTATTATAAGTAGAAAAGCTGGGTTGAGATGAAAGGAAATCAACAAGAGCGGAGGAAAGAGTAATATTCCCAATAGGCACACCAGATTCAGGGCACCTGAGGGCTGTCCATGTGAGTTACTACACATGGCCCAAGGGTGGGCTTGTAAGCACGAACCTCAGACCCAGACCTCACTCTCTGCCGTGGTTTTATGAATTCCACTGCATGTGGGCAGGTGTGTACCTGGCTGTAAGCCAGAGAGAGGTGGACCCTGCAGGTGCCAGGAGCTCCTAGCTATGGCAGGGAGAGTGAGTGCCATTCTCCAGGTCTGTTCCTGGGACCCAAATCCCTTCCACATGTCCATACTCTGCTATAACTGTCCTCCCTCTCCCAGTTTTATTCTTTTTTTTTTTTTAAATTATCCTTACTGATTTCAGAGAGGAAGGGGAGGGGGGGAGAGAGAGAGAGAGAGAGAGAGAGAGAGAGAGAGAGAGAGAGAGAGAGAGAGAGAGAGAGAGAGAGAGAGAGAGAAAGGAACATCAATGATAAGAGAGAATCATTGATCGGCTGCCTCTGGCACACCTCCTACTGGGGACCAAGCCTGCATCCTGGGCATGTGCCCTGACCAAGAATCAAACTGTGACGACCTGGCTCATAGGTCGATGTCAACCACTGAACCACACCAGCTGGGCTCCCAGTTTTGTTCTTAGATGTTGTATATAATTTCTTTCTTCTGGCTCTTCTCCCTCAAATCAAAATAAAAGAGTTCCATTTAAGTTATCGTTTGTGCAACTTTCCTAGTCAAAATAGAAAGAACCTTGTTGGCCTCTGTGTAGAGAGGAGAGTTAAGGACTGGGTGAGTATAGTTACCTAAGGATATTTTTCTCTGTCAGTACATAATTGGCTAGTTTACCCACCAACCTGTCCAACAGGTATAGATTGTGAGGGCAAGATCATGTTCAAATTTCAGGGATAGCTCCACTCATTTACACAGCCATTTGACTCTTTGCTAGTTAATTAAAATAGGGGTCATATACAGGGAGATTATTTAAAATGTCACTGAGGTACTTCCTTGGGGAAGGAAAACCAACTAGGCGTTGGTAGTTCTAGTCTCTACTGAAGCATGCTCTAGGTATAGCAATCCTTAGAGGTCATGGGAAGTAATGGAAAGAGAGCAAAAGAGGAGACAGAGTCCTGGGTTCTAGCTCAGCTTTCACTATTGACAAGACTCCTGCCATTTTCCCAGGAATCTAAGAGTCTCTCAGGGGAGATTCTGGTACCCAGGGAACTGGGGCCAGGAGCTGGAGCCTCTCAGTAACAGGACTGCCTGAGTGCTGAGACCTGGAGGGGCAGCCACACCAGCATTCAGAGGACAAAGCATTTGGAGGAAAAAGCAGGGGTTCAACTCTCAGAGGTGGCATCTCAGAGTTGGATAGGAGACACTGGGACAGCTCAGTGTGCATTGTCAGTAGGTCCAACCACATGTTATTTTTTTGGTTCTCAACCACCAAGACTAGCCAATGGCCACCAATAGTGTTAGATTGAAAGTAGGAAGCCAGAGTGAGAATGAAACTCAGAAAGGTGAAGTGACTTGTCTAGGGGCACGTGACTGGAGGTGGCAGAGCCAGTACTAAATCCAGTTCTCTGAACTCCCAGCAATGCTTTTCTAATATAACCTACAGCCTGCCTGTGACATCTCCAGGTTCATTCTGACCTTGGGTGAAAGTCTTGCTGAAATCACCCCAGCTAACCAAACAAGGAGACAGGAAACTAAAATAGAATGCCAGAGTTATTTGAACTCTGTATGAAACCTTTTTTTCTATGTTTTAACTTAGGTAAGGATTATAGGTAATGCTAATAAAATTCCTGAGAAAAAAGCGGGTAGTTATCATTCTAGTAAATAGAAGGTTGTAGGGTTCCTGCTCCATTGAGCTGAATATTGACATTGCATGGACTCCTTTGGTTTTCTTGAGAATTCCTGACCTTTATGAATTCCTAACCTGCTGGGTTGTCGTGGTTAAGATCTGGCAGGTGTAAGTTTGCTAGACTTTGCTTCTCAGAGTGTGATCGCTAGACCAGCAACATCAGCCTCACCTGGGAACTTGAAAGACATGCAAATTCATAGGCCCCACCCTGAGCCTATGAAATCAGAATTTCCAGGTATGGGCCCACGAATTTGTCTTAACAAGTCCTCCAGGTGATTCTGATGTACACTGAAATTTGAGAAGCCCTGCGATGGAATAAAAAGGAAGTGTACAGTAATAGACTATACCAGTGGTCGGCAAACTGCGGCTCGCGAGCCGCGGTTTGCCGCTCTGTTGACTAATGAGTTTGCCGACCACTGGGATAGGGTCTTAATCACAAGGAACAACAACAGCCTGTAATTACTGGAATCGAGATTCTAGCTCAGTGGTTGGCAAACTCATTAGTCAACAGAGCGGCAAACCGCGGCTTGTGAGCCGCATTTACTAGTGAGGACATCTTGGGCAAGTGACTATCTTTCTGTGACTCAGTTTCTTTGATTATGAAATGGTTGGGTCTTCCACAGGTAGTTGGGAGCTCAAATGAGGTAATGCGGAAAAGTCTGTATGTAGTACCTTGCCCAATATTTAGTGGTATTCAGTACATTTTACTTACTAGTCCTATGATTATTATAACCCCAGGTATCTCTAGCCCATGGTGTGAGTTTCAGGCCCTTCCAGACTCTTCCTGTGCCCTCCTTCCTTCCCTCCTTCCCGCCCTGAGCTTCTGCAGCTCCATCCACACCTTGCAACTGCTATGGGGTGAGCACTGTGGAGTTGGGCAGGTGGGCTCCTGAGCACCTTGGAGAATGGATCTCTAGCACCTGACTGCTTCCTGATTCTCACCATGAAATCAAGATGGAATTAAACTGTATTCAGTCCTACTTCATGCATTGGGAAACAGATACTGGGACCTCATAGTCTGAACCAAAGTTGAGACCCATTAACAACAAATATGAATCTCCTTAGGTAGAGAGGGAGGCCCAAATTTCAGCATTGGGACTGTCCTCAGAATTTCAGAGTATCTGGTCATGATCCCATTCTGGCTATTCCTTGTGGCTACTGCCACCATGTCCACACAGCCACTTTCAGAGCAAGAGGCCAGCCCCTCTCCCGAGCAGAGCAGCCTGTCGTTGCCTCTGCCTCACAACATAGACACAGGAGTGGCAGACTGGAGCAACAGCTGCTGCCTCCCTGGGGGCCACCGTAATGCCTCTGGGGGCCAACCCAAGCCTGGATGAGCCTTGGAAAATTAGTGAGCAATTCTGACTAGTTTAATTTTTCTCTCCTAAGAAATTGAGAGACCATATCCTCTTAATCATCTTTTGAGAAGAAAGACAAGAGAAGAGAGAGACATTCAAGAAAACATAGCAATTAATCTGTTCATTCATGTTCAGTAAATGACTGTGCTCTGAGTGCATCCATTTCTTTGTTTTACAAATGTTTATTAGGCACTCATTCTGTGTGGAGCGCTGGGGGCACTGGGGAAAATTAGGAACATTTCTGCCCTGAGAATTCTGCAAGCTGCTGGGGAGGAGGAAACTACCATTTGGTGAGCATTTCCTGTGCCCCAGGCATTGGGCTAAGTATGTAATCCTCACAAGAACCCCATGAGGTCTGTATTCTTATTCCCATTCTATAGATGAGGACATAGAGGTGGAGGGAGATAAAATGATTGACATGGAGTCACACTATTTAGAAAGCGGCAGGGCTCTGAGACACAAAAGCCCTTCCTTGCTTCACTCTACCATGCTGCTTCTGTGGGAGTGTGCTCATCCATTTCAAGCACAAAGAGCAGGAATGTTAAGTACCATGAGGAAGTGAAAGTTCAGCGGTCCCCTGGCAGCTCCGAGGGCAGAGAAATTGCTCCTGGTTGCCATGTGTGCCTTGAATCTAAGGGAGGTCATGGGACTGGGGAAGCAGGTGGAGGAAAGTTCCTAAGCAATTCTCTGGGGAAGCTGGCAAGAGATGGGATGGGACAGGTGGGCCTGGAGTGTGGGGAAGCAAAAGACCAAGCAGCCATTATCTTGGGTCAGGCCTTGCCCTTAGCATGATCCTGGCAGTACTAGTTATCAAATAAGACAGGTCAAAACTTGAAATGTGACTTTCACTTCCAGATAAGGCTGCAATAAAACCTTGTGTGTTACCCTTGCTTTCATTCATCACCATTACTTGCCCACCCACCTATATTCTACGTGCTCACGTGTGCATGAAATGCTTGCCGTTGGGCACAGAACACGTCTGAGGGTACTAACACAGCTCCTCACGCAGCCCCGTTCCCACCAACATCACATGAGGATGTCAGGCAGGTCTCAGGTGCTCTGACATGTATTATGTGCCCTCACACAACAGTGAGATGATTTCCACTTTATGGATGTGGTCACTGAGGTTCAAAGAGGCCAAGGCGTGAAGGACCTGGCTGGTGACAGTGGAGCACTCGCTTTCCAAAGCTGGTGCCTTAGCAGCCATGTGGGCAGTTGATAGGTTTTTGAGACAAATATAATCTGTGGTAAATTTAGTTGATTTAATAAATTAAAAGTTACACTACTGTATTGCCACAGTTGAGGCAGCATGGAAAAGGGGCAAAACGGATTGGCTATAATGGACACACAGTCCTGGGTCCAAATCCTGTCCCCACTAAGCCTTTCTGGGTCAATTGGCTTACCTCCTCTGAGCCTTTCTTCCTTCATTTGTAAAATCAGAATAATAGTCCATACTCTATAGGATCATCAGGGTGAAGTGATAGAATTTATGTTTAATATGTACTTCTGTTCTTGACAAAGAATATATCCTCCTCTGCCCTGGATTTTTCTCCAGCAAATAGCTTGCTTCCAAATTAACTTGTTTGGACCCATAAATATTGATCATTTTGATCTGCTCAGCAGTATTATTTTATTTACTTGAGATTGTATGGATACCCAAATACCTTGTTTTGTGTCCAGGCACAAGGAAGCTGGAGCAATTAGCGTGGTGCACAGTTCTCTTTGAAGAATGCTCAGTGACCTAATTGACAAAGAATATATCCTCCTCTGCCCTGGATTCTTCTCCAGCAAATAGCTTGCTTCCAAATTAACTTGTTTGGACCCATAAATATTGACCATTTTGATCTGCTCAGCAGTATTATTTTATTTACTTGAGATTGTATGGATACCCAAATACCTTGTTTTGTGTCCAGGCACAAGGAAGCTGGAGCAATTAGCGTGGTGCACAGTTCTCTTTGAAGAATGCTCAGTGACCTAAGTCTGCATGGTTGGCCCTTGGAAATTGCCTTGTTTTCATGATTTCATGGAAGTTCATATGGCATAGATTAACTGGTGGTTCACTGACCCTTTTCCCTTTTCCTTTCAGCTAGACTACATTTCAGTCTCCCTCATAGTTAAGCGATTATGTGACTGAGTTGTGGCCAATGGAACCTGGGTAGAAATGATGGGGGTGTGAAATGTGAATGAAAATCCTGGCCTCTAAGAATCTCCCACAAATCTTCCCCTCTTCTCTCATCTGCTGCCGAATAGAGGATCCAGTGCAGGACTCTAAGTCTATAGAGGATGGGGAGCCACTAGATAGATGGAACCTGGGTCCCTTAATGAGAACATGGAGCAGAGTACTGTCACACTCTACAAACTGCATTGATCTGTGAGTGAGACATAAACTTTTACTGAGCCACTGAGAATTGGGGGGCTAATTGTAAAAGTAATTAGCTTGTCCTAAAATATATAGTTTGCTTATGACTTACTATATTTTCAGCCATCATTAATACTCTTTCTAAATGACCCTATGTAATCTAATACCCTGGGAGAGGTAATATATTTCTTTGCATTAGCTTAAGTTAATTTATAAGCTAAGCATGACAGGTCCAAGCAGCATCCTCCAGATATATGGCACAATTTGTATCTGGAGCTGAGGTGGGGAGATGGCTCGCACAGTGGTTCCCAAAGCATCAGTATCTCACTAGCACCTTGTTAGAAATGCAAATTCTTGGGCCCTATCTCAAATCTACTGGGTCAGAAATTGTGAGTGGAGCCCAGCAATCTGTTTTCACAAGCATCAGGTTAATATTTGAGAACAATTGAAGGACTGCTGGAGACCGGGAGATCACATCCGGGAACAGCAGAACAGAGTGAGGGTCACAGCAACTGCTCCCATGGAGACCAAGGGCACTGGTTAAAGGAGACAAGGGGAGAGACACAAAGTTGAGTACCTAACAATTTTGTTTATGGCTATATCATTGACTGTGGCATAGAGTTTCAGAATTTGGCTTGTCACTCCATGGAGGTTTAATTACTACACCAGAATTCTTAGTATTAGTCTGCTAGGTCTGCCATGAGAAATTCCAAGGTGCTTCAGGGTGGGCTTCCTCTGAGGACACGTTCCTTGGTCTGCCCTAAAGCCGCCTCTTCACGTGGTCCCTCTTTGCATGCACACTCCATGTCTCTTTTTGTGTCCTAATTTCTTCTTATAAGGACACCAATGGATTAGGGCCGCACCCTAAAGACCTCATTTTAACTTAATCACCTCTTTACAAGCCCTAACTCCAAATACAGGAAATATAGGAGGGACAGGGGGGGAAGGGGGTGGGTCGAGGTAAGGCTTCAACATACGAATTTTGAGAAGTCATAATTCTGTCCACAACAGCTATGAAAGCTGGAGTATTGCTACCTTATTATATACCTCTCTCTCTTGGAACTAACTCCTTTGAATAATCCTGGAGCCAATGATAGCTACATGCTGAATTTAACCTAAAGCTTGCTTCATTTTATTCTAACAGTGAAATTAGAACTGAATTAATACCTTGTCAGTAAGTTGGCTGATTAAAAATAGATCCCATAGAAAGTAACGCGAAAGTAAAGGGGGCTTGTTTTACATAGAGTTTCCTGTGCCTCCTGGGCAGCTCGATAGTAATTTGTAAATGAATGTAGAGTTTTTGGCAAATAGGGACTGTAAAACAATCTTAGAATCTATTGGAAACTTGCATTTTGTCCCAAGTTGATAATCAGTTGATGCCATGGTAATTGGAAAATTATTTTTCTTAATATTTTGGTCTTTGGAAACAAACAGGAAGGTACTTTTGTTAGGATAGAAAAAATGCATTCCTTTGAGATGCTTTTGAATCTGTTTGACGTGTTAGTCAACTCTAGTAATTACCTTAAATAATGACTGAGTAATTAGCAGAATTTATATATGTAGAAAAATAGAACGGGGGAAAAAAACTGGCAACTCTTCTTAAAACTCATGTTTCTCAAGCTCGAATGTTTTTTCCCAGAGAAGTCTTCAGCATGTCAGGACCCTTTCTCTTTCATCTCATTCTCTATTCACATTGGCCTCCCCTTACTCTACTCCATCCCTTCATATTAACTAGCAGAGGTCATGGACTGGGTAACCTTGCTGCCAAGATGAGCCTTACCTTAAGAGCTTCAGGTAGTCTAAGTGTGGGGCAATGTAGCTGCCTTTAAAATCCCACTGAATGAACTTTCTTATCACTTGTTAACTGTCCGGGCAAAGTTCACTGAAAAACATTCTCACTGCTAGTCTGTGAAATGGTGGCTGTGAAGTCCTCTGCATATGGGCACATTAGCCTGTGCTCAAAATATGCTTATGGGGCAAATTCTGATATGATTCATGTTGGCATCATTGAGCATACATTAGTGGAATTTGCATACATATAAATTTGAATAATGTTCAAGGACATTAAATGATTTCAGATTTAATGATAATCATAGCTAACATTTATTGAAGTATTTTATGCCAGACACTGCTCTGGATATCTAATATAATATTAATTAATCCTGAGAACAGCTCTATGAAATAGGCCCTATTATCAGACCCATTTTACAGATAAGGAAATTAAGGCACAGAAAAGTTCAATAACTTGTCTAAGATTGCACAGCAGCTCATAAACAGCAGAGCTGGGGGTATGAGCGAGGTAGGCTGCCTCCAGCATCTGTGTTCTCAAGCCTCAGGTTCCATGGCTGTAGTTGTCAAGCGCACTGAGGCAGGAAAAGGGCTTTGCTTTGCTATGGCAGGTTGTACAAGAGCTGAATGGAGTCTTCTTTCTTAAGAGACCTTTGGCAAACGGATATTCACCCAAAAGTATTATTTTGGGGAGTCTGAAAACAAAACATGAGTCCATAGAAGGGGGACACATGGTTCATCCCCCTGTCACTTTGGAGAAACGTTTATGCATTTGTGCCTGTGCGCATTAAACAAGTGTGTGTCAAGGGCTGTTTGCTGGCCCCCTGAGAGCTACTTGGCCCTGGAGCATGGCAGTGGTGAAGGGCCCAGACTAAATGACAAACGGTATAGTCTGACAGCCCTGAGAAAGTGAAGGTCAGAGTGGAGAGCTAGGTGAAGAGATGGGGAGAATTCACAGAGGCAGTACTGAGTGAGCTGAGCATAAAAGATGAATAGAATGTCACCTTGGAGTAAGGAGGGAGCTAGTGTGCCAGGGCATAGAGGGGAGGGGCAGAGGGTGTTCCTTACTAGGAGGTAATGAGTCCCAAGGGCTGGGACTTGGACTTTGTCCTGGTGGGGTGCAGAGTCAGCAGAGGTTTGTAAGCAAATGGTACCCCGATAACACATTTGCTTTTTGAGCCATTTGTCCAACTGGAATGTGGATGATTCATGAAAGCGTATTTATTATTCTAGAATACCTTATATTAACATAGAAGAAGTGGCAGTCTTGGTGCCCCAACTTCCCTACTCCCTCTGTCTCATCTGTCCTACCTGTTTGCTGGTGTTTGGAGTTAATAAATCACAGTTAGAGATTTATTCCTTTGTTAAATCTACCACTTATAGGATATTCTCATAAGTCACTTAAACATCACCACAGTAGCATGCATGAGCAGCTTTCCCAAGAGCAGGAGTTGGTGAGATATGAAAGGAAGAGGGAAAGGAGGAGAACCTAGAGGAATGGAACTGGGAGTGTGACCACATGGAAAAAATATAGCAGCAATCCAGAGGTGATTCAAGACTCAGTCACACCAAAAGGTAATGTAGTATCAGGTCAACTGGAAATGATGTGGAGATGTGAATTGTTTTCAAATCTTTAACTTTTTAAGTACTTTAAAACACAAATATTTATCTTTTCTTTCTTTTTTGTTTATTATTACAATTGTTTCTCCTTTTTCCCCCCATAGCTCCCCTCCACCCCGTTCCCACCCCACCTGCACTTGCCTCCCCCCACTGTCCTCATCCATAGGTGTACAATTTTTGTCCAGTCTCTTCCTGCTCCCCCCCTCCATTCCCCTTTCCCCCTGAGAATTATCAGTTCACTCCCTTTCTATGCCCCTGATTCTATTATATTCACCAGTTTATTCTGTTCCTCAGGTTTTTAATTCACTTGATTTTTAGGTTCCCTTGTTGATAGATATGTATTTGTTGTTCATAATTTTTATCTTTACTTTTTTCTTCTTCCTCTTCTTAAAGAATACCTTTCAGCATTTCATATAATACTGGTTTGATGGTGATGAACCCCTTTAGCTTTTTCTTATCTGTGAAGCTCTTTATCTGACCTTCAATTCTGAATGATAGCTTTGCTGGGTAGAGTAATCTTGGTGGTAGGTCCTTGCTATTCATCACTTTGTAGATTTCTTGCCACTCCCATCTGGCCTGCATAGTTTCTGTTGAGAAATCAGCTGACAATCATATGGGTGCTCCCTTGTAGGTAATTAACTGTTTTTCTCTTGCTGCTTTTAATATTCTCTCTTTGTCTTTTGCTCTTGGCATTTTAATTATGATGTGTCTTGGTGTGGTCCTCTTTGGATTTCTTTTGTTTGGGGTTCTGTGTGCTTCCTGGACTTTCACCAGGTGGGGGAAGTTTTCAGTCATTATTTCTTTGAATAGGTTTTCAGTATCTTGCTCTCTCCCTTCCTCTGGCACCCCCATAATTCTGATGTTGGTACGCTTGAAGTTGTAAGGCTTCTTACACTATCTTCAACTTTTTGGATTCCTTTTTCTTTTTGCTTTTTCGGTTGAGTGTTTTTTGCTTCTTTGTATTTCAAATCTTTGACTTGATTCTTGCATTCCTCTAGTCTGTTGTTGGGTCTCTGTATAATATTTTTTATTTCAGTCAGTGTATGCTTAATTTCTAGTTGGTCCTTTTTCATATCTCCTAGGGTCTCGTTATATTTATTGGCCTTTTCTAGGACATTCTTGAAAAGCCTTATAACCATGGTTTTGAATTCTATATCCAGTCATTTGTTTTCCTCCATTTCTTTCATTTGTGATCTCTTTCTTTGTCGCTGCATTTTCACTGCTTCCCTGAGTTGGTAGGGTAGCTTTGTGTGCTAGGTTTCCTATATGGCCCAGTGCGTCAGCCTCCCCAGTTAACCTGAGGTGGACACTTTTGGTGCACCCCTTTGTGGACTTGTTGTAGTTAAGTCTTGATTGTTGTTGGTATCACTGGGAGGAATTGACCTCCAGGCCCATTGGCTGTGAGGATCAGCTGTGTCTATGCTGGGAGAAGTTCGGTGCTGGAGGCAGCCTTATAGTATTAGACTTGCAAAATTGCAAAAGCCTCTGTGCTCAGCTTGGAAGGGGTGGAGTCTCAGGGCAGAGCAGACAGTCTTGGCTTCCCGTCAACCCTGCCCTTGTGCGCATGCACGTGCCTCCAGACCTCTGCCTTCCCTGGCTCCCGAGCCTCCGCCCAAGAGTCCAGATTCCCCCATAAGAGCGTGGGTCCCCAGGGGCTCACCTGGAACTGGGGTTCAGTGCAGTCAGGAGCTTCCGATTCCCTTCTGCTAGGGAAAGCCTGTGGCAACCTCTGCAGTCTTTATGCACACTGGCGTGCGTGCCTCCAGACCCCTGCCCGCCAGGGCTCCCCTGGATCTCCCCCGGGTCTCCAAGTCTCCGAGTGCCTTTCTCTCTACCTGACAGTCCAGATTCCCCCTGTATGAGCCTCGGTCCACAGGATTTCGCCTCGAACTGGGGTTCAGTGCAGTTGGGGGCTTCCTTCCCCCTCCCGCCAGAGAAAGTCAGCCAGGCTCTCAGCCGCCCTTCCTCTCTGTGAGCACAAAGACCCTTTGTTGTACCTCAACCCTTTGCCATTCCTCCAATTCTCCCTGAGCTTTTTTCTTTCCTTCGAGTTGTAGAATTTTCACTCAGCCAGCTTTCCTGTGGTTCTGGATGGTGTCCGGTTTGTCTTTTAGTTGTAGTTTTTTTTGTTTTGTTTTTAAATAAATCTTTATTGTTCAGATTACAGGTGTTCCTCTTTTTGTTTTCCCCTCATAGCTCCCCTCCACCTGATTCCCCACCCCACCCTACCCCATGCCCTTACCCCCTGCCACTGTCTTCATCCCTAGGATTAACATTTTTGTCCAATCTCTTCCCCCACCACTCACACCCGCTTCCCCCTGGGAATTGTCAGTCCACTCCCTTTCTATGTCCCTGATTCTATTATATTCACCAGTCCATTCTGTTCTTCAGATTTTTTATTTACTTGATCTTTAGATTCACTTGTTGGTAGGTATGTATTTGATGTCATTTTGTTGTTCATAATTTTTATCTTTACCTTTTTCTTCTTCTTCCTCTTCTTAAAGAATACCCTTCAGCATTTCATGTAATCCTGGTTTGGTGGCGATGAACTCCTTTAGCTTTTTCTTGTCTGTGAAGCTCTTTATCTGACCTTCAACTCTGAATGATAGCTTTGCTGGATAGAGTAATCTTGGTTGTAGGTTCTTGCTGTTCATCACTTTGAATATTTCTTGCCACTCCCTTCTGGCCTGCATAGTTTCTGTTGAGAAATCAGCTGACAGTCGTATGGGTACTCCCTTGTAGGTAACTAACTTTTTTCTCTTGCTGCTTTCAAGATTCTCTCTTTGTCTTTTGCCCTTGGCATTTTAATTATGATTGTCTTGGTGTGGTCCTCTTTGGATTCCTTTTGTTTGGGGTTCTGTGCGCTTCCTGGATTTGTAAGTCTATTTCTTTCACCAGGTAGGGAAAGTTTTCTGTCATTATTTCTTCTAATAGGTTTTCAGTATTTTGCTCTCTCTCTTCTTCTGGCACCCCAGAAATTTGGATGTTGGTACGCTTGAAGTTGTCCCAGAGGCTCCTTACACTATCTTCATATTTTTGGATTCTTTTTTCTTTTTGTTTTTCTGGTTGGGTGTTTTTTGTTTCCTCATATTTCAGATCTTTGGTTTGATTCTTGGGGTATGTTGATCTACAGTTGAGTTTCTGTATATTCTTTATTTTAGACAGTGTATGCTTCATTTCTGACTGGTCCTTTTCCATTTTTTTGGCATTCTCATTAAGGTCCTTGAAGGTTTCACTAAGCTCCTCAGAAGTGTCATCAAGTTTCTTGGCGGTTTTTAGAAGATTCTTGAGTAACCTTATAAATGTGGTTCTGAACTCTATGTCGTCCAGTAGTTTGCTTTCCTCCGTTTCTTTCATTCGTGACGTGTTTCTTTGTTTCTACATTTTGGCTGCTTCCCTGTGTTGATGGAGTGGCTTTGGGTGGTAGGTGACCTATAGGGGGCAGTAGCTCAGCCTCCCCAATCACCTGATGTGGACGCTCTTGGTACACCCCTTTGTGGGCTGAGTGCAAAGTCTTGGTGTAGTTAAGCCTTAATTGCTGTTGGTATGCTGGGAGGAATTGACCTCCAGGCCAATTGTCTGTGAGGACTCGCTGTGTCTATAAGAACTGCTGTGCTGGACACACGCTTATGGTGCAGGACTTGTTTCAGTGAGGCTTTGGTGCTTGCTGAGTCTGCCTCTTGAATGTGTCACTTATGGATGTGAGGAGTTGAACTCTGGTTTCTCACCCCCTGACCACTGGGTATACTGGCTTCTGGATATCTAATGGGGTGCAGGTCAGCTATTGTCTGAGTCCACCTAGCAGGAGCTACAGCGAGAGCTACAGTTTTCTCCTCTTATGGTGCAGGACTTGTTTCAGTGGGGCTTTGGTGCTTGCTGAGTCTGCCTCTTGAATGTGTCTCTTATGGATGTGAGGAGTTGAACTCTGGTTTCTCACCCCCTGACCACTAGGTATACTGGCTTCTGGATATCTAATGGGGTGCAGGTCAGCTATTGTCTGAGTCCACCTAGCAGGAGCTACAGCGAGAGCTACAGTTTTCTCCTCTTTGCTTGGGGTTTCGAGGTTTTGGAGCTGTCTGATCCAGGCTGCAAGTTTGCTAGGTTAAGCTGTGATAGGTCAGGCCTTTCTTATGCTAACGCTGCTGCTTGGAGCTTGGGTGGGTTTGTAGGTTGTGTGGGGCAGGGTCTCAGGGCATCACTAGGCTAGGGCGTGGCAAACAGCAATGGCTGCTAGTTAGCCGGCTCTGTGTCTCCGACTACGAACCATGTCCCAGCGCAGTAAACAATTATTCTTGTGTGCAGCTCTGCAAGCAGGCCCCCCTCACTTTCCGACCCGGTGTTAGACAATCCAGCTTCTCCCCATAGGAGTTTGGGTCCCCCACATCTCCCCAGAAACTGTATTTCAGAGTAATCAGGGGCTTGTCTCCCTTTGGGTTGAAAAAAGCAACGACTGCCGCCAGCCCAGATCACGCGCCTACGTACCTCAGCTTTTCAGCACTTGTGCACGTCTCAATGCTCTTTTCTCTTTCCTTCTAGTTTGTAGAACTTCCACTCAGCCAGCTTTCCCATGGTTCTGGGTGATAGACGTTTTGTCTTTTAGTTGTAGGTTTTGCAATTTTGCGAGGCAGCAGTTTAGGTGTTTACCTACGCCACCATCTTGGATTCTCTGTCTTAGTTGTAGTTTTGAAATTGTTGTGTGAGGCAGCAGTTTAGGTGCTTACCTATGCCGCCATCTTGGTTTCTCTCCAAATATTTATCTTATATAAAATAAATCCTGGTCAAGACTGTAGCTCTCAGGGGCCCTTAACAATTTTGAAGGGCTATCAAAGGGCTACATAGTTGCAGACAACAGAATTCAGTCCTGGCCAATTTCAGCCTAAAAGGAGTTGATTAAAGGAGATTCAGCAGCTCCTAGACTCTCCAGGAGGCTTGTGTACTGGCATGGAAGCTCTGTCTTTAGCCACGAATGCCGACCAAAACCATGCAGCAAAACTGGTGTTGTGGATACCCCACTGCTTCAACTTTGGGCACAGATGCTGCATCAGGCACTGCCAGCATCGCTGATGTTGGTGCTGAAAGAGTCCACCAAAACTGGCCAAATTGCCTCTGGACACTGCATCTACTTTCACCAGAATGGATTCTAGAAAACGCCTTTTCCTTGAGTCACCAGCTTCCATGGTAAAGTCAAGCAGGTTGCATCAGATCAGTGAGCATAGGTTGCATGTCTGCTACTGGTACGGGGGCTGAAAGGTGAGTATCCGGTGCAAATTGTGATAGGTGGACTCTGTGACCAAGACTCCTGAGGGGGGCACCCTCAATCCTGGGGGCCAGGGGCTTTGATGGGAGCATAAAGCCGAACAGAATGACAAAGGCCAACCACAAAGAGGAGCTTTTGCATATGCTTCTGATGCTGCCTGAGAGTTGCACAGGACAAAGGGAACTTTGAACCTTGCTACTAATAGCAATGCTGTTATATATTTGAAATGTAGAGCCTTTAAGTTTTTCCTCATCCACTAGTCAAAAGCCAGTGCAGTGATGTCAAAATAAGGTGGTGGGGGGATTGCTCAGTTTTAAAATAAGGTTTATGCTTTAACTTTGGATTTTAGAATTTTCCTGCTCTGTCTTTGTCTTTAAGTGACTTTTCTGCCATAATCTCAAAACCTAGTTAGAAGTATATAGGTAAGTATTGAAAAATATATTGTGTAGCAAATAGTTCTATGTCTTCTTATATGTCTAAAAATGAAGCCATAGTTATGGCAATAAATTTTGACTTGATTGGCTAGTAGCTCAATCAGAAGGGGCATGTCATGTGACCATGATGACAGGTGTTCATTCATAATTTGATGATTTCTTATCCCAGAATCCGGCAGTCTGACAGCCCAGCACCTGCTCAACCCCAGCAGTCAGCAAGGAGTCCCCCACAGTAAATGAAAAGCTAGGGGTATAAAGCAATGTTCTATTAGTTGACATTTTTAAAATTTCATTGTCCAAGTTAGTTAAATTCAGCCTGAAACCTTCAAGGTTTCAGACCCAAGGGCCTCATCATTCTGCACAGAGCTCAAGGAGTTGTCTGGAGAAACAGTTTATTTTCTATAATTTTACAGAGGAATACAATTTATAGGTTGTAAAGAACATTAATAATTTAGTGTTACAGTATCTCTAAAAATTTCAGTGTGCATACCCACTTTAGGAAAATCTACGCTACAAAATTGAAAGCATCAGTATTTAAGGATATATTCACAAGGCAGTATTTATTTCGGTATTATTTGTAGTAAGGAAACAAACCCTGGATGTCCATTAGTAGGGGAATAGTTGAATAATTGTGGTACATTCTTACCGTAAACTATTATGTGTATATTTAAAAAGAATGATTTATATCTGTATGTATTGATTTCAAGGGTGCCCATGTATATTGTTAGATTTAAAAAGCCATTGTAAAAATGTGTATAGAATAAGCCCATCTGTATACATATATATGTTTTTTATTTGCTGGGTGAGCATTGCAAAGTATGTGGAAGAATACAAGACAAATTGTCACTTTTGCTAGGGGTTAGGGGTCCAGGAGCTGTTTAATGTGTTACAATAAGCATCTATATGATTTTTTTATTACAATGCAGTAGAGAGAAGGAAAATCTACTGAACCATTTAGGATTTGTTGAGGATTAAGTGAGATAATATTTATAAAATGCTTATTATAATCCCTGGTATCTTGTAAGCATTTGAGAAATGCTGGATATTGTTATTTGATTTTTTTTTTCTGTCTGGACTGGTGTAGCATACAGCAGTCTGGCCCTTCTTTTCCTCCACAGTCACTGATTGCCTTCAGAGTTCCAGGCGAATTGTAGTCTCTGTTATTTTAGGCCTTTGCTCATACAGTTTCCATTCCTAGAGCCTTAAATTGCCCCTGCTTCACCTACTTAGCTGCTTTGCATCCTTCAGGGCTCAGTTTAAGTCCCTTCCCTAACCCACAAGTGACAGTCAGAGACCTGTCCTCTCTGAGCTGCCTGCCCCACGCCACAATACTCACCACTCTTGTTAGAATAGTCTGTGGGCTGTATCTACCCATCTTTGCTTCCTCAGCACCTAACAGGGCCATGGATGTGCACTCGATAAACCTTGATGGAGTAACTGAATGAAAAGGACTTAGGTTGACTACATGATTATGCCAGAGAAGAAAGAGGCAGGCTGGGTTTCTCCGGAACAGCTCAGGAAGCTGGACAGCTCACTTTGTCACCATGTTTGTGTTCTAGGCACCTGCTTGGGTTATCTAGTGTTTCATTTCTCAGGTTTTTGCAAATTGAAAATGGACTGAGGTGCTGCTGCTTTTTAAGTGATTAATTTGTTCAGATTCTTGTATAAGGTCCTCCCAGTTTAGAAGTTATTAACATGCCAGAACAGTTAATAATGACTCTTGATTAACTTTCTGCATAGGTGCAAACACCTCCATTTAGCCAGTGTCGGATAAAAGCGACAGAGAAAATACGCTGCAGGGTGGAAACTGAAAATGGCTCTGCAGATGGTGATTGTAGCTAAAGCATCAACAGGGGTACAGTCCTTAATGGCAGAGGACTCATTTCCTGTCCCTGTTTAAAATACAGTTTTCAAAAAAGGTCAAATCATGACTCTCACAGATATAATATAAGTACATGTTAGAGATTTTTCTTAACTTATTAATCAATGAGGGAACACAAACAGATGTTATAACTGATTTATAAGAGAGTCCAAAGGACAGACACAGTGGCGATGACTAACATAGAAATGAATGAGAAATGGAGGCAAAACTGTTCTGTTTTTTTTTTTAATTTATTTATATTTTTTTAAAGTAAAATATTTTAATTTTTATCTTTTTGTTTTCATTTCTTTTAATTTAATAAATCTTTATTGTTCAGATTATTACAATTGTTCCTCTTTTTCCCCCCATAGCTCCCCTCCACCCGGTTCCCACCCCACCCTCTGCCCTTACCTTCCCCCCCCCCCCACTATCCTCATCCATAGGTGTATGATTTTTATCCAGTCTCTTCCCACAACCCCACACCCCTTTCCCCCTGAGAATTGTCAGTCTGCTCCCTTTCTATGCCCCTGATTCTATTATATTCACCAGTTTATTCTGTTCATCAGATTTTTTTTATTCACTTGATTTTTAGATTTACTTGTTGATAGATATGTATTTGTGGTTCATAATTTTTATCTTTACCTTTTTCTTCTTCTTCCTCTTCTTAAAGAATACCTTTCAACATTTCATATAATACTGGTTTGGCAATGATGAACTCCTTTAGCTTTTTCTTATCTGTGAAGCTCTTTATCTGACCTTCAATTCTAAATGATAGCTTTGCTGGGTAGAGTAATCTTGGTTGTAGGTTCTTGCTGTTCATCACTTTGAATTTTTCTTGCCACTCCCATCTGGCCTGCATAGTTTCTGTTGAGAAATCAGCTGACAATCGTATGGGTGCTCCCTTGTAGGTAACTAACTGTTTTTCCCTTGCTGCTTTTAAGATTCTCTTTTTGTCTTTTGCTCTTGGCATTTTAATTATGATGTGTCTTGGTGTGGTCCTCTTTGGATTCCTTTTGTTTGGGGTTCTGTGTGCTTCCTGGACTTATAAGTCTTATAACAGGTGGGGGAAGTTTTCTGTCATTATTTCTTCAAATAGGTTTTCAGTATCTTGCTCTCTCTCTTCTTCTGGCGCCCCCATAATTCTGATGTTGGTATGCTTGAAGTTGTCCCAGAGGCTCCTTACACTGTCTTCATATTTTTGGATTCTTTTTTCTTTTTGCTTTTCCAGTCGAGTGTTTTTTGCTTCTTTGTATTTCAAATCTTTGACTTGATTCTTGCAATCCTCTAGTCTGCTATTAGATCTCTGTATAATATTTTTTATTTCAGTCAGTGTATGCTTTATTTCTAGTTGGTCCTTTAACATATCCTCGAGGGTCTCACTAAATTTATTGGCCTTTTCTAGAAAATTCTTGAAAAACCTTGTTACCATGGTTTTGAACTCTATATCCAGTCATTTGCTTTCCTCCATTTCTTTCATTTGTGACCTGTTTCTTTGTCTCCACATTTTGGCTGCTTCCCTGAGTTGATGGAATGGCTTTGTGTGCTAGGTGTCCTATAGGGCCCAGTGGCTCAGCCTCCCCAGTTACTTGAGGTGGACACTCTTGGTGCACCCCTTTGTGGGCTGTATGCACAGTCTTGTTGTAGTTAAACCTTGATTGTTGTTGGTATCACTGGGAGGAATTGACCTCCAGGCCAATGGCTGTGAGGATCAGCTGTGTCTATCCTGGGAGAACTTCTGTGCTGGAGACACCCTTATGAGACAAGACTTGCAAAAGCCTTTGTGTTCAGCTTGGATGGGTCAGAGTCTCAGGGCGGAGCAGACAGCATTGGTTTCCCGTCAGACCTTCCCTATTAGGCCCCTGTGTCTCAGTGTCCTGTGGTAATTTTGAAAGCACCTCTGAGAGAAAGTTGCCCTCGAGTTCCGCCCGCTGCCAGACAGTCCAGTTTCTCCCCGAATGGGTCTGGGTCCCCAGAGTCTCTCCCAGAACTGGAGTTCAGTGCAGTCAAGAGCTTTTGTCTCCCTCCTGCTTGAGAAAGCCAGCTGTGCACTCAGTTGCCAGTCCTCTCTGCATGCGCGTCTCAGTACCTCTGCCTCCTGCAGATCCTCTGAGTCTCAGTGTGCTTTTCTCTTTCCTTCTAGTTGTAGAATTTCTACTCAGCCAGCCTTCCTGTGGTTCTGGATGATGTCCGTTTTGTCTTTTAGTTGTAGTTTTGAAATTGTTGTGCGAGGCAGCAGTTTAGGTATTTACCTATGCTGCCATCTTGGTTTCTCTGTTGTTCTGGGGTTTTTTTTTGTTTTGTTTTGTTTTGTTTTTTAATGGGTTTAATTGAACATCTTCCCAATAGGGCAGAATTTGCATGTCTATAGACAAATTATTTTGCTAATAAATTTTAGTATGAATATGCTCCAAATATTGCATGGTACATATTTGTACTAAAAAATCTTTATCTGAAAATAAAATTTAACTGGTAATCCTATTTAATATTTTTGCTTTCCCCCCCTCTAAATCTGTCAACTGTACATGAATTTAGCATCATTATAACAGATCATCTCTAAATCCACTAGATAAATAACTTATCCCCCAAATGGCAAATTGTTATGTGTTCCACACCAAACCCCGATCTATATTCCACAATGTGGTGACCTCATCTACTTTTATCCAAGGTCACACTCTCTCTCCATACTTACCATTGGTTAGCAAGGACTATGGATTTGGTCTCTAAAATATTCTCAAATTTATGCTATTGTCTTCATCTCTACTGCCCAAGTTTCTGGTCAGGCTCTCATCCTCTCTGACTTAGTGATTTGAAGATTTCTTAAATTAAATTTTGTTTTCATTTTCTCTCATTCATTCTCACATTGTCAACAAGTTATATTTTTGCTTTTTTCCAATAGAAGATGATTCAAATCCCTTAGCATGGCTCTTCACATCTGATCATGTTCTACTTCTCTCATCACAACCCTCCTTGCCTTAACCCTCCCTCTGCTCCAGACACTACAGTCTTTCACAACTCTTGAGTCTTTGCACATGCTGATTGCTGTGATGCATTCTCCTTCTCTGTTATACTCCCAATTCCTCTTTAAGAGCCTACTTACATGTTACCTCCTTCTTATGTTCCCAAGCTTTCCCCTTCCAACCAGTTTAATCTTGCTTTCCTGTGCTTCCATTATAACATATTATTAAAGCACCTGTCAAAATATATGGTTGATAATTGTACTGTTTCTCTTTTGCTCACTAGACTGTGAGATTTTCTCAAGTTCAGGGATTATGTGTTAGTCATTGTTTTAAATATACTATACAGCACATAGCATAGTGCATGACATAGAATGCATGCAATAACAGAATAGGAAGCAGATATCTATCACTCTGTTATCATAATCAGTGAAAGAAATTGTCATGGAGCTCCTGAAGATGATGTTGCAGCACATGGAGTGATAGGAAGTTAACCAGGTAAAGATGGAATGCAATACAGATGTTTGTTCTTCTGCTTCACCGGATTGAACACAAATGGTCATGCTCACACATGCTTTAGCAGGAGCAAGTGCATCTTTATTGAGGTACAGAGGTCTAACACAGAATGAAGATAGCAGAGAACAAAGACTCCTGGAACTGGAAGTCACCAGATGAGCCTTCATCACAGCCTGAAGATGCACCAAGTCTAGGAAATTGGGAGTTAGGGAAGAGCCTGCCTTGCTGTCCTTTATAGCCCTGCAAGTGTATGAGGCACAGATGAAACTTTTCATTGTAACGAGATACATCTGACCACCTTCAACATAACAGCATACTTTTCATCTCTTCCAGAACACTTCTGAATACATCCAACTTTTATACTCCTGAACAGTTTCCCTTGTAGAGTTCATTGTCTGGCCATGGCCTACATATGAACCCCCAGCTCAGCCCCCAACAATATCTGAGAAGCCAAGAAGAGAACAATTCTTTACAAGCATAATAGTATTTAGGGCTTTTGCTTATTTTATTTCTTCCATCAGGACTGTAACTCATGAGTTTCTTATACTAGAATTAAAAATTATGAGTCAAGATGTTATAGGTGAAAGAATGAGAGAGAATGCAATTTTTAAAATGTAGTCCAAGGATCACTTGCATCTGGACCCTTTGGTGTGCTTGTTTAAAAAGCAGGTTCATGCCCTAGCTGATTTGGCTTAGTGGATAGAATGTTGGCCTATGGACTGAAGGGTCCCAGGTTCAATTCTGGTCATGGGCACATACCCACGTTGCAGGCTCAATCCCCAGTAGGGGGTGTGCAGGAGGCAGCTGATCAATGATTATCTCTTATTATTGATGTTTCTATCTCTCTCTCCCTCTCCCTTTCTCTCTGAAACCAATAAAAAATATCTATTTTTAAAAGCAGGTTCATGAGCCAAGTCTTGAATATCCAATAAAAATTGTTAGCGTGGGGTTTGGAAATCTGCATTGTAAATGAACTCCATAGCATATTGTTATAGATAATAAAGACTGAGAGCTGGAGGAACAGACACAGGCAACAAGGCAGATCCCATGCCTGGGCACCCGAGGCACTCTGCTATTCTGTGAGATGGATGACAAAATTCACTTTCAAAAGGCCAAGCTCTTCAAACCATCACGACAACCACATTCTGGGCAATTGCTGTCATGACTCTGCAACTGTCCCAAATATCACCTGGGGCCAGTGAGGTGCAGAGCTGCTGCCTGCTGGCAGCTAAATCATTTGAGTGGGAAGAGAAGTAGTAACTCTGTGTGCTGGGTTAAGGATAGATATTACCAAGAGAACAAGACTGAGGATAATACCTAGGATATTGGACATGGAGCAAAGGGCATATTTCTGAATAGGGGCTAACGTGCATTATGATGTCTCATGTCACTGGACTCAGGTGAAATAAACAAGGGTTTGTTCCTGGAGGCGGGTTGGGTCCTCTTAGACACTCTACTGGAGACAAAAAACCCCGCACATTTTTATACTTGTGTGTAGCTTCTTTAAAGCATCTTTTTATTTCTACAATGTAAGGAACTAATTAAATACTCATCACCCACCCTTGTATTTCAGGTGTAGATATACTGGCATTTGGAGAATGACCTAAAGAAATGTGACACGTGGGCACACGCTGGTGCTTTCTCTTCAAGCTTTAGGCTAACACTTGCATCTGTGGCTTTTGTTGTTTATCCGAATCTGAGATAGGAAAGATGGTTAACACAGGGTGCTCATCCTCTCTCTTCTTGCATACCTAACCTCAGGGCCTTTCTTTCCCAGCTGGCTCCAGCTGCAGAACTCACTGGGAGCAGCCACTCTCTGCTCTGTGCTGAGTCATTTTCTTACTTCTCACTTCCTTTCTGATGGACAAATTTAATTTACTCCAAAATATTTCTCAGCTCCAGTTCTGTATTTTGCATATTTCATATCTTAAGAGGCTAAAAGCTTTTCTTTCTGTTGTGAGTGAACAAGCAGCTGAAACACTTGTGGTGGTTTCCTTATCAACCTGTGGGAAAAGCACTCTACATCTGGGGTAGGCTTGACTTATAATGATCACAATAGGGTTGCATAAATATAGCAGAGACTCATATGGATTCTGTTTCTTTTAATACTTCCAGCCTCTTCAAGATGGGTGATGTTATTGCCATTTTGCAGATATATTCAGACCCAGAAAGATTAACTGACTTACCCATGACCATACAGCTAGGCAGTGGGGTCGGCAAGCTCATTAGTCAACAGAGCCAAATATCAACAGTACAACGATTGAAATTTCTTTTGAGAGCCAAATTTTTTAAACTTAAATTTCTTCTAATGCCACTTCTTCAAAATAGACTCGCCCAGGCCGTGGTATTTTGTGGAAGAGCCACACTCAAGGGGCCAAAAAGCCGCACGTGGCTCATGAGCCACAGTTTGCCGACCACGGAGCTAGAGAATGGTGAAATCGGATTTGAATTCCAAGTCTCTATGGCTCCAGAGTTTATGTTCTCTGCATCAGCCAACAGATTTTGGTAGAAATGACTGGAAATAGGGCTTCTGGAAAGCTCAGAGCTGAGAACGAGTTTGTTGTAGCTAATCTACCTTTGCCCTTTCGTAGCCCAGGTACAACTAAATTAGGGCAGATCTTATAGCTATTTCTGGTTTAAGTTGAGTGTGTGTAAAAGAAACAAAAGCATCCAGGGTGTTAGAACAGTGAAGAATCCAGAGTGAAGTTTAAGGCAAAGGAAGTAGCAGAGGAATGAACAGGTAAATGCTCTGTAAGAGCAGATAAAAGATTTCTGCTGTGATCATACCTAATTACTAATGACTGAGTAAAAATCTACATTAGAGTCATTTGCTAAAATCTCTTTATGGGTGGATTATTACCTTAAAAAAGTAAAAACTGAATTTTTAGGATTGATTTTTGAGATTACCTACAAGGAACCAAAAGATAAAATTCAGTGTTATTCAAACAAAACAAAACAAAATCAATGGAATTCTTGTAATTATATTAATGTAATCCAAATTCCTATATAAAAGCTGATCAATGTGGAGCTACTTAGATGAAGCCAAGTAGATTTGGAG
Source organism: Corynorhinus townsendii (assembly GCA_026230045.1). NCBI lineage: Eukaryota > Metazoa > Chordata > Mammalia > Chiroptera > Vespertilionidae > Corynorhinus > Corynorhinus townsendii. Next base: position 44,121,379 of record JAPDVU010000005.1, read on the forward strand.
CCTTCCTGCCTGACCTGTCATCCCATCCTACCAGTGATTCCTGAGGCTCTTCCTCAGACTTCTGGGCTCTTAGAAACATAGACTGCAAACACTGACTTAGGAGAAATAGAAGATGATTAGCATTCAGTAGTCCTGTGCCTCATGTCTGCTCTGTGATCCTTGGGCAAAGCTATACCTCAGCCCCTCACTCTGAAGGAGAAGATGATGACATTTGAACCACCAGTCTCAGAGGGCTGTTGAGAACTAGGAAACTGGAGGTCCTGTGTGGGTTTGGTGACTCACCAGGAGCACTCACACATACTCACCGGACTCAGATAAGATTTATTACAGTGAAAGAAGACAAAGCAAAACCAGCACAGGGAAAAGGTGCATGGGCCAAAGTTTGGAGGAAACCAGACGCAAGCTTCCAAGAATTCTCTCCCTGTGGAGTCACACAGACGGTGCGTACTTCCTCCAAAATCCAATTGTAACACCATGTGTGAAGTGCTGTCTATCAGGCAAGCTTAGTAGAAATTCAGTACCCAAGGTTTTTACTGGAGGCCGGTTGCGTAGGCACCCTCTGCCTAGCATGTTTCAGGAGTTCAGATTCCCAGGTGAAAAGCAGGTGTTCAGCATAAACCACATTGTTTCTACAAATAGGATGGGCTCAGTTATCAGGGCAGGGGTCAGCAAACTCATTAGTCAACAGAGCCAAATATCAACAGTACAACAATTGGAATTTCCTTGGAGAGCCAAATTTTTTAAACTTAAACTTCTTCTAATGCCACTTCTTCAAAATAGACTCGCCCAGGCCGTGGTATTTTGTGGAAGAGCCACACTCAAGGGGCCAAAGAGCCGCATGTGGCTCGCGAGCTGCGGTTTAGCGACCACTGAGTTAGGGAATGGTGGGTACTCTCCTGAAATTCTAATTTCCAGATGTCAGCTAAGGACCAAACTTGTAAGGACCATAGCAGTCTCAAGCCTTGTGTGTTAATTATTTTATGCTTAGTAAGCTTCACTCTCCCTTCCTTCCCTTCCACCCCTACCCCCCTGAACCCCCCCACCGTCTAGTTACCTAGTTAAAACAATTAGAATATAAAAATAACTCAGGAAAAGTTGGAACTATCATTTTTAGTTGATGATAGCATTTCTGAGATGAGCATTCTTATTCAAACTCTTAGAATTCAGGTAATTTGCTTTTATAAAAGTTTACAGTTGTATAATTGAATGAAATGATAATAAAACTAAAAAAATCAAAATAATCAAGTCATGTTTTAGAGATATTACAGTAAAACATTATTTTATAAATTTTTTAGTACGTTTTAGTAAAATATTGAAATCTCTGTCTATTCCTAAAGCTCAACATTTTTGTGTATATGAAGATAATGTATTAATTGGATAAAATGTTAAGCTGCTATACCAAGAGACTCAAAAATAAGGTAGATCACAAAACAGATGTTTATTTCTCTCGTGTATAACATTTCTAAGATGAGGGGTTCGGGTGGATAGGGAAGCTCTGCCAACTTTATCAGACTCAGCTGCAGCCCTGCCATCTGCATGAAGTGGTTCTCCACATATTGTTTTCCAAGTTCTGGTCATTAGAGCCTGAAGGAAGGGGTTAGGGAGTGAAGGTCCAAGACAGAAATTCCCTCTTGGCAAGTGAAGTGCAAATTGCTCACTTAAGTTCTGCTTATAGTGTATTGTTAAGAGATTGGTCACATGGCCACACCTAGCTACAAAGGAGGCTGAGAAATGTAATCTAGCTACATGCCTAGGAAGAAGGGATCAATAACTTTTGGTGGAGTGTTTGCCATATCCCCACAGCCCAAAATAGTTTTTCTATTAAAGATGCAAACTAGGATATTTAGCACTCTATTTAGAGATTTATAACTTGCCAATTAATTGCGGATCAAATCAAGAAAATTGTAGAATGATATCCCAGGTAGCAGTTTAAAATGTGCTATAGTAATCTTCAGCATGAGAAGATTCCACAGTGGAAAATTCAAGATGACAATTGAATGGAATGCTTTCAATACATTGTATTATTCTTGTTAGTTTTACTCCAAGTCTATTTGACATGTTATTTCTCTTTAGCTTGCTCTTTTTAGCAATATGTAATGCTTCCCACCCCAAACCATTCTTCAGCTAAAAGGTTTTCCTCTGTTGAACACCTTTTAATCTCCATATTGTAATTATGATTTCAAAGTTCAACTGTACTTCCTTAATGTAAATCTAGGGAAATTGAAAAATAAACCACCTCATTTCCAGTTTCTACATTTTACTAGGTCTGTTATTTTACTTAAGGATATAATATCCAACTCCTTAAGGGTATTACGCTTATAATTGAACTGCTTATGTTTTTATTCCTGACATGCAAATAGTAGAATTTGATTTGTTAAGCTTAAAGTTGTATTTTAAAACTCTTTAGGAGATTCTTGTATTGTGTTATTATATAATCTATGAATTCTATATCTTTATTTTAAAGTTGGTGTGAGTGAAAAGAGGTAAATGGTAGGTACTGATGACTGGTAATAAGGCCCATATATTTCACTGGCTGGAAATGCATCAACACTGGGCAATGACTTGGGCATTTGTTTTTCCCCCAGTTTCATATTCTGGGATTTTTGTATCTCACATATACATACTGTACACCTGCATATATATGTGTATGCTTATGTATATATTTTCCATTTTAACTGTCATTTAAATGTAAATTTTCCCCACTTGCAGAAAAGTACCTCATTACTAAGAGGGTAGTCCTTTATGGACTGGGATGATGCCACTATGCACAATGATGAAGAATTCCATGTTGAGTTGTTTCCTGGTGGTGGAGACGGCTTTGTACTGAGCTCTTCAAATTCTCTCCTGCAGTCCCTGATGAAATGAAGAATAACCATTCACCAGATGCCAGATTTGACTTGGGCAAAGAGCATGTGGTCAAAGGACAAGGTGCAATGAACCAATTTATATATATCAAATCCATGATCTAGAATACATACAGGATACCGGGCCAAACTGGCTATAGACAAATCATCCTTCAATGCTTTGAATTTATAAAATGCTTTAAATATATGTATTTCTCTTCCCCCAACTCTTGCTATCTATTATCTCATAGTGGTTTCCCAAAAGTCTAGGAAGTTATGAAGAGAGAAACATGACTAAATCTATTTTTCTTATCCTCCTTGTTTCATGTTTTCATTTTCCTTCCCTTCCTTCTTCCGCCCATCCTCCCCTTCCTTTCTTTCTTATTTACAGAAAAAGAAACTAAAGAGGCAGAGATATAAGTAAAATGTTTATAATTCAGATCTACCAGCTAGCTGTAAATTCAGTGTAATTGCTATCATATAAGGCTATAAATGGAGAAAGGGAAAAGTGTGTGTGTGTGTGTGTGTGTGTGTGTGTGTGTGTGTGTTGGGTGGAGGAAGTGAAGCAGTTCATAACTATTTCCAATTCAAACTTTTCCCTGATTACCAAAACACTTACATCTCAGCAGGCCCTAGGAGTCATCTGGGTCAACTTCCCACTGTTGCACAACACTGCTCCTTGATCTGGCTCCTCTCTATCATTTCATGGATGAGATGCTCATGTATCACAGCATATGGTAGTTTGGATAGTTTATGTAGTAAGAACATATATTGGGTTGAAATTTTCCTCCCTGTGACTTCCACCTTTTATAGGAATAAATAAGCAAATGTAATCTTTTCCTTGACAATTTCTAGTCTAGACATCTGAGAACACCTATCATGGCTTCACCAAGCTTTCTACCCTCCAGGCAAGCATCTCTATTTCCTACAGCTTTGCCTCTCTATGCTTATATTGCATTTGATCCTTGGCTCCCTTAAGATGTACAGAGAACTAAGAGCCAGACTCCAGCCCAGAGAACAATGGGCAGTTACTTTCCCTGAGCTAAAAGTCATGGAAGTGGAGATTCAGAGCATCTCTGGGGGAAGATGCTGGCATAGTTATCCTGAATCTGCCCCAAGGTAAGTTACTTACCTCTGTTTTTTTTTTTTTTTTTTTTTTTACCTCTATTCCTGATGATATCCTATATAATAAAGAGGTAATGTGCAAATTGACCATGGCACCCTCACAAGATGGCTGCCTATGACCAGGCCGGCAGGGGGGTTAGTGAGGGACTACCAAACAACTGAACAAGCAAGCTGCATGGGGCGACCAGGCTGGCAGGGGGATTAGTGAGGGGCCACCAAATGACTGAACAGCAGGCTGCATGGGGCAATCAGGCCAGCAGGGGTGTTAGTGAGGGGTGACCAAACAACTAAGCAGAAGGCTGCATGGGATGACCAGGCCTGCAGGGGGTTAGTTGGGGTGACCAGGCCAGCAGGGGGGGCAGTGAGAGGTGACCAGGCTGGCAGAGGGGGGCAGTGAGGGGTGAACAGGCCAGCGGGGGGGGGGGGGCAGTTAGGGGCGATCAGGCAGGCAGGCAGGCAGCTGAGCAGTTAGGAGCCAGTGGTCCCAGATTGTGAGAAGGATGTCCGACTGCCAGTTTAGGCCTGATCTCCAGGATTGGGCCTAAACCGGCAGTCGGACATCCCCCGAGGGGTCCTGGATTGGGAAGGGTGCAGGCTGGGCTGAAGGGACCCCCCCTACCCCATGTACAAATTTCATGCACCGGGCCTCTAGCTAGGGATAAATATAATAATGCTTGTGAATAGTTTGGAATGATGCCTGACAGGTAAGTGTCATTACATTCAGATTTTTGGCAGTCATGCCACACAGTACATTCTTAACTTTTAGTCAGCTAAAGATGATGGCCATTTATATGCAAACCAAGAAATATTACCCCCCCCCCCTACACACACACACGCACACACTGTACATATATGTGTGTGTGTGTGGTTTGTATATGTGTGCATTTGAACTAAATGAAGGACTCTATCCTTTTAAAATTTGTATGATTTATTTTAGTATATGTTCCAACCTATTAAGTGTTTTGAATCTTGATAGTGTCATCCAACATATCTAGTCTCCCTCCCAATTTTGAGTTTGATAGGCATTCCTTTTATGACTTCAACTTTATTATTGAAAATAAAAAAAAAGCCAAATAAGATGGTAACAATTACAGAGCACTCTAGGTTTACATCATCATCCATTCTATACTTACTTTTCTTGTCCAAGATAGTACAAAGTAGTTAATTTCATTTATTTTATTGTTTGTCTAAAATAAAAATGTCTACTTTGCAAGGATTCTATATTGACTTACTACTGAGTATCCATATACTAACCCAAGAAAAGGAGGTTAGTTTGGCATGACTTATTTACAAAGCAAATTTCTGGTTTGCTCCTTTCCCATTCTCTTAGCTATTAATAAATCACATTAAATACTTGTGGCATTGGCTATAATATGCACAGTTACCACCATCATTTGGTTTATGGACTTGGCTAGAACCTATAATTTCACTATTTGAGGACTAAATTAAACTGTGTGTTTCTGGCTTAGCAAAAACTAATTACTATTAATCCAACCATGGGTTTTACTTTACATTTATAAATGACAAAAATTCTCTTTGCTTTTTTTCAAAAGTCTTTCAGTCTTCACAGAAAATGATTTCTTTCTTTTCATAAATAAACAACCCCAACAAACAAAAAAAGAAAATAAAATAGAAAAGCACATCCAGAAATTCCTAGTTATTTCTTTGGGATAATCAGGGGGTGAGTACAGAACCAGTAAAAATCAGATTTCCTCTCTCCTAGCCCAGTTTTTTCTCCCCAGAGCAACCCTGCATTGCAATGGCCCTTGCATCTCTCATGGGAGCACCTTATCAGGTAAGATTTTGACTACAGCCTTCAAGTACATACGTTCACATGAGGCTTCATATGTTTGAACTAACCATATGATTCTTTTGAGGTTTGTCTATCATTAACTTGCAGTAATTATTTTGACATTGTTGATCTCTCAAAACATAAAAAGTATTCCCTAACAATAAAGAGGCTGTAATTTCATTAAGGATTTGTTACATTTCAAGAGGGAATAGAATATTTTATGAAAAACAAAAGGAACCTTGTCATATTCTATTAAAGCAATCGCCTAACCCCCACTGAAATTGCCTGAGGACTTACATGGCTCCTAATTACACAGCGTCTACCTTGGATTTTCACATAATTTAAATGAATGGGTCTTGTACCGAATGTCTCATTTTTAAATTATTCAATGTATCTTATTTAAATTGCTCAAATTTAATGTTTTAACCTCCTTCCTTAAAGAGTCATCTGAGAGAATAGAAAATTCTAGAAAAAAGAGAACATATCTTTCAGAAAGTTATCAAATTATTCTCCCCCTCTTTTTTTTAGACTTGACTAGTTCATAGTTTTTTACTAAAATACATGTAAAGGGTTTGCTATTGGAGAAGAGAAAGAGATGGATGGGTTGAAGAAAGGGTTTTAGTTCCCTAAAAATTTCATTTTCCAGAGAGATTAGAAAATGTTTATTATTGCTACCTTAAAATCTGATCTGTGGGGCTTGCCCACTGCTATTTGCATAGGAGGGAATAAGCTGCCAGATTGTAAACACAACTTGAGTTGTCTCCTTTCTGATGTTCGAACTAAACTTAAGTCCTCTTGGGACCTGAATTTAATTTTGACAAAATGCAGCTCTCTGTTTTCACAAAGACTAAAAGGTAATCACCTTATAATGTATCCTTCTTAATTGCCCTTAAGGTGGTCATTTTAATGAACTAAGGTATAGATTTGAGAAAAATACTCAAAATCAGTGAGAATTTTTGAATCCTTGGTTTAGGTGAGCTTTATTTAAATGTTTGAAAGATGTTTTTGTAGCTCAGTTGGACTGTAATGTGAGGAAGCACAGGGTGGGAGTAGAGAAGATAGTGAGTGTTAATTATTTCCTGGCTGTCCTTAAAGCTGGGTCAAAAAAAAAAAAAAGAAAATCAAGTTTTTGGTTAACTAAAAATAGGTCCTTTTTCATGTCATACTTTATTATTATGGAGCTGCTGGTTCTGTTGTGCAAATCTTTCTTTACATTACCAAGTCCATTCATAGTGATTTCCATTGAAATGCACAAATAAGGGTGAACAAAAATTGTTTTGTAAAGTGTTATTAACATTAATAACCAATCCTATATAATAAAAGCCTAATATGCTAAGTGTCCAGTTGTCCATTCAACCAATCAAAGCATAATATGCTAATGATATGCTAAGGCTGTTCAACCACAAGCTATGATATGCACCAAGGGGTGGACGCTCCGACTGGTAGATTAGCTTGCTGCTGGGGTCCCGCTGATTGGTACTGAGCCTGATGGGCTGGACATGCCCTAGAGCCCTCCCCCAGTCCCTCTTTGGCTGGCCAACCTCCTGCGTCCCTCCCTGGTCCCAATCATGCATTGGTGGGGTCCCTCGGCCTGGCCTGTGCCCTCTCGCAATCTGGACTGAAGGACCCCCCACCCTGAGTGCATGAATTTTGTGCACCAGGTCTCTAGTATAATAATAATAACTGATATTTATTGAGGACTCACTGTGTGCCTGATAAGAGTCTGAGTTTTTATATGTTCTCACTCACTTAGTTCCTACTGCAACCCCATTAATAATATAGGCACTCTAAATTAGAGGTAGGTAAATTAATCAAGTTGACTCAGCTTTTAGGCTAGTGCTACTTACATATTTTGCTCTTTCTGTAGCATGAGCTTAGATTTCTGGAAACAGTTCTGGCTAGTAGCTCACAGGAAAGGCATTCCAAACTGACTAGACTGGAGTCATGTCCTGGGGGTTGTTTTGGCACTGCCATATCAATCCTATATAATAAAAGAGTAATATGCAAATTAACCATCACTCCACCACATCCACAAGCCACGCCCACCAGCCAATCAGGAGCGAGTATGCAAATTAACCCAACCAAGATGGCTGCAGCCACGGAGAGAGCAGGATGGAGGCTTGGGTTTCCCCGGCGATGGAGGAAGCCAAGCTTTCCACACACCCTGGCCAGCCCAGGCCTCTGCTTAAGGCTACAAAGTTTCAATTATAGAAGATAAATAAATCCCAACAAAAATGGCAGCAGCCACGGAGCTTGAGAGAGCAGGAGGCTAGGGATGCCCGTGGTGATGGAGGAAGCCAAGCTTTCTGCACACCCTGGCCAGCCCAGGCCTCCACTTAAGGCTACAAAGTTTCAATTATTGAAGTTAAATAAATCCCAACAGAAATGTCTGCCGCCACGGAGTGAGCAGAAGGTTTGGCTCTGCTCCAGGCTACAAAGTTTCAATTGTAGAAGATAAAGAAATCCCAGATACCAGGACCTCTGCTTGGGTCGCTGGGGGGCATGGCCGGCTTGCAAACCACCACAGGCCCCTCACCCAGACTGCCCCACACCCCAAGGGAACCCCCACCCTGATCTGGGACACTCTTCAGGGCAAACCAGCTGGCCCCCACCCATGCACCAGGCCTCTATTCTATCTAATAAAAGAGTAATTTGCAGATTGATCATCACTCCAACACACAAGATGGCTGTCCTCATGTAGTCAAAGATGGCTGGCCCCATGTGGACACAAGATGGCCAGCAGGGGAGGGCGGTTGGGAGGGATCAGACCTGTGGGGGAGGGCAGTTGTGGGCAATCAGGCCAGCAGGGGAGGGCAGTTGGGAGGGACCAGGCCTTGCAAGGGAGGGCAGTTGGGGGCGATCAAGCCTGCTGGGGAGGGCAGTTGGGGTGACCAGGCTGGCAGAGGAGGGAAGTTAGGGGCAAACAGGCTGGCAGGGGAGGAGTTAGACATCAATCAGGCTGGCAAGAGAGTGGTTAGGGGGTGATCAGGCTGGCAGGCAGAAGCGGTTAGGGGCAATCAGGAAGGCAGGCAGGCGAGCAGTTGGGAGCCAGCAGTCCTGGATTATGAGAGGGATGTCCACTGGGATTGGGCCTAAATGGCCAGTCGGACATCCCTGGAGGGGTCCCAGATTGGAGAGGGTGCAGGCTGGGCTGAGGGCCACCCCCCCCCCAACACACACACACAGATTTCATGCACCGGGCCTCTAGTTACCAATAATAGTTTGGGGGAGGGACAATGATGAGGAGTGGGAACATGGCTTTATCATTGTCTGTGAAGAACTGAAACCAAAGCAAAATATAGGATAGATATTTGAGAAATGAGTAGAACTTGGATTTTGGCTGTTCATTGATTCATTCAGCAAATATTCATACTATGTGCCTGGCATCCATTCTGAGCCAAGGAGACACCAGGGTGAACCCAATAGATAAGGAAGGCCCTTCCTCTCTTTGAGATGACAGAGCCTCTTTTATGCAAAGTTACTTTTCACCCACAGTCTCTGGATTTTTAGTTGTCTGCTACAGAGAATATTTATTCTGTGTTTCAGCTACTTGTCTGGAATCTTCTCCTTATAAACAGGTTCATTTCTGAGGCATGGAAAGGGATTATACACACTCAGTCTGTAAGATCAGGGGAGCAGAAAGCACCTGCAGATTATTTAAACTCTGCACTAAGATATATAAGCATGACTTACATAGTTCTAGGCTCCAGCCCAAGAATGTGCTGATCATGCCCACAACTACCAAACTGCATAAAAACCCACATTAAAAGATTAATAACAGAGAAATTTTTAAAAAGTTATAGAGACAGAGCAGAAAGGTTTCTTGAATTAAATCACTTTTATCTAGGCTCATTCGCTTAAGGATGCAATCAACTCACTATTTCAGCACCTTGGGACCTTAGAAATGTATTTCAAGATTAATTATAAAGCAAATTATTTAAAATGAAAAAATATACTACTTTCCCATTACTCTTAACAACAGATTCTAGTTAATGAAGCCTTGAATCAGTTTAGTGGTTTGACTGCCACCTACTGTTCAGTTTTCAACACAACTCTCATCTTGCTTGATCAAGAGGTAAGAAAAACGCCTTGGGCAAACCATCTTTTAAAAAAGTATTTTATCATATGTGTTGTAATGTAATTATTTAAAAAATTTAAGAGATTAAGAAAATGTGATTGATTCTATTTCAAATTACTGTATTTGTCTTAGTAGGTTATGACAATCACATTGGTTAAAAATGTAAACTCTATCATGTTAAAAAATGCACACACACATACACACACACACACACACACACACACACACACACACACACACACACACACACACACACACGGCATGTCATTTAGTCCTGACAAGGTGTTATAGTTGAAATTTATTAAAATAGTCCACAAACACAAATGCATCAACTTGAAAATATCAGCTCATGAAGCTGGTGTCTGATATTTAAAACAGAAAAGAGATCTCTATCATCTACTTTTATGCTTACACGGCTTGTGTAGACTTCAAAAATGTAAGCACTGCTGTCTACATAAAGAGATCAAGTACTGTACATCCCCAGCTCTTTCAGAATAACCAGGCTTCTGGTAGAAATCTGTTCAGTTAACATTGTAGTCCCGAGATTCTGTTAAACGCTTAGAACTCAGAAGGCAGGATGAGTTAGTTCATTTCTCTCTCACATCTAAACTATTCAGTTTAGAGTAATAACTCATTTTCTGGCTGTTACAATGCTATTTACTGTGTAAATATAGAATCTTGGTGGAAACTATAAACGTGATCCTAAGATACAGTTTGAGTTACTTTATTTTTAAATTGAAACTTTTCAAGCCTTTGCACTAAATTAAGCATGTAAAGAAAAATTGTAAACTGTTAACATGTTTTTACTGGTACACTACATATATGTATATGCTTTTGTTTTTAAATGATTGTATTGTTTCATTCACACTTAAATCCAATTATATTTATTATGATTTTTAAAGCATAAGGAAAATCACCTAGAATATTTTGCCTTTATTAAAATGTGCTTCTTGCAAAATCTATGGTGCAGGTTTTAATATAAGATTGTCTCAAAAAATTCTAACATTTTAGAAATCTTTTCAGCTAACATTTCTTTTCTCTACCAGGGACAGGTATAAAGTAGTGGTAGTTTTACAAGACAGTATTGGTGAAAGATAACATAAATATCCTGTTTTATTTTTGCTATAATGGTATTTTTTTCTCATATGAAATAGAAATCTTAGATTTAAAAATCAGTATGGGTTCTGTCACTAGACCTCTCTCTCTATAGTTTTACAAATAAATGCACATATTTGAAAAGCTGTACATTATGGTGCCAATGATATAGATATAAAACAAAAGCTACCCATGTGGCTTTATTTACAGTGGCACTGATAGAATTTATAAAAACGATGATAAGATGATATTAAGCAACATGAGCAAGTTTGATCAAATATTAGTTTTATATGCCCCCTCCCCCCCACCTCAGTGATTCCATCCAATAACAATGACACCAATCCAAAGCCGAAAATAGTTTTACCTAAAATATTGGGGAAGAAACTGAAACAAATAAAATTCAGCTGACCTTTTAATAAATGTCTGTTTATTGATTTAAATTCCCTTTTTTCTTTTTCTGAGCAATGCTGACGAGGCCTGTTAGAATACAAGCATGTATAATAACTTGGACACAACCATTTTTATTTCTTTTGTGTGTCATTACTGAAAGATTGAGGCAAGCTTCACCTAAGTGTAGTGATGCAAAAATAATAGTATCCCAGCCTGGCTGCGCAAGAGCGGAGGCAAACAAGGGCTTCATATTAAAGCGCCTTCTAGGTAGCTGACATGACGCATCTAGTCAGATGTAAATAATGACAGACGGAAACTATCATGAGGTCTGTGAAGCATCAACATACTGCTATCATTTTCTCTCTAACCTTGCCTTGCTAGCAGCTCTCAGCCTTACAGGCTGAGAGATCATTTAAAAAGCAAATCCTAATGACTCTGCCCACTGTAACAACAGTCAGCAAGATTGGCATCAATTTAGCTCAGTTCAGAAACTCAGGACAGCAGCCACTGCTCACTTGTGACACCCTAAACTCCAGTTGTTTTCCACAAACTAGCCCCTGCCCCCAATGCCACCCCTTCCCTGTGGCTATTTCCATGTCTTGCAAAAAGATTCTCCTCTCTGATAGGAAAATGGTTCATCTCAACCCTTTGCTTGGCACTCTGTGTATTATCTCTTAGGCTGCACCTCTTTTTCTGGACTAGCTCATTTGGCACAAAATGCTTTAAGTGGTCCCCGCCCCTTTCTCATGTGGCACACATTGTTTTATGTATATTATGTACGCACAGGGTAACAGTGGGTAAAGAACATCCCAGTGTCTCTGTAGCTTAAGACTAACATGGTTATGGTTCAGATAAACACGTCTGTACATGGCTGCCATAATCAATGTGGAATGGCAGAACAATTTTGCAGATGCGGTCCCAGGAAGATTAAAAAAAAAAAAAAAGCTGTCTTGTCCGGATTCAATAGAATCTATTCACCAAGAAACCCGAGATAAAGCAGTTGCACGTTTTATTTGTTAAGACAGTGATGACTTTGCAAGCCGGTGGGAACTGAAGCTGATGTACAATAGGATAATAGCATTATCACTTTGCAAATCAGCATGTGGCTTTGCTTGGGTGCTGGCAGAAGGGCATGGGATTCTGAAAAAAAGGCAAGGAGATCAAACTGCCTGGCTGTGAGTGTAAATGTCTGGAGATAAATTGCCATGAATCTGCTTTTGCTTGGTTAAAAGACATTGCCTATGTGTGTTTTCACTGTTTTATAAGGGTCTGGCAGGGGAATATATGGTCCTGAGTACATGAGTGAGTGTGTGAGAAGGGGGTGTTAGGAAGCAGAAAAGAATAGGGAAGGCTCACAATAGCCCATCTCAATGGAAGGCTATTGATCTCATTTCACAACACTTTAATCTCCAACTAAACATCTTACTTACCTTGTGTAAAAAGAGATGCCAAGTTGAAATAAATAATAAACACAGTATTTTAAGGACTTTTGAATTTTGCATGGTAATAAATATTAATGCAGCCTGTGACTCCCAAAGAAAATAGAAGGCACTTAATTCTGTTGTTGATATCAGGTACTGTGCAGGTTGATTTCCCGAGGCGAACATGAAAAATGCACTATTTGGACTTAAATTTAGATTTAATAAATAACTAATTTAGGATCTTGTTCTGTATGCAAGGATATAATCACAAGGCATTCGTTTTTAAAAGGTTTCATTTATTCTTGTGAGTTTAATTATTGCAAGGAAACTGTGAGCAATTTGTTTTTTTACCAGTGTCTGATTTCTGAGAATGGTTATTAAATATTAAATGGATGCATAATTCAGGCAATTAAGAAAGTAATCACACAAAGTAATGTAATGGAAGTTAATTATTACTGCATAAGCAAATAGTTCATTAATGCTTCTAGTTGCTATGGCTGCATTCTTAATACATGCAGAACTGAAGCATGAATCCTCTGTGTATTCAAGGAGCTGGTAAGAAGAGTGATGCTACAGAGCAAGCACCACTAATGAAAACCAGAAGCAAATAAGGCCATATTGACCCCTGACTTGTCTAAATAAGGTGGGATCATCATTACTTAAGAGAGTTTTATCAAAACCATGATTGCACTAGCTGCTTATAATTTTGTTTTGTTTTGTTTTGTAACAAAAGTCCTGACTTAAAGGAAGGATAAACCAAAAGGAGCTGAGCTTGTTAAAATAAAAATCACCACTAGTACTTCCCTGATGTTTTCTTTGAAAATCAACTCTTTTGTTAAATAGCTGAAGTAATCATTTGTAACTTAAAAAGACTCCATAGGTGTGTTTTTTCATAAAAGCATTACAGCTGGTAAAATACCTTATTTTGTCCTGCTGCTCAGCCCCAAGTTAAAATTCTGACATTTCTTTACTAACACTATTTCCTGAAAGCATTAAGCTTTGTAAAGACTATTTTATGTTAATTCAACACATGTGGGTTCCCGTGCCCTCCTGAACAGGCCGGGCCAGGAGGAGACCAGCTCCTTTACTGGTTTAGTTTTTAACTACCCAGAACCGCCCAGGTCACCTGCCTCATCTTGTCATAGGATTTTACGGACAATGGCAATTCTGTTAGGCCAAGTTGCTCTTCCACCATTTCGATTTAGGCATTAACTCGCCACACTCCTGAGAGCTCTTGCTTATCTACTTACAATGCCATTGCTAAGCTCTACCCACCACCTCTCAGGCTGGGGGCTGTGTTAGGTGGGTAAAATGGGAAACAAGGAGATAGTTCTAATCATTCAAGGATGGTCTCCTCTCTGTTCCTAATGCTTGACTAGCCACCAAGGGAAATAGGAAAGATGCACAAAACAGACTCAATATCTGCTCCAAGAAAACAACTTACAGGCCCCTTAGAAGAGTGGCTCTTTTCATCTGTCTGGGAGCATCACGGAGCTCTTGGACACTCTGATGGCTTGGGCATTTACAGAAAAATTTGCGTTCAGTTTTAGAGGGTTCATGGTCTCCCTGATCCTACCCATGGATCTCAGATTTAAGACTCTCTGCTTAAGACCAATGTCTTCAAACATACTGAATCACATTTAGGAGATAACCTGTTTGGCTTTTTGGTATATGGACTGGTTATACAGCAGAGGGGCAGGTGGGGCCTGAAGTAGTTTGGAGAAGGCTTTATGAAACAAATTAGCCCTGAGCTTGATTTGGAAGGATGGATGGTATTTTGAAGCCAAGTCAGAGTATTTTGTGTGGAACAGCATGAACCAAAGAGGAAAAGTAAGACTTCCTTTATTTATTCATTAATACATTCATTCACTTAAAACATATCAAACACCTACTGAATTATACAATAAAGGTGAGGCATAGTTTCCTAACCTCAAATAATTTACAGTCTATAAAATAGAACCCAACAAGCATATAAATAACTGTCACTAGGAAAATGTAATTGTTCTCAGCAAAATCTAAAGGACTGTAGGAAAAGGATGAATTCAGCCAGGGGATTTCAAAATGCTTGATGTAGGGGCCATGTTTCAGGGGCATTATTGCAAGGAATGTGTGCAATAATATGGGCATATTATTGCCTTTGGTTTGGATGTCACACCTCAAACAGAGGAGGGCAGCAGTCTGGGGAGTTAGGTAGGTGGGAAAATGTGTGTTTGGAAAACATGTGTAGCTTGACTTCAGCACAGGTTGTGAGTAGAGAAAGCTTTTTAAAAGGTGAATGAGGGTCAGGTCATGGATGCTCTTAAGAGAGTTTGAGTAAATCATGGCTTATCACAGATCTTCCTTAATGTGGTGCTTTAGGAGGGTATACCTTGCTACAGGGCTCAGTTGGAGTGGAGTGGCCTTAGCAGTGGGGAGACCGCACAGGCTTCTGCAATAATGTATAAAAGGACCCCTGAGCGACTCTTGTTGGGGTGTGTGTGAGGGAATCACTTGGTGAACAAGAGAGGGTGGGTAGTTAATGGGGAGCATGGAAATTTCTCATTCAGATACACCTGCTGGGGCAGAGATGGAGCATGACTCATGAGAAGCTTTTCAAAAAAAGACACCACTTTACTTCCCAGGAAAGAAGCAGCATGTCATGACGATGGACTTCCATGGTGCCTCTGCCTCTCTCTTTTGAAAAAGCCTCTCAATGCGCTCCTTGCTTCAGGACAGGATGTGCCGGCGAACTGTGCTTTTATTCCCCACAACACAGTTTAGTATCTCCTTGCTCAGGGCAGGCTTCACCACACAGTACCTGGTGCGTACGTCCCAAATAATTTCCATAAATCTTTGACCTTTAAGTAAAACTCTGTTGAGGGTCAAGGCCATTTCCTTGAGTGGGGCTTGAAGCTTTCAGAATATTGGCAATCTCTCATTTAGGAACAAGCTGCTCTTTCTATTTCTTTCTCTTTTTTTTGAAGTGGAATCTCCTACAATGACCTAATTTTTGAAGTAGAATCTCCTACAAGAACCTAATCTCCATGAATATGAGAAATTGGAAAGATATCATTATTTGTTTTAGTTTGCAGATGAGACTCGGAGGAGAGAAAATGCCTAGCTTAAGATAACATAGCTAGCAAAAGATGACCCCAAGATGAAAACTTTCTACCTCAAAGGGTACTGATGTTCAAGGCAACACTGATTGAAAGGTAGCAGGGCCTCTATTTTCTCTACCCTGGGCCTTAGAATTTATTCCAGGAGCTTTAATTCTAACATTTATAGTCTAAACTCAAGTCAGAGTCAGGCTGGAGATAGGAAAGTTTGAGTTTAGCCTTCATTTTAGGGAAAACTTAATTTCCCACTCAGCATTAGATTCATTTTTTAATCTTACAGAGATTGTGGCAAGCTTGTATCCCAACTCTGCTGAAGTTCTTTTCAAACTCTAAGTCAAATATCATTTCTTCAGTGTTCCTCTACTTGGGAACAAACCTTTCATTCCCTTCCAAGTCGCTGGCGACATTAAATGTCAGCACTTACCCAGAATACAAATGGGCACTTTGCTTGCTCATCTGTGCATCCAAATCCACTGAAAGCCTCAAGGCCAGTGGTTTGTTAAACTAACTAGAAGTTTCCAGAGTCCCAGAGGACCTCAGATTTTAGCTGCTTCTTCATCACCGATGAGGTGACATGTTATCAGTTTATAGAATTTTGCTGTCATGTTCAATGTTGTTACGTCTGATGCCATAAAACTCTCCTTAAATACATGCTGAATTGGCTGCTAACCAGTTCCTTTCACTTCACATTTCTAAATCTCTAAACCCTAAAAAATCCAGCAGCCGCAACCCAGGCTGAGGATGTGTGTGTTGGACCCTAAGCTGTTATAATGGACCTTTATGATGTCTCTTTAGGACTATGCCCGATTCTCTTTTGGCAGTCCTCATTGTGATGGGGATGGCAGGTGAGGGGAAGGGTTGAAAGGAAAATCCCCATCTCGGGTGAACTCAGGGCTGGCCTGCACAGCTCTCATTAGACAGCGTCTAAGCTGCCAGAGCCCGGCTCAGCTCTCACACTGGAGCGCTCACGTTAACCCTCCACAGCACCACAGTGGGAGAAAAACATGCCTTATGGGGACTAATGACTAATTCCCTACATCATGTCTAATGTATCCCAGGGTGCTAACTTCAGCACACCTGCCTCCACCGCTGGTAAGGTAATGAGAGCACTTGTGAGTTACTGGTCACTGACAACATTTATAATGCTCTTCAGCCTCAGTTATTGCCTAGGTCAGTGTGCCGTGTTCACTCTGAGTGGGTGAACTCTGTCTCCCTGGGAGCCCCGTTTTATGGGCAGTTGGTTGGGGAAGTGGCTCAAAACCCTTTATAAATGAGGTGGATGCATTTGGAAAGGTTCTAGGTGTCCCGTGATACTCTGTTAAATTTTGTTACTAATTACATCATCAAGAAGTAATTATAGCACTCTAAGGCCAGAGATTTTAAAATCATAACCATCCAGAAAATTCAGCCCATAAAAAAGGTATGCGTTGGCCTGGATAACGGATGACTGAGGGAAAGTGTAGGGGCAGCATGGAACAGGGAGCTGGAAAACCCAGTTTCCTTGATTTCAGTTAGCACCTAAATGTATTCATAGCTGTCACCTTCCAGCCTGTGCCATAGAATCTGAGTGCAGCTGCCTTAGGGACACACTTCTCAATGTTAGAGAATCAGAAATTACCGAATTCACTGAGGAATGTATCTAGAATAATTATTTTATTTATTCTTTCTTAAGTCAATCTATTATTTTTTTTTTTGGTGAGTTCTTAGAAATCAGCTGACATTCAATTTAAAATGAGAAAAGAAATGCAAACTTCCTGTGATCAGCATTTCAAGATAATGTTGGGTTGTTTGACATCAAGTGGGCAAAGAGACATACAATGCAGTGAGGCACAAGTGTGCCTGGACTCTCTTCAGAAGAGCTCTTTAGAATTAGCCTCTTAATCCTATCTCTACCCCACTTTGCATGTCTGCCATGAATGAGCTACAGTGAAGAGCTTGCTGCCTCCTTCCCTGAAAGCCGCTCCAGTGGAGTGGGTAAGAATAGGGACTCTGGAGTCAGAATCTCTTGGTTTGCTTTCTGGCTCCTCCAGATTAATCTTATGTATTTCTTAGGAGAGCAGTAGTTGCTGTCACAAATAAACCCCAAATTATCAGTGCTTTGACATAATGGAAGTTTATTTCTCACCCATGTAACAATCCAAGGCTCATGCTCCTGGTAAGCAGGCTTCCATGTTGTGATTCAGAGGTGCGGCTCCTTCATCTTGGTTCATGCATCTCCTAGAACCTCAGCATCTTCTGCATGCAACCAACAATAAGTAGAGTGTGTGGAGAAGGACAGGAAGTACCCAACAGGCATAATCATGATTGCTATCTCACACTACTCTAATTAAAATAACTAGCCAAACAATATATCATAAGGCTTGTGTTTGTTTTCTGAACAAAGAGACCCTATTTGATGGGTTGTAAAACTACTCAGTGTGACAGTCAGACAGTCCCTGATGGACGTGGAGCCTGCGGGTAAAATCGTGTTCCCTGCCCCACTCCTGCTGCATGTTCTACACACAGAAGGAGGAAAACATTCAAATTTCCAATGACAGAATAGCTCATCCTTTCATGTTATTTTTTGGTATTTATTTCTATGCCATTTCCATTAAAAAACTATAGGCAGCTTTTGACTTTCAATCTAAGTCTATATGTACTTAAGATTCAAAAGGGCATTTTCAACCATTGGTGTGAGTCAGTTCTATTTTATAGAACTGCTTCATGAATAGCAACCAATTCAGTAAGGTCAGTTTTCCTTGCTGCTGAGTTCCTCTTTCAGAGTGCAGAAAAACTCCATGGTCGCCAACAAGAATACTGAGAAAGTAAAAAGAAGTTAATGAGGTTAATTGAGATACAATTTTATACACTGGGGAGGGGGGGTATGCTGCTTATTAGAGTGTCACTCTTTCTAAAAGGTTGCTTACTTTTATACAATTCCATAAACCAAATCCAAGCTAGGCAAGATCACACCACACCTGACCCAACCCAACCCAGCTTGGTTGGAAACAAATCTTGCACAATCTGAAGCCAGGGATGTGTCTTAGAACCATACTCTGGAAATTAGCATCAGTGGAAGACATGGACACTGCACCGCCCTGGTGTCACATTCTGTGCAAAATGACAGTTCTGATGTACTAGTTGCATTTGAGTCATAGAAACCTCCCCGCTGAGTCTCAGACTTCGGGGTAGAGGAAGGCTGCTGCTGCAGAGAAGCACTCAGTGTGATGGTCCTATGTTAGTAATGTGTGTGCAAGGGTGGTTTGCCAGAATTCAGTGCTGGCCCATGTAAAACACATTTTTATCTGACTTTCTAAAGCCACATTTGGTGTTCCATTAGCAGTGTGTAGGAGGCCCGAGTGTCCTCTGCATTACGCTAATTGTTTAAGCATGACAGGTTATTACTTCAGTCAGAAGGGTAATGTAGATTGGGGTGGGGAGAAGTAGGACACAAACACAATTTTCTAGTTTTTGAGAAGCAATTATAAATAGATGAGAAGCCATAAAAATATTACACATGGGATAGCTTATCAGTAGGGCTGAAAAGGCAGCTGGAGCCCGTGCAGCCAAGAGGAGGAATGGTTCAAAGCTGACAAGCATACAGTGATGATTTAAAAATAGCAATGGTAATTCTGCAGCAAAACAGAACAATGAGACCAAGAGTCACCGTGCTCAAAAAAGACATTGGCCCAACACAATGCTCTTTCATGGGTAAGCTATTTTCATAGCAAACCCAAATTTCAAAATGTCAGCCTGATAAATAGAGGAGATCTGAAAGGATAAAGTCAAGGTGTTTTGTGTTAATACTTAAAAAAGAAACTTACTCTTGTTTTGAACAATCTTTTTAAGCTTTAAGGAAAGAGGATGTTGTGCTTTGTAAAGAGATCAAGTTATATCTTGTCTAGATGCTATTTTAATATAAACAAGCATTAAGTAGGTTTGGATCATATTATGAGGCTCGTTTTCCCCTCTACAATAGAACTAATATTGGTTAGAATTTGATAACCATGAAGAGCTATGAAAGTTAAAATATAATGTTTTACTCTAATTTCCACTTTCTCTGAATGTAAGTGTTATCTTGGTGTGGTAAGATTAGATAGGGTCTACTAGTATCTGGTACAATATATGCCAACTTGGCAGGGTGGTGAGAAGCATAGGCTTTAGAGTTATACCTTCCTATGTTTGAGAACCATTGCCATTTATTGGCAGGTAAACATTGGATAATAATTAATATATCTGAGGTTCCCTTTTCTCATTTCTAAAATGGAGTAATTAACATATACTACATAGGGTAATTTTGAGGCCTAAATTGATGAATGCAAAGCATGTTGTGTGAGCAAAATAAATAATGGCCACTATTATGGTAAGTTTTACTGCCATTGCCTATAATCTTGAGCGGGCTGTGTGATATTTGGCAAGTCTCTTGATCTCTTCGACTCTTGAATCTTTCCAAGGATTGGGCTAGGTAGCTTTGAGCTCCCTTGAAGTCTTAGGATCTGATAATATATATAGATGTCGATATAGGTTTAGATATACAGTTCTTCTTTATAGAAATCTCTTGGTAGCTTAAATCAGAGGTCTAAGCAAGGTTTTCTAAGAACAGTGTGTCTCTTAGAAATTAGGAATTTTCATCCGAAGTGTTCCTCTTGATAGGCAAAGATCCTCTGAAATCCAAATTCCATATCTGAGGTTAGAAATAAAACCATAATTGATTTTAGGGTCTAGGCAAATTGGCAGAGCTGGTAAGGGCAGTTTAACTTTATATGCCAGTTCTATCTTGGAGGTACATTCTTATTTACTAATTATTTAAAAATAAAGGAAAGATGTTTCAGGTTCCATCTCCTTCTGCACTGATCCTAAGTGGAAACCCTACCTGGAATGAAACGGGACCCAGAGAGCAGCAGAGTGCAGTCCTATCTTGGTCTCCTCAGCATTGTCATTGGCTCCGTGATGAGAGAGAGAAAAGCCATTCATAAAGTTTTCAGTGAATTAAAAAGTGGCACAGCTGCCAGAGTTCAGGGCCCATTTCCAACTAGATTTTGACACTGATTATGCATGCCTGCCTTTGCTATTGAGTCATTCCAGTCAATGGGATTACAATGGGGAGCACAGAGAGAAAATGGTACACAGAAGCACAAAGAAAATAGTAAAAGGAAATGCTTAAGAAAAGCTACACTAGTGTGGGGCACTTGGGTTGAAGGGTCAGGTTGGGATCCCCTATCAAGGGGATAATGGGATCGTCAGACCACCCCCCTTGCCAAATCCTGCAGTTGTTACAGAAGACCCAAGATCAGTTTTCTGTTTTTCACCTTCCCATCCTCATTTGTGTTGAGATAGTATTACTGATATTTAGAAATTGTTTTGTTTCAAAGATCTTAAAATATTAAATTCATGAGGATGTGGAAGGCAGAGATTTAAGCACTCATTCATTCTAATAATAACATATTACTTTTATATACTACTTAATGCTTTTCTATATATTTTATCTGCCTGGGCCCTTACAAATATGCTATGATATTATATCCACTGTATCAGTTGGATGTATTTGATTTCAAGTAAAAGAAAACGGGGGGCAGGGGGACGAGGGCAAGTGCCGGGAGGAAGGGGAGGCTGGTGGGGAGGTCAGTGGGGGGAAAAAGGAGACATATGTACGACTATTTGTAATACCTTAAACAATAAAATTAAAAAAGAAAACTCAAAATGTCTTTAACAATAAGTAAATTCATTCTTTTAGTTCAGGTCTGTGGGCAGATTCCAGAATTGGTTGATTCCGTGGCTCAACATTGTCATGAGGAACCCCAGTTATTTCTATCAAACTGCTATCATTGTTGTTGCCTACCTCTGCAGGCTGGTAGGAAGGTGGCTGCAGCAGTTCAAGGCATCACAGCAGAGCCCAAATATTGCCAGAGGAAAATGAAGGTCATTTCTCCCCCATAGTTCTCTCTCTTAGGAGTGAGAAGTTTTGTCAAAAAACTGTCTTACAAACTTCCCTTCATGGCTCATTGGCCAGAGTTGCACTGCATGCACTTCATGAACTACTCATTGGCAAGAGGAATGGGATGACTTTTAGACTCACCAGGCCTATTCCTAAGGCTGGGACTGGACTCAGGGTGCCCTGAGGCACATGACTGTATGGGAGGGAGATGGGGGAATACCAGCACAGAATGAGATTTATGTTAAAAAGGAAGAAGTGGGGAAGGGACACAGGTAACTCATATATTTACCCAATATATGGATAAAAGGACACTGAGATTCAGAATGGTAAAGGGATTGATTGCCTAAACAGTAGAAGAGCCATGATTGATAAAAACTGTTTTTTATAAAGTATGTGTAGAATATTCACAGAACATAGAATGTTCTGGCTAGAAGAGACAATAAGGTCATCAAGTCCTTGATCTATCCTGGCACTCTGTGAGCATGGACCTTGGTTTTCCTAGCTCCTCAGTGAAAAGACCTTCCTAATGATACCTCTGAACTGAGCTTACCCCAAAGTCTGTTGATCTTCTCTTTGAAAGGCAATGTGTGCATGTCCTATAAAAATTCTGTATGGGAGAGAGGGAGCCAGGAGAGCTCCCAGTCTCTGAGGTTTTTCCTAGTCCTGAGGAAGAAGAGTGTGGGAGGGGCAAAAAAGGACCAAAGCTTGTTTCTAGCTGAATGTCTTCTATGAGAACCGGGGATGGGAATAGATCCCCCCACTTACGCTGGGCAACCTTCTCATTCACCTATGTCCACCTCGGGAGTTCCCTGTGATGTTCTTCTCTCTTCTCTATTCTTTATAGTTCTCTCTTTTACTGTACCCCCTGACCAAAGTTCTGCTTCTTTTTCCTATTATCACTAAGTCCAGGCATTGAGTTCCATGTGTTTCTACCTTAATAAACCCAGAGTAGGAGCTGGGAATCATTTTCAGGTTCTGCAAGTAGAAGAAGGTAAAAAACTGGCATTGCCTCTTCCAGCCTCAGAATAAAGCATCTTCAAGATAAGTAAACCTTTCTCTTGCAAAAATTAACCAACTGTACAGAGCATAATTCTGGCGTGTTAGTATGCTAGCTGAGTCTTTGTCTCTTTGCTGAACCTTATCAAATATTCCTAAGATTGTCTACCTTTTAGCATAATTGTAGACATCTTAATGCTTTAAAAAAAGGCCCTTTCCCTCCCTTATCAAAGACATTTTTATCCAAACTTGGCAGGGGCAGGATGGGTATGCTCATTAATACCAGGCCTGCTGCACACTGTTAGGTGTTAGGACTGTAGGCCACAAACTCTCCCTGGCTGGACCACCAATCATTTTCTCTTAGTTCTTGGGTCTCTCTCTCTCCATGATTCAAAGTCTGAGTGTCAGTGTCTGTGTGGCTAATATGAGTCAAATGTCCTTGCTTTGGTGTGCTTGTGTGGAGGGGTTAGGGGATGAGAGGGTGAGGGAGGAGGACATTCCTACTTCAGTTTTTCTCCTGGAAGTGGGTGTCCTATCTCCCACTAAGACTAATCCAATGTAGAATTTAGATGTTATGGGTTCAAAGGTTAGGCAGACAACAAATGACTGGTGTCCATGACATGGGGACATGAATTGCCTGAGTTTCTAGAGTGGAGAAAAGGCTCAGACCCAACAGAACAGAAAAATCAAGTTAAAGATAATCTACTAGTTAGCGAGCAAATAAAATAATCAAATGCTTCTTAGAACCACTTATGGAAATGGTTCTCAGATCTTCAGGTGTGTTACAAATAGTAAAAATGCCAATTCTAAACTTCACCCCAGACATATTGAATGCTGCACCTGTGGAGGTAGGGAGCAGGAATCCACACTTTTCATAAACTCTGTGTATAATTATGATGAATTGGGATTGTAGAACTCCTCTGAGAACTTCTACAGTCCTCGACTGCTATGTACAGCCTGGGAGAAGTGATTAACATAACAATAAAATAGCTAAATTTAAGTAGAGCTTTCTATGTTAGGTATTTTATCCAGGTTATCTCATTTTAACGTAGCAATAGCCCTAGCAGTTGGTACTATTTTGCCCATTTTACAGATAAGCTCAGAGATATTGAGTAACTTGCCTAAGATCACAAAGTTGGTAAGTAGTGGGTCCAGAATTTATAACCCACACTGATTCCAAGCTCTTAAGCAGAGGGCTCCCTGGTAAGGACAGAGAATCCAGTGTAGACAGCACCTGGGAAGGCACATGGGCATTATTTAATTATTGTCAGCTGAACCCAAGGCGACAGGCAAAGCCATGCCCTGGAAACATGCCTTGCCAAAAGAGCAAGGGTGTTGTCAGCTTGACCTTCATTTCAGCCCGTGGTGTGGGGAAGTAATTTTGATATCTAAACCCAGCCTAGCACCAGGAATGCTCAGGGCCTACTCAAGAATGCAAATAATCTCCTTTTGTCTTGACCTTTTGGTGAAACTTCCTGGTATTTGGGATATAAAATAAACTCTCTGGATTGGCTCTGGGTCACTGTCCCTGTCTCTCCATCAGAAGAGGACAGTGGTCCCACCTGGTCCCAGTTTTTTCCTTCTATCTCTGTGTATTGTCTCTTTTATTTCTCAATCCCCAGCTGCCCCTACTCAGGAACTGGACCCGCTCTCCTAGCCGCGCTGGACATGGAAAGAGAGAAATACCTACAATCCAGATACTGAAGTTTTTCAGCCCCGGGTCTTATTGAGGTTTGTGGATCCTGGGGATTGGTCCTATGGAGAATGCAGAGCAAGAAAGATGATTATCACACCCAAAGAGGACATGAAACTTGAAGATAGAAACTAATCCTATATAATAAAAGGATAATACGCAAATGGACCCTAACAGCGGAACAACTGGGAACAACCGGTTGCTATGATGTGCGCTGATCACCAGGGGGCAGTTGCTCATTGCAGGAGCTGCCCCCTGGTGGTCAGTGTGCTTCCACAGGGGGAGCACTGCTCAGCCAGAAGCTGGCTCATGGCTGGCCAGCACAGCGGTGGTGGAGGGGAGCAGGCCTAAGCCAGGGAGTGGGCCTAAGCTGGCAGGTGGACATCCCCTGAGAGGTCCTAGGGAGCAAGAGGGCACAGGTTGGGATGAGGGACCCCCCCCCCCGCCCTGGGGGGAAGGATTTTCATGCACCGGGCCTCTGGTATAATTATAATGGCTAATATCTACCTTAATGTCTTTTAACATTCTAAAATTTGGTCCAAAAACCTCAAAACAGAAAAAAAGAGAGGGTGAGGCAGGGTGGGGAATAGATTTTGTATGACACTAGCTAAAATTGTATGGTCTTGATTTCCCTATTTTTATGGGAGTAAAATTAGCTAAGATTCTTAGACTCCATCCCAGGTCAACTAATAGAAATCCTCAGATAACTGGATTTATTTTTCCTGCTTTTAACCAGGGGTGGCAGGTGGGAAAAGACAAATGATAACCAAAGAGAATTTTGTCTTTAAAAATTTCTTCTGAGGGCCTGTGCTGTGGGGTGGGAGCAGGCAGGGAGAGGTCAATGAGGGAAAAAGGAGACATATGTAATACTTTCAACAATAAAGAATTTAAATAAAAATTAAAACTTAAATCATCTTTTAGGGCATGTTTTCAGACTGGTACACTTGGAGCCCAATTCCTATGTGTTCACATGCTGTCCAGTGAGACCTAACATTTGGAAAGATGGCACCACTGCCCTATAAATCACATGCCATGAAACACATGTTTGTGCACCATGCTGAACTTGTTAAGGAATGAAGATAGCTTGAAACACAAATGTTTAACTTTAGTTGGCCAGAGAATTCAGTTAACCAGAGAATCCCCTTTTAGAAAATACAGCACTTTCCCCAATCGTCCTTAATATATTGTAGTTTCAGTATCTGGTAGGAGGGCGGTGTAGGAGGGTCTTAGTAGGGATGGGGAGATGGGGAGAGGTCAGCCTCTGTAATGATACACTCTTGAACAGAAAGGAGTAACCAAGTGTTTCTCATACAACAAAATATATCAGTTACCTTAATGAGTTTGAAGTCAACATAATACTAAAAACCAGAATAGTTTCAGAAAAAGAAGAGTAGCTTCCTGCCCGTCTGAGTAGTGGGTCTCATCAGGAGGCAGAAAGATGTACAAAAGTCTTTCTGTGTCCATGATCCTTTGATCCTTTATTTTTATAGGAGATAAGACAGTAATTTTTCAACCAACCCACAGAAAGATTCCTAAGAGAAGCCCAGAAACCACCCTGGATTACAGTGAATTTATAAAGCTGGCAGAAAGCATATATAAAGGTGATTTCTTTCACCTTATTGTAGATACAGCTTTCCATTAAAAAATCACTTAACCAAATATTTTCTATCCCATATCCTTATGAAGTGTGAGGGAGAGATATTGTGAGTATTGTTTCACTGATGGGGAATACAGGGGTGTGTCTACCTGGCCTGCTCAGCTGGGATCAGAGGCGGGTCAGAGGAGGAACTTCAAGGTCCGGTGCTGCTCCCCACCGCCTCTCCTCCACTCACTTAACCTTTCATTAACCATCTGTCATTAGCAATGTAGCCTCAAACTATTTTCTGCTTGAAGTCCCATCCCAACCTCATCCTGACTATAAGTAATATCCTCCTGGTCAAGAAAAACTGATATTGAAAAGATGATTTATCGGTCACAAAAAAATGATTAGCCACATTTTGTAAAAAACAAAAAATATATCTGAAAACAAGTAATTTCACTGTAAAAATACTAGTAGACTCCCTACTTGAAGGGAGGGAGATAAGAAAGAAGGGCAGCTGTGGAATTTTCATGGATGTTTTCACGTGCAGGTGTCTTCCTTTTTCAAGGCAACTAGCCCTTGGTATGTCTCAGAGCATCCACTGGATTTTACCAACTTTCTCAGTGGGAGTTTTTGAGATGTGGGAGAGAAAGAGACTTACTGACCTTTAAAAAGCGGCTGATCCATTTGTAATCTCTACTGTCGACTTTGCAGTTGCTTCAATATTTCAGTGGTGGTTTTTAATAGGAACGAGGTTCAGGAGCCACACATTTTCCTTCTGCTTGACCATTGGGAATTACCATATTTGACCATGTGGGAGGTATTATAAATGCTCTTTAGTGTCCCTTTACTACCGGGCAATCAAATAATAGAGTTTGCTTTGAGGAAGGCAAAAAATGGTAGCAGTGTAGGAGCTAGTTGATGTGAAACAAAAGAGCCAGTGAAAAATTAATTTTCCTGCAGAGTTGAAATAGACGAGTGAGTCTGTGGACTCATGGCCTGTTACAATGCACACGTGGCGGGCTTTCATTTTTGAAGGGACAGATGACAGGCAATATTGGGATAAAGGTTGTTCATGTCCTCTCGGCTAGGATAAATTTCCCATATTGGAAAATCCTGAAAAATAAAACAAAACTGTTTTTCTTTAAAGGTTACTTTTAGTGTGCTGGTTTCAATGAAATAACATTCGGCTTCCGTGGTGGCCCAGAAGTGAAAATGGGACAGCGAAAAGGAGCTGTTCATGACAGGGGCCTCCTGGCCCTCCAGCCATCTGGAGAAGGACCCCTGGAGGATTCCAGGTGACCTAGCCATTGCTTTTGAATAACTGCAAAGAATACATCAGAAAAAAAAAAAACACCTTAAGAAATACCTAGAACTAGGGTGGTGGGAGTTTGTAATCATCCAGGGAGATATGATCAGAGCTTTGCCCAAAGAGCAGAGATGAAGGGAAATAGAAAATTGCAGGAATGTACAGTTGGCAGTATTTGAAAAGAGATCAAAATGTAGAGTGAAGGGGTGTGGAAGAGGTAACATTAATTTGGGGATTTTAAATTTTTTAATTTGAAAGTCTACAATTGGACAGCATTGCCCAGTGTGGTGGGTAAACAAAGATGAATTTGGTGCTTATTAGCAATTATGATTCACTTTGAGCCAGTCTGGGAAATAAAATGGCACATACCCCTGAGCCAATGAGGACAAAAAGCGGCCAGAAAGATCTATGTATGTGTCATCTACGTCTGTTTCTAGAGCTACTTGTGGTTCTTGCCGAGCGGCTTATTTACAGAGTACAAGAAGTAGGATATAAAGCCATACCAAGCCACAGATAGAATTAAGTAGTCTAGCCTATTTTGAAATGTTTCCCATATGATGTAGTAAAGCCACAAAAAACGTAGTGAAAAGGAATAGGCAAAGTATATTGGTCAACCAAATGTTATTGAATGTATTGAGCCAGTGGCTAATCATATTAGAAGATGGCGGGGGGTGGGGGGGGACGGACTTCAATGCATAAATGCCTTCTGAAAATTATATTATTTTGAGTTCAAGCTATTTTTTATTTTAATTTAAAAAATTTTTTATTGTTTAAAGTATTACATATAGTAGTACATATATCTCCTTTTTTCCCCCCATTGACCTTCCCCCTGTCGCATGCCCCTTCCCCTGCCCCCTGTCGCATGCCCCTTCCTCCTATCCCCCCACCGGTGTCTTGTGTCCATTGGTGTGCTTATATGCATGCATACAAGTCCTTTGCTTGATCTCTTTCCCACCTTCCCCAACACTCCCAGCCTTCCCACTGTAATCTGACAGTCTGTTCAGTGCTTTACTGCCTCTGTATCTATTTTTTTGTTCATCAGGTTATAATGTTCTTTATTTTCCATAAATGAGTGAGATCATGTGGTATTTTTCTTTCATTGCCTGGCTTATTTCACTTAACATAATGCTCTCCAGGTCCATCCATGCTGCTGCAGATGGCAAAAGTTCCTTCTTTTTTTATAGCAGTGTAGTATTCCATTGTGTAGATGTACCACAGTTTTCTAATCCACTCATGTGCTGATGGGCATTTAGGCTGTTTCCAAATCTTAGCTATGGTGAATTGTGCTGCTATGAATATAGGGGTGCATATATCTTTTCTGATTCCTGTTTCTAGTTTCTTGGGATATATTCCTAGAAGTGGGATTACTGGGTCAAATGGGAGTTCCATTTTTAGTGTTTTGAGGAAATTCCATCCTGTTCTCCACAGTGGCTACACCAGTCTGCATTCCCACCAGCAGTGCATGAGGGTTCCTTTTTCTCCGAATCCTCGCCAGCACTTGTCATTTGTAGATGTGTTGATGATTGCCATTCTGACAGGTGTGAGATGGTACCGCATTGTTGTTTTGATTTGTATCTCTCAGATAATTAGTGACTGTGAGCATGTTTTCATGTGTCTCTTGGCCTTCCTTCTGTCTTTTTTCAAAAGATTTTAATTTAGGTCCGTTGCCCATTTTTTTATTGGATCATTTATCTTCCTTTTATTAAGTTGTATACGTTCCCTGTAGATGTTGGAGATTAAACCTTTATCAGTGATAACATTTGCAAATATGTTCTCCCATACAGTGGGGTTTCTTGTTGTTTTGTTAATGGTTTCTTTTGCTGTGCAAAAGCTTTTTATTTTGATGTAGTCCCATTTGTTTATTTTCTCTTTAGCTTCCATTGCCCTAGGAGCGGTATTGGTGAAGAAATTGCTTCTGCATATGTCTGAGATTTCTCTGCCTGTGGATTCCTCTAGTATTTTTATGGTATCCCATCTTATGTTTAAGTCCTGTATCCAGTTTGAGTTTATTTTTGTGTATGGTGAAAGTTGGTGGTCTAGTTTCATTTTTTTGCATGTATCTGTCCAATTTTCCCAACACCATTTTTTGAAGAGACTGTCTTGACTCCATTGTATGTTCATGCCTCCTTTGTCAAATATTAATTGAGCATAGTGGTTTGGGTCGATATCTGGGTTCTCTATTCTATTCCATTGGTCTATATATCTGTTCTTGTGCCAGTACCAGGCTGTTTTGAGAACAGTGGCTTTGTAATACAGCTTGAAATCTGGTATTGAGATCCCACCTACTTTGTTCTTTCTCAGGATTGCTGTGGCTATTTGGGGTCTTTTTATTATTCCAGATGACTTTTTAAAAATTTCTTTATTGATTAAGGTATCCCATATTTGTGCTCATCCCCCCATTCCCCTCCCGAACCCTTCCCCACCCCCCTGTTGTCTGTGACCACTGGTTAGGATTATATGCATGCATACAAATCCTTTGGTTGATTTTCCCCCTTACCCCCACCCTCCCCTACCTTCCCTGAGGTTTGACAGTCTGATCGATGCTTCCCTGTCTCCAGGTCTGTTTTTGTTCATCAGTTTATGTTGTTCATTATTTCCCCTAGATGAGTGAGATCATGCGATACTAGAAATATACTTATAGGAACCGAAAATGGGACAAGTGATAATGGTTATGCTGAGAGGCAAATGAATCAGTCTGTAGTGAGTTTCTTTCTGGGCCAAGTTTCTTCCTTTGAGTCCCAATTCCAATGTCAAACAGTTCCTTATGTGTACATGTCAGCAATAATATTTCAGTTCTGGATGGTGGACAAATGGTGGTAATGCAGGTCTGACCCTCTCTGGTTTGGTCCTGGGCAACCTGCAGCGATGCACAGCTGCTGACTGCTAGTATAGCAAGGAGTCGTCAGCATCTTCCATCTCTGGACTGTTTCTCTTCTGTCTTCATGGCTGGAGCAATTCCTCTCTGTTGCAGGAATCCATCTTGGAGTTGTTTTCTGAAAATATACAAACATATTCTCGACCAAAAGTTAATAAAGGAATCTTTTCTATAAATTTGAGTTGGGATCCTTTTTCATTTTTTGCCCAAATGACTTTCCTTTGGCTTGTTTTGACACCATGTGTGTTTTTCATGGGTGTCTTGCTGTTAGCATTACAAATGAAAGTTAATTTTCTAAAGTAAAAATTTTCTAGATGTAATTTACTTACATAATATTTTTCCTTACTTGATATTCTTCTACTGTCCCCCCCTTTTTTTGATTTAAATATTAGGAGGCTTTTGGAAATTTTATAATGTAGTCTTGATAGCTTTTAATTTTTAATTTTTTGCACTAAAATATGACTGCTTTAGGTTCATTACACGTTACGCAATTTTACCATGAGATGAACTACCAATAAAAATTTTAGTTAACACTTTAGGAACAGCTTTTTGTCCAGTACCATTAATTTTTCTAGAATATTTGCTTATTTCAATTAGTCAATTTAAATTAGTCTGAGAACTTGACTACTATTTTACTGTCAAATTTAATACTCTATCAACAATCTTATTTTACCCTGTAAATATTAGTGGGAAGGATTATTTGCCTTCTTGAGTAGGCCCTGAGCATTCCTGGTGCTAGGCTGGATTTAAATATCAAAATCCACTTCCCCACACCATGGGTAGAAGACAACTCAAACAACTCTTGTTGCAGTGAGAGGGCAGCTGCTGTCGGCCAAGTCTCTGTTACCTGGGTCCCAATTTGAGCTGGGCATGGGAAGCAAAGCAGCCATGGGGGCAGGAGACCTCCCTCAGAAGGGGTGAGGGTTCAGGCCCCTGCAAAGTTGGGGGGGTTAGGGTCTGTGCCCCACCTCTGTTGACTCCCAAGTTCTCTCCTGATGGCCCCTCTGCGACTATGACTGTCTTAGGTTGTTCCTTCCCTGAAGAATATTACCCATCTCTGGATAACAAGCCATCCTCCGGGGCCAAACAGGGTGATGTGAGGTTCAGTTCTGTCTCCTTGGTGACCTATGCCCCCGTGGCCTCCACGCCCAGCACCTGCCTTGGGATCCCCTTGCCTGCTGGTGGGCCCCCCGGCACTGATCACCTATCTTGGGGAACCCAGGTTTCTTCTCCAGAGAGGGCCCAGCTCACCCCACTGGGCGAGAGACAGATCCATGGTACCAGCCACCACGAGGCTTCAATCTCAGGATGAACAGAAAGCTCAGGCAACAGCTGTGGGCAATTGGATTGTGAGAAGAGGGTCCCTTTTGGCCAAAGGGGCAAGAGGGGCCAATATAGAATGCTCTGGTGCCTTCCCAGGGGGCCTTCTATATAGTGGAAGGGATTAAATCCCTTCGTGTCCTTTTTAAATTGCTGCCAGACATTCAAAGAATTAGTTTGTAAGTTTGTTTGGGATAATTGTACATTATGTTGTTGTAATTCTAAAATATCAAGAGATGTGTTACCTTTGTCTGCAAGCACCAAAAAGATAATTTTTTATTGATTCCCAAGGGTACGAGGTACTATTATAGGTAATGGGGGTAATACAAATCTGGGAAAAATTATAATGAGATTGTAGAGTAATATCATGTAAGGATATTCTTTGCTCTAGGCCATGGCAATTCCATTTCAAACTGGCTGTCAATTTCTTTTTGTATAGACAAGGTCTTAGTTACATTTTCTGCACTTCTCCCAGGAGCCAGTAGTGATAGCCCCTTCCTTTGGTGTCCATGCAAGCCAGAAACCCCTCTTTAATTTTACACACAAAGGAGCAGTGGTTTGATTTTGTGTCATACAAAAGGGAAGCTGGGTGGCGACCCCTGTGTAATTATACTTCCTAGCCCCACCCATGGTCCTCCGGGATGACCAAGGTGTTTGGTATTATTGGTGACTACATTAGGCAGGTGATCAGCCCACGTAAGGTCTTACCCATGAAGGGTCAGGAACATAAGTCCAAATACTTCCCCATTTGCTCCAGGTGATATTACCATACAGCTGATGACTGCTAGCATGGCAAGAAAGACATTCTCAGGTGTTCTTGGGGTTCTGGTTACCTCACAATTTCTTTTCTATTTTTTATTTTAATATTTTATACATATGTGTCCTTATTCCCCTGTTACCCCCCAACCCCCACTCATGCCGCACCCCCCTGTTGTCTGTGTCCATTGATTAGGCTCACATGCATGCACACAACTCCCTTGGTTGATCTCTCGCCCTTTTTCCCACCAATCCCCTCCTTCCCTGAGGTTTGAGGTTCTGATCGATGTTTCTCAGTCTCTGGTTCTGTTCTTGTTCATCAGTCTATGCCACTCATTATATTCCACAAATGAGTGAGATCATGTGATATTTATCTTTCTCTGCCTGGTTTATTTCACTTAACATAATATTCTCCATCTCCATCCATGTTGTTGCAAATGGTAGGAACTCCTTCTTTATGGGTCATGTTTTCTTATCCAATCCATTACCCTATGTCTTTTGATTGGGGCATTTAATTCATTTACATTTAAAGTTATTATAGATAGGTACTTGTTTGTTGCCATTTTTATCTTTTGCCCCTGAGTTCCTTCTTCACTTCCTATTTCTCTCTCTCTCTCTCTCTCTCTCTCTCTCTCTCTCTCTCTCTCTGTCTCTCTCTCTCTCTTTTTACAGCAGACCCTTTAGCATTTTTACATTGCTGGTTTGGTGGTAATAAATTTCTTTAGTGTTTTTTTGTCTGTGAAGCTCCTCATTTCATGTTCAGTTTTGATTGATAGCCTTGCTGGGTACAGTATTCTTGGATTCAGACCCTTCCTTTGCATGACTTTGTGTATTTCATTCCATTCCCTTCTGGTCTGATGTGTTTCTGTTGAGAAATCAGTCGCTAGCCTGATTGGGGATCCTTTGTAGATAACTTTCTGTCTCTCTCTGGCTGCTTTTAAGATTCTTATTTTGTCATTGGTGTTTGCCAATTTAATTATAATGTGCCTTGGCATCGGTCTTTTGGGCTTCATTTTGCTTGGGACTCTGTGAGCTTCTTGGATTTGTGTGGTTTTTTCCTTCCTTATATCAGGGAAGTTTTCTGTTATATTTCTTTAAACAGGTTTTCTATTCCTTGCTCAGTTTCCTCTCCTTCTGGCATCCCTATTATGCGGATGTTGTTTTGTTTTGTGTTGTCCCAAAGTTCCCTTAGGCTCTCCTCCTGCTTTTTAATTTTTTTTTCTAGAAGCTGCTCTATTTGGGTATTTTTTCCTATCCTGCCTTCTAGCTCACTGATGTGGTCTTCTGCTTCTTCTAGTCTACTCTTGATGCTTTCTATTGAGTTCTTTACAGCAGCGATGTCATTTTTCATTTCTTCTTGGTTCTTCATTTTTTCTTGGTTCTTACACATATTGTCAAATTTGTCTTCCATTCTTTTCATCCACCTTATGATCATTTCTCTGAATTTTTTCTCTGACAGGTTGCTTGCCTCCATTTCATTTACTTCCTTTTCTGGTGATGCCTGCTTTTCTTTTATATGCAGGTCTGTTTCTTTGTCTCCCCATGACCTCTCTTCTCTGGGTGTCTGGTTATGTAGTTCTCTCTCTCCTTTCTGTAGTGGAGTGTAGAACTCTGCTGAATCTGCATGCTTGCACCACTTGGGGACCGATGTTCTAGGGTTCGCAGCTGTTCGGTGGGTGCTGTACTTATAGATTTTCAGGCTCCTGATAACATCCACTTTCCCCTTCAAGATGGTGTGGTTTCTGTGTCCGATCTGGTCGCTCTGAAGCTATTTTTTAAAAAATCCAGTCTACTTTTACTCCACTGACAGGAAAGAGAATATTCCTCAACTTTGTTCACCCACTATTATATAAAGCAATGAATTTTGCATAATAAAAAATTAAGGACGAGTAAGTTCCAGCATATTTCTTAGCATAAAGTTACTGTTTCATAAATGTGAATGTGTTCAATCTAAAATTGAGATTCTCACATTTTGAATTTTATTGCTAAACTATTTTATCCTCTTAGTTGAATTTGTATAATATATATATCCTTTCTAATTGCCTGCATCCCTCTTCTACCTCTCTTAAAAGAATCGTCTAGCTTCATTGCTGCTATTTCCTCACTTTCTTCCAATCATATGGCCTTGCTCACCCCCCCTCCACTCAAACTAACCGCCACTCAAACTCATTGCCAATTCAATGGCAGTTTCCATTCTCATTTCACCAGACTCGCTGGAATATTTGACACCACTTTTTCTTTCCTGCATCTGTATCTACCTTTGGCTTCATGGATCTTTCTGTCTCCCAATTTCCCTCCAGTCTTTCTGAATTATATTTCATTGAATTAATAAGTAATAAGTAAAATATTGAGTGAAAATGCTCTCAGAACCATGCAAATTACCTACTGCACAGATTTTCCTTGAATTCCTCTGATAAACCATCAGTCTGCCCCTTTGCACATCTCCACATCCTGGATGGGTCTGATGATTTAGTCAACTCAGGTGACAGTTTAAAGTTGCACCTCAGGAACCAGCCCAATGTTGGAGAAGGAGGTAGGACTTACTGTAAAACCTTTATTTAAGCAGCAGGTTTTGTTTAATATCCAAACATTCCCTCCTTAGTTCTGAGCATGGCCACAGCTCCCTATCATGTCATATCAGTCACAGAGGGGCTTGTGGTGGTCACATTCACTCCACAGAGTTATTTGCCTGGAGAATAACCTGACATCCCAAGAACTCCTCCACCTGGAGAAACAAGATCATTTAGCAGGGTCTTTGGTGGTGGTTGCACTGTCTACATGTGTCTGAGACATTTAGCTGCCATCTCTCCAGGCTGGTTTCCCTCCTTCCAGGTGGAAAAGGTCCAGAGATTTATATATGTAGGGCCTAGTTGGTGCTGATAAAAGGTCACTTACACCTGTGTGATCTTGGATGAGTTCCTTAACCTCTCTTTTCCTTACACTTCTCATCACAAGCATGACCATGCCTTGTCATAGGGTTATTGGTAGGACTAAATTATATAAATTATTAAAGAGTATTGCACAGGCAAAATTCATAGTAGGTACTTATACATGTCAGCTGTTATGATTACTATCCTATCTAATAAAGAGGGAATATACTAATTGACCGTCACACCCTAAAAAGCTGGTGGCACCCACAGCCAATAAGGAGGGAATATGCTAATTGACTGCCATGCCCTCAAAGATGGTGACGCCCACAGCCACAAGATGGCAGCACCCAATCCCCTTAGCTCTACCAGGGTGGCAGGTGCATGGCATGGCTGGGCCCGCCCCCAGGCATGTTCAGCTGCTCCACACACCTGCCTCTGGAGTCCCGCAGTCCCCTCATCCCTCCAGCTGCCCAGGGCCAGCCCGAGGTGCAGGCAAGCCTTGGATGGCAGCTGCCCAGCTGACACCCAAGGTGCAGGCAAGCCCAGCCAATGGTGGCTGCCCAGCAGCCCAGGGCCACCCAAGACTCAGGTAGCTAGGGCTGGCCAAGTTTTGTGCTGCCTGCAGTGGCAGTAGCAGAGGTGTGATGGAGGCATCACCTTCCCCTGATCACCAGGTCACCTCCCACCCCTGAGGGCTCCTGGACTGTGAGAGGAGGCAGGCCAGGCTGAGGGACCTCCCCCCTCTAGTGCATGAATTTTTATGCACTGGGCCTCTAGTCTATATATATATATATATATATATATATATATATATATATATATATATGCCCAGCAACCATTATGGTGGAATGACCAGAATGTCCAGAACAACTAGAGGCTATG
Organism: Corynorhinus townsendii; assembly: GCA_026230045.1. Classification (NCBI taxonomy): domain Eukaryota; kingdom Metazoa; phylum Chordata; class Mammalia; order Chiroptera; family Vespertilionidae; genus Corynorhinus; species Corynorhinus townsendii. The sequence goes on from JAPDVU010000005.1 coordinate 44,157,412, forward strand.
ATGCACCCTGCAGCAGCCAACCAACCTGATCTGACTGATCAGTCCCTCCCCTTGGCCAGCCCCACCCCTATCAGGCCCCCCTATCTGCTGGTCCTGGACATAGGGAGCACTCAACTGAGCTGTTGGCACCCCTTCTGAGGGGAGATGCCTGCCAGGTATACAGAGGCGCTCAGCAAGGAGTCTGCATGGGTTGTGTTTGCATCTTCATGCTGTACCCCCACCCCCCAACACCACCACCACAATGCCAAAGGAAGCCTGATTCAGGAAACCCATGCTGACCACCCATGTGGAGAAACAGCGTGTGATAAACATCATGTCCCACAGAAACCTGAATCTGCCTCAAGAAGAAGATGCTGCAGACGTGGAGCAGGAAGATCGGGACTGAGACAGAAGGTCTGGGAAAAGCAGGGCCGTGGATGGCTGTGTTCTGCATTTGCTGCCTGACCCTGCTTCCCAGTCCGCTCTGTGTGCAAAGTGCCTGCATTGCCACTCTTGGACAGAGGCCTGTGAAGGAGTGAAGAGCTGTGGCTGTGCCTGTGGCTGCGCTCAGCCTCCTGCCCTCGTGGATAAGCAGGAAACATATTTACATGCCAGAATCTAAAACCCTCTTTATTGGTAATAGTGCAAATAATGCAAGTCCCACATGTGTTTCTAAACAAGACTCTGTCTGGCTGCACGTGAACCCAGATCAAAGGTGTGTTTTCTGCTGAGGAGGCTGCAAAGGCTGCTCCTCTCTTGAATGCACACAACCTGGAGAGGTTTAAAGAAAAAAGGAGATAAAAATGAAACAGAATAGTAACAAGCTCTGAAGCTGCTGCCGATGCCATCAAATCCTCTGTGCGGTGGTGATGTCAGAGACTGTCTCCCCATGCCCAGGGCTCAGACGTCCAAGCTACTAACACCTGCCAAGTCACCTGGCACCAGCCTCATCTACATGGCAACTTCCAACCTCCCACCAGCTCCTGGAGGTGGGTGGGCTTGCGGATGGAGGCTTCAGTGTTAAAGCAACCCTGTTGGTGTAACACAGACATGCATGAGGCTTTTTGATGAAAGAGAACCCATAACATCCCTTCACAAATGTGTTTTTAACTGTTCTGAGATCATGCTCCCAGTCTTGGCTACTCTCAAATAGGCCTTAATGATTCCACTTGCCCAATGCAAAGACTAACCTGGGTTTCATGGAGACTGAACCCTTGGCCCCCAGAGCAGCCGAGTCCGTACAAAAGGAAGGTCACCCTGGCTGCAGTTCCTTGCTCTTCATCACTTTGAATATTTCTTGCCACACCCTTCTCTACCCAGCAAAGCTCATTTAGAATTGAAAACCAGATAAAGAGCTTCACAGACAAGAAAAAGCTAAAGGAGTTCATCACCCAGATAGGGGGCCGGGCCAGCCAACTGCCCGCAGCTCCTCCCCGTGGCCGGCCCACCCAATGGGCCTCCATTGGGATAGGCCAGCCGGACCCCACCTGTGTACGAATTCATGCACCAGGCCTCTAGTTGTAAATAATACTGGTCTGTGGTGTTTATAAAAACCAATCTTTTTTTTTTTTAAGAACCAATCTTAAGATGGGAATTCAGAGAGAGAAATGTCCTGGTGGGAAACTGAAATGAAAATGTAAACCATAGCGTCTGTGTTGGAGAGTCATTTCATTAATAAAGAGTATGTCTTATGTTGTTTAATGATCTAAAAACAAAAACCAGAGTGTGCATGAAAATTTGAATCTGACTGTTTTCATGTATGATTATTACTATTGTTTTTGCCTTCCCTTTTTGTGCTATCACTAATTCCCTGTGCAAAAGTCACCTCTTGGGTCCCTCGTGTCAATTTGGCTCAATTACCTTTTGAAGCCTCTCTGACCTTTGCTTTGCACTCATTGTGCACGTTTCCTTGTCTGCCTCCTACCTCTTTGTCCACTGCTTCTCCATCTGCTTTGCTGGCTTCTCTTCCTCTGCTGATCCTTCAATGCTCGTGTTCCTCAGGACTCTGTTCATGGGCCTGACCTCTTACTCTTCACTCCACCTGGATAATCTCAACCATCCCAGGGCAACAGAAACCAGCTGTCTCCCAGGCTCCAGACAAGTATGTCTGACTTCCTTCTGGATGTTTCTTACTTGCCTATCCCACATACAGATCAGTCCAACTCAGTATAACAAAGATCATATCTATAGTCTTTCCTCCTCCCTCAAACTTGCTTCTCCCACTCTGTCTTGGCAGAGCTGTTACCCAGGGAGCAATGTGAAAGTTGACCTTGACTTTGCCCTTTTCCCTCTCCCTGACCATTCAATCAATCACTAACTGTCAACTCCTCTAGTTCTCTTCTACATCTCCACAGACATCACCCTATCGACTCTCTCCAGGGCCAATGTGGGTGCACCCTTGCTGGCTTCTTTACTTCTAGGCTTGTTTCAATCCTACAGCTTTCTGGATAGTCTAACACTGAAATTCTACTTGATCTAACACTTTCCTATTGCCCTAGGCACTTACACATGCTCTAAAGTCATGATTAAATCTTTTTTTTTGTTTGTTTTAATTAAATGTATTGGGGTGACATTGGTTAAAAACATTATGTAGGTTTCAAGTTTACAGATGATGTATCATAAAATTGTATGCTTGAAACATGATTAGATCTTTATTTAAAAGTTATCTTTATTGTTGAAAGTATTACAGATATCCCTTGTTTTTTCCCCATTGACCCCCTCCACCCTGTACCTTTCCCTCCCATCTAGCTGCTAGCTGCATCTCTCCCCAGCCTTCTCATATTTTTGTGGTCCAGCCACACTGAGCTTTATTCATTTTCTCAAATGTTCCCATGCTTTTTCTCATTCTTTCTAGGAGCCCTTCCCTGATCCTATGCTTGACAGCATCCCCTCCTCAGTGTTCCCAGGGTTCTCTTTATTTCCACCACCATATAATACATCCTAACTGGCACCACTATGTGTTCAAGATTTTCCCTGCTTGATAGTGTTGGATGGCAGGGAACGTATCTTTCTTGTTCAATTGTATGTTTATTGCCTGGCATGCCCAGGTACAGGCATTGCTCAATAAATATTTATTGGATATTTAAATAGATAAATAAAAAGGCCAAAAATAATATTCTTCATTGTTTTTTTTTGAAATTTTCAGATCATCAAAAAGATTGAACTGTCCTAACCGGTTTAGCTCAGTGGATAGAGCGTTGGCCTGTGGACTGAAGGGTCTCAGGTTCGATTCCGGTCAAGGGCATGTACAGGGTAGAGGGTGTGCAGGAGGCAGCTGATCAATGTTTCTCTCTCATCAACGTTTCTAACTCTCTATCTCTCTCCCTTCCTCTCTGTAAAAAAAAAAAAAAAATCAATAAAATATATTTTTTAAAAAAAGATGGAACTGTTTTGGTATGTGTTTATTGGTCATTTGTTTTTTATTGTCATTTCACATTCTTGCCTTATTTTTGTTAGTTAATGTTAAGAACTTTTTATAAATTGAGGTTATTAATTTTTAAATATTTTGTAAATAATTTTTATATTCTTTATTTTTTACTTTTTGTATTTTTTTCTTATAAATAAAGGCTTTAAATTGTTACATACTCAAATTGATCAATCCTTTGTGTGAGGATTTGAAAGAGCTCTCATATAGGCAAATGTTTACATTAGCAAAGCCAGGATGTATCATAATTAAATATCTGAAAACTAAAGATAAAGTATTGAAATCAGCAAGAGAAAAACAATATCTTACCTATAAGGGAAAGATAATGCAAATGACATTGTATTTCTCATCAATAGAGAATAATAAACTGGCACAATATTTTTCAAGTGCTGAAATAAAACTGTCAATCCAGAAATCTATACTCAGTGAAAATATCTTTCAAGAATGAAGGGAAATCAAGATATTCTCAGATGAAGAAAAACTGAATTTGTATTCAGAAGACCTACCTTAAAAGAATGGCTAAAGGAAGTTCTCTAAGCAGAAAGGAAACAATTTTAAAAAATGGAGCACTGGAGAATCAGGAAGGCAGAAAGAATGCAGTAAATAAAAATATGGTTAAATACAATGGGCTTTCCTTCTCCTTCTGAGTTTTCTAAATTATGTTTGATGGTTGAAACAAAAATCATACCAATTTAGAATATTCCAAATATTTAAGCAATCCTATATAATAAAGAGGTAATATGCAAATTGACCCTCACAAGATGGCTGCCTACAACCAGGCCAGCAGGGGGTTAGTGAGGAACAACCAAACAATTGAACAGCAGGCCGGCAGGGGTGGGGGGTTGTTGGGGGAAACCAGGCCGGCAGGGTGTCAGGGGTGACTAGGCCACCAGAGGGGGGAAGTTGGGGGCAACTAGGCTGGCAGGGGAGACAGTAAGAAGCAACCAAGCCAGCAGGGAAGGGGCAGTTGGGAGCAACCTGGCCAGCAGTGGGGGGCAGTTAGGGGTGAACAGGCTGGCAGGGGGGGTGCAGTTGGGGGCAACCAGGCCGGCCGGGGGGGGGGGGGCAGTTGGGAGCAACCTGGTCGGCAGCGGGGAGCAGTTAGGGGTGATCAGGCTGGCACGCAGAGGCAGTGAGGGGTGTTCAGGCCAGCAGAGGGGGAGAGTTAGGGGTGACCAGGCAGGCAGGCGGGTGAGCGATTAGGAGCCAGTGGTCCAGGATTGTGAGAGGGTGCAGGTTGAGCTGAGGGGACCTCCCCGTGCACAAATTTTGTGCACTGAGCTTCTAGTTATATTATAAATTGGGGAGGTTAAGAGGATGTAAAGAGAGGTAAAATTTATATACTTCACTGAAACTGGTAAAATCACACCACCAGTAAACTGTGATAAGTTATGTATATTTAAATGTAGTATTTAGAGCAACCACTGAAAATGCCATACAGAAAGATATATTCAAGAATATTATAGATAAATAAAAATGGAATCTAAAAATACGTTTAAGTAAACCACAGGAAAGCAGAAAAAAGAAAACCAACCAACCAGTAACAAACACAAGAATAAACAAAAAATAAATAAAGTGGCAGACTTAAGCCCCAACAGATCAATAATTGCATTAAATATAAATGGTCTAAATATACAAATTAAAAGACTGGCAGAGTAAATATTTTTTAAAAATATATTTTTATTGATTTCAGAGAGGAGGGGAGAGGGAGAGAGAGATAGAAACATCAATGATGAGAGAGAATCATCAATTGTCTGCCTCCTGTAGGCCCCCTACTGGGGACTGAGTCTGCAACCAAGGCATGTGCCCTAACCTGGAATTGAACCAGTGACCTCCTGGTTCCTGGGCTGATGTTCAACCACTGAGCCACATCTGGCTGAGCCAGAGTAAATTTTTAAAAAATGACCCAACTATATGCTATCTGCAAAAAAAAGTACTTCAAATATGATATATACAGGTTGAAAATAAAAGGATGGAAAGAAATATATTGGTCAAGCATTAATCAAAGGAAAACGGGAGTAGCTATATTAATGTCAAAGCAAAGAATATTACAAGAGACATAGAGGGACATTATATGATAGAAGGTCAGTCTACCAAGCAGACAACATAATGCTCAATGTTTATTCACCAAACAGAAGAGCTGCAAAATATGTGAAGCAAAAACTGATAGAACTACAGGGGTAAATAAAAAAATACACAGTTATAGTTGTAGATTTCAGCACCCTATGCTCAATAATGGATAGAACAAATAGAAAATCATCAAGGATATATAATAACTGAACAGTATCATCAATCAACAGGATCTAATCAACATGTATAGAACATTCTACCCAACAACAATACAATATACATTCTTTTCAAGTGCTTTTGGAACCTATAACAAGCTAGATAAAATCCTGGCTTTGAAACAAACCTTAACACTTTTAAAAGATTTGAAGATAAAGCATACCTTCTTTGGCCACAATGGAATCAAACTAGAAATCAATAATAGAGTGATCACAGGAAATTTTATAGCACTAAGTGCATATATTAGAAAAGCAGAAAATTCTCAAATTAATAAAATGAACTCATACCTCAAAAACTTAGGAAAGTAAGGGCAAAATAAGCCCAAAGAAAGCAGAAGGAAGGAAATAATAAAGGGAAGAATGGAAATCAATGAAAAGAAAAAACAGAAAAACAATAGAAAAATCAATAAATGAGAAGAGCTAATTCTTTGAGAAGATCACGTCTAGCAAAATTGACAAAAAAAAAGAAGACACAAATTACAACGCCAAGAATGAAATAGTGGCTATCACTACAGACGCTGCAAATATCAAAGGATAAGATGATACTAAGAACAACTCTGCATGCATATAATTTACAACTTAGATAAAATGGGCTGCTTCTGTGAAAAAAACAAACCACCACAACTTATCCAATATGAAATAGGTAATTTGAATATCCCTATGTCTATTCAGGAAATTAAATTTGTAATTTTAAAACTCCCCAAAATAAAATATTCAGCTCCTGGTGGCTTCCCAGAAAATTCTACAAAAAGTTTAAAGAAGAATTTACACCAATTCTACATAATCTCCCTCAGAAAATACAAGAAGTTCTTTCTAATTAATTTTATGAAGCTAGTAATATTCTGACATCAAAGTAGACAAAATCAATATAAAAAAACCCCACAGATCAATATACCTCATGAATATAGGTGCGAAAATTCTTAAACTATTAATATATAGAATTCATAATGTATAAAAATAATTATACAGAAAGATTAAGCGGTGCTTATTTCAGGGATGCAAGGCTGGTTAATATCAGAAAATCAATGTAACCCACCTTATGAACAGACAAGAAAAATCAGCCCTAGTTGGTTTGGCTTACTGGATAGAATATGGGCTTGCAGACTTAAGGGGCCTGGGTTCAATTCAGGTCAAGGGCACATGCCTGGGTTGTGGGCTCGATCACCAGTGTGGGGCATAAGGAGGCAGCTAATCAATGATATTCTCTCATCATTGATATTTCTAGCTCTCCCTCTCCCTTCCTCACTGAAATCAATAAAAATATATTGAAAAAAAAGAAAAAGAAAAATCATATGGTCATACCAATTGATGCAGAAAAACCACTTGAAAAAATTCAACACTTGTTCATAGTAAAAAACAACTGTCAGAAAAATAGAAACATGATGGAACTTCCTCAACTGATAGGGAATACCTACATAAACCTACAGCTAACATGTTTAACTAGAGGCCTGGTGTATGAATTAGTGCACGGGTGGGTCCCTCAGCCTGGCCAGAGATTGAGGTCTATCAAGGGGCCAGCCAGTCAGGGGGAGGGACCATGGGAGGTTGGCCGGCTGGTCTCCTGATCAGGGCTGATGGGATGTCGGATGGCTGAGGAGAGATTGGCTGACCAGCCCCCACATCGGGGCCCATGGGGGGTCCGGCTCACCAGGGGGGAAGGGGCTGCGGGAGGTTGGCCAGCCGGCCTCCCAGATTGGGGATAATGGGGGGGAGGGGCCATGAGAGGGGCTGGCTGGGGGGAGGGGCCATGAGAGGTTGGCTGTGGGAGTGTACTGACCACCAGGGGGCAGCTCCTGCATTGAGTGTCTGCTCCCTGGTGGTCAATGCATGTCATAGCAACTGGTCAAACGGTTGTTCCTGTCATTGGGTCATAACGGTCGCTTAGGCTTTTATATATATAGACTAGAGGCCCAGTGTATGAAATTTGTGCATGGGTGAGGTCCCTAGTCCTGGCCAGTGATCAAAGTGCAAGTGTCTGGTGTGGAAGGGCAGGTCCCAGCTGATCTCTGAACCCTGGGCAGCACCTGGGTCCCTGGGCCCCTGCATGCCCCCCTCTGCCTGAGTCACAGAGCCTGAGTCTCACCCGGTGGAGATGTGGTGAGTGTGGCCAGACACTGCAGGCCAAGGCACAGCATGGGCCTCTGGGCCACCCAGTGGTGCCGCACGGAAGCTGGGTGGGCAGTGTGCTCTCTGCTGACCGGCCTCACAGACCAGCTCCTGCACAAACCCACAGGGAGCCTGACCAGCCCCTGCAGTCCCGGTGGCTGTCACCTGGCTCACCTGGAAGAGGCCGTGTGGGTGTGGGGTGGGCTCCTCATGGGTGCCCGGCACCTGAGCACAGGGGCTTCCTTAGCACATGAGCCTTGGTGCTCTGGGGGAGGGCAGCAGGGGGAGTGAGAGCAATCTCAGCGGATACCTGCATTCTTACCACACCTCCATCCCTATCACCCCCGCCCCCAGGGAGTCAGTGAGAGGTCACAGTCCCCTGCCCGGGCGCCGTGGGAGGTTGGTCGCCACCACCCACCCCCAGTTCCAAGTTCCAGCCCAGGGCCCAGCCCCAATTGGGCCATCAGGGCCTGCCAGCCACTGGTCGCTATTTGCAGGGTGATCGATGGGGTGATCAAGCCGTCACTCACACCCACCTTGGCCTGGTGTTGCCTGCTCACCTGCTCCACCATCCTGCCGCAGCACTGTGGGATGAAAGGGGCCCATTGGGGCCTGCAGAGCCTCCACTGCTGCCCGCTGTCAGTGCCATGTCGCTGACACCCAGCATGTTCTGTGCCACCCCCTGGTGGTCAGTGCATGTCATAGCGAGCAGTTGAACTCCTGGTCAAGGGGACAATTTGCATATTAAGCTTTTATTATATAGGACTAAAGGTCCAGTGCACGAATTCGTGCATGGGTAGGGTCCCTAGGCCTTGCCGGTGATCAGGGCCCATCTGTGGGGCAACTGGTAAAGTAATCAGGGGGACTTCGCTGGCACCTGCTTTGGCCTGCCTGGTGCCACCCACTCACTGGCCACATCCCCTGCTGCCGCCTGCTTGCCAGCCAGCCCCACCCTCTGCTGCCATGGCGGTCACCTCTTTCAGTGGGGCGACTGGTGGGACGATCAGGGGGTCCCCGCTGGCACCTGCTTTGGCTGGCAGCAGCTCCTGCATTGAGTGTTTGCCCCTTTGTAGTCAGTGCACATCATAGCAATGGTCCTTCCACCGTTCGGTTGATTTGCATATTAGGCTTTTATTATATAGGATGGTGAAAGACTGAATGCTTTTCCCCTTAGATTTGGAGTAAGGTAAGGATGTTTACTTTTACCACTCTTATTCAGCACAGCTCTACAACTTCTAGTCAGGGCAATAAGGCAAGAAAATAACTAAAAGCTATGCATGTCAGAAAGGAAGAAATAAAACTGTCTCTATATGTAGATAACATGATTGTCTATGTAAGAAATCCCAAGAAATCTAAAATCAAAGGAAAGCCAAAAATGCTTCTAGAGCTAATAAGTGACTAGCAAGGTTTCAGAGTGCAAGATAAATGCACACAAAAAAACAATTGTGTTTCTATGTACTAATAGTGAACACATGGATACTGAAATTAAAAACACAATACCCTTTACAATCACTTAAAAATAACAACACTTAAGTGTAAGTTTGATGGAATGTGTACATGATTTTTATGCTGAAAACTATACATGTTGATAAAATAAATCAAAGAATAAATAAATGGAGAAACATATCTTCTATATGAATTGAAAGGTTCAACATAGTAAAAATGGTCAGTTCTTTCTAAGTTGATATATAGTTTAGTACAATTCCTATAAAAATCCCAACAAGATTTTTAAAAATAAATCTTTATTGTTCAGATTATTACAGTTGTTTCTCTTTTTTCCACCCGTAGCTACCCTCCACCCTGTTCCCACCCCACCCTCTGCCCTTACCCCCTGCCACTGTTCTCATCCATAGGTGTAAGATTTTTGTCCAGTCTCTTCCCGCACCCCCCACACCCCTTTCCCCCAGATAATTTTCAGTCCACTCCCTTTCCATGCCCCTGATTCTATTATATTCACCAGTTTATTCTGTTCCTCAGATTTTTTATTCACTTGATTTTTAGATTCACTTGTTGTTGTTGATAGATATGTATTTGTTGTTCATAATTTTTATCTTTACCTTTTTCTTCTTCTTCCTCTTCTTAAAGAATACCTTTCAGCATTTCATAGAATACTGGTTTGGTGGTGATGAACTCCTTTAGCTTTTTCTTATCTGTGAAGCTCTTTATCTGACCTTCAATTCTGAATGATAGCTTTGTTGGGTAGAGTAATCTTGGTTGTAGGTTCTTGCTGTTCATCACTTTGAATATTTCTTGCCACTCCCTTCTGGCCTGCATAGTTTCTGTTGAGAAATCAGCTGACAATCGTATAGGTGCTCCCTTGTAGGTAACTAACTTTTTTCTCTTGCTGCTTTTAATATTCTTTCTTTGTCTTTTGCTCTTGGCATTTTAATTATGATGTGTCTTGGTGTGGTCCTCTTTGGATTCCTTTTATTTGGGGTGTTCTGTGCTTCCTGGACTTGTAAGTCTATGTCTTTCACCAGGTGGGGGAAGTTTTCTGTCATTATTTCTTCAAATAGGTTTTCAGTATCTTGCTCTCTCTCTTCTTCTGGCACTCCCATAATTTGGATGTTGATATGCTTGAAGTTGTCCCAAAGGCTTCTTACACTATCTTCAACTTTTTGGATTCTTTTTCTTTTTGCTTTTCCGGTTGGGTGTTTTTTGCTTCTTTGTATTTCAAATCTTTGACTTGATTCTTGTGATCTTCTAGTCTGCTGTTGGATCTCTGTATATTACTTTTTATTTCAGTCAGTGTATGCTTAATTTCTAGTTGGTCCTTTTTCATATCCTTAAGGGTCTCGCTAAATTTATCGGCCTTTTCTAGGAAATTCTTGAAAAACCTTATAACTGTGGTTTTGAACTCTATATCCAGTTGTTTGCTTTCCTCCATTTCTTTCATTTGTGATCTGTTTCTTTGTCTCTGCATTTTGGCTGCTTCCCTGAGTTGATACAGCACCTCTGTGTGCTAGGTGTCCTATAGGGCCCAGTGGCTCAGCCTCCCCAGTTACCTGAGGTGGACACTCTTGGTGCACCCCTTTGTGGACTGTGTGCACAGTCTTGTTATAGTTAAACCTTGATTGTTGTTGGTATCACTGAGGGGAATTGACCTCCAGGCCAATTGGCTGTGAGGATCAGCTGTGTCTACACTGGGAGAACTTCTGTGCTGGAGACACCCTTATGAGACGAGACTTGCTTCATGAGGCTTTGGTGCTCACTGAGTCTGCCCCTGAGTGTGTCCCTTATGGATCTGAGGAGTTGTAATCTGGATGGTCCCACTCTGACTCCTGGGTACACTGGCTCTTGGATCTCCAAGGAGGTGCTAATGTCGTCTCTGCCTGAGGCCACCCAGCAGGAGCTACAGAGAGATCTGCAGATTCCTCTTCTTTGTTTGGGTTTTGGAGGTGCCCGGATGAGGCCCAGCTGTGAAGCATTGTAAGCTCCTGTGGAACCTTGGGCCTTCTTTTGGATGTTCTTGGTCTCACTGACTCAGCTGCAGTTTGTTGGGTAAGTTTAAAATTCAAAGGACCAGGACATTCATATGCAAAAGCCTCTGCGCTCAGCTTGGATGGTGCTGAGTCTCAGGGTAGAGCAATCAGCAAAGGCTTCATGGGGTGGAATCTCAGGGCATAGAAAACAGCAATGGCTTCCCATTAGCCCTGCCCTAAGAGGCCCCTGGCTCTCAGTGTCCCATGGTAATCATTGCAAGCACCTCTGAGAGAAAGCCGCCCTCGAGTTTCGCCCGCTGCCAGACAGTCCAGTTTTCCCCCATATGAGTCTGGGTCCCCAGTCTCGCCTGGAACTGGAGTTCAGAGCAGTTGGGAGCTTTTGTCTCCCTCCCAATTGAGAAAGCCAGCCACATACTCAGTTGTCAGCCCTCTCTGCACAGGCCTCCCTCTCTGTGCGTGTGCCTCTGTATCTCTGCCTTCCGCAGCTCCTCTGAGTCTCAGTGTGCTTTTCTCTTTCCTTCTAGTTGTCAAATTTCCACTCAGTCAGGCTTCCTGTGGTTCTGGATGATGTCTGTTTTGTCTTTTAGTTGTAGTTTTGAAATTGTTGTGCGAGGCAGCAGTTTAGGTGTTTACCTATGCCGCCATCCTAGTTTCTCCCCAACAAGATTTTTTGTAGATAGAGACAAGATTATTCCAAAACTTCTAAAAAGGAAAATTAACTAATATAGTTAAATTAACTTTGAAATAGATTAATTAGAAAAATAAGAATAATTTTAATAATTATAATATAGTAATTAACACAGTACATTATTGGCAAAGGAATAGAAAATGAAACAGAATGGAAAGCTCAGAAATATGTTCAACTGATTTTTAAAGGAGCTGCAAAAGCTATTCAATGGAGGGAGCACAGCCATTTCAACATATGCAATTGGACATTCACAAGCAAAACAAAAAGAAAGGACCTTGATCTAAGTCTCACACCTTATATAAAAAATTAGCTCAAAATGGTCATGGACTCAACTGTGAAGGGTAAAACTTTAAAATTTTTAGAAAAAAAAATAGAAAATTTTCAGGACTAAGGGCTAAGGGCAAAGAGTTCTTTGATTTAACACCAAAAGAAAAATTAATAAATTGGACTTCAAAATTAAAAACTTCTCCAAGAAAGAGCCTGTTAAGAGAATTAAAAGACAAGTTACAGAGTGGGTAAAAGTATTTAACAATCGCATATTCAGCAAAGGACAAATATTTAGAATACATTTTAAAATTGTGAAAACTCAAACAAACAAAAAGTATAATTAGAAAATGGGCAAATGCATGAAGAGACATTTTACCAAAATGTCAACTAAGCACATGAAAAGATGTTCATCACCATTAGTCATTAGGGGAATGCAAATGAAAACCACATGAGAGTTTACTATACACCTATCAGAATGGCTAAAATAAATTTAACAGTACCAAATGCTGGTGAAATATGGAGAAACTGGATCACTCATACATTGCTGATGGATCTATAAAATGGGGACAGCCGCTCTGGAATATAGCGTGACAGTTTCTTAAAATACTGAACATGAAACTACCATATGACCCAGAAACTGTACTCCCAGAAGATGAAGCATTTACCCCAGAAGATGAAGGTTACATCCATACAAGAACTTGCGCATGAATGTTATAGCAGCTTTATTTGAAACTAGAGGCCTGTGCACAAAATTCATGCAAGGTAGGGTCCCTAGGCCTGGCTGGCGATCAGGGCCAATCTGTGGGGCAACTGGCAGGGCAATTGGTGGGCCCCCACTGGCACCTGCCTTGGCCGGCCTGGCACCGCATGCTCGCCAGCCCTGCCTCCCGCTGCCACCACTGGTCATCTCTCTCTGCGGGGCGACTGGCGGGGTGATCAGGGGGCCTGCAGGTACCCACCTTGGCTGGCCTGGGGCCTGCAAATCTGGGGGCAGCTCCTGCATTGAGCGTTTGCCCCCTGGTGGTCAGTGCACATCATAGCAACTGGCTGTTCTGTGGTTCATTCGATTTGCATTTATTATATAGGATAATCAAAAACTGAAACAACCCAGATATCCTTCAGTGGGTGCATGGTTAAACAAACTGTGGTATATATTTATATCAAGGAAAAATTTCCAGGAAATTAAGCAGAATGAAAAAAGGTTATATGATTCCATTTATACATCATTCTTGAAATGACAAAATTATAGAAATGAAGAAAACACTAAAGGCTGCCAAGGGCTAGAGGGGGCTACAGGTGGAAGGGATGTAGGTTTCACTATAAAAGGGCAACTTTTGGAATCATTGTGGTGATAGAAATGTTCTGTATTGTGACTGTCAATGTCAAATGTCAATATCCTGGTAGTGATATTGTACTAAATTTTTGCAAAATGTTGCTACTCTTTTACATGGGGCTCTCTGTATTATTTCATATACTAGTGACTCCATGTGAATCTATAATTATAACAAAATTAAAATTTAATTTTAAAACACTAAAACCAGATTTTAAAATAGTTTAATACTTTCACAATAATAATACATGAAAAATTAATTTGGGTCATGTTACTAGTAACAGAGCTAAAACAATTTCAGTTTTGATGGTATAAAATTCTTTTGACCTTAAATTTTTATTTAACTTACTATTTCTAATGCAATCGATTTTTGAATATGTTGCTTTTTTTATTTTGCTTTTTTGTGCTTTATTTTTTTTTGTTTCTGTTGAGAAATCATGTCTGAAAAAATCTAGAGAAAGATTTTTTAAAGTATAATGCAATACTTGAAAAAGACTCATGCTCCTTTTATAATTGAAATAGCAATTGGCCTCTCTCTGCCCTAAGTTAAATCTGTGTTAAAGAATTAGGAAAAAGTACTCATGGCTTGGAAAAGACTAAGTTCAGATAATTGTTCTCTTGACCATAATGAACCTTAACTTTTTTACAAAATAATTTGTTCTTGAATACAGGAAACAAAACACAGAAAAGCCCACTATAACACCTTTGTGTCGTCATGAATGGGGTTATGCTCTGAGTAAATCACATCCCTGTGTACATCTCAGGACATAAGCTTCTTTATTCATCGAGGCCCCAGACGTTTGTTTGTGACATTGCTAATTTAAGTTCAATAATTAACAAGAACAAGACTAAACCCCAACTTTGTTCCACTAGTGCCCCAGTTAGTGAGGCCAGCATAGTGAGCTGTAAGACATGGGCCTTGCGGTCAGAGGGTCTGATTCAATTCCACCTCTCTCATTTATAAGCCAGGTGGTATTGGGAAGGTCAGCTGAATGTCCTGAGCTTAGAATTTTTTATTTGTAACAAAAGAAAAATTATATATTTTACCCAGGATTATGAGAAATAGAGATAAAATATATAAATAGACCTGCTCATATTCTGAGCTCATTAAGTGACCAGTCTTGCCATCATTGCTATTTGGGCTTCATATATACTATGCTGTATTCCTATTTATCTTTGACTTATCTCTCCACTCAGATTGTGAGTGCCTGGAGGTTACTTTGTAACCCTCACATCCCTCAGGATAACGTCTTGTACTCAATAGGGACTAAGTAAAAACAGTAGTTGACAGTAAAGATGATGCTATAAGTGGAACAATCAAAGGCAATAGATCAAGCTGAAGTTCCTTTAACACAGCTGTGCACAAGTTTTAGCGTGTTGAAATGAACTAGGGAGCTCAGTAAAACAAATTTTGTTCTCCACCTCCTACCTGAGAGAATCTGACTCAGCCGCCCTAGCAATCTGCAGTTTAGCAAGCTCCCCAAGTAATTATGACGCAGGTGGTCTGTGAGCTGATCACATTTAGAGAAACCATGCTTTGGAAGATATACCTATGTCATGCTGAGTGTTAAGTTGTAAAGAGATGCCCGTGTAATACATAAAGCGGCAACTGATGATCATTTAAGTGAAAATTTGGTCTTCAGGGTCATTTCAAAACTCCACTTTATCACAGAGGTGCCAACAGATATTATAAAACTAATCAAAACTTACTTTTTAAAAGTTAATTAACATGTTTTATGCCCTAGGTATCATAGCCAAAACTATATATGTACATGCTGTCTGTTTGGCTCCAACTTGCCTAGGAAAGAGAAAATAGAAATGGAATAAAATGCCCACCGGGCATTATACTGCAGATACACTTATCCCGCAGCAAAGCATTAATTTATAAAGATAACTGCAATGCATTATGCATACAGTCCATCCTCATTTGGCCCCCAAACCGGTCTCTTGGTGGGACATTTCCTTTCTCTAGCTGCTGTTATTTAGGACAAAGGCTTGGAACCAGGAACAAAATGATGTAGTTTCTAGGAGTGCTACTCTAAAGCACTCCTTTTTAATATTAGGAAGAAGTGATACAAAATTAAACAAATAATTGGAGACACGAGTTATGTCCTTTTCCCATAGTAGGGACATAGGGACCACTTAAAGACAATAAAATAAAAGTGATTTTGTTCTTCATGAGAACAAGTAATATAGAAAATAGTTGTTATTGCCTTCTAGTTTTCATCTAAAGACTTCAAAATATTGATTAAGAATAATGCTCATTTTCAGATGGGTAATATGAAACAAATAGGGGAACATTTTCGTCTTCTCCATACTTACATTACTTACAAATTATTTCTATTAATATATAAATTATGCAAAATAAAATATAAAATCAGTATACTAAGAAATCACAGTTCTGTAGCAGGTATTAGTATATTATATTTGTATTCTGGATTTCAGTGATAATTCCATCATTCTTGACTCTAACATGGGCTCTATGGTGAAATGAACTGGCCCCTTTCTTAGGCCATCTCAAACTTTTCCCATCCTGAGAATATAAATATATATATATATATATTTTTTAAATTGGGATTTGAAAAAAAAATGTTCTTAGATCTTGATTCTACTCCAACTCTGCAATAATTACAGTAATTACAAAGATAAAGGGTAAAAGTCACAAAGTGCTGGCTGGGACATTCCAGAGCAGGAGAAAGCTTGGCGCCATTTTTATAGTTATGCCTGTTAAGATTTAATAGACGGAAAGTTTCATTAGTGAGCTGTGCTGCAATTAACTTCAAGGAGGTTCCAGACTACTGTATGTTGCTGTTACTGACAAAAAACTGTTTAGATTTTCCTCTTGAAAGAGTGTATTGGATTTTCAACACTTCAATTATAAAAACTAGTAAGAGGCACAATTTTAAAAAATTTAACATAGAGGGTGATTTTTTCTTATCATAGAATATACAGTAAAAACAGACTTTTATTCTTCAGTGGGCATGCCAATTGTGTTGTTTTGGGGGTGATTATGTATCATCATCATCATCATCATCACTATTTTAGACAGAATGAAGGTACAAATATCTGTGTACTTAATTTCTCCATCTCTCCTCCTAGATCATAAAATCATGTCCTAGTGGAATTGTGGCAGTGTTGGAAACTATTGTTTGCCTCAATCAAATATTTTCCTAACTCATGTACTCCACCTTTAATATAAAATGCTTGCTCTCAACTCTGACAAGTAAGCCAGTGCCAGAGAATAAAGACTAGGGAAGTAGCCGGTCAGATTCCAGTCAGACTTTTGGAGTTTTGAGTCTAGACCTTAGAGAACAGACTCCTCCTCATTTGAGGTTAAGCTGGTGTTCCCCTTTATATATGCAAATTACTGAAGGTCATCCAAGGTTATTCTCATGAAAATTATTGCCATGCTCTAGGTTTTGTGTCCAGTAGATTTTCTCTATCTAACATGTTATTTAAGTTTTCTGTCTTATTATGATATGGCTAACTTGTTATGTTCCTCACTGTTACATTTTCTGGTATCAAACAGCAGACTGCTTTGGCTCTCTTAAATGACTTGAAGGAGACCTGGATTTTAATGACTTTTAAATCCTGTCTTGATACTTGTTTTTCCAGTTAAAACCCACCCACCCCCTTTCATTCTACATATGTTGCCATTGATAGGCTGCAGATTTTTTAGGTGTGGTAAGCATGTAACCATGATAAGCACTTTCAGAGGCATGTTAACTTTCTCAGACCCTAAGGATACAGTTTTCAGACCATAAGGAACAATAGTTTGACAAGCAGTCACAGAGCGCCTAAAAGACTAGAGTTTTAAATACATGGAGTTATCCCATAGACCAGTATGTTTGCTGCTGTCCACACAGCACAAATGAATCAACTTCTACTTGAGTGTCAAGTCTGGAAGTGGGTGACCTATTATTTTACCTTGTGTCATGTGGTAGCACACTGTTGCTGAATTGTAGGTGTTTGGGAGACTGTGGTCTGTCTATTGGACTAAACTTCTCCCTGAACTTGGAGTATCCCCCAAAGTACCACCTCCCCTTCAGATGCTCCTCCATGAAGTTCTAGACCCTTGTTATTTTCCTTGTCCTTGAATTCAGCGGACCTAGCCACACCATGTCCCAAAACATAGCAAGTGTGTGAAGAATGGAAATACTGTCATGGAAGGAAGTGATGCTCAGAGGTTCTGCTGTCCCCCAGGAGGTGACAGACTTGGATTCAAACCCTGGCCCAGGGGCCACATCAGGAGAGGTCCCCACACCCTTTCACACATGACAGCTTACTTCGATTCCATCTGATGTTGCAGAAAGGTAGATTCTGTTTCTTGGAAAACCTCTTTTGGCTTAGTTCTGAGAAGATCATTAATACTTGGATTAACGTTGGGTCAGAGTTTAAGAGATCATTATGTTTATTTGGGTTTTATATATTTATGGTTGGTTTTAGTTTCTGCTCTTAAACACCAGCAGCAAATTCTTGGGGGTGTGTGAAGCATTGCGTCACTTTCTTTATGTCTTCTTGCGAAGTGGTGTTCTGACCACGCAGCTAGAAATCAGACAGAATTAAAGTCTCTTTGTCACGACTGCTTAAGCATTGACCACAGGTGCGGTACGTTTGCATGATGTTATATATTTTTTAACTTCTCTGTTAATCAACTTGTTTGTTTATCAGTTCTCTCACAGGAGGGTAGTTAGAATTAATTAATCTTTAAAATGCAAGGAGGCTGTGTAACATTATCAGAACCGGTTTGTGCGTGTCAGATGGATAGCTGCACTTTGCATATTTAGCTATCTTTATTGGTCTGCATTCTCATTTGAAGAAACATTTAACTTTTTATAAGCAAGGACAGTATAATATACAATACTACTAAGCCTAATATTCAAGAATGTTTTCATACATGTCTTAGTATTAATTAGGGAGCAGTTCTTGTTTGACATGTTTACTTTTAATTCTTAATAGGCTTCCAAGTGGGGCAATGCAGTAAGTACCCAGAAAAACTAACAATTATCTAGTCTAAAGAGCTTTGGATTTCACTGTAAAATTAAAATTGTGGGGAAATTGTGTTTTCATTCTACTCATATTAACCTTTTCTTATCCATATTAGCTAAAGGTTAACTTGTTCTTGCCATTTTTATGAAGTGAGAAGCAGGAACTTTGTCTTTTTATGAAAGGAAGCACAGGAGTGCCAAGCATTCATTAGAGATTGAAATTAGAAGCAACTGTGAGATTAAGTTAGAAGGTAGCTCATTGTACAAGTCCAATTTGGACTTTTGTAAGCGCTGATATTAGGAAGAGGGAACATACATGAAATTTACCTTCATTCTCTGTCTGATGCCAGTGCATGTTGGGAGACACAAGGCTGTTCTGTGACTCTCTCTAAATGCATCTCCACGGGCGGGTGTCTGTAAGCAGAGCTGGGGGATCTGCTTACAGTGTAGCTCAATGACCAAGAAAGATTAATTCCTGTGTTTGTTTGTTTGTTTTCTTTTCATTCCCTCTACCCCCTGGATTTACCACTGTGTCACCAAGTAGCTAACTCAGTTTCTTTCTCTGCCTCACACAATTGAACAATACAGCCAAAGGAAGTATGGTCAGTGTCCTTGCCAATGGCAGAGTGGAAAAGGATTGTTAGGTTTCCAGATCTCATTTACAGTAGCTCCCAGAATGGGAGCGTCTGAAGGGAGAAAAGCAGGAGTGGCTGGCTCTCTGGAAGTAGATGGGAGAGTCAGCTCCAGCAAGAGCAAAGCTTCCCATAATGGACCTTCTCCCAGGAATCTGAGGAAACAAAAATGGGGAATAATTCCTGTTTATTTTATTTTTAAAAAGTAGATTGGAAACATTTTTACCTCCCTAAAGAGAAAAAAAGAACCCCAGTCTTTTAAAAACACTAGTCTCCAGTCAGTGGGGTGAACCTTCCTTTAGAATTCATCCCGTAATTTCTAAATGAGTGAACAGAAATTTAAAAAAGTATTATGGCACTTTATGCTGAATTAACCTCACTATGTACCACTAAAGATCTACCTCTGGAGACACATCATAAAAACCAAACACTTTTACCACCATGGCAGTATTAAAAAGTATTTCATATTTTACTATTAGGGTGTAAAATTACTAATCAAGGGTGGGAAATGACCAGAAGAAAACATGAGAAAAAGAGTCTCATTGAAACACGCTGAAATGTTACCAAGTTTTCATTGAATGCTTTCATTTGTGTTTTCCCCTCATCTTTTAGGGCCAGCACCTTATAAATAAAAGGCAATCTGTTTAGAATAATAGAAGAACCACAGTAAATAACCGTTGCTAATAAACAAATTCTATTTTGTCCAACAGGATCATCAAGGCAGAAGAGCTTTTCTGAATGCATCATTGATTTCCATGAAGGCCAAACTTCTTTTAGGTTGCAGACCCCCTTCTACATTGCAGAATTGCTTCTCTCATGCCAACACAAAAATTACAACCCCAGGATTAAGTGAATGATTATGTTGCTCCTGGAAGGAGGGTGGTGAATTGATGTCTAGTGTTTAGTAAATAGAATGAAGGCTATTTTTTGAATTAAAAAACCCAAACATGCCATATATTTGGTAAGCTATAATCTTCTGGAAAGTATTCCACAGGTCCTGGGACCCTGCAGTGTTTCCCTAGAATGTACAATAAGAACCACCCTTCTCAGCTAGAGTATATTGCATTCTGAGTTCCATCATGCTGTGTCTTAGCTAGGCTTTGAGCTCCTTTAATTTCCCCCTTCTGCTATGTTACATTTCTTCTACATGGCAAGGAAGCATTGGGAGACTTAGGTGATGAGGTGGGGACCCTTTCCTTCTCATGAAAGGCAGTACAGGCTCTGACGTCAGACTGCATGCATTCAAATCTCAATTCTACCATGCACAATGTCTCAGTTTTCTCATCTGTAAAGTGGGAACAATAATGGTTTCTACCATGGAGGGATTAAAAAATTAACATATGCAATGGATTCAGAACAGTGCCTGGCACAAAGTAACTACCAAAAGGATGCTATTATTATTGTGTGATTATTACTGTCTTTCAAAGCTTGCCTCCTCTCTGAGCTTTCCTGGTTCTGCTAGGCAGAGTGCATAATCCCAGTAGAGCAGTTTGGTTTTTATTAACAGGTGTGTTTTTTCCTATTTATTTCCTCACCGGACTGCAATTCCCTTAAGGTAGGGACTGGAGAATGGTGTTTTATTGGTGTATTCCTAATACTAGCACAGTTCCTGGCATTAAGTAGGTGTTCAGTGTCATGAACGAATGAATGAATGCATGCATGCATGAATACATGAGTGAATAAATATTTCACTTGTTGTCTCCCAATATGCATTCTCTCTTTCTTTCTTTAGCAATAGAGCCTCAAAATTTTAGTAAGCATATGGCTGTCCAGCTAATGACCACATTTTCTAGCCTCCCTTTCAGCTAGATGTGGCCATGTGATTAAGTTCTGGCCAATGGGATGGAAGTGTGGTGTTCCATTTATGGATTATGCCCTTAAAGGATAGAGGTATGTCCTCCTTTCTCCCTTCTCCTACCGCTGGCTAGAATGGATGTAGAGGTGAGGTCTGGAGTAACAATTAGAGGCAATGAGATGGATAGCACTTGTCAAGCATGGAATTTGTTGAGGATGACAGAGCAACAATCTAACAATTCCTGGGTTCCTAATGATATTGAGCTGCTGTACCAATCCTGGATGGTTTCTATTCAAATTTCTCTCTTGTTTGGAGCACTGTTTTGCTGTTGTTTATTTGTTTTGCTGGTAGATGGGTCATTGTTTCACCAGCTGAGTCTGTTTACTAATACACTGCCCACAGAACTATATTTACTGGATCCCTGCCCCTTAGTAATTTTCTCATGTAGATAAAACTGATAAAAATAGATGTAGAATTAGATTATCACAGCTGATTAGAATGAGCAAGTGTGTGAATTAAAAATGGCAGCAAAGGCTTTAATGGAACTATTTTTTAAAAATAATTTAAACCTTATTATCACTCTATTTCCAGTTGCCTAGTGGTTGCTCTGTCTGGTGTTGGTAAAAAAGGGATTAAGGTGGGACAAAACCCAGGGTGACAGGACTGAGTGCACGAAGCAGTGCTTATCCCGGTAAGTGTTTCTATTAAAACCTCATTTGGTTGGGCAGGAGGGACAGAGTTTTTGCTCGGGCCAACTCTCCTCGCCTCAGTACTGTACTTGCTCTGAATAACAAGGTCAACAGGGAGAGAATAGGTGCCCCTTTTCCTCACCCTATATAATAAAAGCCTAATATACAAATCAACTGAACGGCGGAATAACCAGTTGCTATGACGTACACTGACCACCAGGGGCAGATTCTTAATGCAGGAGCTGCCCCCAGCCCACAGGCCCCGATCAGCAGCAGTGGTGGGGGGTGGGGCCAGTGAGCAGGTGGCGCCAGGCCAGCCAAGGTGGATGCCAGCAGGGGCCTCCGATTGCCCCACCAGTTGCCCCGCAGATTGGCCCTGATCGCTGGCCAGGCCTAGGGACCCTACACACACATGAATTTTGTGCACCAGGCCTCCAGTCTCTTATATTTGTAATGGACTCGTTTTTGACCTTCTAGGCAAGAGTTACTAAATAGCAAACTGTTTGGGTCTCTGTATCAGGGATGCAGACTTGATGTGTGGTTACCAGGTTTCAAGTGCTGACAAAAATTTACCAAGAGATTTACCAAGATGATGTTACATAGGTTTTTATTGTAAAGGAAAATCATTCTGGGGAAAATTAAAAGGTATAGTAACAGCTTGATGATTATTTGCAGCAAAGTATAAAAAGTATAATAAAACATGAATATGCAGATACACATAGATATACTTTAAAACATTTTTATTAACATATGCATGTAGGAAACTGTCTAGAACATATGTGTGCAGCCTTATGTACATTTATTATGTTATTATGTATATAAGGGTACATAATTTTTCATTTTAATGAGAGCTAAATACATCTATTTTACCAGCATGCAAATAAAAAATATGCAACAATATTTTTAATATCTGGAGCAATAATGGTAAAATTCTGAAATACAAATAATATTTCTCATGAATAACAAACATTTTCTCCAGGGTTTACATTTGTAAGTTGGAACTAGGAGGAACTCATATTTTCAGATGCCTAAATATTTCGGCTCAAAGTTTTAACAGAAATATATACGAGGAATAGTACAACTGTGTCCATAGGTCATGAGAAGCCAGAGTAATTTATCTCAGCCTCCTTGGCAACTGTCTCTGTCAGTTTCACATACATTCTCTCTCTCTCTTCAGGCAGATTCCTTAACCTTAACCTGTCAAGGCCTCAGTTTTCACAACTGTAGATTGGGAATAATAGCTGTATAAAGGATTGTGCTGATTAAGTGCAATAATCTGTAGAAAGAGGTTTACATGATGTGGTTTTGTTATTATTAATGCCAATATCATCTAATGCCATAGCCTCTGGGCTTGGGAAAGCTACAGAAATAGCTATATAATTGTAATGAACTATATGTTTCCCCCACCCCTCTGGAGGATGGCCCAAGCCCGAAGTGAAATTGCCAAATTTATGTCCTTGACAGATCAAATGTGGCTCCTCTAGCAAGAGGAGGTAAGAGAGGTACGGTTTACAAGTGGGCTTCTGGTTAGGACTGTTTTTAACTGATGAGTTATCATGTTGGAATCGGCGTAACCTGAAGAGAATATTTCCAAATGGTCTTAAAGGAATGTCATGTAGCATTTATTAGAGTCACTGCAACAGGGACGCTTCCCACTTGCTTTGATTTAGTGACATTACTTCTGGTTAAAAGCCGTAGGTAAGGCCACACACAGTGGCTGGCGATTTGGATAATTAGAAGGAATGGCAGAGGCCTGTCTCTTTACAAGGAAGTTAGCAGTGACATGCAATTAAAGCGAACCATGGGGGGAGCCGTGTCGCTGGAAGGATTGGGTGAACTCAAACAATATTTACAGGATTCCCTCTCCCGCAAAGGATTTCTGCTTGCTTATTTTGAATAAATTATTCCTGAGATAACTATACTAGTTTACAAAAAAAAAGCAGTACAAAAAGGGACAATGTAACTCACTCCATGGTTATTTTCCTCATGATTTTCTGTACTCCACCGGCCAGTTGGGAAAGCTGTTTATCCACTGGAATCCTGATGAGGCATCTGAGCTGTAAATGATCATACATTCATTGGGGTGCTGTTTTCTGCTTTAAAGGATGCTTTCACATCCATTACCTATTATAATCTCTGTAACTGTATAAGGCCAGGTGAGGAGTCATTATAATGTCCATTTCAAATGTAAAGAAATGGGAGCTGAGCTGGGAGAAGGGAGTTGCACGGTTCACTTATGGTAGAAGCAGAATTAAAACCTGAGGCACATGACTCACAGTTCAGTGCTCTTTCCAACACAGGACTGTCTTCTCAAGCATAAACGTGCATTCTTGCTTTCTGAGCTTCTCAAGAATATGGTTTTCTTTCTCTCCCTGAGACATGGAGGTGGTCAGAGTACCTCGGAGAATAAACTGAAAGCTCTAGATCTTGTCTTCAAAATAATACACAGAAGAACACACATGTAAATACTAGTATCACCGTCAGGCCACCTCCTTCTAAATCTGTATGGGAAATGGTTTAGGGTGTGTGGAATATACTAGACTAGGGTTGTGGGGGCGCCTGGCATTCTCAGGGAGGAAGAGTGAAATAGAAGCCACAGTACCTGAAGGTTTACTCAGCCCTTACTCGGTACTAGGTGTTGCAGTGCATGCATCATGTTAGTTCAAATCACACAACAAACTTCAGTGGTGAGTATTACTATTGGATCCATTTTATAGGGGAGGATACTCAGAACACTACCAGGATTTGAAGCCTGATGGACACGTTTTACCACAATGCAGCACAGCCTCCTAAAGCGATAATTATGTGTCAGTGTAGGGCTGTTTCCCTAGCAGTCGGCCCATGCCTGTGTGTGGTGGTGTGGCCAGGAAGTGGGGAAGGGAGTTTATAGAAGTCTCTCAGCAGCAAGGGTTCCTTGGGGAAAGCCTTTTCTTGGGAGTGATGGGTTGGAACTGTTAATGGCAGTAGAAATGTGAAGTGTGAAAACTGTTGAGATACAGGGATAGCAAAGAACAGGGCAGCATCCATTGGGTGGTCTGTTTCTCTTGGGATGTGTGTTAGATGTCCAGCTGTTACATTAATTTTTATAGATTCCACGCTACATTCTCTTGCTAACTTGGCAAATGATTCATGAAGTTACTGGAGTGGGGTGAGTAATCTGCTCCCAAGCAGAGCTGGGGCTATGGGAAGGGAAAAGGCAAGTCCTACATTTGGGGTTTCCTGAGCCATAAATAACGGCCGTGTTGCCATTCCCAACAATATGCTTCTGTCATTAATTAACTTTTATGGAAAGCTATGGTGTTCATGACTCTGGGCTCTCCCCACTCTTGATCTATGTGGTGTTATGTGGTGTAGACAGCAGTGCTCACAGGTGGGATTTGTGGGGGAATCTGAGTGAGCTAATGTGAAGTGCCTGCTCATATACGGCATGCCACTGCATTGGGGGAGAAGAGGGGTGGGGAACAGTGATGATACCCTTCCTGTTCCTGCTGATGGTTTTCCCAGCGCCTACACATGAGATCAGAATAGTCAGTTGTTTGGTTAAATTTTAGGAGTGAGCTTTCTCTGGTGATGATGAGAGTACTGAGTGGCCCCCTAAGATTCAGTGATGTGGTGCTCTATACTTGAGAGAAGGAATAACGAAGGTGGAAGTACCTTCTAGATCAAAGGGCCCCTCCTGTTCATCAGGGCCAAACAGGGAGATCCAAGCCCAACCTTTGGAGATGGCCCACATCAGTTTAATGATCCTGCTAGAAAATTATTCTTCACCTTTGACCTAAAGTCTTTCTGCTTGATTTCCAGGCAGTGGTTTTGTAAACATTAGCACAGTGGTTCTCAACCTTTCTAATGCTGTGACCCTTTAATACAGTTCCTCATGTTGTGGTGACCCCCAACCATAAAATTATTTTTGTTGCTACTTCATAACTGTAATTTTGCTACTGTTATGAATTGTAATGTAAATATGTGTTTTCTGATGGTCTTAGGCTCTGCACAGGTTGAGAACTGCTAGCAGGGTCACCTAAGACCATCGGAAAACACAGATATTTACATTACAATTCATAACAGTAGCAAAATTACAGTTATGAAGTAGCGATGAAAATGATTTTATGTTTTGGGATCACCACAACATGAGGAACTGTATTAAAGGGTCGCGGCATTAGGAAGGTTGAGAACCACTGCTTAGCACATATCAGACTCACCTCGGGGCTAGTTAAAACACAGATTGCTGGGTCCCACCCTCAGAGTCCACCCCCTTGATTTACTGAGACATTATCCTATCTAATAAAGAGGGGAATATGCTAATTGACCATTACACCCTCACAAAGATGGAAGCACCCACAGCCAATAAGGAAGGAATATGCTAATTGACTGCCACACTCTCAAAGATGGCGGTGCCCACAGCCACAAGATGTCAGTGCCCAGTCCCCTCAGCCCAGCTGGGGCAGCAGGTGTGCAGCATGGCTGGGCCCACCCAAAGGTGGGTCTGGTCACTCTGCGTGCCTCCCTCTGGATTCCCCCAGTCCCCTCAGTCCCCCAGTCGCCCAGGGCACAGGCAAACCACCAATGGTGGCTGCCCAGCTGCCCAGGGGCCAGCCCGAGGCACAGGCAAGCCTCAGATGGCAGCTCCCCAGCTGCCCAGGCCCGCCCGAGACTCAGGTAATGAGGGCTGGCCGCGGCTTGCGCTGCTGGCAGTGGCAGCAGCAGAGGTGTGATGGGGACATCACCTTTCCCTTATCACCAGCTTGCCTCCCTTCCCTGAGGGTTCCTGAACAGTGAGAGGGGGCAGGCTGGGTTGAGGGACCCCCTCCTCTCCAGTGCATGAATTTTCATGCACCAGGCCTCTAGTTGACATATAACATATGTAAGTTTAATGTGTATGATGTGATAATTTGATACACATATATAGTAAAATGATTGCCACAATAAGGTTAGTTAACACCTCCATCCCCTCACATAATTACAATTTATTTTTATGTGGTGATAACATTTAAGATCTACTCTCTTGACAACTTGAAAGTCTATAATACAGTAGTGATAATTAGAATCCCCATGCTGTACATTAGACCCCTAATTTCATTTATCTTACAGCCAGGAATTTGTACCTTTTGATTAACATCTCCTCCTCCCACCTCCTATCCCCCTCTCCCAGTCCTGGCAAACTCCATTCTAATCTATGTTTATGACTTCAGCTTAAATATATATATATTCTACATGTATCATGAGAGCACATGAGATTTGACTTTCTCTAATATGTCTCACTTGGCATAATGCCCTCAATGTCCATACATGTTACTGCAAATGGCAGGATTTCTTTCTTTTTTATGGCTGAATAATATTTTATTGTGTGTCTATATACATGCTACATTTTCAGAGTTTCTGATTCTAGAGGGGGCCTAAGAATTTGCATTTGCAACAAGGTGATATTGTTGTTGCTATTTCAGGGCCAAACTTTGGAAATTACTGCTCTAGACTGTAATTACAAAGAGTGTAGGTAATACCATGGGTTTTGGAATCAGACAGCCCTGGATCTGAATCCTGCTCTACTACTGTGAAACTGTAGAAAAGTTGCCAAGTCTAGGCTTGCTCACCTGTAGAAAGGGGAGTGCAAATGTCTTGGCTGTTTTGTTTTGGTCTGTTCAGTGAGGATTAAATGAACTGATCTATGTGAAGTGCTTAGCACACACAATGTCAGGTACATAGAAGTGACTTTATAGATGTGAGCTACTGGTATTGATACAGTCTGCCTCTTAGAGCTACATGACCAGAACTGGTGGCCCAAATGTTAATACAGAGATGCCTACTTAGGGGAGTCTTTTAGGAAGTTAAGAAGGTCAGAGAAAATGCAGGTTGGAAGAATTGGAAAAACAGAGGCAATGTACCATATTTAAGACTTTCTGATATGCTCAGAAATAGAAAAAATAAGCAAAGAAATTGATTTTGTGTTGAACAGTGGATTGTCACTTCCCAAGGAGATGCAGTATGAAAGTGGGTAAAAATGGAAATCCTAAACTGGGCATTGGGACTATTAGAATTTAACATGTAATTCCCAACAAGTATATGCAGAATTAGAGTGAGGATTTTTTTCTAAATGGCTCTGGAAGTGAAAGGTGAGAATATGTAAAGCAGGATACAGTGGAAGGTACAAAGAGAGGGTGCCTGGGCCATTTATGAAGCAAATAACACATCATCCAAAGCCAAAATTACTCCTGTCTTCATCTTATTTCTGACTTCTCCTGGGCGCTTCACTCAGTGAGTAAACTAGAGCTTTCCATCTCCTCAAGCTGCACATTAGGCAAAACAATTCCTAAGAAAGAATTTACAAAAATCAGTTGTTCTCACAGTGTAAAATCATATCCCAAATTATGACTACTCCCCAGGACAGTATCTCCCAAGCTGTGCTTCTTAGGACTATGAGTAGGTGGTCTGTTAGAGAAAGCATTCTTGTTGAAACATATTTGCATATTAAAGAATCTGAAAAGTCCCAAAGTTTAAAAAAAGAAGAAAAAAATGAAAAGGTAGCTGTTTACTTTTGGTTAATATAATTGAGATTTTTCTCTTTTTTTCTATATTTTTAATATTTTTCTGTAATTAGCAAATTAGCAGGTCTTACTTTTATGATAAAATATGAACCAAAGTATCTTATATAATAAAAGGGTAATATGCAATTAGACCGAATGGCAGAATGCCCAAGGCCCCTCACCCCAGCCAGCCCCACCCCCAATTGGCCCCCCACCCCATTGGCCTGCCCATGATAGCTCCTATTGGGGGTGGGCTAGCTGGATCCCACCAGTGCACGAATTCATGCAGCGGGCCACTAGTATTAGAATAAAAAAGAATATAGTTTAGGCCAGCAAATATCACTTCTAGTCTCCACTCCACCTGTTATGGTCTGAATGTACGTCCTCTCCACTCCACCTGTTATGGTCTGAATGTTCGTCCCCCTCTGCCCCCTCCTAACCCCCCCCCCCCCCCCCCCCGCCAAATCCATATGCTGAAACCCTAACCTTCAATGTGTTGGTATTTAGAGGTGGAGCCTTCGGAGGTGGTGATTAAGTTTAGATGAGATCACAAGGGTGGCATTCCCATGATGGGATTAGTGTTCTTATAAGAAGACCAGAGGTTTCTCTTTCTCTATCATGTGAAAATACACACCAGGAAGTGGATCCTCACCAGATACCAAATCTGCTTGAACCTTGATCTTGGACTTGTCAGCTTCCAGAACTGTGAGAAATAAATGTCAGTTATTTAAGCCATCCATTTTGTGGTATTGTGTTATAGCAGTTTAAATTGACTAAGACACTACTCTTCCCTCACTTCTATGGAAGAAGTAAGGATGTCATGATACCAGTTTCTAAAACAACAAATTCTTTGCACAGCATTCTTTTTGAAAGCTAACTGAATGTGGAGAGTCTGTATAATTGTTGCATGCCTAAGATATTTGCCATATTGGAAGCCTCCTTTATCCCAGTTAAAGACATAAATCTACAAGGCATCCTGGGCTATTAATTGCTCAACATAATTAGTCTAAAGAAGTGAATCAGTCAAATCCTGGGACATCAAAACCTTCCACGGGGCAGCGGCACCACAGAATCTGGGGACTGTATCCAACTACACTCGTCTAAACTTAAGCACAGGCAGATGCTCAAGGGCATCGGTACTCTATTGATAGGCAACAACTCAGGGAACAGGCTCTTCCTGAGAAAGGAGATTTTCTCCTAAGATTGATTTCATTACACACTGTAAGGATATAACCAATATTGTTTAGAGATCTTGACTCCATTCCTAGGAAGTGTTTATAACTTTTCAGTTGGGCTATGGTGGTGTTCTACAGGCTACATTCTTCTTAAGGAGGGAACTTTTGGAGTCTCTGGTATTGTGAGGTAGCCAAAAATCCAACACTATCGGGTGAAATGCCTTTGGAAAGAAACGGAAGTCTATGTTAAAAATTAGGTTAGAAACCAGTATCATTTGACATTCTAGGCTGTTGGGTCCAACGACATGTGATAGTTTTTTTCTGATTGGCAGTGAAGAAGCTCAACAATGCTTGTCTCTCTTTGGTGGACGTGAAATACAATACTAATTGGGTATCACCCAGGCCAGCAAAGTCAATTGGACTTCTGTCTCTATTGGGCATTGAGGTAAGGCTCACACTTTGATCTTATGAGGGGTGCCACTTCCAAGCAATTTCAGGTCATTTGGGCTTTTCCCAGCCTGGCCTTGCAGGCAGACAAATTCAAATTCATGGGAAAGCTGGGCACAGGAGTGTTGGCCTATCTAGGATGCTGATGAATTAATGACAAGAATTGGTAAGTGTAATTTTGGTAAAATAAATTTCTTACTGGTAAAAATATCGACTTCTTTGCTGAGAACTAAAATAAAAATCCAAAATTCTTATTTTTTTAAGCAGTCAGTTCTTTAGCATAACACTGCCTAATCTCCCTTTACCGAAGAGGAGAACAAGAGGATCACAGGAAAATGAGAGTGGATAGAGGCCCACACTGTTAGGAGCTGTACATTTTATAATTGTAAAAGGAACATTGAACACACTGCACGGTCTACCCCACACACCTGGCCCGCAGCAGCAGTGGGATTCGGGACTTAGCAAAGTGCGTGCTGAGCTCCTCATGTCGTGGTGCCTGAAGCATGTCCCGATGAGGTGGGTGCTCTCATTCCTGGCTGCAAATTGTTCTATGAGAGAAAGCTCGAGTCCTCATGCACAAGACATGTCATGGCAGTAATAATAGCACTTACTCACATTTACATTTATACGTCTGGTCTTTTCTCGATCTGTTTCTCAGACAGAAAACTCAAACACCAAGCTGTCTGGTTTAAAACCAGACACATGGCAACTATATTTACTACAACTTTGCTGGCTGCCAGGCACTGTGCTATTTGTGTTCACATGTATTACATATGTTATGTCTTATTAAACCTGTGTAATTGCGCTGTGAGTAAAGTATTTTATTCTTATTGTATAGATGAGAAAACTAAAGTTCAGAGAGGTTAAACAGGCTGCTTGCAGTCACCCAGGTAGTTGTCTAATAAGGTAATGTGGCCTTGGACTATCTAATTCCACAGTTCTTTATTTCCCTTTGATATTTGATGCATTGAAATGATCCAAGATTTCCTGAAATCTGTCGTTAAGTTTTTCCTCAATGGGTCTCTGGATATGAATCACTTGAAAACTGAATAGCATCCTTGAGCTTTCAAGAAACATGATATATATGAAGTATTGGAAAAAGATTTGCAGAATATTGTCAATAATAGACTGTTAATAAACTTGATTGAGGCCACACACACACACACACACACACACACACACACACACTCACACACACATCCCCCCAACAATCTATGAGAGACAAGAATTAAAGGTTTTAATAATGAATGGTGTCCCTGTGACTTGGTCAGAAGTCATTTCAAGGCCTCAATTTACCTTTAAGTTTCAGAACCTACCTAACTGGGGTCACCAACTGGCTACTGGGTGCCTTGCTTGATTAGATTTTTACTCTTTACTATTTTTTTCAAAACTTTAAGTGATTTGTTGCAATAGATGGGACCAGATGGAGAGACACAGGTGCCTCTTCCATCTTCGTAAGAAAGTTCTCAGGGAAATCACAAGACAGTTTTCAGCCTGCAGGCTCCTCTATTTGTGAGAATGCTTAGGCAATGATTCCTGGAGGTGTGAACAACTTCCTTTCAAGAGACTTCTAACTCTCCCTTTCACTGACAAGTTGGAGCTTCCTGTGAGGGAGCATTTTCACAAGAAAACTTCCAGAACCATTAGCTGGATATTGGTACAAATGTGATGAATGTATCTTGGTTTCAATTCTGAACAACAAAATGGACTTCTGAAATAAAGTTGTAAAAGGTATGTTTATCCATCTAGAAGTGACTTACGGTTACAGGTGTACCTGCCGGAGGAGGCTAATTGCAGCATGTCATAAATGCAAGAAGTTTCATCAAAAGGTTGATGGAACCTTGAGGCTTCAGCAGGGCCGAATACATATTATTGCCTGCTGGAATAGCCAAAAGCATTTCCCCAAACCTAAAGATTTGCATATATTATTGCTTGCTACTGAGACAGCCTCCCCCAAACTACAATGCCTACTGTATACCAAACCTTAACTTTTGATATGTATATCTGCTTTGTTTTAGGGCAATTTGTGCAAATAAAGAGCAAGGGGTCCAGAGACTCAGAGAACTTGGTTACTGAAGCTAAACCCTCCTCTGGCTCCCCAAAATGCCTTCCAAATTTATATTTCATGTCTAGTCTCTTTATTAATTTACATGCAGCCCTTCTCCAGATTCCTGAACCCTTATAGATGCTGGAAAACACCCCGGCATGTACCATTTCTGTTTTCAAATTATTCAGAGGCATTTTCCCCTTGACCTTCCAGAAATGATACAATTCCTAGATTTTACTGTTATGGTACCAGGGGGTGGGAACTCTTCCTCAACTTCATTTTAAAAGGTGTGAAGAATGCAAATGCATGGCCTGGCTTCCCTCAGCATCTGTCCTCTGGACCAATGGATTTGTAAGCAGAGTACTGACGAAATCCTGACAGCATGAGCAGAAGTTGGTTTACCTGAGATGATAGGCAGGGTTTTTGGGAATGAGTACTTCCTTTTAGTAAAATGTAGAAGGTCGATGTATTAGAAGCCTCCCCTAGTTTCTGAGGTGAGTAGAGCTAGACTAGGGTACTTTATTGGGCCATTAGAAATATGACATTAGGATTGGTCAAGAAGCTCAGAAATCCTCCAGACAGGTTAAGAAAGGGCGCAGTTCTCAGTAATGTAATGCACCCATCAGTCTGTGAATTCTTTTCATTAAATTTAAGTTCCTTATCAATAATTGATAGGGCAGATAATAATCACTTTTCAACTAACATGATCTGTTTATCAAATGCCCTCATCTTAAATGAAGCAAGAATAGTGAGATGCTTTAGAAAAACATATGTTGTGCCTGACAGATGTTCAGAATCACAGCAGGAATGTGCTTAGGGTAACTTTATCTTATATGCTTCAAAACACAAGAAGCCTCTCAGCATATGTGAATGCTGAGGACTCTTTAATTCCTAAGGAATAGAAACCTGCCTCAAATAAGCACAAACACCAAAGGAGTTGTATTAGGTCCCAGATCTGGGGAAGCCTGAGGCTGGTGCTGTCTTTGTCAACAAGCTTGACCACATGACGTCACTGGCTTGCCCTCTCTTCCTTACTTTCTCTTTCTTTCTAAGTATTAGCCTTATTGCTTTTCTCCTTCAACCTGGACATTTTCTTCCCTCGGGTAGACAGCTTTAGGCTTACATCTCCCAGTTTAACAATCCCATGAAGGAGTAAAAAGAGCTTTTTTTTTTTTCCTCTGAGGGTCTTATGTAAAATTTAAAAACAGAACTCCAATTGTTCCTGTGGTATCATGTGCTCATCACTAGCCCACTATTTCAACAAATGTTTGAGGCACTGGTCCAGCCAGTACAAAGAAATTTTTAAAAAGATTCTTAAAGATCTTTGACATACAAAATGATGGGAGGTGTAGGATATTAACAAGTATCATCTATATGTATAAAAAGCCAGCAACTGGAATGCCCTAACGACCATCACAACAGGTCACTATGATGCCCACTGTGGCCAGTGAATCAGCCCAATTGAAGGTGGGGCATCCAGCCCACTCCTCACAGCCCCTCCCCCAGGCTGGCCCTGCCCCTCATCGCCCCCCCCCATCACCCAATAGGGGGTGGGGCCAGCCAGCCAACAGCCCTCCCCCCAGTCAGCTCTGCCCCCAATCGGTCCCCGCCACACCAATCGGGGGTGAGGCTCACTGGCCAATTGCCCTTGGCACCTCTCCCCAGCCTGCCCAGCCCTGATATGGCCCTGATTGGGGCAGGCCAGCCGGCCAACCTCCCCCCATCTCTTCCTCCCAATAGGTCCAGCCCCGATCCACCCCAATTGGGGCCAAGCTGGCCGGACCCCACCCATGCACCAATATGTGCACTGGGCCTCTAGTATAAAATAATCGCATGTGATATTGAGACAAGAAAAGTCTAAAATGTGATGGAAATCAGATGAATTGGATGACCCAGGCTCTTTCATGAAGAGAAGTGTTTGATCTATTTGTTGGTGAATGAATTATTTATCAGTGGTGGGGAATCTGGGTAGGGGGAGAGTCATACTAGAAAAAAGAATGGTACAAAGAATGGCAAAGAAGCAGGAAAAGGGGAAGGGTCAGGAGCTTCGTTTGAGTAAATGCAAGTTTTGTAAAGAAAGAAATGTAAGCTAAATTTAGTCAGAAAAGTTTACATCAGATGATAGAGGTTTTAAAGTTTTTAATTTCAACCTGTTTCCACTTTTTTTCCAGAAGGCTATATAGAGCCAGTGATGGTTTCAGAGCAAGGAGAGACAGGATCAAATCGTTCACTAGAGTTTCAAATGGCAGTCCCAGTGAGGAAGGACTGAATGGGATATTTACTTAACCTAATTTCAAGAAATGCAACCTAACTGTAAATGGGTGGGAGCCAGCAGGGAAGGCGCCCTGGCTGTGTGAGTAGCAGATATTGCTCTTCTGAAAGTAAAGCTCTAAGTCTCCTGGCAAGCTATAAATTGATTGCCAAATTCAAACTTTATTTGTACATAGTCCCATCCTCTCTCCTAAATTCGACTATATCTTCAACCGGTACCTGGCCATTTCCTTGTAGGTCCTACCCTACCTCACATTCAGCACTGTCTCTCCTGTCATCATTTTGTGATAATATCGTTTTCTTATCAGTTCAGGCATGGCCATTCCTGGGACTAGGTGACAACTTAGATGAGTCACAGTGATATACTTGAACACCAATATTTTTATGTGGATAGAAATCAAGTTAAAATGAGCATGGGGAACACACTTGAGAGGGGAGAGGAACCACATATAAGTCAGCCTGCTACCTCAGAGCCTGGAGGTCAAAGAGCAGGGATAGCCCTTCCTTCTCTGCAGATGAAGTAAGCTGGTGAAATGAGCTAAAAGTCTAATTGATGCTGGCAAACTGGCAGACAGGAGCCCCAGACCATTTTCAGCTGTGGTGGGTGGAGACTCTTCTTCACCTCTAGCCAAGTGCTAGAGACAAACACCCTTGCTGTAACTCAGAAATTTCCAAGAGGCTTCATCTGGGCTTTTGATAATCATGTGTATTAATTTGAATAGAGGTGAGCTGCTATAACAAAGATCCCCAAGTAATAGTGGCTTAAATTGTATAGAAGTTTATTTTTCTCAGGCAATAATCTGAGCATAAGCAGCCTAAGGCTGATATGGCAGCTTATTGTGTCAGCAACTTGGGCTCCTTAACACACAGCTTTCATCTCTTGGAATCAACATGACCACAATCTCATCAACAGGAAGGGGAAGAGTAGCCCTATAAGGGCTCCTAAAAGTTGTACATCACTTCCACTTACATCCTAACAGCCATAAGTTAGCCATGTACCTGCACAGAGCTGGACATGCTAGGGCAGTGTGCTCAGCTAATAATAATAGCTGGCACTTGCATAGTGCTTCCTGGGAACCAAACACTATTCTAAGAGCTCTGCGCATACTGACTTATAGCAACCCCATGAGATAAGTTTCAGTATTATTTGTGTTTTATAGATAACTGAGGTATAGAGAGGTGAAGTAACTCAACCAAGGACATTAGAGAATAAATGATGGAGGTAATATTTAAACCTCTACAGACTGTTTTCAAAATTTGTGATCTTAACTATTCTGCAGCACTATCTCTAAAATTCAGGGTTCTGTTAGCAAAGAAAGAATGAGAGGATGAAAATTGGGAGACAATCAATTATTCCTACTAGAGCATCCAAGCATCCATGTTTGTCACACAGCAATGACTCCAAGCTTGGGGATTCTCTCCCTCGTTGCTCTGTTCTTCCAGTTTTCCAGCAGATTGCCGCCCACAGCAGCCTACAGCCCCTGCCAGCTGACATGGTAGCTTCTGTTATAGCCTCTTAGCTGCTAGCTTCTTCACACTCCAGCCTCCACTATACTTTCCCACCAAATGAATCTTCTCCACATACTATCATATCCATGCCATGCCCCTCATTAGAAATTAACAGAAGAAAGGCACTACTTAACTGAATCAACTTCCTTCTTATGAGTCTAGCCTTCAAGGTCCTTTACAATTCGATTCCAAACATAGGTTCCAAATGTATAGCTCCTTCCTCAGAGCCCACACAAATTCTCTCTATACCCATCAGGTTGGTCTACTTATGCCATGTATATTCTTATAACTCAGCTGTCCGGGTAGAAAAGGAAGGGTCACCTCTGACCACTGTGGATGGCTGCACTTTGCCCCATTTGTTTGTATGAAGTCTACCCACCCAGCTTGCATCCTACCTTCCCAGTGGCTAAACTCAAGAGTTCTGCACTGATGTGCGTTTGCTGGCTGGATATATGCCCAGTGGCTCCCCTCACTAGCCCATGGCATCCAATCCTCCCTTTTCTCTCAGTACTCTTCCCACCCCTTGGTAAGGGTGTGAGCCATCTTTCTATGTATGGAGCCTTGCACCTCATGAGACAGAGGACAAGTAATGGTTGGTCCAAAGTGGCTTGTTTAGTCAACGTTGAGAATTCCTGTAAGTAACATAACTTGGGTAACAAATATCCATCTGGTGTCCTACAAAAAGCAAAAATGGCACATTATGTCTGAAGGATTACCTAATGTTAAATGCAAACAATATGACTGTCACATCTTTTCCTCTGCCAAGGGTATAAATTGTCCACTTTAGATCAGTCAAGAAAGGCAAATATAAATTTATAAGGATGTTTGATCCTCAAATGAACACTTTTCTGTATTGAGCAGTGGTGGGTAGAGAAGTTTTGAAGAGCTCTTCCAGCTCTCTGTAATGACCTTAAGCTGAAGGTAAACTCTAGCCATCTCGACATCAGC
Source organism: Corynorhinus townsendii (assembly GCA_026230045.1). Lineage (NCBI taxonomy): Eukaryota > Metazoa > Chordata > Mammalia > Chiroptera > Vespertilionidae > Corynorhinus > Corynorhinus townsendii. Next base: position 44,193,953 of record JAPDVU010000005.1, read on the forward strand.
TTTAAGATAGGGGGAAGAAAACCAGCGGGCATTAATGAAAGATGTTTATTTCAGAAAGCATGGGATCATGCGTTTCTGGAATGAAGGAGGAGGAATGCACTTTTCAAAGGGGAACCGTTCTGAAACCTTCTTTGTCCTCTTGACTCCAGAGTAAGAGGGAAGAGGTAGTGACAAGAATATATTTTAAAGTCAGGGCATTGTAAGCTTGTCTTGGACTTCTGAGCTTTCAGACTGTTTGTTCAGGAGGTGGTTTCCAAGGTTTTACAACTTTGCTAAAAACATTCAGTCTCCTCTTTAGATCTATTCAGCTGATATCATTTTTAGTGACTTCCGAGAGGCAGCCTTGTTGCTGAGAATTGATACAGCAATGAATCTTTACTGGCGCCCATCAAAACTGGACTTTTGTATCTCACATTTTACTTTGACTACTTTTAGAAATTCCCTAGAAAACAACTTTGTCTTGTCTATTGAATAACAAGCATGGAATTTCTATAATCCCTGCCTTGTCAAGGTACAACTGATTTGCATCTTCTGGTTAAATGCAAATTGCCCACCCTTCAGTTCAACTGGCATTTGCCTCTCTTTAAATGGATGGCACTAAAGCGGCATGTAGACATAACTGTTTGTTTAGCTTGGCTTCTTTCTTTGATCTCATGTTAACATACTTTAATGGCAGGTAATGATTGATAATAGAGTATTGTAAAGTTCAGGTAATAAATACTGCTTAACTCATAATAATGCTGAATAATGTACTTTTTATGACTTGATTTGATGGAAAATTTCCTTGTCAGCTTGGTCTAATTGTCCAAACAAAACCACCCATTACTTGAAGAAATACATGTCCACCCTAGACACATTAATTAGGGTCACGGCTGGGCTTTACAAAGGAATATAGTAACACTTCAGTTATCTTTCAATGTAATCTTTGGACAGTCTTACTAATGCTAAACTCAAGTTTAATTAGAACTTTTGTTTACACTTGCCTTGGAGCCTCACAGGCCTATCTGGAATCTATGGTGATTACTGTAGCCACATGTACACATACCAAGGTCTTTCCTTTGAGGCTTCAGAGATTATCGATTCTAGTGGTTTGAACACCAAAAGTCACAACAGTGAGTTCTCTTTATGTTAGCACGGATGGCAGGGTATTTGTATGAAGAGAAAGAAAAAATCTTTTTAATTTTTTTTATTACTGGATATTAGAAGACATGGCATTGATATTAGAATAAAAAGGAGACTTGGTATCTTGATGTTGACAAACTCGGGTGCTATACATCAGAATGCTTGGTGCAGTCCTTCTTGACCAAGTGTGGAATTTCCATGATGCTTCACTCTCTTTGAAGTCCCAACAACATCCCAGAGAATATGGTACAATCAGAATCCAGATGATCACATGGGCTTTTAACAAAATGACCAAGGTTTGTCTACAGGCATACCCATAATGAATCTAAAAACAGTTCTCTGAAAAGCATACTTGGTTTAAAGTTTGGAATGATTCAATCCATACCAAATGAGTGAACTGCTAGTATACTAAATTCAAGGCTACTTGCCTGCATATTGTAAATAAAAAGTGTGTGCTTAATTTTTTAATTTTAGTCAAATTGTCATTTCATTGATGATGGTTTCATATCTTATTTAATACCCAAATTTCTAAGGAAACCCACAGTAGGAAAAATTTTTATTCCTACTTTGTTGCAATCACATGTTCTTTTCTGATAACACTGTAAATGACTTATTCTTTATAACTTATGCATTCATGGTTTTTACTGTCATTAGGTAACCAAACAAAATGGCTCGTTTTATGAATAATGTGTACTTCACACACATTACTTGCTGTTTACCTCATCTTATTTTTTTAAGATTAGAATATTTCAGAATAGAATAATTTAGAATTTTAATTTTAAAATTAAAATGTGTCCTTAATAATTTTGCACTTTCATTTTAATAATTAATTTCATGTTCTACTTCAGTCGGTTTTGGCTAAAATTATTGGGAGATTACAGAATCAAAAATTACATTCTTCTCCTACCTGGTTTGGCTCAGTGGATAGAGCATCAGCCTGTGGACTGAAGGGTCCCAGGTTTGATTCCAGTCAAGGGCATATGATTGGTTTGCAGGCTTATCCCCAGCAGGGGGTGTGCAGAAGGCAGTTGATCAGTGATTCTCTGTCATCATTGATTCTTCTATCTCTCTCTCTCCCTCACCCTCCCTCTCTGAAAACAATAAAAATATATTTTTTAAAAATGGCATTCTTTAGAAATTTAGTTTGCTGGATTTATACAAATATTGGTGTCTTGGTGGGATTTATTTGCATGCAATAAAAAAACATAAATACTTTTTTCATTGGTAAATATGAGAATACATGCCTAAAACTTTCATATCAGTTAAATGTTTGGGCTTCAGAAAATTATCTAAGTTAACGACTGTATGCATCAAAGAGTAGGTACATTGTGAATGTTACTACCAATCAACTGCTTTCCCTTTCCTGAGGGATGCATGATGATGTTGGCAAGGTTCACCAATTGACATTTGCCTTGTAAGTTTTCAAGACAAACTAATACAACAGGTATGGTCATTTGAGCACTGCATATTTGGATCACATTTATCCTTTCTAACTTTTTAAAAATATATTTTATTAATTTTTTACAGAGAGAAAGGGAGAGGGATAGAGAGCTAGAAACATCGATGACAGAGAAACATTGATCAGCTGCTTCCTGCACACTCCCTATTGGGGATGTGCCCACAACCAAGGTACATGCCCTTGACCAGAATTGAACCTGGAACCCTTGAGTCCACAGGCCAATGCTCTATCCACTGGCCAGGGCCATTTCTAACTTTTTATTCATTTAGATAGAAACCAAGTCTTTGCAATTATTATTTTTACATACAGGGGTTGGCAAAAATTTATACTTGTAATACAAATACATAATACAATCATTAATAAATAATACAAGAAAAAAGTGTTCACATATTTATAATTGTAAAACTACTTTTGCCCATCCATATAATCTAGTTCAAGGGCACTCTATTTCAGCTGTATTTTAATTTCTTTAAATAGATATAAGTAGCCTAGAGACAGTTAGTGCAGGTGTTCTCAACAATGCCTGCATGGTAGAATCACCAGGGGAGGTATTTCAACAATACTGATATGCCAGGTTCACCCAATAAAATTAAATTAGAATCTCGGGTTGGGCCTCTGAATTTGTACAGGGTTTTTTAAAAAGCCTTCCCAGATGGTTCTAATATGTAGATCAGAGTTTAGAAACGACTGACTGGGTGCAATATTTTGAAAAACAAGGTCAAAGAGAGCCCCTGTGCAGAGCGCACTGGGCACTTGTTAAGTACACCTTCCCAAGCCCCACCGAGACCTGAAACAATTATTCCAGGGGAACCGGAATCTGAATTTCTTCATGAACTTCATGTGCACACTCAAGTTTGAAACTGCTCCATCTGCTTCATTTTGCAGTTAATCAATCTCACAAAAAGTTAAAATAGGTCTTTAAATCCTCACAACAACTCTTTTATAAATGGCAATGAGATGACTACTATGCAGGTGAGAAAACTGAGGCAACTTGCTGGAGGTCCCATTGTTCTCCTGTGGAAGCAGGGTTTGAACCGTGCACATAGCCCCTGTTCTGTAGTCCGGAAGCTGTGTATGCAGCCACTGTTCTCTAGTGATTCCATGTAGCTCTATGGTTAAGTTTTGCATTAACTAAGCACAGTAAGTAACTAAAGCACAGTAAGTAACTAAAGCACAGTTTGCATTACTATTGGCACAGTAAGTACGGTGCCAATTGATATGTGGTGCAGTAGTCTGGCCTTATCCGTGGTTTCAGTTATTCATGGTCAAACTGTGTTCTGAAAATATTAAATGAAAACTTCCAGAAATAGTTCATAAGTTTAAAATTACCTACCTGCCATTCTGGATGGCAAGATAAAATCTCGTGATACCTGTTCTGTCCTGGATGTGAATCGCCAGTCTTAGAATATCCACGCGATGGTACACACTCCCCACCCAGTTAGTCACTGAGCAGCCATGTTGGTCATCAGATGGGGGTATCAGAGCTTGTGCTCAAGGGCCCTGACAGCAGCCTACCGCTGCACGGCAGTGCCTGCGGCATTCACCTCACTTCCTCTTCACCCTCCGGCATTGCAGCATCTCATCATCTTAAGAAGAGGGGTGAGTATAGCACCATAAGATATTTTGATAGAGACACAACACATTTGCGTAACATTTATGACGTATATAGTTATAATCGTTCTATTTTATTATTAGTTATTGTGTTAACCTCTTCGGCGCCTAATTTATACATTAAACTTTATCATAGGTATGTATGTGTGGGAAAAACACACAGTATATATAGGGTTCAGTACCAACCGCGGTTTCTGGCATCTAGTGGAGATCTTGGAATGTACCCACTGTGGATTAGGGGGACTACTGTACAGATAACGGGGGGTTAATTCTAATTGTTGGTGAGGGTTTCACGGAAGACCAGGCGTTAGAAGTAACCCTCCAAGGATGGGATAGGTAGAGGTGGTGCAAACCCAGGCAGGGCGGACTGTGAAGTGCTCAGAGAATGTAAGAATTCCCTATGCTCAGAGCATGTGGTGCTGGGTGAGACCCAAGGCTGGGACAGCAGAGTTGAGGCATTCTGTGAAGCAGTTGGATTACATTTGTTTCTTACTTATTCTTATCCCACTCAACCAACCAATAGTTTTATTCCAATGCTAACCAGTGATTAGTGAGCAGGGTGGAAAATTTTAAAACGGGAATCTTTAGTCACTGGCATTCATGAATTCATACTCTAGTAGTGACTCATGCATACTTTAAAAGATTATTTATTACCTCTTGAATAGGAATTACATTGTATGAGATAAAAATCCAAATGAACAAAAGGCTGTAAATGAAAAATGTCTCCCACCCACTTCTAACCACCAGCAACCCGGCCCCACTTCCAGATGCAACAGTTATTACTCGGTTAGTGAAAACCTTTCCTGTCTCTTCCTTTTACCTTCTGCCACAGTCACTTGGTCACATGATTTGTGTGGTAAACTCTCTTAGTCCCACTCCCCAGGATGCAGCCTGCAGTGTGGTTACTCAACACATATCCAGGATTCTCACATATGTTCATTCAACAAACATTACTGAATGCATACTGTGTGCTGACTATTGAATGCCTACAGAAGATAGGGTCAGCAACACTTGCCCTTCGGGATCACATAGGATAATAAGGTAAACTACCAAAAAGTAATTATTGCAATGCACTGTGGGAAACATTGTAATAGCAATAAATACAGAGCTTTATGAGGATAAAGTGGGCTCAAAAGCCCAAGTTCTTTCTAGTTCCCGCTGCCTCTGGGCAGAGAAGGATGCTGAATCACTAAAGCCCTAGGTCCGAGGTCAGCAAACTGCAGCTCGCGAGCCACATGCGGCTCTTTGGCCCCTTGAGTGTGGCTATTACACAAAATACCACAGCCTGGGCGAGTCTATTTTGAAGAAGTGGCATTAGAAGAAAAATTAAGTTTAAAAAACTTGGCTCTCAAATCTCAATCATTGTACTGTTGATATTTGGCTCTGTTGACTAATGAGTTTGCCGACCACTTCCCTAGGTGAATTGTATCCTTCCAAACTCACTGTGGTTTTTTTTTGTTGTTGTTTCTTTTGCATAATTTGATCCAAATCATTCCTCCTTGTTATGGTCTCCTCCACATCTAGACATTTTTAGGTGGGTATTTTCTTGTTATTTTATTATTAACTAGTGACCTGGTGAACAGATTCATGCACATTGAAAGGAAATTAATTAGAAGGTGGCCAGTAGGGTGGGACTGGGCAAGACAGGCCGGACACACCCTGGAGCCAACCTCCCATGGTTCCTCCCTAGCAGGCCGCACCTGGGGTGTGGTGCTGTGGCTCCAAGGACGTCTGTGGAGTGAGCGGGGTCCCTCTGGCAGGGGGATCCCTTGGCCTGGCCTGCGGGGATCGGGTGGAAACCAGCTCTCCGACATCCCCAGAGGGGTCCTGGAGTGTGAGAAGACGCTCCACAAAGTTGCTGTCGTACAGAGTGTGGAACGCAAATGCAAGTGTGCAGTAAACCAGATTCGGGGCCAACAGTGCCCCAGCAACCACATAACCCAATGGCCAAAGGTGGGATCGCATGGTCCCACAAGGAATTGGGCTCCCTCTTTTCTGGTTTCGGGGTGCGTCACCCGAGAACCGCCGCTGCCAAGTCACTGCAGCTTGGCAGCTCCTGCATTGAGGGTCTGCACCCTGGTGGTCAGTGAGTGTCATAGCTATCGGTAGGATGGACACTTAGCATATTAGCCTTTATAAATATAGATACCTAATCACAATTAATTCTTCATTTTGGTTGATTTATTTTACTTCTAAAGTAAGTACTCTTGCAGTACAGTCTTGGGTTTTAGACATCTGGCATAAACCAAAAATTTCAAGTGTTGTGCTACTGGCATGTGGTTCTGAGCAGTGCTGTGTGCTATTTAATTCTTGTGTGGTCCAGAGAAATGTCAATAATTTATGAATATACACAAGAGTCCAGGTTGCAGTAACTCCTTTTATAAAAACTAACATGTCACGCATTGCATAATAGTTTTTATTCTTTTTGAGACTGCCTCCTAGACTGTGTTCCAAGGATACATTCCATATGATGTTAATAGATATACTAAAAAAAAAGGATTCTGTGGGTCAGTAAGTTTGGATATGAAGAAATAAATGGGCATCTTCATTCCAGCAATTCTCAGAACCTTTAATATGCCAACATACATTGTGAATTTCTGAACAAGGTATTTTTGAGAGAGAGAGAGAACATTGTGTGCTGTGCTTCTCAAACCTATTTGACAATGAGAGCTAGTTTTTGTTTAGCTGTTTGGTTTTCAGAAGTAAGCCATTGTCAACTTGGGACATTCTGTTTTATTAAATGACTGATGATGTCTAGTGCAATAGATTCCGTATGTGAAATGCCCCCAACAAATGGCTTTCCATCAGAAGAGAAATACTCTTGAAAGTGTGTGTGTGTAGTTTACAAACCACATTTGGGTAACTAAAGTGATAACATTTTTGTACATTGATGGAATATTCTGGATTAGTTCTGAAGCTCTTTATTGTGTCTGAGTGAGGCCTTGAATGTGTATAACTCTGGTTTTAACCAGAAAAGAGCCCCTTCCACCCTGGAGCTGGCGTTCTCCCATTTGATTTCTCTCTTTCCCCCTTTTCCCAGTCTTTTAACTTTTGTTGACTTTCTCCTCTTCCCTCTTCTCCAGCTGCTCCTTCATCTGTGGGGAGATGTGGACAACAGACATTGACTCTGAAGATGGCAAAACAGGCAGATTGGGGAAAAACTGGCAAAGAGTGCAGAGATGGAGAATTAAGAGTGAAGATAGGGTGACCATAGGCCTCTAACAGTTATCTTGATTTTTTATTATATTTATCAGGGTGACATTGATTAATAAAATCATATGTTTTAAATGTGCATTTCCATGATACATGATCTCTTAATAGTTATCTTTAAACACCTATGCCTGGTTGTTTCCCCTTGTGGTCAGATGAGGTATCCTGTGGTATGCAAACTGCATAAACCCAGGCATCAGAAGTGTTCCTGAATTACAGGGGAAGGTTTGGCAATACAGAGGAACATTTTCTTTGTTGCTTTACAATGAAGACTCTTTAGTAAAGTTCTAGCTAGACAAACTTTTCCTTTTGTTACCATTTTCCCTACCATTGAATACTATGCATCTTTCATCTTAGTCTGTGTTCCTAGAAAGAATGAAGCTACAATTGACCTCTTTCTGTAGACATTTTCACTGCATTGCAAAGAATGATAAAATGGATGTGAAGGAGAAAAATAAGCTCAGAAGCTAGCCAGAGAATGAGTAGGACAGGAGAAGCTGCAGTCAGAAGTGAGCAGATTTCAAAAGATAGCATTTCTGAGTGTGCATTAGTTAGGGTTATATTCAGAAGTGAGTGACAGAAAACCTAAGATAATAGTGGCTTCAACAAGACAGAATTTTATTTCTCTCTCATCTAAAAGTGTGGGTTGGTGGTGTGGTGCTTATATGATGCTCAATGTGCCTTATATCTTTGCTATTTGGAGGCATGGCCTTGACTTCATGCTTCAAAAATGTTAGCATCTTCATTGTAGGCAAGAGAATGAGAGAGAGAGAGAGAGGGAAAGAGAGAGGGGGGAGGGATAGGGAGAGGAAGAGAGAGAGAGATGAAGGGCACATATGTGCTATCATTTCAGGAAGGTTTCTAGAATGACTACAATATTCTGCTTATAGCCCGTTGGCTATGAATGATATTGGCCAGTACCTAGCTGCAGAAGAATCAGAGAAATCCAGTGTTTATTCTGGGCAGCCATTTGTCTAATCAAAACTTGAGCACATTTAGTATGGAAGAAGGGATAATTGATACTGGGGAATGTGCTAGACTGTATAATTATTCACAAAAATGTCTGGCCCCTCAATTGACACCGGCAACAAATTTAGCCATGTGACTTACTTCAGCCAATGAAATATAAGCTAAAGCTTTAAGAGTTAACCAGGCCCTGACTGGTGTGGCTCTGTTGAGCATTGTCCCATGCACCAAGAGGTTACCAGTTTGATTTCTAGTCAGGGCACATGCCCAGTTTGAGGGCTTGATCCACACGGAGGGTAGATGACACAAAGCAGCACTTTAGCTGGCCTGTGGCAGACTTGAGACATGAAAGGAACATAACTCTGAGATTTCTGGTCATTTCTTGCTGCAGCATAACCTACCCAGTGGTTTCAAAGTGCAGTCCTCTGACTATCATCATCAGCATTGCCTGGGAGCTCGTTAGAGAGGCACATTTTAGCTCTACTGTAGATCTATTGAATTATAAACTTTGGGACAGGGCCCAGCAACTGGTGGTTTAGCAGGTTTTCTGGGGGATTCTGATGTGGCTAAACTGCATGAGCCACTGTCCTGAACTATTTTGACTGATACGGGGTAGCAGGAGTCTCTCTCACACTTAGGCTGGACTGTCTGCCACCTATAGGAAGAACTAGGGAGCAGAGGCTGCCATCTGTTTCTCCTGAGAGGACAGAGAAAAGAAACAGACTCAGTAACTGGGGGTGTGGAAATGGCATGTTCCTGTTATTTGGTGTGACTATAGCTCCAAAGGAAGAGACCATAACTACAGAAGTCGTGGATCACAGCTCTTCACTCCAGTGAGGATATTTAGTTATTGCAAGAAGTGGATAGTTGTGCTCATATCCTTGAAGAAGCAGGAGTAGACTGATGCTCTAGGAATGGATTTTTCATTTCTTTGACCCTATGGTGCCCTATTTATATAGTTGGAGTGCACACAAGTGACTAAAACAACATATCTTAAGCATTAAAGTGAATTACCCTATTAAATGGTCTATATCTGAGTTTTCCCAAATACTACCTATGCTATCTGACTTTTCCAGATACCATTTTAAGACAGTTGAAACACCTAAGTTTGTTCCAACAGATGGCTGACAAATCACACTTTGAATTCTCACATGTGGCTCAGTGTAATGTGTCCTCATCCTGTGGGTGGAAAGGCCTGAGGCCAGCCACAGAAATGCCAGAGTTGCTCAGTAGGGCTGGAAATAAGCAACGAACACATCATCACAGGAAATCTTTGATGCTCCTTTTTCACCCCCTTGCAGAACTTTTGTCATTATCTGAATTGTTTTAGTCTGCTGGACAGAATTCCATATTCTAGATCTTTCCTAACCATCCAATGTCTCCACTGTCCTGTGTATTATTCTCTTATGACTACAGGTTCCATAATTACATAGTTGGGAACTATATTGTCTGCTGGTAGGCTGCTCTTTTAGCTGTAGGTTTCATTTCAACACTGCCAATCTAGAAATAAGAACCATGTGGCACAGATTCTCCATGTCTGTGGGAATAAGTCTTCCTGGGATCATGAAGGGAAATGCAGCCAAACCAGGGTCAAGTGTGGGAGAAGAGGGGGAAGTATAAGTGAGTCCAGGAACTATGGCATGTGGTAGAGAGGTAGCACTGATGTCTCTCCTTACCTCGGCAACTGATTGTATTTCTCCCTCTGCTATGCTTTTGTGTGAAATTCAGGTTTCAAGTAAAATACCAAATAACCCTAATGAGGCAGCAATTTAGCTTGAATCGGCAATATTCTACATACATTTGCCTCACAGTGTGAACTAAGCAAACCTCCCATCGTGTGAAGGAACAGGCACCTCATTTGCTGCCTTTGGCTGAAGAGTTTCCATATTTAAAAGAACAAACATGATTTCTCTAGGATATAACTTTTAATATTCAATGTTCAATTCTCAGACTAACCTTTTATATTAGTCATTTGGCATTTTCCTCAGAGCCCACATGGAAACCCCACTGTCTCCATCCTACTGACTGCTACATGCACAATACCAGTGCACCAAAGAAATGTCTTAACTCCATGGGTGTAAACCATGGAGGACACAGCTCGGCCCTGATCCCCAAGCATACTGGCTCTGAACCCAGTGCCTGTCTGCCTGGTGCCGTCTCCAGGACAGTGGAGGGCCCAGAAGAAATCTTACCCTCCACCCCTAATATATTTCTATAAGGAAGGTCAGCTTTATATGAAAGTCAAGGGGAGCAGAAAACCAGAAGATGCCAAAAAACAAAACAAAACAAAAAAAACCACACCACATCATGATGCCAAAAATGGAGACAAGGCTGAGTTGTAGGGAGGGAACACAGATCCAGAATTTCTCTACTTGTAGGTCTATGAACTCCTAGGGTCTTTTGTTTAGCACTGGTTACTTGACCTTGACAGTGAAACATGAATATCTTATTTGAAACCCTTTTTTTTTTGGAGAACAAAGAGTATTGCTCTGAACATATAATAAGATAAGTGTGGGAAGAACATGACAAACCTTCCTCAATTTATTTCAAGACTCCCTACCCCCCAAAAAAAGACTTTAGCCCACTCAGCTTTGTTTACATCAGTCTATGGGAATTTCTGGACTGTGAGGCTGATAAGCTGACAATGGAGGTGAATTCATAGATGAAAGAGGTCCCTGGAGCTGCTCTTCATTGGGTAGCTTGTTGGAGGGACCTACTCAATTGGGTGTAGCCATGATGAAGATGGAGATTCCCCACAGCTGGTCTATTACTCCCACATATCAGGCCCCTAGTCTGCATGTTGCCTGTCTGGCCCTGTCCTTTTCTTCCCCCAGGTTTTTATATCTGTCCTATTCCTGATTTGGTGGCTACTCATTATTACAAACACCTTTTCTGGGCATATCTCAGCCCCTAACCTAGACTGAACAATTGAATTGTGTGACCTCTTTCACCATTGCCATTTCCTGCAGTTCACAGGATGAATTAAAAACTACCTACATATTCTAGTGAAGGTAAATTAATTGCCATTTTATAATTGTTGTATTAACAGGCAAAAACTTTCACAGCATTCCCAAATCACAAAGGTAGAGACATATCAAAAGAGTAAAGACCCTCCCCACAGGCCCAGCCTCTTCCATGCTGATGAGTGCCCAGGCCAGGGAGGGAGTCTGGGGGCACCCTGTCCACAGGACTGACTGCACTCAGCACTATGGCTCCTCAGTCTGGCCTCCAGGCTGAATTCTGCTCTCTGCTAGAAGTAAGTACATGCTGCCATTACAGGCCGGGCTGCCCAATCCACTTACGTTTGCAAGAAGAGAGTGGTATTTTTGCATTATCCCATCCCTGCAGGTAAGACCTCTGCCCCCAAAATTTCTGCCACATCCTCCCAGCCTCAGCCCTGGCTGCTCTGGATGCTGTTCTGGCTCAGCACTGCTCTGCGGTTTGGTTATGCCTTCTCCTTCAGTAGCATTCTCTTTTATCCCAGCCCTCCCATTCTGTCTCTCTCACTTCATTCTCTTCTCCCTCAGTATGGTATTTCTTCTCTGTTTTTCTTACCATCCTCTTTTCCCAAGAGATTCCTGTCTTATACAAAATGTTACGATTAAGCAAAGAACATAACATGTTATTGAGCAAAACCCAGTAAACAAGAGAAAGTTTCAAAGTGGCGAATTCTATTTTCTTAAATTTCATATTGGTATCTGTGAGTCTAATTTAATTTTTTCAACTTTTTATTTTGAAAAAACTTAAACCTACCAAAAGCTGCCAAAATGATACAAAGAACATGCATTTGGCCTTTACTAGGTTCATTTTGCCACATTTTTTCTCTTTTAGTTTATGTATATTCATTATGATTATTTTCTTGCTGAACTGTATAAGACAGTTTCAAATATCATAACCCATTATCCTTAAATACTTCAGCATGTATCTCTTAAGAACAAGAACATTCTTTCACATAATCACTACATAATTATCAAATGCAGAAAATTTAATAGTGATACAGTATTATTATCTAGTAATCCAGCCATGTGAGTCTATTTAAATATTTGAAGGAGGAATCTGTATTTGGCTTTGGTTTACATAGTCTCAAAATAGGGTTTTGTTGCATTTTCACCAAAATCTACATCAATAGGAAAGGATGGAAGTCTCAAGGAAATGCTCCCCCCCCCGTCCTTATTCCTTAATTTATATCACTTATAAAGCACAGATACCACTAATACCTATCAACCAAATGAATTTATCTGATGTGACTGTATTTTCAGCATGTTAAAATCATTGAGAAAGTATTGGAGGCTGGGTATGTTCTATACCAACAAAGATCAGAGCCTCATTTGGACATAACTTCCAGAGCCCTTACATGGTATTTTAACATAATTTAATTTCATGAGGACTCACATTTAGAGGCATAATTTCTTCTAGGGATGTGTTTATAGTAGCTAACCCATCGAGAACAAGAACTGAAACGATGTTGAAATGGAACCCATAGCTCTTTGTTGTGTTTTTAAAGGGAGAGGTGTGTGCTTATACATATGTCAACAAGCAAGCATACCCTGTGCAACACTGTTGGTTAAAAGCATCTGTATTCCTGCATCCCAGACAAACAGCTCTGCCTGACAACAGCTGAAATCCACAGTTTGACTTGAGATTGATTGCAGCAACATGATTGGAATAAACCAAAAGAGATAACTTTCCTGGTGACTCACCAAACCCAAATCAATGCCTCTAAAATTGGTATCTTTCCTGGTTTGGTTGGTTTCCTGCAACATTAAGAGAGCATCCAGTCTCTTGCCAAAAGGAATTTGTCCTTTTTATCTAGTCAGGAGAAAGCTTTTGCTATTTGCATTTCTGAATTGCTTAGCTGCCCAAGCATGCTCCGTGTGTGCTGTCTGAAATGTGTCATTGAGACACGTGACTGCTGTTCTCAAGCTGATGTTGGACTTTCTCCAACAAATATGGATTATGTTAAAGTCGGCTCTGAATTGACGAGGATATGTTAATAACTCCCAGACGGGCATCCCTGTGCTCTCCAGCAGGGAAATGCAAGCAGTCTATGGCAGGAGCAAGTGTTTGGCAGGTCCATCATTCTGTCATTAAAGGCCACATTATTACTTACAACTGTGTTTGCATGACAATGGCTGCAATGAGTCCGGCCTCCCAGCCATGAGCATTAGGAATTAGCTTTCAGGTAGATTGTTTTCCAGGTGATGAAAAATAGTTTGTATGCAAATCCCTATCCCTAGCCCCAAATAAGATATTATGAATGAGTCCAAGGGCAGGGTGGGAGTTTGGAGGAAAGGGATGGTCTATGCTATTCCTCAGAGACCTGGACAAAGCAAAGATACAATGGCCAGAGATGAGTCCCTTGTTCAGCAGAGCAGCTTTTCTCTGTGCTGGCCCTGAGCTTGTGTCCTGCAGCGCCTACTGCCTGCCCTAGCAAATTGCAGTTGGAACAATTAATTACATTGCAATTGTTGGAACTGTGGTTACAGTTTCCATTTTCTTTGTCTTTGGTCCTTACACAATAGTGATACGGGTATTTTAGTATTATTTTGCAATTGTTAAAAAAAAAAGGAAATGAGAAAAAAATACACCTATAATTGCATTTCCAGTCCAGAGGAAACAGAGTATATTTGATGTTAAATACCAATGTGACAAGTATTACCAGGTTGTGGAATATGTGGCTAATAGAGTTAATTGTGGTGAAATTGGATATTACAATGAAAGGAATAACTTGACAGAAAAATAACCATTTTGGTGACTGTATAGAGTCTGCTATAGATTTGCCATATTTCAGTAGAGTGGTGAGAGGGAACATGGTCTCCATTTGCAAAGTAAATGCTGCCTGTGCACTTCTTTCACTTAGAATGTAAAACAATCTTTTGTCCCAATATACATGTTGTGGTGAGAATGACTGAGCACCATAAAAAGTTATTGAAAACATTCAGTTGCAGATGATGCGCTTTCTCCTTTGCACGAGGTCCCTATTTCAATAACAAGTAATCCAGCCATAGTCCCTTGCTTTACAGTCAGGTATTTTATGATGTCATTTCATCTGCATAGGCATATCTATATGTTCTCTTTTCCTTTACAGCAACTCCAAGGAATTCAAAAGTATAAAACCACATCTGCCAATAACATTAGGATGAACCATTTAGGGTTTGGTTTTTTACAAGGCAGCAGCACTAAATGCCATTGATTCCCAGCATACCCTGGTACAGTTTTAAAGCCAACAGTCAGGATTTAACAATATTTCATTTTAAGTCATTTAAAAATACCTAAAGCTCAGCAAAGATTTCACAGAGCATTTTGCATTGAGGCCTGCCTGAAGAGAGTTTGTATGGGTGCGGGACCATGAAAGTTAACAGTTTGGATATTCTGGAAGGGTGGGGAATAGATAATCTAGCCCACAAGGTTTATGGAAGATATGGCCACAGAGCTCCCATAGGCTGCAGTCCATTTGCACAGAGGGAGAAGGATTTTTGCCATCACCTGCATGCAAACTATGCCGGTCCCTTATAAATGTGTTATAGCATGTTAGGCTTCCTTATGTGCTAATATCATGAAGTCTCTATAGTCCAATAGTTCGTATAGCCCTAAGAGGTGTATCTTTATTGAAAATGCCTTCAGCTCACCCTCACATTGAGAGATGCAAAAGGCAGCCCAGTGGATTGGGATCCACTAACTCCAATACAGGACTGTCATGTTCCCTTGCCTGAGCTTACCAGGCCACAAAAAGGGGGGAGATTATTGCTTAAAAGACTATTAGTTTATTGGCCATGGGTGTTTCTTAAGTCTTCAAAGTATACTTCTGTGCCATTAATATTTTATTAAAGAAGTTCAGTTGATGAATTTCTGTTTTGTAGAAAGTTTGGGGAGTTGGCAAGTGCAATAGAAATAGAAGATACTTTATTTTAATGGCCATTAAGTTGAAACTTTCTGAGCTTCTGTAAATCCCCAGTTAGTTAGCTGCATATCACCATTGGTTCATCATTGTCATTAGGAATTAATTAGGCAGGTACAGACTGCCAGACACTCTGCAAAACTCACAAAAGCAACTGTCCCTGTTTTGGGGAAACATACTCTTCCTGGGGTGGAGATCTTTGGATCTTTATTGTTGCTACACTACCATTTGTAAAGAACATTTGTGAAATGAAGAACTTGATATTTAGAAAGAGCTTTGCAGCCTTTAATTGTAGCCTCAATAGCTCACAGCACCCAATGTTCCATTTACAGGAAAAGACACTGGAGGTTTGTGACTGAGCTGCCATTGCGGTCAGGGCCTTTTGACACTCTTTTAAATGTCATGTAACCTGTGACCAAACATACCCTGACAACCCCAAAGGTATCAAATGAGAGAGTTTAAGGGAGAGAGAGACTTGTGTAAAAACACTGATGGTATTAATCAGAGATCACAGGTGAAGGGATGAGGTTCCTCTTTTTCCTACTCTGTCCTTTACTACATGGAACATTATTCTTCTCATAATGGTACTCAACTTCCTGGATTGTTAAAAAGGAGCTTATAACTGCAATTGAAAGTAATATGGGCATTTTAATATCATGACACTTAATGCTACATAAAACCTTTGTTTCCTACAGGTTTATTGAGCTGGTGTATTAGATTTCCTGCTGCATGAGCAGGAAGATTATGGTGGCTTAGGTCTAAGTATACTTTGGGGAAGCATTTTGTGTTTTCTCTATAAATAGTCTTTCTAAAACAACACAATTGTGTAACTATTAATGTTTATATTGCATTATATATCTCCCAAAGTTTACTATGCATAGTGTAGAATGTGGTATCCAAAGGAAATGTTTTTTGTCTATGAAACAGGCTGGGAATTGGCATTATCAAAGTAAACCAGTTTTACTTATTATTTCATCAGTAGGATTTTAATGGTTTGGTGTTACATTATGGTATTATGTTATTATGTCTATAAGCTTCTAGGGGCTGCTAACATTTATACATATATATGCACACACCCATATGCCCACATGTGTATGGCATGTTTTGAAATAATAGCCATAGCAGAACTGAAAGACTAAAATTGACATAGTGACATTTAGGTGATCCAAAATGGGCAGAAAACTTGAAGACTGTTGGTTTCAAGTATATGGCTTTTAAACATGAAAAATTTGATTAAGAGGACTATTGTTCAGAGCATGGACCCAAGCTTATTTTTCATACTGAAATAACTTCTCATGCTTAATGAAACTAGCCAAATCATTAATTCCCTTATTAAATGTGCATTTTAAAATAGCTAACACAGAATAACCCTTGCAATTGCAGGGTAAATTTTAGCCCTGCAAAAGTACAGCACAGATCTCAACTTGGATTATACTTTTGTTCCTTTTCCTGTGGAAACATAACCTGTGGTGAAATTGCATTTCTTTGTGTGAGTAATTTAATGAGCAATTTCTTTAGAATTTATAAGAGGGCTCCAGCCCCAGCACTACAGGTCCCCCCAGAGCCACTTTTACTTCCATACATGAGTAACCAGTTTCATTATGCTCAAAAGCAGAGCATGAAAGACACAAATGATAAGGGCTGTCCCGTCCAAAGAAATGAAAGATTATCTTCTCCAAGCAGCAGAAATTAGATGTATGGGGCCTACCTTTGAATCACATTTAGCTTCAGATAGAACATGACGTATGGGTAATCTGCAATTTGCTAGGGGCATTGTTAGCATGCTTTGCCTCCAGGGTAGGATTTTAACCAGGCCTCCAGCAGCTGTGTGTTTGGCGTCTCAGCCACATTAGGTATACAGAACCCCCCTGCTATTACCCTGGTGAAACCCGTGCCAAGGCCCCTGGTGACACAATGGAGGTATTAGGTCAGATGAGTTACATTAAGTGGCAAGTGATAAATTCAAGATGACAATTCAAAACAGCAGTGTTTCTTCTAGTAATTAATTCCAGTGGTGCCCGAGGCAGTGCTTGGTCGCTGCCACTGGTGTGGCAATTCTGCGTAGCTAATGAGAAAACATTACAGCGAGGATTAGGGCCTGTGCATTCTGGTAGGCTGAGGTCACTATGATTAGGAAATATTAACACAGACTCACTGTGATAAACCATACACACCCAGGAAACTTAATTTTTATATTATTCATGTAAAAATGGTTGAACACTTTACAATGTGGTGATTCATGAAGGGGGCTGTGGAGAGGGGTGAAGCAACTCACCCTGGGTCTAGGGCAGCCCCTCAAGGGACATTGGGATGGTGATAGAGGGCTTGCGAGAGCCACAGGCCCTTTTTTCTTCCATCTGTGGATACTATGTCTTTGGCACATAGAGATATTATAAAGTGATAGGCCCATTTTATTCTCCAAATGTGACTTAAGACCTTTTGTTATAATCCATCCTCCTTGCTTAAGAAATTACTCAACATTGGTTGGTTATATGGTGGTCTTGTCAAGCAGTAGACTAGGAGTTTACAGCCTTCTTTCCTTGATGGGGTCTCCTTTGATTTCATAGTGCTATCCAGTTTTCAGAGGGTTTGCTCACATTTATTCTCACTGCCAAAATCCTGGGAGCTATGTAGAGGAAGTGTTGCTATTCAAATCTGATAAACGAGAAACCTGAGGCCAGAGTCACCAAGAGAATGGGTGGAGATTCCCCAGTCCATGTGCAGATGCTTGGGCCTAGAACTCAGCACTCAAAACACCTAAGATATTGCTTATCTGAATTTTCATAGAGAAGAATGAGGAGCCAACTGTCAAAGCTGTTTCCTAAAAAATTCCCAAAGAATATTCTGCTGGGCAGTGTTTTGTGCATCTACCCATGGCATAAGTACACACACACACACACACACACACACACACACACACACACACACAATGTGAACTCTTCCCTAGTGAAGGACTTTTAGTTTGAGCAACTACAGATGTCTTGTGGTGTATTGGATATGTGACCCATAAAATACCTACTAAACACTTCGCCTTTGGCACTGAAAAATGAACTGCTTCTAGAGGTAAGACTGTTTCTCTATCACCTGCGATAAATTGGCACTGATGTTTGAAATTCAAGTTCAGTCTATGCTTGTCCCACAGGTATGTGTTTGAGTGAAGGGAGATGAGTAGAAAGGCCATTAGCAACACATGTTCTCTGAAATGTTGAAGTGCTACTACTCATATCTTCATGTTCTGAGCTGCTTAGTTTATCAAGAAGTCGATTATAGTTTAGAGAAAATAAGAAAAATTATAAGTAGAGTATATTTTCTTGTTTTTCTATTTTTCTGTATTCTATAAAACATGTGATATTGAACTTGTATTAGTGACAATGAAATTTAGTTCCATTTTCTAGAATTGTAGAAATAATGGAGAGAGCTCATTTTCCAAGGTTGTAGTTGAGGGAGGCTCAATTTCAACAAATAACAACTTTTAAAAAAAACTTGTAGTAAAATGCATATGTATTTCCTGTCACTTTTGTGTATGAGAGAGAAACTTTGGAAAAGTCAACATTTTAGCAAATACATCCATATCTTCCTTATATGTTTTGAACTGATGGTTTGAAAAAGTACCAAAGAGCTTCTACAAAACCTTTTCTCAACTCTGTAACTGAAGTGGGCAAGAGACATGTAAATGAGGGATGCCTGAGTTTGTAAATGAATAGGTAAGTGATCAAGTCTGATAGCTGGGTTCTCCACAGTAGGCAATGGTGACTAAACTAACACATGATAAAAGGCAGTAAAAGGTAGTGAACTCAAATTACTTTTATCATTATTTTTATACCTTAACCTTGAAAGAGTCCTATCTATGTGTTTACTTAGGTTTCCATAAGTGAACAAAAGAGCATTATGCAAATTATTTTCTAGGCTAAAATCTACTGAGAGAAAAATATAACTTTAGAAATGTATAGGAAGTTATAGTTAAAAAATATGACCCTAAGCCATCTATTTTAGGTAAAGAGAGAAGATTGTATTTCCTTTTTTATAAGTGCTTAAAATTATATTTTGTTCAACTTATACTGTTTAATCATTTAATTTTATCTGTAAGTTCACACTTAAGAATTTTAAATATTACTTTAGTAAAGAGGGATGTCCCCATTCCAGACCTTAAGTGGGATGTTCTTTTTTCCAATGACAAATAAGCCAAAAAAATTAAAAGATTTCTAGTGCTCTGAAGCTTGTCACCTGTCTAAAACACTAGACAGGTTTTAGCTACCTAAAACAATTACAGGAGATTTTCACAGTTTCACAAATCATAGCCTGCAACTAAGGTAAGTCCACAGTTTCACAAAACTGTTAATTCATCTGGATTCAAACCTGCTTCTCACCTTCCATCTAGTCAGCTTTTTAAAAATTAGCCATTTGAATATCCCATGCAAACCTGAAACCTATAAGAAACCAGACTATTTCTGTTTTGTTCCTCCAACCTTCTGGTTTCTCAGTGTCTCACATTTTAAAATATTTTCTGTTAGGCTATTAAAGGAAGAAGAGTGGGCTGGGAATCCAAATATTTGGGTTTTAGTTCTAGCCCCACCTCTGACTCAGTGCTTGAACTCTAGGCCTCAGTTTTTTCATATTTATGAAATGAGAGGGGAGGTTCTCAATCCTGACATCAATCACATCATATGCACTTGGAAGGCTTTCTCTTTCCCTCTTTTTAAAACTTACTTAAAGAGTCTTTAAATTATAAAAACAATGTGTGGCCCTAGCTGGTTTTTCTCAGTGGATAGAGCGTCAGCTTGTGGACCAAAGGGTCCCGGGTTTGATTCTGGTTAAGGGACCGTACCTTGGTTGCAGGCTACTCCCCAGCCCAGGCCTTGGTCAGGGCTCATATAGGAGGCAACCAATTGATGTGTTTCTCTCACATCAATGTTTCTCTCTGTCTTTCCCTCTCTCTTTCACTCTCCCTAAAAATCAATGGAAAAATATCCTTGGGTGAGGATTAACAAAATAAAAAAATTAAAAATTAAAACAATGCATGCTTGTTTTAAGAAGTCAAACAATAAAGAAAAAATTGATAATGTTCCACTCTCTCTCACCTCTTTTTAATCTCAGTCTCCTGAGATAACCAATGTTAAATTTGGCACATGTATCAGTTAGGATTAGGAGCTCTGTGTAATTGAAATACACAGGCAATATTACTTAAACAGAGAAGTTTCTTTCTCTCACACATGGAAAATGCCCAGAGGCAGAATGTCCAGGGTTAAGGTTGACATAATGATCCTATGGTGTCATCAGGAACTCGGGTATCTGTCTTTCTATGCCACTGTCCTAGCTCTTGATCCAAAGAGCTCCTGATCCAAAGTCACCTCCTGATCCAAAATTGGCTGTTGGAGCTCCTGCTAACAGACACATTGCAGGCTAGGAGGAGGAGGAAAAGCAGAGGAAATGTAGAAGAGGTGGGAAGGTCCTTCCCATCTGAGCAATCTCCTTTTAAGCACACAATTTTGGATACACCTTATTGGCTGAAACTGAACTGCATGATCACTCCCATAGCAAAGGATGTTGGGAAATGTAGTCTTTTATCCTGGGTGGCAATATGCCCAGATAAAAACTAATTATAATTCTAAAGAGGAATGAGAGATGGCTGAAGGGAAGGCAACTGACAACCTCCTCTCAAGTGTGTATCTTTTCATACTTATTTTTCATGCTCATATAAACATATACAAATATATAGAGTTTCATTGGTGGTTCTGTTGTGACTTTATTAAAATGGATAATATATACTTTTTTATAACTTATTTTTTCTTTTACTACATTATGGACATCTGTTCAAGTCAATGTATAGATAGTGGACTTACTCTTTTTAATAGCATATAATATCCCATAATAGAAATTTATGGTAATATTTACCCAGTCTCCTATTGATAAAAATTCAAATTTTCCATTTTGCAACTAAAAAGTTTTGAAGTAAATATTTTTATACTTATGTCTTAAGCCATGTTTCCTTACATTTTTAAAATTATGAATGTGATTATACATACAAATGAATATTCAGGGTGGGCAAAAGTAGGTTTATAGTTGTGAGTACATAAAACACAGAGCTTACTCTTGTATTATTATTTATTAACTAGAGGCCTGGTATATTAAATTTGTGAACTTGGAGGGGGGTAGTCCCTCAGCCCAGCCTGCACCCTCTCGTAGTCCAGGAGCCCTTGGGGGATGTCCGACTGATGGCTTAGGTCCTCTCCCCATAGGCCTAAGCTGTCAGTCAGATATCCTTAGCACTTCCATGGAGGTGGGAGAGGCTCCCGCGACTGCTGCTGTGCTCATCCGCAGTGAGCGCTTCTGCTCAGTGCTTCTGGCTGAGCATTGCTCCCCCTGTGGGAGTGCACTGACCACTGAGGGGCAGCTCCTGCGTTCAGCGTCTGCCCTCTGGTGGTCAGTGCGCATCATAGCGACCCGTCATTCTGCCATTTGGGCAATTTGAATATTAGCTTTTTATATAGGGTTATCATATTATTTTCTACATGAACAACTGTTAACCTACTTTTTGCCCCATGCTGCATATAATGTATATATCCAGTTTATAAAATAATAAAACAAATGCATGGGTATCAACCACTCATTTATGAAAAAAACCAACACTACAGTTATTTTTAAAGTCACCATATACTATTCACACAGTATACCCTGTCTCCCCTCCAAAGGTAACCAATATCTTGAATTTTATTCCTTTTCTTTTCTTTTTTTAAATATACTTTTTTATTGATTTCAGAGAGGAAGGGAAGGGGAAAGAGAAATTGAAACATCAATGATGGGAGTGAATCATTGATTGGCTGCCTCCTGCACACCCCACACTGGGGAGTGGACCTGCAATCTGGGCATGTGCCTGTGACCAGAATTGAACCCAGGACCCTTCAGTCCACAAGTCAACACTCTATCCACTGAGCCAAACCGGCTAGGCCCCCTTTTCTTTATTTTATTGCATTTAAATATAGTCTTAAAAATATTGTTTGGTTTTGCTTATTTTTGAACAAATATACCAATGAATTCAAATGAATTCAATTGAATTCAATATCAATGAATTCATATTATATATATATAAAATATGAATTCAAAAGAAATTCAATTGCTTTTTGTTCTATATTATTTTATGAAATTTATCCATGATGAATGTGTATAACTATTATTAATTTTACTCATGTACAGTAGTAGCCCATTGTATGAATATACCACAATTTATCTTTTCCCCTGTTGATGGACATTTGTTTTCATTTTTATTGCTAATGCAAAAAAATACTATTTTATGTATTTTTTTTCTAATTTGTGTGTGTGTGTGTGTAACTGCATACTATGGAATGCAGTTACTAAGTCATAGGGTATATGCATCTCTCTCCAAAATACTTATCTCAAATTACACTACCACTGGCAGTGTATGAGTGTTCCTGTTGTTATACATCATCATTAAAAGTAATGTTAGACTTTAAAAATTTTGCCAGATTAGAAATAGTCCAGGAGATATTGATTGAGTATATTTGATGTGGTCATCTTATGAAAGGTCCTGAGAATCTGTATTTTAATAAATCCCTGTCTGGTTCTAATACTCTGTCAGGCCTGGAACCACAAGACTAGACTGACAGGTTCTCTGTTGCCTTTTGTTGACCACACTGATGCCACCAACTTGGTCTGGGGATTCTTTCTCTGCAGAGTTCTTTGAATTTCCATTTCTTCTTCTTTTTCATTTCTCTAGCCAACATACAAGCCCCAAATCAGGTCCTTATTATTTTATGCCAAGATTAGAAATGACAGAAGGTGGTTACATACTTACTCTGGAGTGAGCTGGTTTTAAAAACTGGCTCTGCCACTTACTAGCAGTGTAACCTTCAGCAGTTGCCTTCTCTGAGTCTCTGTCTTCAACTATAAAATGAGAATGATAATAAAGTACCTGTAATATGAGGACGGTGAAGATTAAAAGAGTGAATCTATGTAAAGATCTTAAAATGGTGCCTGACACAAGGTAAGCACTCAATAATTGTATTTATTATTGTTGTTGTTATAATTATAGTTGTTACTTCAATAGCCTCCTGTAGGAGTATAGGGAATTTTGAAAGAAAGAAAGCTTCATTAACAAGCTCTCTTAAACATCAATTCTCTTTATATCAGAGTACAAAATAATCATTAACCAGCACCATTTCATCATATTCTTTGCTGTTCAGGAATGTCCAGTAGTCCCTTTTACATGTCTTGGGGAAATAACCCATCAAATGCTCATAGAAACGTCATTGTTATTAGGCATTCACTTCATTTGAAAGAAGCAGTTTTCCCTTTTTCATCCTATTCAGCTGTTGCTTATCTGTGATAATACTTAAGAAGTATCTTTTGGTAATTATATTAGCTAAGATTCTGGTTTAGCTGCTTTAACAGAGATCAGATAAAAGTGTTTTAAATAAGATAGTTGTTTATTTCTCCCTCATGTAACACCAAGCTTCTAGGCAACCCAGAAAGTGGAGTGGCTGCATTTCATGAAGTCAAATCTTGGTACCATCTATGTGTAACAAACTTTTCTTTAAAGAGCCAGATAGGAAATATTTTAAGCCTTTGTGGGCCATATGGTCTCTGTTGTAATTGCCCAACTCTGCATTAGAACACAAAAGTAGCCATAGAGAATACATAAATGAATGAGTGTGGCTGTATTCCTACAAATCTTTATTTATGGACACAAAAATTATAATTTCATGGATTGCAAAATGTTCCCTCTTTTTAAAAATTTTCAGCCATTTAAATGTGTAAAAACCATTCTTAACTTGTAGGCTATATAAAAACAGGTGGTAAACTTGGCCCACGGACAATAGTTTGGACCAGCAATTTTCAACCTTTTCCATGGGACACATAAACTAATTACTAAGAATTCTGCAGCACACCAAAGAATCTTTTTTTTTTTTTTTTTTGCCAACCTGACTAAACAAAACAAAAACAATAGGTATAATTTTGATTCATTCACACTGATGGCTATTGTTGTGTTGGATGTTATTATTTATTTATTTGGAAATCTAAGGGAAAAGATATCAAATAGTCAAGTATTTCATGTTTTAAAAATTCTTGCAGCACGCTGGTTGAAAATCGCTGGTTTGGACTCCTGTTACAGAGAGTTGCTCTAATCTGTAAGATCAAAAATAGTTTGAGAGGAGAAACCAAGATGGCAGCATAGGTAAGCACCTAAACCGCTGCCTCGCACAACAATTTCAAAACTACAACTAAAAGACAGAACGGACACCATCCAGAACCACAGGAAAGCTGGCTGAGTGGAAATTCTACAACTAGAAGGAAAGAGAAAAGCTCACGGAGAATTGGAGGAACAGCAAAGGGTTGAGGTACAGCAAAGGGTCTTTGTGCACACAGAGAGGAAGGGCAGCTGAGAGCCTGGCTGACTTTCTCTGGCGGGAGAGGGAAGGAAGCCCCTGACTGCACTGAACCCCAGTTCCGGGTGAAACCCCGTGGACCCAGGCTCATACAGGGGGAGTCTGGACTGTCAGGTAGAGAGAAAGGCACTCGGAGACTCGTACACCCGGGGGAAGAGGGTCTGAAGGTGTGCGCACCAGTGCGCACAAAGACTGAGGAGGTTGCCACAGGCTTTCCCTAGCAGAAGGGAGTCGGAAGCTCCTGACTGCACTGAACCCCAGTTCTGACTGCACTGAACCCCAGTTCCAGGCGAGCCCCTGGGGACCCACACTCTTGCGGGGGGAATCTGGACTCTCCGGTGGAGGCTCGGTAGTCAGGGAAGGCAGAGGTCTGGAGGTGCGCACATGCACAAGGGAAGGACTGACAGGAAGCCAAGACTGTCTGCTCTGCCCTGAGACTCCACCCCATCCAAGCTGAACACAGAGGCTTCTGCCATTTGGCAAGACTAATCCTATAAGGCTGTCTCCAGCACCGAACTTCTCCCAGCATAGACACAGCTGATCCTCACAGCCAACTGGCCTGGAGGTCAATTCCTCCCAGTCATACCAACAACAATCAAGACTTAACTACAACAAGGCTGTACACACAGTCCACAAAGTGGTGCACCAAGAGTGTCCACCTCAGGTAACTGGGAGGCAGACCCACTGGGCCATATAGGAAACCTAGTACACAAAGCTACCCTACCAACTCAGGGAAGCAGTGAAAATGTGGTGACAAAGTAACAGATCACAAACGAAAGAAATGGAGGAAAACAAACGACTGGATATAGATTTCAAAACCATGGTTATAAGGCTTTTCAAGAATATCTTAGAAAAGGCCAATAAATATAATGAGACCCTCGAAGATATGAAAAAGGACCAACTAGAAATTAAACATACACTGACTGAAATAAAAAATATTATACAGAGACCCAACAACAGACTAGAGGAATGCAAGAATCAAGTCAAAGAATTGAAATACAAAGAAGCAAAAATACTCAACCGGAAAAGCAAAAAGAAAAAAGAATCCAAAAAGTTGAAGATAGTGTAAGAAGCCTCTGGGACAACTTCAAGTGTACCAACATCAGAATTAAGGGGGGTGCCAGAAGAAGAGAGAGAGCAAGATACTGAAAACCTATTTGAAGAAATAATGACCGAAAACTCCCCCCACCTGGTAAAAGAAATAGACTTACAAGTCCAGGAAGCACACAGAACCCCAAACAAAAGGAATCCAAAGAGGACCACACCAAGACACATAATTAAAATGCCAAGAGCAAAAGACAAAAAGAGAATCTTAAAAGCAGCAAGAGAAAAACAGTTAATTACCTACAAGGGAGCACCCATACGATTGTCAGCTGATTTCTCAACAGAAACTATGCAGGCCAGACAGAAGTGGCAAGAAATCTACAAAGTGATGAATAGCAAGAATCTACAACCAAGATTACTCTACCCAGCAAAGCTATCATTCAGAATTGAAGGTCAGATAAAGAGCTTCACAGATAAGAAAAAGCTAAAGGAGTTCATCACCACCAAACCAGTATTCTATGAAATGCTGAAAGGTATTCTTTAAGAAGAGGAAGAAGAAAACAGTAAAGATAAAAATTATGAACAACAAATACATATCTATCAACAAGTGAACCTAAAAATCAAGTGAATTAAAAATCTGATGAACAGAATAAACTGGTGAATATAATAGAATCAGGGGCATAGAAAGGGAGTGGACTGATAATTCTCAGGGGAAAGGGTGTGGGGGGGGTACGGGAAGAGCCTGGACAAAAATCGTACACCTATGGATGAGGACAGTGCGGGGGAGGTAAGGGCAGAAGGTGGGGTGGGAAACGAGTGGAGGGGAGCTATGGGGGGAAAAAGGAGAAACAATTGTAATAATCTGAATAAAGATTTATTTAAAAAATAATATATATATAAATATATAAAAAAAAAGATAAAAAATAGTTCACTACGACTATACTTAATACTCCACCCCCAAAGAAATGGGGACAGAAAAGCAAATGACAATCATCTTCCTTTGAACAGACACAGAATATATGTATATTACTTCTGGCCACTACATTGGCCAATGCACAGTCATATGGCCATTCCTAGTTAAAAGGGAGTATGGGAAATATAATCTCTAGCTAGGCTGCCACATGCCCAGCTAAAACTTGGGGAGTTTTAGTACTAAAAAGCAAAGAAGAAGAGTACAGATATTGAGGGGCAATTAGTAATCTCTGTCACAGCACTTGAGAATTGAGTTACAATGATGACAGAAATATTATTTTCTAGACCTGGGGTCCTTTGAGGTTTGTCTTCCTGTCATTGCCAAAAATGAGATCTATGATGCTCAGTGACTATAAAATAAACCCCCTTCACTGTCCTTGAGACAGATGATGGTTGGAGGACTGAGGGGGGAAAGGTTGCTGACCATCCAACTGACAACTATGACCGCAGAGTGTAGTCAGTGTTGTCAAGCCACTCGGTGGAGAATTGTCATTTAATACTAAAAATTGATGTCAAAATAATTTCCAAAGCAAAGTTATTTTTGTTCTTGGTTTTTATCCACCACTTACACTTTTTTTAAATTAAAGAAATGTTGACATCTGGTAAACCTTAATATAATCCCATATTCCTTATTTAGCTGTCAATATTTAGGTTACCCCACTCTTAGTCCCAAATTTTCAGCTCATGCTAGAAGAAGAAGCAAGAGTGAAGGGCAGAAAGTAGATGTCCACTAAACTTGTTCCTCTACTCAGGAAAATAAGAGCTCTCTAGATAGACTCAACCTGTAAACTTTCAATCTGACAGGGTAAAGATCTTTTTTTCAGCCATTAACATTACTCCCTGAAAAAACTGAGGTCCTTTTGGTAAGGGGAAGGATAGATTAGTTATTGGATGGACCACTAGCTGTATCTACCATGTCCAATTCAATCATTGAGTTTGAAAGAGGTTTATTGAGCACATACTATGTGCAAGGCACTGCACTGAGCCCTAAGAAGGTAAAAATTAATACTACTTTAAAACATTTTCCCTTGAGGATTTCATAATCTCAAAGGGGAGATAGATTAGCAAACTCAATTAACATTTGGTATTAAAATAGAAGTGTGCGTAAAGGACAGAAAGAGTTCAGAGTAGGTAATGGGAGGTGAGAAAGGAGACCAGAGAAGTGTTAGCAGCAACATTGGAAGGAGAATAGCATCATCTTCTTCCCAGAGAACAGAATCTGGTTGTAAACAAATAGCATCCTCTCTTGCATGCATGTGATATGAGAGTGCAAGACTGTTCACATCAAATGTATGGGAGAGTGTGTGTGTATATGTATGTGTGTATATACACATCAGTACCGGGACTTACTTATTGTGGTGCAATTGCCTCTCCCAACCACAAGTGCCATGTTCATAAGCACTACCTTGTCAAAAAGCTACAATTTGCTTATAAAATATGTTTGGGATATAGATGCCTGTTTCTCTTATTTAGTGATCACTTGGTAAGAGGTAACGTTAAATGCCTTTTTTAGGGTCTGGGGAAATGTATGTCAGAAAGTTCCCTTTTTATTTCTCAAGTGAAAATGGTTTGGTTATTGTTACATGGCAATATTAATTTTTTGTGTCCAACCTCAAAGCTGCCTGTGTTTGCATATTGGGCTTAGAAATCATAGGCCCCAATAAGCATTAAAAGCAAGAAATGGAAGGCTTGGAGGACATATAAACACTGAGAGATGACAGGCTTTTGTGGTGGTTGGAAACGGGAGAATAGATGATTACATCATTGTCTCGCATTCTGTTCCCAGGTGGATTAGCTTAAATGTCATTTCTCACTCTTTTCTTCCTCGGAAACCTTATTCAACCTGTGCTCAGACATCATGAGAGTGGAGCCTCAGCCCAGAGTGTGGACCCCGTGGGGAATTTTTATTCAGGCATCACCAGTCGTTGACCTGGCTATTGTTGTTTGTGATACTTACCGGTAAAGTTTCTCAATCAATACAACATCAGCCCGAGGAGCTCCTGGGAATGGAAGCCTGCAGCAGCGCACTTAATCTTGGAGCCAGCGTGTGCTCTCTGCTCGGCTGCTAAACTGGGTAGTTGGCCTACTTGATGTGGCATTATTGCTGCTGAGGTCAGATGTGAGCAGCTCGGCGAGTGCTGATGAATGGCTGTGTGATGAAGCGCCTCTCCCGCCCACCAAGAGACATTTAATAATGATAGACCATAACTGTGCTTGCACAAAAATCCATGTCGCTTGTTTGTGAGTCCTCTGGGCCGGAGGTGTAGAGGGATTGGCGTTACTATGGAAGGAAGCTTTGAAAGTGGTGGGTTTTTTTTGGTTCAAATCTAGACATGGCAGGGGAAAAGCTAAAGGGACCATTGCAGTAGATTAAATAAAGTTTCCTCTTCCTTCTCAGAGAAGGCAGCTGTTACCGGTGTGTTCCATTACTTCACATGGTCCTCCTTTCTTTTCATTCTCTATTTTAGCATGACTTCTAGGCAATGTGGAAAAAAATAATGGGAATTATTTAATTTTGTGAAAATGAACCATTCATAGTATGTTCACTATCATTTAGAATGTGAAACATGGATTTAACAGTAATATCCATTAATATGAAGAAGAAATTAATATCTAAATAGTAATTGAACTTAGTAGCAGTGAGCCCTCACCCCCTATTGTTTAGAATATAACACTATGAAACCTGAATAATTCTACAAATGTTTGTCCTGCAAGAGGTTTCGGTGCATTATTTATCTAGCTATTTCTTGTTTGGTCCAATCCTATTTTTAGTAATCGGACAAAGAAAAAATAAAAATGCTTGGTGTGACCTAAATATTGTCTGTTATAAATGAAGGCAGGTTTTTGTGTAAATAAATAGACCACAAAATACTGTCAAGAATATAACCAAAAGTATACATGTTGGGTTCAAACCAAATCTACACAGAATCAGAGGGCTTCAGTAAATATTTGATTACATAACAATTATTTAATGAGTAGGAGGGTAATGGCTTTTCAGAGGTGTTATTAGCTTACCAAGACACTGATCTGTGCATTTAGGGAAGGTCTGTGAGTAATAGTTACATGTCTGAGTAGAGCACCAGATTTATTCATTATCTGTCCCAGGACCTAGCACCGTGCCTCATGCAAAGAAAGTCTGCTATAAGTATGTATGGATGAATGGGATGAAATAGAAAATAGAAGTAGAGGATGGTTTGAGGATATACCTTGTAGGAGTAAGAGAATTGATGCTTCTCCAACTCTACAAGGTTATATTTTTCTATCTCCCTAATGTTGAGGATTATGTTATGCTGACATAAGCTACTGCTGTTTGGCCTGAATGCTGCAAAATATTATTGTTAAATACTTAAGATAGTTTTCAACTCACCTTCATGATTGTGCATGTTTACATGGCAACCAACCCTCACAAATGGACCAAGAAAATTTAACTTTTACGTTTTCCATGACTGATGCAGTCTTTTTTTATATACTCCAAATCTGTGTAGCCAAGACAGAGTGGGTTTGGGAACACTTAATTAAGTCCGAATTGTTCAATTCAATTCCAAGCAACAATTTCAATAAGACTATTTGGTTATCTGCAGACTTTCCAATTTTCTATTCTTCCTGTGGCCCTCTGTACAACTTCTTGGGTATCTGGAAGGAAGGATTTATTTATATAACCTCTTGGTGGTAGGGAAGAAGGGGCTCTTGCATGACAGACTCTGGTCATTGTACTGTCCTCTAGTTCCTGAGAAATGGATGTTCCATGACCTCGAAGTCCTTGAGTATCCTGCTGGCATCTGATGCTGGCTTCTGCAGCTAACAGACTTGTGATCTGTTGGCTCAGCTCCACTTGTGCCTGGTGAATTGGCTCCACCTTGATCTTGTAGGATCTGTGCATGCCCTGAAGTCTGGCTGGAGTTCCCATTTATTCCTAGCCCTGGCAGCCTGCCCTAGGCATCCTGTTGTTTAGGGCATCCAGTTTGTTGTAATATGGATTGTGCCTATAGGACTCCTCTGCCTCCACTGTGGGGGGTCCTTTATGTCAGATCCCTGTATTGGCACATGCCCCCATCTCATGAGGGGCTCTTCCACACACCTGGCATCTCAGGAGTGCTAACTCAGGTGCTTTCTTTGCATAGTATCAGCTTGTTGTGAAGGCATCCTGTGAGGTGATCTCTTTCCCAAGCCTTGCATAAGGAGCAGAGAAAACACCCCTTTGCTTTTGGCTTCCCTAGACCGAGCCAACACGCTTCGTTCTTCTAGGACTTCAGCACAGAATGGTGGACACAGAAGATACATATCTCCTCCTCTCATCTTTAGCCCCCTCTTTCCCTGTAAACCCTCAAGGCCTGAGAAGTGAAGGCTGTTTGTTCTCTCTTTCAGGCATAGGACTCCTTTATTAGCTTGTCTTCCTTTTAGGGTGTTATTTCCCTGGCTTTGTAACATTGAAATGTGGGTGCAACTGAAAAGAGGAAGAAACAATAAACTCAACAGTTTTTGAAATATTATCCCCTTTATACATATTGTTTCACTTCTCTCTAGTTGCAGTATATTTTCTCTCTACACTTCAGCCACATCAGTGCTTAAACGTGGGTTTCAGGTTTTGCGTAAAGTTTGGTGTCAAATGAGTTATAGTAACTTGAATGATGACTCTCAAAAATATATGCACACATCCTGGAAACTGTAATCTTACTTGGAAAAAGGATCTGTGCAGATAAAATTAAGTTAAGGATGTCAAGATGAGATCATTCAGGATTATCCAGGTGGGCATAGAAGGAGATGGAAAAGAGGAGAAGACCATGTGAAGATAGGCAGAGATTGAAGTGAGTGGCCACAAGCCAAGGAATGCTGACAACCACAAGGTAGAAAAGGCAAAGAATGAATTTCCTCTACAAACTTTGGAGGAAGCACACTCTGCTCACACCTTGAGTTTGGACTTCTGGTAACCCAAACTGGGAGAGACTAAATTTTTGTTGTTTAAGGCATCCAGTTTGTTGTAATCTGTTACAGCAGCCACAGTAAACTAATACATGAGGTGATGTCATATTGCTTTCCCCAGCCATAATCTTTTGATTATGAACTCCATGAGTGTTCAGTACACATTCTGAGCAATTCCTGTGCAATGTTTCTCAATTGCTTCCCTATGCTATTTACTTTTCCTCAGAAATATCTCATTTAATTTTACAAACATTTAATGAGCACATACTCAGTGTTAGACACTGTGAAAAGTCTGCTAGGAGCCAAAGATAACTAAGACCCAATCATTTTCCTATGAGAAATTACGTGCCCTTGCCTTTAGTGTGAGAACATAGTAATGAGTGTTTTTGTTTACTGTGGAATTGGGGTGCCAAATGGGCCTTATTTATGCCTCTTTCCCTATCTAGTAGAATTTCTAATCAAATTTGAGCCAAGAAATGCCAATGGTTTCACCAGCCCAGTTTTCAATCTTTTTCCAAGGATTGTCAAATTATTCTGTTTTCTGACACCGACTCCCCAGAATAACAATAATAAGGACTAATATCTCCAGATAATAAGATAACCTGGGAATTAAAGCATGTACCAGCATTCATATTGTCATGATTAGGCTATATTGGCTGGACTAAGCTGGATAATAGGTACTAATCAGTGTACACAAAATCAGATAACAGTGATTCTGGGACTATTCACAGAACCTTCAGAAATCACCGAGATCATTAAGTTCGAACACAAATTCCATTTTCCAGCCACATCTTTAATTTATCAAGTGCTCTGTGAGGGCTGGGTTTACATGGTGGGTAAGTTGTGTACTGTTGTATATCCAGGGTACACTTGAGATTATGGGGCAAGAATTATGGGTGTGAATGTTAGGTGCTCTCTCTCTCTCTCTCTTTCTCTCTCTCTCTCTCTCTCTCTCTCTCTCTCTATATATATATATATATATATATATATATATATATATATATAATTATTTTTGTTAATCCTCAACCAAATATATTTTTACATTATTTTTTTTATTTTTTAGAGAGAGTAGAAGGGAGGGAGGAAAGGAAGGGGAGAGTGAAAGAGACAGAGAGAGACAGAGACATCGATGTGAAAGAGACACATCTATTGGTTGCCTCCCACATGCCCCCGACCAGGGCCACAGATCAAACCTGCAACCCTGGTATGCACCCTTGATCAGGAATGGAACTCAAACCCTTTGGTGCACAAGCTGGCCCTCTAACTACTAAGCAACACTGGCCAGGTGGGGGTGTTCTATATTAACAAAAATAAAAGAAGGCCCCATACCTGAAGATCTAGAAACATGCCAGTGATTCTATATGGTTTTTTAAAAAAGATATCAAGAAGCTGAAAATTTAGAACTGCATCATTGATTCAGTTTTTGGAATAAAACAAACCTGGTTTCAGATCAGGGAGCTGACATTTACTACCATACAATTTTGGGAAAGTGACCTCTGTCCTTTAGTTTCCTTACCTGAAAAATTGAGACACTTTCAGGATTATAAAGGATTAGAGCTGGCATTTGTAAAGTGCCCAGCACTATGCCTGGCACTTTGTGGTCATTTCATAAATGAAAACTCTTATTCTCATTGCCCTTCTTATCCTGTTCATCATTTTAGCTGAAGCAGCAGGGTGTGAGATGTGTCAGAGGAACACACCTGTACTGGCGCAGAGTAGGACCAGTGGAGGAGTAGGCCTTATAAAGAAAGACAGGATGAAAAATAGCAGGGCCTATGAGCCAAGAGGCAGCAGGGAGCATGGACAGTGGCCTGGTCTGGGACTCAGGATAGCAGGTTCTAGTACAGGTTCTGCTGCTGATCTGCTGGTGACCCATGGAAAATAATGTACTCCGGTGTCTCAGTTTCCTTGTCAATAAAATGTAGAATTTGAACTAAATTAGTGTTCTCCAACACCTTTCATGGAACTAATGCTAGTCCATGACCAAGTTTTCACTGGTATATATTGAAGTAAGATACATAACGACACTCTAAGCAGTTTTCATAACACTAAACTAGTTCTATTCAAAGGATTGCCTTTAATCTGAAATTATGTCTATTCTGACATTCTGATGTTATAATATCTTTTAAGAAGTTAAGAAGTTAAGGTGATAGTAGATGATGACTGCATCTTGGCAAAATACAAAAAACAGGCAACCTTATAACTATCCCAAAGTTGTTGTTGTTTTTTAAAAAACTTATTGGACCATAAAATCCTCAGACTTGGGAACCACTGAACTAGATGATAGCAAATGCATGCCTCTTAGCTATAAAACCTCTGGCCTACAGGGTATTACTAATAGTATTTTTGTGCTGAGGGTACTTGCTGGAACAAAAACTTGATCCAAGACAACTTACAAGAGGGGCTGCAATTCAGGGAAGTGTGATTTGGAGGTAGAGATAACTTGAGCTTATCTGGCTTAGTGGTTCCCAAGTCTGGGGAATTTTTGGTCCAATAAGTTAAAGGAAAAACACACACACAAACATTGCATAGTTATAAGGTTGTCTACCATGCACTTAAAAAATTTTTTTAAAGATGCTGTTGCCATCTATTGCCATCATTTCTTAAGAAACGGAAAGTTATAACACCAAAAAGTGAGGAGAGACAATCCTTTGAAGTAATCAGGTTAGTGATTTGAAAACCTATAGCTGATATTAGGAATGACATCCAGTCCAGACACAGCATGATGTCCAGATGGTATGTGGGCAGGTGACCTGAGAGGGTCCAACCAGAGAGAGGGACTCTGGCTGCTAAGTCAAGAGGATGGGTGGCAGGCATCTCAGAGCAGACAGCTGTGGCTATGCCAGCAGGCAGGCCTCGGGCCAGTATCAGGGAGGTTTGGCAGCTGGATGTGATCTTCTCAATAAGGATGTGGTTCGGCAATTCACCTCTAGTCCTAGAGAGGGGCAAATGGGCGGATGGTGAAAATAAGGCCGGGCCTCATTCCAGGAGAACTTTATGCAAAAACCAGGTTATCTAGCTGATAACCCAGGCATAGATATACTAGATCAAGAACTAGTTACAAAGCAGACCTAGGATTCAAGAGCAAGGTGGAACTGAGCTTTTGAACTGTGGCTACTCTAGGGTTCTCAGACCTGATCAGCGTGTTCAAATCATCACTGCCCATGTTCCACTCTCAGGTTCTAATGTAATTGTTGTGGGGTTAGTCCCAGGCTTCTGTGTTTTTTAAAATCTCCTCCTACCTCCCCACCCCCATCCCACCCCACCCCGCCCCGGTGACACTAATGTGCAGGGTAGGGAGCCCAGGGCTACTCAAAGTCTCTGTGGAAGGGATAGGATACGAAAGCACTGAGGTCTGGGTGAGTCTACTGGTGAACATCAGGCAGCCCTGACCATGGGGAAAGTAAATGTGTGAACATAAAGGAGAACAGAGGCAGGGCCGGGGGAGGGGGTATGCCCAGCACATCTGCAGAAGCTGCTCCATGGCTG
The DNA here is from genome assembly GCA_026230045.1 of Corynorhinus townsendii. NCBI lineage: Eukaryota > Metazoa > Chordata > Mammalia > Chiroptera > Vespertilionidae > Corynorhinus > Corynorhinus townsendii. The sequence continues at coordinate 44,229,045 of JAPDVU010000005.1, forward strand.
TGTGCATGGGAGCTCAGGGAGAAACTAGCTTGCTGAAAAATTCAGAGGTCTTTGTTATTCACTGGTATAAGCTAACACCCCCGTTGGGGAGCACTGGCTTAGCAAATATAGCTTTGTGTGTGTTAATTGCTTCAGTAGATGTAAGAAGCATGACAGGTATTCACTCAAGCAGAAAGAGCAGACTTTCTCAGATATCTTCCACTCACTTTATTCAAAATTGAAAGCATAGTCTGCGCCAGCTGGGGCATTCTGCTCTGCCCAGGAAACCCAGACCTTCATCATCTGCCTGATGGTATCAAGGTGGAAGCCTGAATAAATGGGCACGGCACTGATTTCTTTATATGTAGTAATTTCTACTGTTAGAAGTCCAACATTAAATTTTGCTTTTAAACTATAGCAGTAAAAAGGTCAGGTGGGCTTCTTTGGCTTTGGCAGTTTGCCAAGCAAAGGGAAAACAGCCCAGAGACCCTTAGAAGAGTTTAAGAAACTTTTGGTGGGACACAGATGGTATCAAATAATAATAATAACAATAGTGGCCAATATTTACTAAGTGCTTATTGTCTTAGTCTACTCAGGCTGCTATAACAAAATACCACATATTAAATACCTTACAACAGAAATGTATTGTTCACTGTTCTAGAGGCTGTGAAGTCCAAGTTCAGGTGCCACCCTATTTGGTTTCTGGTAAGAACTGTCTTCCTGGCTTGTAGATGGCTGCCTTCTCCCTTTGTCCTTATGTGGGAGGTGGGGGGGGGGGGGCGGGGGAGAGAGAGAAAGAAATTTTTTGGTGCCTTTTCTTATAAGGTCATTAATACCATTGGGCCAGGGCTCCTCCCTCATGACCTCATAACTTTACTTCCTTATAGGCCCACTCACAATGCAGTCACATTGGGAATTAATGCTTTAACATGTATGTGTTTGGGGGCATACAATGTAGTCCACAAAACTTAGCATGTGCCAGCATTGTTTGAAGAACTTTGTACATATTATGTACTTTAATCCTCACTATCTGTGAGTAAGATATTTTCATCATTTCTATTTTACAGGAGAGGAAACAGGCTCAGAGAAGTTAAGCAACCTACCCAAGGTCACATAGCTGTAAGTAATCTCTGAAATATCAGGTATACCAAGAAATGACCAGACAGAGCACTGGTATTACTTTCCCTGAACCTTATATAATTAATCCTCTTGTTTATGTCAGGTTCTTTGGAAACTATAAACAGCTAATGAGCTCTGACACCCATGATTAGGAGAGCTATATTGGAAATATTTGGTACTTATATCCCTTCTCTTCACACTGAACAAGAAGCTGGATTCAAATGTATAATCTCACATCCTATATAATAAAAGCCTAGTATGCAAATTGTCTCCTTGGGCGGTCGTTTGACCAGGAGACCGGGAATTTGACTGGTATGACGTGCGCTGACCACCAGGGGCAGGGCATAACATAGTGGGCATTAGCGGCGTGCTGTGACCTCTCCCCGGCTACCTGGGGACAGGGGTTAAAGGGACGGAGGTGCTGTGATAATGCAGGGTGTTTACCGAGCTCTCTCTCACTCCTCCTGCTAACCTCCCCCAGAATGCCAGGGCTCACATGCTGGGGAAGCTCCCTGCACTCAGCTTAGGTGCTTGGTGCCTGCGAGGAGCCCGCCCCACACCCACGTGGCCTCTTCCAGGTGAGTTGGGCCACAGCAGCTGGGACCACAGGGGCAGGTCGGGCTCCCCGTGGGTTCGTGCAGGAGCCAGTCTGTGAGGCCGGCTGGCTGGAAGAGAGTGCACTGCCCGCCTGGCTTCTGTGTAGCACTGCTGGACAACCCAGCGGTGCTACGCATCTTCACAAGGGGACTTGGGCGCTCTGACTCAGGTGGAGGGGGGCATGTGGGGGCCTGGGGCCCAGGTGTTGCCCAGGGCTCAGAAGTCAGCTGGGACCTGCTCTTCCATGCCAGACGGTTGCACTTCGATTGCCAGCCAGGCCCAGGGACCACACCTGTGCATGAATTTCGTGCACTGGACCTCTAGTTTGTTTATAATACCATTAGGTTAATTCTACTTCATTTGTATATTAAACCAGCATTTTTGCATTTTTGAGAATCTACACTTATTTCAGGCACTCAGACCTTTCTCTCTTTCCAAGAGTTTAAGTAGGAGAGCCAGGCATATTTATACATAATTACAGTACAAAGTAATGAGTGCTATAAAGTTGTATTTAGGAGCTCAGAATGAGATGGAAGGAATTACAGATCACAGAGGCCATCAGAGAAGAGGTGGTGATCAGCTGAAGTCTTAAAGAATGGATGCCAGTTGCCCAGTGGCCCTGCAGGAAGGCCTTTCTGGGCATGTGCAAGGAGGACATAGTGGGTGATGCTAGAGGCCCTCCTCCATGTGGTCCAGAGTGGCTGGGCTGAAGGGGGCAGTTTGGGGAGCCATGTATGGCAAGATAGCATTGAAAGTCCTATTTGGGAAAGGGCCAAATCCCAAAGTGAGCTTTCTCTACCTTTCTGAAAGAGGCTGCTGCTGCTTCCAAAGGATAATAACAGGGAAGCCAGAGATTTGAACCAGCAGACTGTAGACAGGGGACCATTGCTATATATTTTGCTAGAGATTTTAGGAGCCTGAACCCAAGAGCCAAGAGTGGAGATGGAGAAGCTGGAATAGAGTCTTGGTATTTATGGTTTACATTTAGGAAGTAAATCCAGTGGTAGTCATACCAGAAAATAAAAACTGAACTTGTTGCCCATCATCTGATTATATGTAAATAAAACTTTTGGAAAACATTAGGAATTTTTTCCTACGAGTTTATGATACTCTATATATTTTTCATCATCAGAAATTAAACTATCAGATTGCCATTCACGTGCAGAGCTTTTCAATTGCCAATGTGAATTGACCATAATTGCTGTATTATTGAATAGTTTATATACTATTACACTTGAGACTCATTTATGTATTTTTTTAGACTCTTCTTAGTTCCGTTGCTGTTCTAAGGAATAAGTCATGTGGGGAGAGATCAACAACCATAGTCCTCCCCAATTCTATCAACACCCTGAGTCTATCTTCACCAACTTCTCTGTTTCTCACCTCCCATATTTCTTCAGCTGCTTCCAAGGACATGCTCTCCTCTACTTTTCTTGATTTGGAGTTAATGGTTCTCATAATTCCTTAGTTTGGTTGAGATAAAAGTTCCAAATTTGCAAAAGAAACTTTACAGAGGACAGATTTCTTATCATACATTAGTGAAAAAAAGCCCGATAGATTTCCTTATGTAGGGAATACTAGTAGCTTCCAGAACTTTATTTCAAAGTGTTTTGGCTCCCTGAAAGAGTTACTATGACATATCCTCTCTTAAAAGGTAAATGAACTCTCTTTCTGCTTTGTTGAAGGAAGTTCAGATCCAAATTTTGTATTCAACTATAACAAATGTTAGAGTTAACTCTGGTGTCCTCCACCCCAGTTTCCCCCTTTCCTTTAGTTCCTTAAAATTTTTTAAGCTTATGACATGTTATCTATAATCCTTTGAGAAAAGAAGTGAGTTATAAGCAAATTCTCATTAATAAATAAGTTGTGTGGCTCAGTGGAGTGTCGACCTATGAACTAGAAGGTCATGGTTTGAATCCCAGTCATGGCACATGCCTGGGTTGCAAGTTTGATCCCCAGTGTGGGCCTGCAGGAGGCAGCAGCCGATCAATGAGTCTCTCTCATCATTGATGTTTCTATCTCCCTCTCCTTCTCCCTTCCTCTCTGAGATAAATAAAAATGTATTTTTTTAAGTTGTCAACTGAACTTAAGGTCCACAGTGACCTGCCTAAATAGGTGACTCACCTTCTCATGAGCCTCACAGCATCCTTTACCATCAGTTGCACTTCATGCCAAGGAGTGATCATAGCAAATTCTGGTCATCACAGTTTGGTAATATCAGTACACCATCAACTTCCTGGAGCAGTAACAAGGGAGAGGTAGGTGGATGTCTCACACACCTATGTCTAAAGGGCTTTTGTTTTGTCGTGTTTGGCTTGAATACACATGGGGATTTTTGTGATGAAAATTGCCTTGTACATGCTACTCTTCTGATAATTCTCATGCTTATTGTGAAACATTTTGTATGTTTTTTATTTTCTGATTACAAAAAAAATAATTCCTTACAAATGTGAATTAGTTCCTTCAAAGAATGATTAACAGGACTTGATTTTTTCCTGGAAGAGCTAACAGTTACTCCTCTCCATGCACTGCAGGCTTTCCCACTAGAAACTATATATATGAAGTGTACAGAAATCTATAATAATAAAAGGGTAATATGCTAATTAGACCAGACATCATTTCAGACGTCCTTCCTGATGAGTCCGGGCCGGAGGGAAGCCAGCCGGTCCCTGGGTGCCTGCAGGCGGCTGGAGGAGGGAAGCAGCTCAGGTCCCGGGTGCCGGAGGGAAGCTGTTGCCAGCAGCAGGGGAAAGGAAGGTCTACTCTTACACGAATTTTTGTGTATCGGGCCTCTAGTCAATAACAAATGACAATACTTATGCAGAAAAAATACCTCAATGGCAATGACTATCACATTTAGAACATTTCAAATTTCATAGTTTTCTATCTGGTCTAGCATACCAAGGTCCCCATATACTTCTCTGTCTCTCTCTCTCAGAAATTTTTAGCCTACAATAGGGAGATACCTCTGAATGGGTTAAAAGTAAACAAACCTTCGAAAGAAAGGCAGAAACAGTAATGACAGTTTTGAAGTATCCAGTACCTGTTGTGACAGGAATAACAAATTAATTGGGACTATAACGGATTCTTTGTAAAGGTGAAGTAAACACACTTGACTGTATATTTTTCACCATCAGTTAAGTCTCAATTGGTTCTAAAAATAAACAGAAGACATTGAACAGTTTTAATGGATTCTGACACCTAGGTATTATGCTGTCACTCCAGTATAAATGAATCATAACTTTGGACTGCACCTAGGAATTACTACACATTTGGAGAAAATTTATGGTGCACCAAGCTTTGAATCATGATGTGATATCAAAACTAAAGTCAAAAGAGGAAAAAAGCTGGGCATAAATTATTGTCCTCAATCCCAATGTATCTTCCAGTGCAACAAGTAAAAGTTCGAGGATTTAGGAATACCACCAATAATTATCATAAGCACTGAAACAAATTTATCCTTCTGAAAGTGGTTTGTAGTAAAAAAACAAAAAGCACCCCCCTCCCCCCAAAAAAAGGCAATCCAGCAGAAGGCCCATCTTGTACACCTAAAAGAGATGTTTAATTTCCCCTTTCTCCCTCTTTCCAACTAGACTAGAATCTTCTTGAGGGCATGAGCATTTCTGTAATCCCAGGGCACCTCTCAGGGGTCACACATTTCTATTTTCAATAAAAGGGCCAGTTTTTGGACTAGTTCATTCACTGAATTGATTACCTCAGTAGCCATAATCAGTCAAGCTCATTGTTTCCAGTGACATTGACAAAAAATCTTTACTTCTTGCTTTTCAAATAAAGAGTTGACATGGTGTAGACATTGCCTTGAAGTTCATGACTAATCATAGAAGGAAGACAGCCAGAGGATATGCGATTTTTAAGAAAGAAATCTGTGAATGAAAAACAATGTTTAGAGACACCAAGAAGATTGTTAAATGGTCATGTATTCATTTGGTTGAAAATCAGGTTTTAAAGATAACAATACCTGAAGCTGTGAGATTCAGACACCAGGAGAAAATTTTCATGAAGCGCTTCTTTTGCATAATAGAAATAATGCCACACATTTGTATGGCATTTGGCATTTTCCAAAGCATTGTCATCAATTGTACTTTATTCTGTCTTCTGTAAAGCAGTAGGGCTGTCATATTAAACAGGGCTGCTCTTCTTTCTCCTATTCGACCCATTGTATTCTTCTGGTTCTAAACAACCCAGTTAACTCACTGGATTGGTTGATTTCCTCTGAAAGACTTACCTTGCAACAACTGAAGTCCTATATTCTGGAATATGGGTTGAGGGTTAACCAGAGATAGCCTTTTGAGCTATCTGATGTTGAAGAAAAAAATTGCAGTGAAGGTCCTCATCTTTTAATGATAAATCTACTCATTACCAAACATGTACCAGACTCTAGGAGACTCAGAGTAGATTATTAACTCAAGTTCCACGTCTTTGAGATAAGTATCTACTCTGGGCTCTGGCAGGACCCAGAGGACAAGACAAATACCATGTGTGGAGGGAGAGGTGAGAGTAGGGTAACTTGTGATGAAATGGGGTGGGTGAGAATTCCCGGGTAGAAAGGGCCAGTATACTAGTCAAGTCCCCCACCCTCACTCCCCATGTGCAGGCCAGGCCCCGGGCACCTCTCCCCCACTCTGGCCTTGTACACAAGTTGATCTTATGACACCTTTCACATTCGCTGGCCCATCTCTTCTAGGCAGCTATTCGGTACATGCCTCCTGACATGGCACCAACACGCAGTTTGTGATGTGCCTGCTCCCTGCTAGGCTTCACCCATCCCTGTGGCAACGAGCGCAGTTTCCGTTTGTATGCAAGCCTTTCTGCATTGACCTTGAACAGTTATAAATGTTTCAGCATCCATTAAAAAATAAAAACGCGCGCGCCAATAAAGCACAGCAAGCAGAAACACAGTCGTGGGAAGATGGGAGGCCTAACACGGGTCGTCTTGGGCGGATGGCTGAGCCTGCACTGTCCCTGGATTTCATGGCTGTGAAGGCGGCTGTGGAGGGCGTTCATCAGTGCGCCCATCCCTAAGTGCCCGCCGAGCGTTTTATTATCTGCGGAGGAGACGGTTTCCTAGCTCCTAGGGAAGGGGAGCCGGCCTTTGAAACTGCTTTTAACCCCCAGAAAATAAACCGCAGCTGCGGTGTTCGTCATCCACCCCCTTCCAGGGCTTTGGGAGCTTTCGTTAGGAAAAATGTGCTGTTTATGCTCAAACGCGAGTTTCCTGGTGCTTTTGTTTTTAAGATTAGAAAACACCGGAGAGGGAAAAACAAAGCTTTTAAAGCTTCATAAAAGGTTGTGAGTTCACCCCTTTCTGTTTCTCAGGGTTATAAACAGGGTTCCAGGAAAAGCTCCATCTCTGAGCTCGGAGACCAAGCAGATATTTAAAGGGGTAGTACCTTAGCTTGTCAATTTTGAGAATACCAAATGATCCTAGAGGTTTTTTATTCCTTTAATCAGCTGTAATTTTCAGCTCTGATGCTGTCTGACAGGCTTCATTTCAAACCCCGTGCAGCAATGCTCCTCTGGCTTCTTCACTGTGAGATACCAATAAGGGGGAGGGACGGGGCCTGGAAAACGAACTGACAGCATAAACTGAATGGGATCTCACCAACCTATCAGGACGGTGCCACAGTCGGAGAGTGTGAAGAGACAGGGTTGCCAGGATGCCCACTTCATGGAGGAGGGCCATTTCCCCCTTTATTTCTTACCTCCCACCAGTTCTCTCCTTTGGATAATAGATACAGAGACACACAGACTGTAGATCCAGGAGAAAGGATGACAGGCATGCGCGCGCGAACACACACACACACACACACACACACACACACACACACACACACTCTCTCTCTCTCCCAGGAGATTTAATAATTTGTGCATTGAACAAGGATACTAGTAGCTACCCCTCACTGAGGGCTTTCTACATGCCAGCTACTGTGGTCAGTGCTTTACAAAGTATTACCTGAATTCATCCTCAAGTCATCTCTATGAGGCTCATTTTTGCAGATAAAGAAGCTGATGTAAGCTATGGATGTGGGTGAATAAAGAGACCAACTCTGGAGGTCCATGTCCTCAGGTCAAAAATGTCCCTGCTTTACTAGTAAATGTTCTTACTCTCAGTTTTATCTACAATGGGTAGTCAATCCCCCATAAATACTGAATTTCAGCAGTAGGAGTTTGGGAGGAGTCATATTAGGGATTAGTGGCCCCTGATGGAGTTGTGTCTCAGGTGTGAGGACCAGAGTTGCTCACACTTAGATCCAAAAGGCACTTCTCTGTTGCTGTACCTTCATCCAGGTGAGTGTTGGGAGGGGTGAGATAAAAACTGTAGTTCGGGGTTTGAAGTATGGGCCATCCTATCTGGGATGCCAGTAGAGAAAGGAGAGGTGCTCTGGGCATTCTTTCTGATCTTGCACCCTGGGAGGGTCACCCAGTGTTTTCTGGGTTACCTGTCAGCTACTGGGAAGACCCGTTTCCATCAAGTTGAGACCCCAGTGCCAGTTTCCACATATGCAGTGCAAGATAATATTTTCTCCTTGCCTCTCCCCTTTCGTAGGGCTTGAGGCCTTTCCTGGGGAAGGTATCCTGGCCTAAAATATATAAATACACATGTCCTTAATTACTTCAAAGTCATTTCTAGAAATTCTTCTGTTTGCAAATTAGTTTCAGAAGTGTTTACTGCATGTGTACCATAGCTTCCTTGTGGGTAATATCAAAACATAAATCACTTCTTGTTTGGAATAGATGACAAAGAGATACTAAGATAAAATCAATTTTAATATTGAAATGGTTTTATATGAATAGTGTACTCCTACTTGATGTGATTTTGTCATTGTATAATTACAATCCACATTCTGTTTCATAGGTAGGTCCATTAGTATCCTGGGCAAAATAGAATGAAGACATGAAAATCATACTTCTAATTTATGTCTAATCCTGGGGTTTGTCCAGTGATGCTTTCTCCCCTTCTTTATTCCCTTCCTCCTCCATCTCCCCACCACAAAACAAATATAACCAAGCAATTGATTAGAGTCCCTATAAGATATTTTTCTTGGTTAAGTTTATAATTAAAAAATGTGAGTACAAAGATCATTCAATTCCAAAATGCATGTATTCACATGTTACATATCCTATTTATTCTACCTTTTTATATATACATGAAAAATCCCAAAATGTTGTACAATTCGCTACTCTTCATCCAGAAGTAGTTAGTTCTTATTGAGAAATATTCCCCCTAAATTACAGTTTAAGGTCATTACTGACTTACTGGTTCAATCAAATCTAATAGTTGACACTGGAGACGCAAATCCTTTTGTTCTTTACTCAGTGTTTTTAGTTTTAAATAATACTGTACCTCTAGCTACCAAGCAATATCTAAGATGCAAAATATTACCTTAAGGAAATGAAATAATTGTGGCCTTTGGGTGCCTTTTACTAATAAAAACACCTGTGAAATCATGTGTGGGTGAGACCATCACACATCCTGTTCTAGAATTATGGTAATTACCTCCCAAATAGCTGGTTGTACTTATAACCCTCATGTCAGGATTAAAATCCTTGAAATAACTGCCATGTTTATGGTTCTAATTTGGTTTGCAATTGATTCTTTTAAAAACCATAAGCCAGAAAAGTACTTATTTTACGGACCACACTATAGCCTTTCTGGAGACTATTTTAAAATTACTCTGGTGTCCTACAAACTTCAAGATCTTTTGTTTTCATAAATTATGAAAGGGAAATGTCACAAGTGCTCACTGTTGTGGTGCCCCCGGCTCTGCTGACAACTGTATGATGCACACTCAGTGCATCTGGGTGGGAGCTAAGAGTTTCATCAATAAATATGACTCTGATCGCTTCATGTCGACAGTCAAAATAATGGCGTTTAGTGTCTTGGAAATATACACCACTACCAGTCACATATGGACTTGAGAGTTGAAATCCACAGTGTGAAGCTCATCTTATTCTTCCCTCTTGACAGAAATTTCGCTTTTAATCTTTCTCACAATTCTTGATGATAATCTGTTTTTAATACAGTCATACTTCTTACTTGTACTTTACCACTACATAAGGCAGCTCGTATACTGTATATAGCATGTGGAAGAAAGAGTTGAAACTAATAATGTTTATTACATTAGGAGGATTTCACACCCTCCACCCACCCCCCCCCCCCACCACCACCACCAGCCAGTTTTAGCATGGGCAGGACCACTGCTTCTCTGGATCCTGAAGACAATTAGATCAATTTTTTTAAATTATAAGAAAAGCAAACCACAGAGGGAAGAGAAACTAATCCTATGTGTAGGAAGAATCGTGTGAAATAAATCCCAAGGGCATTTTTTTTTAAAGAAATCAATATTAAAACATTTTGTATGTGAATTAATTTAAAAATAAACTGCAGCTTTCTTTCAGATCCAAGCTGCCCTACTTTATCAATTTTTTATTTACCTTTTATTATTTATCTGCAGATATCTCTACCATAAAGGATATTTTGCATGGATATTAGATCCAAATACTGTACATAACTAGCCTTTAAGTTCATTGGTTTTATTTATTTTAAAAATACATTTGTTTAAATTTTGCTTCTGTCACACTTAGTAGTATAGCATAATACATAAAGTGATAGATTTAAAAGTTTTTTTATAAAAAGACTTTTTAAAAAACAAAGTTACATGGTAACTTTCGGTGTTTTTATTTTTAGCCTGCTCTTCTTGTTATGAAACAGTTCTTTTTTTTTCCTCAGTTCTTTGTCCATAAATGCTCTGTTTGGAAAAAAATTTAAGTTAATGCTTAAAAATACCTAGTTTTAAAATGTCACACAAAAAATTAAGTTTATATCTCTGGGCCACTAAATTTTTGCATCAAGATTTTCTAGTGTTGACTTATAACATTTTTTAATATCCGCAGTCACCTTGACAGAATTTTCAGACTCTGAAATATAGTGTATTAATTTGACTGTGAATATTTCCTTAACCACAAAACACAGAAAGGCAGGAAATCGCGAAAAACCTTGCATCTGGGAAAACTCAGGGTGGTAAATGGGTTAACATGTTACTGAAACTATAGGGAGATACAGTTTTTGACATATGAGTGTTAAGAACAAGGTCTTGTAGACATTTAAGCTGTGTTTTTACCCTTTTGAATATATTTTTACAGCAATCGTAATTGAAATAATGTTAACATATAACCAAAAGAATTCTAAGCAAAAATGTTGAAAGGAACCAATTTATGTGTAAAAAGATCAGGAAAGACAGGCTAATTTTTAAAAAGCCTTTTGCTCCCAGCATTAATTTTTGATCTCTGCAAAATTCATTTTATACTTATAATGACTTTCTTTTTTTATAAATAAAATACTTTATTTTTCTCCTTTATTAACCAAACTATAATAAGAAAATGAGAAATTTTATGCCACTGGATTATTCCTACTTTTTTTTCCTGGAGACCTGGGAAAGAATTGGCTTCAATTAATGCCAAGGTCACTTTATTTGTGTAAAAATATAACTTGGTTAATAAAATGTTAGCTATAAATAAAAATGGAACTATAGTGAAATGCAAATGTGGGTCCTGCTAATGTGCAATACTGAATACTCATGTTGATTTCTTTAGTGGAGAAAAATATCTATGGTGCTCTCAGTAAATTAAATTGTATCAGAATGTGTTTTTTAAGAGGTTTTGGAAGCTTGAGATTTCAGACTTTAATGCCTGCACACAAACTGACTTTAAAAAGCAAGGATTTGAAACAGATAAAGCAACATTTTGCCTAAAGTTCATTCATCAAAGGGCTGCATATTTTGAAAAGGGTAAAAGTACTACTAAACCCATCAGGGATAAGTAAAGGCTATATACTATAGATTATTTTAATCCCCCAGCTAGATATAAAAGGGATAATTACATATTTGTGGTTGAAGCCATGTGGTGGAAAAATCAATACAACTTTTTTGTATGACACTTCATTAGTGTGAAAAATTTTTAAAGCTGAGAAGAACTGCCTTGCAATTAAATGCCTCTGCTACTTCAGCTCCAGTAATGGGTTTGTATTATTATCTAGTTTATTTGAAATAGTGGTTGCACTATAGAAGTAATTGGAAAACATTGATTATGCACTTGTATCTGGAAAGCCTGGCAAATCATTACAGGGCCAGGCAACAGTTAGTTAGCTTTACTAATGAAGCACTAATTGCTCTAAGTAGGTTAACATGTTAGTGAAACTATAGGGAGATAATAGTTGAAAAAATTCTGAGATATTTTGCCAAACATGCATTTTCATTTAATACCCCAGAGATAGAAGCCATGTGTGGTTTTTTCCTTTTGTTTTGTTTGGACTATGATGCTTTCTCAGGGGTGCTGGGGGGGGGGGGTGGCGGGCGGTTAAAGAGACTAAATGAAGGTCCCATGTTCATTTGGCTTGAAATGACTTCATTTCCTATCATGCTCTCTTCCTATTAACCCAAACACTTTTGGCAAATGGAACTAAGCCACTATTAGTATGGTTGCCTTGAGTGGGTTTTTGGGTCCTTTCGTTCAGAGACTTCTGACATATCTATCTTGGTTCCTTCTTCCAGCTGAAGGACTTTGTGATTCAATCCACGTAAATTTTCCTGCTGTCCAGTCATCATCCCATTGTCCCACCTACATAAAACCTATAATTTAAGAACTATATAAATTTAAACTTGAAGTTTATTAGTTTAATCAGTGGGACTTAATAGGGCCTTACTATCAGAAAGAGAAGCAGTACAACCCTCCCCCACTGCCATTTTATATTTTTTTTTAGGAGGAAAAAATATTAGGAGAAATTCTTGCATATGTACACCAAGAGACAAAGACAAGAATGTTTATAGCAGCATTATTTGTAATAATAACAGACAAAAACATTTGAAACAACTCAGTGCCCACTGCCAGGGGAATGAAATAAATGATTGTGTTATATTCACACAATGGAGTATTATGCAGGAGGGGAATATGAATACATATGGCAAGCACATAGTAAATGAATCTTAGAGGTAAAATGTTGAGTGAGAAAAGAAAGTTTCAAAAGACTACATAGGATATAACATTTTATAAAGCACCCAAATAAGCAAAGCTAAACAGTTGTGGTAACATATACATATATAGCAAAATTATACTTTAAAAAAATCTATGAAATGATATAATTACAAAGTTCAGGATAGAAATTATTTCAGAAGGTGGGGTATGGCACATCGGAGGTGGCAAAGGTTTTGATGGTAGTGTAATTATTTAATTGGGTGGTAAATTTATGGGTGTTCATTTTAATATTATTTATGATTAGAATTTATGTTACAGATATTCTTTTGAACATTATAACAGAATTTTTTTAAAGGTCAGTATCTTTCATCCCCTTAAAATGACATCATCTTGCCAAATCAAATAACCAAGTCTACCCTCTGGTTTTTTAAAGGAAATCAGAGATAGAATGTTGCCATTTTAAAATTATATTTTGGGGGGGAATTATTGAGAATATAAAGGAAAGGCTGTGAAGGAGAAATTTTTTCTTTAAGTAAAAAGAGATATTTGTGTAGTTTTTTAAAATAACAATTCACTTTTGTATGTTTATGATTTATTCATAAGTTGATTATTTCTCTTTGCAGGGCTTGGATAGTCCTTCTACTGATGAGTAGGGTGTATGTCGAGGTTTACATCTGAGTAGCAGATTTATCTTTTGGGACAATTAAGGAAACAACAATGGTAGGGCAAAACTTTTGCCATTTTTACAAAAAACTGTATCTTTTAATGCAACATTTACCAACATAAAAGGCTGTTGAATAGCATAATCCCAGTAAGATGTCCAACAAAGTTTGGAGGCCAGTGAGAGGGGATGAGGGCTTTCATAGGTCTTGCATTGCTTGGCCATCTCTTTCTTTCTTTACTTGATGTAGAGGTTGGCATCAGCCAACAATACATACTTCTGAGTCAAACTTTTATGGAACCAATTTTTATAAAGGCAGATACCTTGAAATATGTAATTATATTTAAATGCCAAAAGTGATTCTTTACAAATAATAAGACAACAGCTCATAGAAGAAAACTTCAGCCTCCTAAATCTCTGAAATAAGTGAGAAAAACACTCCTTTGAAACAAACCAGAGACTAGCTATGCTCTTAAATTTTTCTTTATCTTTTCAACATGTGGTCAAACGGTATTATTTTGAGAAATACACATCATGGGGGAAATGCCCACATAAATCTTAAAGGGTTTGAAGTTCAAAATATTTCCACAGCATTTTTATCTTTTAGAGATACCTCCTGAAATGTATATAAGTATAAAATATGATGCCTAGCATTTGCTTCAAAACAGTATGAGGTGGGGAGTGAATAGGAGTATAGATGAAACCAGATTGGCCATGAGTTATATTACTTTGTCTACTTTTGTATATTTAATTTTTTCTACAATAAAACATTTAAAGTATATGGGGACAGATTTATTGAATTTCTCATGTGAAACTGTTTTGTCAAATGGTTAGTACCTAGCCAACTACTTGTTCTCTTTATTTGAGTTGGGGAAAAAAGTCAGATTCTCATTCTGACCACTGTTTCTTCTGAAAAGACACATTTGTTTATTTTAGAGTAACATTGAGTGGTAAACAGGTGTCAATAGGTGATGCCAGTTAAAATGGAACTCAGCCAACAATAGAGGTTTGTGTTTCCCTTCTATGTTGATTTTTTCTCTCTTGGAATTATTGGAAGGATCTGGTTGGAGTGGATGATTGCAAAAAGAGGGGATTATTATTTAAATGGAATCCTATTCCTAGCCTTAAGTCAATGAGAGCCATTCTGGTTGCATTCAGCATTGCAAAGATAAGGAACAATGCTCTTAGAGAGCCGCTTTCTACAAAGCCGCTCATTATTGTAAACCGGGCATGGTGAGACTGCTAAGGCAAATCATAAGCGGAAGGCCTCCACCACAAGCTCCTTTGGCAGTAAACACTGTCCTCGAGCCAGATACACTTCTGGGCAGCCCCACCACCAGCCTGCCTGGGAAGTGCACCCAGTGATTCTGCCGTGCAGAAAGTGGAGTTATGGAAGTATAAATCTGCATGGTGAACATCATCTGCAAGGTCTTTTATGTTAAGGAAATCATGACACCTGCCAATCTTTCAAATTCCAAAGGGTAAAGCATGAGGCCTAGTAGGCTGTCATTGAACATGACAGGCTTAATGCCAAGTTTATAACAGAAAAAGGGCAATCTTATTGTGGTTTATTCAGTTTTACATTGCTGGGTCAGTAAGAAGGTGCCCTCTCTTTCTCTTTTAAAAAAATCTAATTTATGACATTTGAAATACCAAACAGATTCTTTGCATGTCTCCTGAGCCCTGCTCCTCTTCAATACCCCCGGCCTCTTCTTTAGGGAGCAATCCTAAATCCTTCCAATTTAGCATCTTTGTGAGTCCAGACAGTAGTGTTAGTTGAGCATTGCTTTCCATTGTTATAGAGCTGTTTCTAACAGCAAACATCTCCGTTTAATTACTGCTCCGACTGTTGCTATATTTTCACCCAACCTGCCCCTCACTTGAGCCCATTGGGCTGAAGAAAGAATTACTCCCCACGCTGGTCCTTAGCCCTGCTTGCTCAGATCTGTAATTGGCCCTGTGTTTTTGACTTTTTGCTAATAAGCAGCTTACTTTCTCTCCCCCTAGACTCAACCCACCACTTTTGTTTCATGAATTTTACAAAGGATTTTAATAGATGCTTTAGGCTATGCAAAATGTTATATGAAGGCAAGCATTAATGCAATGGCCTTGACACAAAGGACGTGTGAATGGCTGCTTATCATTACAGTCAGGTCTCAAAATTTTCATTAGGAGTTCTGGAGGACAAAAGAAGAAAAAAGTGCAGCTATATGAAGGAATATTAACCTATACTGTGTAACCAACTATAATTGCTTAGCATTTTACATTAACTCTCTTCAGACATGGCCTCTCATTATTTTTACACATACATAATAACTGCTTATTACAGCGGTATAGTCCACGTCGATAACATTGTGGATAAGGTTGTGTCAGCACTTCTAATATAAGACCCACTTTCATGGGTTTAAAACAGCTGTAAATTTTACCTCCAGACCAAAGATTAGTAATCAACTTTCCACCTGGAGAGGGAATTTTGTTTAAAGTTACACACACACACACATACACACACACACTTTCATTAAGAGAAAAAGTTTGCTTGTTTTAAGTGATGGATGTAAACAAAATGAATGAACGTGCCTAAGGCACTTTTATAATTTCTTCTACATGTGGAGATTTACTTAAAACCATTCTGAATTGTGTTTTTGATGATAAATGTAAATAAATGAATTTTAAACAGCCCCAAAATTAAATACCACATCCATTAATAGACTTTATTGAAAATATTTATATTCCTAATAGATTGCATCTTATGCTGTGGTGCTAACAACTCTGCATATATTTTTAAGATGTATAATCCATAGTTTTCATTGGAAAATGAATAGAAATATTTATCAAGTTCAAGTATTTAGATCCCATGAAAAGCCATCCACTTATATAACAACATGCAGACTTTTAGAATTATTCTGAAATTCTATTTTCTGAAAGTCTGGGAACAAACTGGTTTCAACTAATAGAAGAAGAGTAGGAATTCAGCAAAACACTGGTCTTACTTTGACCTAAAATTGGGACTGTTAAGAGTAGGTGGTAGATTTGCCATATGAAAAAAAAAAGAGTCCATTTGTAGGGGTTCAGGCTTCTGACAGAAGTAATCCAAAGAATGATATTGCTGATTTTCATTAACTGCAAAATATCCCAGTTTTCCAGTTTTCCACAAGATAGAAAAGTATTTTGAAGTCATATTCAAATAATAATTCTAAGAGACAAATCAGCATCACTCCCCAATTCCCCCCCCACACACACACACACATACAGATGTTGTCAATTAATTTGTCATGAGTAAGAAGCATTTGTTTCTAAAAGCAAAGGAAGCTACAAAATAGCCTACCATTTCTTGAAGTTATCAGAGAAACCCTACTAACCCTACTAGTGGATGAATGAGAACTTATATGGAAAATTTCCCTCATGTTGATAAAAGCTTAGAAAATTATTTTGAAATTAATTCCAACTAGACTGGTGCCATAGCAAAAATAAAAATTTTTAAAAAATGGAAATATATTTTTAAAGACATTATATCTATGAACAATAGATCAAATCTATCAAACATCAATGAGATAAGATAGAGCTTGTGTCCTTAATCCCAACTAAGTTTCTAGTTTTTATATCTGCTCCTTTCACCCTTTTAGCTCAAATGAGGCCATTCTTAGCTCCATTTCTTAGACTTAGCCAATTCCATGACAGAGCCCAAGAACGTCTAAAAAAAAAAGAAAGCAAGAGATGTTCATTTAAAAGTACAAACCCAGTCAGAATAATATCAGATTCTATAAAGCAATGTATTCTACTACTATCTCTTGAAGTGACAGCTTACAAAGGATGGGAACCTGGACTGAAAGTGGCTCTCAGCACAAAGACAGTCCTGTTTCCTGGTTTGAGTGCCGTAAGGACGCAGCAGCTCTGTCCTGGCACTGTTGGATGAAGGGTTCCAGCGGGCAGTTCTGCAATGACTCTTCTGCATTGGGAAGGCTACCGCTTGCTAGTACAGTTCCAGTAAACAGTGTGCTGGCCTCACATAGCTAATTAGCTGTGGCCCTGGCTTGTCAGTGCTATGTGTAGTGACAGCCTGATCAGAGATGATTCTCATCAGATATCACATATGTCTCTCTTGCTGCTCAGCCCAGGCTGGCCGCTGGTGCAGTTTGGGGAAGGAGGCACTAGATGCTGTTCAAAGGCACTGGGTCTCTGGTGCCTCGGCTGCTCGGCTGCCGTTTCCAGGCAGCTGGTCACTCCTGTCTGCTGCGAGGAAGGCAGGGTTTGGCAAGGGGAGTATCATACCTGTCGGCTTTCCAGGAGGCAGTGATGCAATCACTTTGAAAGGAGAGGTTTCAAAACAAAAAATATGTGACTGAAGCTACTCAGGACTTTTTTGAGTCACCTGAGATTCTTAGAGATGACAAATGCAATTCTTTCCATTCATTTATGTATTTTTGAACTGAGTATCTAAGAGGTTTAAAGGAACAGGCTTAAAGATTTACAAGTCACAATCAAGGACATGGTAAGAAAAGTAAAGCACTGCGCAGAGGTGTGACTTTAACCCTAAAGCAGGAATCCCATAACTCTGTAATCCTCCACTTCTCACTCCTAGCTAGTCCTTCTCACTCCACCCCCACAGGTTTATAATACCCTCCTCTGTTCTCTGATCTCCCCCCCCCCCCCCCGCCGCCCCCCGCCGCCCTCACCACACACACACACCTAGCATCTTGCTATTATCAGAAATGATGGGGCTGCTAGTCATCTTCCACTCTGGAAGACACTCAGCTTCCTATACTTCTCTCAGAAACAAAAATTGACATCCCTCCCACCATCTTCAAACACCCTCCCCATAGCTTCTCCAACACTCTCTCCACTCCTTCTTGGGCTCTGCCCAGGCCCTTCTTCCTTGTGGCCCTAACATTGGAGGTCCATCCCCGGTCCTTATCTCCTGCACAAGCACATTCCAGAAATGCCCAAGTTTTCTTCCAGAGCTCTCACCTAAGCTCCACATGTTTATCAAACATATTCAATAAATATTCTGTGGACATCTCCTATTGAACTTGCCCCAAACTATAGACTCACCTGTCCTGTCCCCACCCCTTCTCACCCTTCGGTTCTCCCTCTAAACCAGGTCCTCCCTTGTATTTGTCATCTCAGTGGTTTCTGAGTGAGAACTCTGAAACCACTGTGACCCTGCTTCCCTTTGCTCTCAAAGCCTGGCTCTTGGGAAGTCGGTTGTGTCCTCCTCCCTCCTCCCTCGGGATTTCATTTCCTCTACTCCATTTTTCCTGTCTTTGGTCTTTCTTATCTCCCTCCTCGGCTAATTCTGGACAGGTACACCCTTCACCCTGCATTAAGAATGATCTTTCTAAAAGGCAAAACTGATCCTGCCATTCCCTTGTTCAAAACCACAGCAGATCCCCAGATTTTGAGGAAAGCCTGGTATACAAGGCTCTCTCAAGTGGGCTCAGGCCTTCTTTCCTGGACCACTCTGCCCCACTGCCCCGCTCTGGTCACGAGCCTGGTCATCAGCCTCTGCATGCACATACATGTCCTTCCCTGTTCTGCCCACCAGTAATTCCGATTCACCTCAAATGTCTTCTTTTCTAGGAAGCCTTTTCTGACATTTCTAGCAGAAGAAAATGCTACTTCCTAACTACTCCCAGCATCACATTTTAATATTTCTGTTAGACCTCTAATTATATTCCTATAGATGTTAACATATCTGTCCACTTTACATGTCTGGGAACCCCTGGAGGACAAGTAATGGTCATCTTTGCAACTCTTTGCCTACTACCTGGTACACAGCATATCCTTAAATATTTATTAAATTAATAAATAAATCCAAGAATGAATGAATGAATAGGAATGTAACATTGTCCAGATTTATATAGGAAGAAGACTGGCATCTTAAAGGTTTCTTCAACTTTTTCAAAGTCTTAGGGAACTCAGAGCCTATGTTAGGATGAGACTGAAAATAGCATTAATTATAATGATGATAAAATAATAGTAATGATAATCACCTTTCATTAGGTACTTACTTTATGCTAGTTACTTGACCAAATATATGTAAATCATCCTATTTAAAGCATTTTAAATCTGATAGTTTTATCTCATAGATAAGGAAACCGAGGGTCAAGGTCACATAACTAGTAAGTGATAGAGTCACATCCTTGTGAACCCAGACCTATGTCAAAGTCCGACTAGGCTTAGTAAACTGCCTGCATTGTCCATAGGCACAGTCTTGAGAGTTTTTCACTTTGGATTGTAGGCCATAGTAGAGCAAGGAAAGGCAGTATGAAGAAAATGGGATGAAGGTTTTTCTTAAAAGCTGCCCAATCTAATCTTGGTGTCATGCTGTGCTAAGGGTTCTACTTCTCCATCAGTCAGTTACCTTTCCCAGCCCTAAGGCCATAGATGAAACCCTTACCTATGACAGTCACCTTGCAAATTGTAGGCCTTTGTTCATGAGTGGGACTCAGAAAGAACTTGGGTTTGAAAAAGTGTTTAAGTTGCTGATGTAGAGTGGAATCCTTGCCCAGGAAGTATAGCAAAAATCTGACCAGAACACTTGGTTTGAAAATGAAACATTTTCACAACCCACTTGTTATTTGTTAGATGTGATGTTTTTCACTAAATTCGTAGAATAATTGAACCCATGGTTATTGTGGCACTGAGCAGACTACCTCAACAGCACACAGTATAAAGAATGTGTGTTAGAGCAAAGCGAAAATGTGGGAGAGTTGGTTGAATTTAAAACTTCTGGATGCTTGTAAATGATATTGAAAGGCTGTTTTCCAACATTTAATTGGGTGAAATGTAAGGGTCTTTTTATTTAAAAAAAAAACTTTTTTTGGAATGGTGAGAAAGTACTGGAAAAATATGTCTTTGGCTTTGGCACTGAAAACATAAAGTTTTTGTACCTTCTCTCCCACCTCCTGCCTTTTTTAATATGTTTACTACATTTTTCAGTTTCTGTTTTGAACTTCATTCTGTCAAGTTCTGAATTATAAGGAGTACAAAATTTCCTAGCAATGTAGGTGGATACTGACTCACTTTAATTTGAACAATTTTGCTAGGCTCATTGAAAAACGACAATGGTCTTAAAAACCACACACTTTTAAAAGCCTAGTAAGGACCAGGGAGGACCTCTAAAGGCTCCTGACTTGAGTGTGAGTTCATAAGTTTAATCAATACGTAATCTGTTATTTTTACTGAGAGCATTTTTGTTCAGCCCTGTGGTTATATGCAAAAAAAAAAAAAAAAGAAAGAAAGAAAGAAAAGAAAAGAAAAGCAAAACGTGTGGCCAAGGAAATAAAAATATGTAAAATAGCCCAAATAAGCTAACACTTATCAAAATTTGTGCTTGTGGTTACTTGCAGTATGCAAAGTACTTTCATATATATGGTCAGTCACATTTGGACCATAGACCAAAACCTATAAAGTTGGCAAGTAAGAATCATTACCCATAATTTAAAGAAAAGATAACTGAGGTGCAACAAGTTGAAGTGACTTTCCCAGGGTGTGAGTGGGTTTTCTGAAGCCTCGTGCTTTTTCTCCCTCAGAGCCACACAGCACCAAGTGTGCATGTACCTGTGTGTGCTAGAGCTGTGCTCAGGATGCAGACTCAAGTTTAATTCTGTAGCAGGTTAGAACAGAACTAGTAAGCAAATTTAAGACTGTGCAAAAATTGCATTTCTGGTCCCAAAGCCTGCTTTAATAAAAGCAAATCAGCCTTGATTATTGCCTAAGTACGTGAAAGTGTTAATTAACCTTGGCTCCCTGGTTAGAAATAAAAGCCCGTGAAATTCAAACATACCCAGGGAATGTGTGCAGCTAGCTGTGAACTTGTGCAAGGGTGTAGGCACATTCACTTTTTGTTTGCCTGGTGTCCAGCTTGGGGACTGCAAGATAGTAAAACCTTTACAAATGTGGAAGTAAAGGAGGAAAAAAATGAATGAATGAAAAATGGAAAGAGGGAGAAAAGGAAGGAGGGAAAGACAAACTTTATTTGCTAATTGGTTGTATTCAAGGTGAATATTAACTAAGGCATGGTTTGGAGAGTTGCCAGTTTGTTCTTCCTACCTTGGCTGTTAGCTGACTGCCTTTCATTAGGTATGAATATACATCTCACACATTCACAGTTCTGTATACACTCACACCCCATCACATGTGCTCACATGCATATAAACATGCACACACATACACACACAGTCAAACTGAGCTTCATATCTAACACCAAGTGTCAGAGCAAAGGTGTAGTCAAAGGTGTAGTCAAATCTGCCCATTTATTCAAAGTGCAGATGAGAAAAAGTAAGAGGGAACATTTCAGGTGAGAGTTACAGATCTTTCAATAATTAGGATAATGAAATTGAAACACACACACACGGAGTTTCCATAAACTTGGAAGGTATAGAGAGATGACTCTTTGCTGAAATGGGGTGAAAATTTTCAAAGATATAAAAGCTGCTCAAAGTAGAGAACTTTCTACAAATCATAACGAAAGAAAACAGCCCAACTTCTGAATATACTAGCCAAATAATGATCTGTTTCCAGCAGAGGGATCCACCTTAAGAAAGGTCCAGAGAGCTCAACAGAAACCAAATACAGTAAAAGAAAGTTGGGAGTGTGGGTGTCAGGCTGTCAGTAATCTGACAGCTATGGTAACTACCCTCTAATCCAGCCAGCTCCAGCCACGCTCCCGGCTGACACCACCAGGACTGACTGACAGCTGAGGAGCAGGCACTTTTTACAGGCTCAAGTGACATCCAGTCTATTAAGGCTGACAAGCACAAAGCAGAGATTTGCCCTGAATGGTTTGGTACTGAAGCCTAGTAAAGGGGTTATTTGAAAGGTCTTAGAGAAAGTGTCAGACTCCAGCTCAGATGATAACAATATTGTAATGATGGGACTGGACAATGAAGTGCTATGATTGCCCATACGGCCGGGAAGACTGTGGGCGAATGGGGAATGCTGACAAGGAGCACACCGAAGCAGATTCTCCAAGACGTGCAGGCAACATTCAAGGAATTTCCTTGGTGGTGTGTTCCCTTGGGCCTTGCAGGACTTCCCAAAATTGCATATTAATTGTGTTGTTTGCTTGTGGGGCAGTGAGGATGGAGAGTAAGCAGTGAGGGAGAACTGGGTATAAAGCAAGCAACACCTGAAAGGGATGTTTGCCTGCCTTTGGTTCTCTCCTCTGTTCACAGAGAAGCATGGGAAATATTTTTCAGAAGAAAATGAGTGGTAATTTTCGGACTGCTGCTTTGCTTATTAACCCTGTCTAAAAAGTAAATCAGCAACTGCAACAGTGTTACCATGATTATCATCACTGCTGTTCTTGACTTCAGTGGTTCCATCAGGTGCCTAGGACCGTGTTGACACTACCTGGAATTTATTCAGCAGGCTTTTTTCCTAAGGACAGTAAAACGAATTGTTTTTCCTAAGTGTCATTTCAGAGTTCTCTCTATGAAATAATCCTGCTTTATTGGTAGGAAAATGTCTCCCACTTTCACTATGCGCTCTCATTTGGGTGAGGCCTAACCTTATGTATATGTTTATTCGTTGCCCATTTATTCATTTATTCCACACACATTACATCCTTATGATAAGACAGGAACTAAGGTAGGTTCCTGGAATTGCACGATGAATAAAGGAGCGTGGTCCCTGTCCTTAGAATTCAGAGCTGGGGGCATATGTTCAGCTTATATGTACCACTGCCAGCCTGCCAGCTCTTAATATATTGAAGTACTTCTATACAAAGAGCCCATGCCCTGAGCTCCAAGAAGTGGATTTCCACATCCTTCATCTACTTCTCAGGTGCCTCCCTCACTACTCCTTCAAGCTCCCCATGACCCAGCAACCAAAAATTACCCAGCATATTGGAGGCCAGGTCCTTGCCTCAGCACTCTGTCCATTGTCCATTCTGATTGCTCATTCTGATTTTCATGCCTACCAGTTGTGAAAGAGTGTAAACACCAACGCTGGTGGAGCTTATAATTTTTACATTTATGAAAATTTTAAAACTCTTTTTAGATTTCCAAATTTACTCTTTCAAAATTTTCAAAAGTTAACTTCTAAGTTTTCTCACATATTTGGGAGTCTAATACATACGGAAAGTTGAAGTTTTAGTGTACTTTGATAAGAATCTTTAAAATTTGAAAACAAAACTACAGCATTACCTCCAAAAAACTAGAATTTGCTCCTAGAAATTTGGATTTGTCTGTATGACTTCCAATTAAAATGGTTCAGCCCTGGTCGGTTTGGCTCAATGATTAGAGTATTGGCTGGCAGACTGAAGGGTGGCTGGTTCAATTCCAGGCAAAGGCATGTACCTTGGTTGTAGGCTTGATCCCCGGCCTGGGGCGCAAGCAGGAGGCAATCAATCGATGTGTCTGTCTCATATCAATGTTCCTCTCTCTGTCTGTCCCCCTCCCTGTCACTCTTTATAAAAATATCAATGGAAAAAAATATATATCCTCAAGTGATGATTAACAAAAAATAAAGTAAAATGGCCTCAATTCTGATCTGGCTACTCCCACTTTTTTCAAAGATGATCCATGAAGAGACCAAAAAAAAAAAAATGCTAAAATTTATAATACTTTTCAAATATTAAGAAAGATAGTGATTATTTTTTTTCATATGAAGAACTAAAAGCTTCAAAATTGTGGCTCCCCCAGTGGTGCTTCAGGAAAAGCAAAAACTAAGGGCCTGACAGTACTATACAGCTGAAAACCAATGACACCTGCCATCAGAACAAGAGATAGGGAAATAATATATTCCTCTCCATCTGTCTGCCCCATGGTTGAGAAGCTGAAAAACAGCACCAATCAAAACACTCAGCAGCCATCCCTTCATTAAATGGATGCCACTTTTAAAATTACCTGGTATGCTAGTGTTCTGTCCTTCTGTCCATTTTCCCTGCTTTGTAATTTGAGACTTCACCTTCTAGAGCAGTGGTCGGCAAACTCATTAGTCAACAGAGCCAAATATCAACACTACAACGATTGAAATTTCTTTTGAGAGCCGAAAACCGACTTCTGCGCATGGGCCACGAAGTTTCAATCGCACTGTACGCACTGTACGTGCGCACCCGCACGTGGTATTTTGTGGAAGAGCCACACTCAACGGGCCAAAGAGCTGCATGTGGCTTGTGAGCCGCAATTTGCCAACCACTGTTCTAGAGAATTAGTAAAAATAAAGACTGGAGGAAATGCTTTGCATTTTTGGAGGCACAGTACAAAAAATAAAGTTTACAGCTCAAACCAAGCAAAAGAATACTGGAAACTGTGTGAAGGTTTTTTTAAACATGGTTTTTAATGTTAAATGTTTTATGAGTATATGAGAAGCAGGAAATGGAGAGAGAAAAGATTCTATGTCTCCCCAGCATTGCCAGATGAGAGGAAAACCTATTTAGTGTTAGAAGTTTGTCTCAGAGTTGTGCATATTCAGCTTTAAGAGAGCCATCAATGGAGCTAAGGGTTATCAAAATAAACCAATTGCTGACAAACACAAAATCTGGAATATTTCTTTTTGTTTAAGTTTCAATGAACAAAAAAAACAAAGCAACATGAAGCCATTATAAAACAAGAATAATATTATCTGGATGATCAAAGTAAAGATCAGATCTATGAAGAAAAATTACTCTGAGCATCGGAAGCAAGCTCCTTTCACCCTGGCCAGCTACTGCAGTTGGTGAGAGCATTTTTCCAATATGCCAAGGTTGCAGGTTCAATTTCCAGTCAGGGCACATACAAGAATTAAACAATGAGTACATAAATAAGTGGAACAACACTTACGTTTCTCTTTCTCTCCCTGTCTCTCTCTCTAAAATCAATTAAAATTTTATAATAAAAATAAAAGAAAGAATAAGGATGAGGAAGAGGAAGAAAAGAAGATGAAGAAGAAGGGAAATGAAGAAGAAGGAGAACAAATAACTTCTATAAACCAGGAGTAGAAATCTATTAGGAGAGGATCCTATATAATAAAAGGGTTATATGCAAACTGACCCTAAAGGCAGAATAACTGGTGGCTATGATGCGCACTGACCATCAGGAGGCAGACACTCAGTGCAGGAGCTGCCTCTGGTGGTCAGTGCACTTGCACAGGGGGAGCTCCACTCAGCCACAAGCTGGGCTGATGGTAGTGAGCAAGCCTCTCCCGCCTCCTCGGCAGCGCTAAAAATGTCCGGCTGTGGCTTAGGCTTGCTAAGCTGGCAGTTGGACATCCCCCGAGGGCTCCCGGGCTGCCAGAGGAACGTCTGACTGACAGCTTAGGCCCAATTCCCCAGGGAGTGGGCCTAAGCCAGCAGGTGGACATCCCCCCAGGGGTCCCGGACTGTGAGAGGGCACAGGCTAGGCTGTGGGACCCTCCCCCCAAGTGCATGAATTTTCATGCACTGGGCCTCCAGTATGTTAATATAAAAGAATAAATGTTAAAATAAGATTGGGTTTCATGGACATCAAATGAGCAATGCTAAAATTAAAATATCCCTTTGGAGAGCAAAGGACAACAATTGCAGAAAATTAAATCACTGATATAGAAACAAACTTGAAAAACTCTCATAGAACTTCCAGTCACATGACATCAAAAATCATGTTTTGTTTCTCTTTTTTCCCTTGCCAACATACCAAACATAGCAATGATGGGTAAAATATAAGAAATTCACAAGACATACTGTGCTTAAAATCAAGATAAATTTAGCTTTAGATCAAAATTAAACAGAAACACAATGCAGTCAGCAGGACTGAAGGCACTAGTCTGCTGGTCATGAAGTGCAGAAGAAGGAAGACACAACTAGGAGTTTGTACCTCCGAGAAAGCAGAGTCCATCTCACTGTAACAAGCTAGAGGCTGAGGACATAATGCCAAGCCATAAAAGAAAGATGAGGAAAAAAGGTAGGAGCAAGGCGACAGGCAAATGGGACCTACGCCAACCCTCCTTAGTGGATGTATCTGCTATAGCCTTACATTGAGCCTATAAGACCTGGTTCTAGACTTCAAGGTCAGATGGAGGTGACAGGGATAAGGATGAGTGAACACCAGAGAGAGGTGAAAGGTAAAAGCAAAAGGGAATGAGAGCAAGAGACTAAAACTCAACTTGGGCCTCCTAGCCACAATTACAAAACACATGAAGATCAGTAAGTTAGCTAAGAATGAAGACATCAAAATCAACATCAGAAGAGGAATTCATTCCAAATAAAATGTAGAATAATCTGAAGATGAATTTTAAAAACAGGATGTTTAGGATCCTGAAGAAACCTAAAAAATAATGATGTACTAAAAGATAAAATATAAGCAATTATTAAACAAGACTAGAGGCCTAGTGCATGAAATCTGTGCACTCGGAGGGGCCCCTAGCCTGGCCTGTGCCCTCTCGCAGTCCAGGGAGCCCTCGGGGGATGTCCAACTGATGGCTTAGGCCCACTCCCACTGCTGTCCTTAGCGCTGCCATGGAGGCGGGAGAGGCTCCTGCCACCGCCTCTGCACTCACCAGCTGTGGGCCCAGCTTCTGGCTGAGCAGCGTTCGCCCCGCCATGGGAGCGCACTGACCGCCAGGGGGCAGCTCCTGGGTTGAGCGTCTGCCCCCTGGTGGTCAGTGTGCATCATAGCGACTGATCATTCTGGTCATTCTGCCATAATGGTCGCTTAGATTTTTATTATATAGATAGGCAAAATTGAAAAAAGAACAGGTAAAAACAAGAACAATAGAAACTCTAGCAGTTAAATAATATGGATATTAAAATATAAAAACCAGTAATATTAGTAAAAATGATGGTGTAAGAACCACTGAAATATCTCTATAAAAGCAAAGGGAAAACTGGCAAAAATGATCAGACGACTTTTTCAGAACTTTAAAATGCTTACAGCATTCTGGGGACTGTTTATTCAGGAAAAACAGCTGAATCTTAGAAAAAAATGTAAGCTTTGTGGTGTTTTTGATTTGCCCTATTCTCCTATTTCATTCTCCAGTTCTGTGGTAGCCTTGAAAGTCAACAACCTGAAATTACAGTGAAAATCTGTAGCTTAGAGGCCATTTGAGTGGGTAGGACAGGGTTTCTTCAAACCCTGTTCTGAGAGCATGGTCATTTCTTGATCTTTCTGGTGGTTCCCTGGAAGACCACATTTGAAAGGTTGTCTTTATTAGAATTGAATCAGAGCTTGCTCAGTGCAAACAGCCTTTTTCCTGTGGGTGACTATTGAAAATAGATACAGGCAATTTTTTAACTTCATAACTACCTGAGGAAGTGGGTTATAGTTGATGCAAACAATAGACTAACAAAAATCTTAAAAGGGAAAAATTGGGGAATAAAATGTCTAAAAGGGTGTGCAAAGTTCCAATATATTCCTAATACAATGTAAGTGCTATGTAAATAGTCATTATACTCTATTGTTTATATGTTTACAATTATTACATCTTCTTGATGGGTTGACACTTTTACATTGTAAAATGTCACTCTTTGTCTCTAGTAACCACTTTTGTCTTAAAGGTTATTTTGTACTAGTGACCCAGTGCACAAAATTCATGCATGGGGGGGGGTGTCCCTCAGCCCAGCCTGCACCCTCTCCAATCTGGGATCCTTCTTACAATCCAGGACTGCTGGCTCCCAACTGCTCACCTGCCTACCTGCCTGATTGCCCCTAACTGCTTCTGCCAGCCAGATGGCCCCTAACTGCCCTCCTCTGCCAGCCTGGTCCCTCTAACTGTCCTCCCCTGCAGACCTGGTCCCCCCAACTGCCCTCCCCTGCAGGCCTGGTTGCCCCCAACTGCCCTCCCTTGCAGGCCTGGTCCCTCCCAACTGCCCTCCCCTGCTGGCCATCTTGTGGCAGTCATATTGTGTCCACTATCTTTGACCACATGGGGGTGGCCATCTTGTGTGTTGGAGTGATGGTCAATTTGCATATTACCTCTTTATTATATTGGATGATATTACAAAATCCAGTTCTATTTTGGTTATTGTTTATATGGTGTATCTTTTCCCATCATTTCATTTTGAACCTATTTGTCTCTGATTCTAAAATGATCTCTTTTATACAGCATGTAGTTGGATCATGTTCTTTATAATCCATCTTGCCAATATTTTTTATTGGAATTTGATCCATTTATATTCAATGTAATTATATGATAAAATAAAATTTATGTTTATAATTTTCTTATAAGTTATAGATATATGTATATATTATATCTGTTTTGTTCTTCTGTTCCTTAATTTTTGTCTTCTTTTGTGTGAAATAGATATTTTCTATTGTAACATTTTAATTACCTTGTTGTTTAACACCAACCATGGATTGAAAATATTCAAAAAATTTATGTTGTTGCTGATATGTATTATATAGTTAGGCCTACAATGGTTGCATTTGTATTGAATGTATTCAGACTTCTTTTCTTGTCATTATTACCTAAACAATACAGTATAACAACTATTTACATAGCATTTACATTGTATTAGGTACTATTCTATATAATAAAGAGGTAATATGCAAAATGACCATCACTCCAACACACAAGATGGCCGCCCCATGTGGTCAAAAATGGCTGCCCCCATGTGGACACAAGATGGCCACCACAAAATGGCCAGCAGGGGAGGGCAGTTGTGGGCTATCAGGCCTGCATGGGAGGGCAGTTGGGAGTGACCAGGCCTGCAGGGGAGGACAGTTGGCAGGGACCAGGCCTGCAGGGAAGGGTAGTTGTGGGGGACTAGGCCTGAAGGGGAGGACAGTTAAGGGCGACCAGGCCTATAAGGGAAGGCAGTTAGGGGTGACCGGGCTGGCAGGGGAAGGCAGTTGGGAGTGACCAGGCCTGCAGGGGAGGGCAGTTGGGGAGGACCAGGCTTGCAGGGGAGGGCAGTTGGGGAGGACCAGGCTTGCAGGGGAGGGCAGTTGGGAGGGACAAGGCCAGCAGGGGAGGACAGTTAGGGGCGACCAGGCTGGCAAGGGAGGGAAGTTAGTGGTGACTGGGCCTGCAGGGGAGGATAGTTAGGGGAGACCTAGCTGGCAAGGGAGGGCAGTTAGGGGTGACCCAGTTGGCAGGGGAGGTCAGTTAGGGGTGACCAGGCCAACAGGCGGCCATCGGGCTGGTAGGGGAGAAGTTAGGCATTGATCAGGCTGGCAGGGGAGTGGTTAGGGTGTGATCAGGCTGGTAGGCAGAAGCAGTTAGGGCAATCAGGCAGGCAGGCAGGCAAGCAGTTGGGAGCCAGCAGTCCTGGATTATGAGAGGGATGTCAAACAGTCAGACATCCCTCGAGCAGTTCCAGATTGGAGAGGGTGCAGGCTGGGCTGGAGGACACCTCCACTCCCCCATGCACGAATTTCTTGCACTGGGCCTCTAGTAAATAATATAGAGGTAATTTAAAGTATACAGGAGGATTGCGTATATGTAAATACTACACCATTTTATATAAGGGACTTCACTATCTGTGGATTTTGGTACAGTCATTCCTCGGTGTCCTCAGGCGATTGGTTCAGGACCAGAACCAATGCCCTGAGGACACCGAGGGATGACTGTACACACACTCTTCTCAAATGCACATAAACCTTCTCCAGGGTATATTATATATTAGGCCATAAAACAAGTCTCAATACACTTAAAAATACTGCAATTATACAATGCATGTTCTGAAACTGCAATGGAATGAAGTTTGACGTCCATGGTAGAAGGAAATTTGGGTAATTTACACACGTGTAGAAATTAAATAAATTTCTAAATAATCAGTGGGTCAAAGAAAAAAATCATATGGAAAATTAGTAAATGTTCTGAGATAAATGAAGACACAACATACCAAAATTTATGACATGTAGTGAAAACAATGTTTAGAGGGAAATTTATAATGTAAAAACATTAAAAAAGAATAAAGATCACAAATCAATAACCTAACCTTTCACATTAAGAAACTAAAAAAGAAGAATAAATTAAAACCCTAAGGAACCAGAGAAAGGAAATAATAAAATCAGAAATAAATGAATTAAGAATAGAAAATAGTAAAATCAATGAAACCAAAAGTCGGTTCTTTGAAAGATCAAACAAATTGATGAACCAATAGCTCCATTGACAAAGAGAGAGAGAGAGAGAGTATTTAAATTACTAAAACAAGAAACATTACTACAGAACTTACAGAAATAAGGCTACAAGGGAATATACTATGAACAATTGAATGCCAACAAATTAGATTATCTAGATCAGTGGTTCTCAACCTTTCTAATGCCGCGACCCTTTAATACAGTTCCTCATGTTGTGGTGACCCCCAACCATAAAATTATTTTCGTTGCTACTTCATAACTGTAATTTTGCTACTGTTATGAATCGTAATGTAAATATCTGTGTTTTCCGATGGTCTTAGGTGACCCTGCTTGCAGTTCTCAACCTGTGGGTCATGACCCACAGGTTGAGAACCGCTGCTATAGAGCTTAAGACCATTGGAAAACACAGATATTTACATTACGATTCATAACAGTAGCAAAATTACAGTTATGAAGTAGCAACGAAAATAATTTTATGGTTGGGGGTCACCACAACATGAGGAACTGTATTAAAGGGTCGCGGCATTAGAAAGGTTGAGAACCACTGATCTAAATGATATGGACAAAAGCCTAGGAAAATAACAAAAACAAAAATACAAAAAATGAACACAACTGTTTTAAGAAGAATTAGAAAATCTAAACAGACATAACAAGTAAGAAAATTAAATTAGTAATCCAAAAGTTTCCCACAAAGCCCAGAATAAGATGGCTTCACTGATAAATCCTATTAAATGATTAACACAAATTCTTCACAAACTCTTTCAAAAAAGCAAAGAGGAGGAAACACTTCTCAACCCATTCTATGAGGCCAGACAAGCACATCACAAGAAACAGAAACTAAAGATCAATATCCTTTATGAAATACTTTAGCAAATAGGAGCAAACTGATTCAGTAACATAAACGTTATGTACCTTGATCAAGTGTGATTTGCTTCAGGAATGCAAGGTTGGTTCAACATATAAAAATCAATCAAAATAATATACCCTATTAATAGAACAAGGTCAAAAATTACAGACACAGAAAAGGTTTGGAGCAGCTCTAACATCTCTTCATGATAAACACACTCAACAGACTAGAAATAGAAGGGAAATACCTCAACCTGGTAAAAGACACCTGCAATAAACTCACAGCTATCATTACATTTAAGGTGGCAAGCCTGAATATCTGCACTCAAGATAAGAATGCCTGCTCTTGTTCTTGCCACTTCTATTTAACATTTTACTAGGCATTTTAGCTAGAGCAATTAAGCAAGAAAATAAAATGCATCCAGATTGGAAAGGAAGAAGCAAAACTATATATTTCAGACAGTATGACCTTATATATTAAAAATTTTATGGAATCAACAAAAAACTACTATAGCTAATAAACAATCCAGCAAGATTGCAGAATACAAGATCACTATCCAAAAATCTGTTGTATTTCCATGCACTAACAATGAACAATCCAAAAATAAAATGAAGAAAACAGTCCCTTTAACAATACCACCTCTCAGAATAAAATACTTAGGAATAAACTTAAAATAAGTTGAGACTTATACACTTAAAAGTAAAACAACATTGGAAACCAAGTAAAGATCTAAATAAATGGAAAGATATCCCACTTACTCCACCGCCATTTTGAACTCTCCATGTGAGTGGATTAAAAGTCTTATTAATATTAAGAAAACAATACTCCCCAATTTAATGTAATCTCAATTGAAATTTAAGGTGCCTTTTTGGCAGAAATTTACAAACTGATCCTAAAATATAGGAAACACAAGATACTAAGAATAGCCAATACAATTTTGAAAAAGAACAAAATTGAGCCATCACAATTCTTAATTTTGAAATTTACTACAAAATTATAGTAATTAAGACTGTGGTACCCTGGCCAGATGGCTCAGTTGGTTGGAATGTCATTCCAGACACCAAAAGGTTGTGGGTTCACTTTCTGGTCAGGGCATGTTCAATCCCTGGTTGGAGCATGTACAGGAGGCAACCAATCGATGTTGCTCTCTCACATTGATCTCTCTCTCTCTCTCTTTCCCCCTCCCTCCCTCCCTTCCCTCCCTACCCCCTACCTCTCTCTAAACATATCCTTGGGTGAGGATTAAAAAAGAAAGACTGTGTGGTATTGGTCTAAAGATAGACATATAGATCAAATGGCCTAGAATTAGGAGTTCAAAAATAAGCCCACACATTTATGATCAATTGATCTTTGACAATGGAGCTGGCATCATTCAGTGGGGGTAGCGGGTGAGAGTGGGGGGGGGGGGGAGAATCTTTTCAACAAATGATGCTGGGACAATTGGATATCTAGATGCAAAAGAATAAAGTTGGACCTCTATCTCACACCATATGCAAAAATTAACTCAAAATGGATCAAAGACCTAAGTGGAAGAGTGAAAACTATAAAACTCTTAGTAATAAGCAGAGGTATAATTCTGTATAACCTTGGATTAGACAAAATTTTCATGGATAGAACACCTAAAACACAAACAAAGAAAAAACAGATAAATTTGAATTCATCAGAATTTAAAACCTTTGTACCTCAAAGCCAATGAGCACATATAAAAGATGTTCAACATTATTCGTTATAAGGGGAATGCACTAAGCACATGAAAAGATGCTCAACTTCATTAATCATTAGGGAAATGTAAAACCACAATGAGATACCACTTCACCTTTACTAGAGTGGCTATAATTAAAAAATCAGACAATAACAAGTATTGGCAAGTTGTGGAGAAATTGGAACCTCTATGCTTTGTTAATGGGGATGAAATGTGGTGCAGCCACTGTAGAAAGTAGTTGGTAATTCCTCAAGAAGTTCAACATAGAGTTATCATATGACCCACCAATTCTACTCCTAGGTGTAGACCCAAGAGAATTACAACATATTTTTACTTAAAAATGTGTATACAAATATTCATAGTAGCATTATTCATTTTTGCTATTGTTGTTAATTCTCACCTGAGGATATTTTTCCCATTGCTTTTTAGAGAAAGTGGAAAGAAGGGGTAGAGAGAGAAACATCAATGTGAGAGAGATACGTGGATTGGCTGCCTCGCACCCTGACAGGGGCAGGAAGTGAACCCACAACCCAGGTACATGCCCTTGCCCAGGAATCCAACCCATGACCCTTTGGTGCGTGGGCCAATGCTCTAATCATTGAGCCATACCAGGCAGGGCAATAATAACATTATTCTTAACAGTTAAAACATAGAAACAATACAAATGTTCATCAACTAATGAATGGATAAACAAAAAATGTATATTTATACAATGTAATATTAGCCATAAAAATAAACTATTAATACATGTTATAAAATAGATGAACTTTGAAAATATTATGCTAATATTACAGAGACAATCAGAATCATCTTGACTTTGATTCTTATAGGCTGTGTAATTTGGAACAATTCATGAAACCTTTCCATGCTTCAGTTTCCTCATATAAAATGAAGATCATAGCCTGGCTAGCATGGCTCAGTGGTTGAGCGTCAACCGAACCAGGAGGTCACAGTTTGATTTCCGGTCAGGGCACATGCCTCAGATGCAGGCTTGATCCTCAGTGGGAGGTGTGCAGGAGACAGCCGATCAATGTTTCTCTCTCATCACTGATGTTTCTATCTCTCCCTCCTCCTTCCTCTCTGAAATCAATAAAAATATTTTAAATGGAGGTAATAGAATATAAAATGCTTATCAGAGTGCATAGCACAATTTCATAACTGTTGAAAACCCATTATATCCTTCCTTTCCCAATTAATTCTGGAGTCATTTTGATGAACTCAAACTTACTAGTATATGGTATGTTTTTCCCTGCTTAGAGTTAAAAACTTAAGGTGTTTTAGAGAATTTTAAGATAGTTATAGTTTAGTATTTTGTATCCCCCCTCCTACATATCTGGAATGGATCTCTAAAACTTTAACTCTAAATCTTGCACTGTAGTAGAATCCTAAACTCTTAATATTACCAGTTAAGCCAAATATTAATTAAGCCATCTAATGTATCCTTGCTGGGCTCATATTGCACTATCCTACATATGCAATTTTTATTTTTAATATAATGATGTTGAATCTCCAATACAGTGATTCAGAATGGTCCAAGGTTTCCAGATCTTAATAAAATAATGCTAAAGTCATTAGCACTAGCACCAAAGCTTCTTTCCCACACATGCCAAAAGGTGAATGCTATTTTTGATTCTAGACAGTATGAATATTTATTGGTTCATAAAGTCAATTGAGAAACACAGAACTGAAAATAATACAGACTTTCCCAGTGACCCAACCCCTCTCTAGTATAATTGTTACTTCCAGAAATTCTACCACTGGGGGGAAATTTCAACAGAAAAGGAGTCTTTGAAATATGTGCAGTTGACTTTGTATGCTCTGAATCCAAATAGACTTTACATTTAACTAACAATGCCAAGCCATTTACTTACTATTTTATCCATTTTAGTTATGCTATTTTTCCTTGATTGTGTGTGTTAACCCTATTACTTGTGTAGCTATTACAACCTATTTTACCAGCTCAGGAGACAAATTTGATCACATCTTGTATTGTTCAAATTAGATAGGAATCCAGGATCTTTCTAAGGGCACCCTTCTACATTGTCTAAGAACCTTGGGTATTCCCTCATCTGGTTCAGTCCTGCTTCCAGATGCCTCTCAGAGAGAGAACTAGAGAATCAGACCAGGCTGCCAGATACCAAGGCTTGAAATGACTATTGATGGTCCTATACCCTGATGCATCTTGGGATGGTGCAGTGATTCTCTTGGTGGTTCAGATTTGTGTACAGGCCTTATCTGTGCTTGGGATAATAAAAGTTGGTTCACACTGGTATGTTCAGCTCTTACTCTCAAAGCAGGAACACATGGTGCCATGCGGGTCCTTCTCTGAATCAGTCTAGGTGTTGCCATTGAGCCAGGAGGCCCATTCAGACTTCTTCCTCTTATGAGTATTTCCCTCTTGGGTGGTCTTTACTTTCTTCTACTACCAGTAGAAGACTATCTGAATCCAGCAGAGCCATCTAAAGATGTTGAATCTCAAGAGATGGGAGAAGTAGTAGAGTTGGCAGTGCCACTGTTTCCTCTCATGTTTCCTTTCTTGATATCTATGAAAATGTCCTTTTTTTTTTTTTTTTACAGTGATCAGATCTTTACACCAAGTTGTTATTTGGAGGGGCTCTGTCAAGCCACAAAAAGGGCTTATTACTCTCCCCCCAGGGCAACTAAGGCCCAATCACCTGACAGTTACAAAACTGAGAGGAGTATTTCCAGGGTGTCTCCCAGAACAAGTTCTGTTGTAAGACACTTACCATATCCACCTAGACAGACATACTGTAGCAGATTTCATGTTATCTTCTCCTGAAGGAAAGAAAAAGCATTAATGTTCCAACTAGACACCGCACTATGCAAGAGATTCACAGAAGAAAATTCAGTGGAGACAAGCTCTAAAGTTAGCCTGATATCACCTGGCCAGGATGACTAAGTGGTTGAGTGTCTACCAATGCACCAAGAGGTCACTGGTTTGTTTTTAAAAAAATATATTTTATTCAGAGAGGAAGGGAGAGGGAGAGAGAGATAAAAACATCAATGATGAGAACATTGATCAGCTGCCTCCTACACCCCTCCCCCGTTTACTGGAGATCAAGCCTGAAACCAGGCTTGTGCCCTGACCAGGAATCGAACCATGACCTCCTGGTTCATAGGTCGACCCTCAACCACTGAGCCATGCTGGCCAGACAAGAGGTCTGGCCAGTCAGGACACGTGCCCAGGTTGCAGGCTTGATACCCAGTAGGGAGTGTGCAGGAGGCAGCCAATCAATGTTGATGTTTCTCTCATCCATATTTCTATCTCTCTATCCCCCTCATTCCATTTCTCTCTAAAATCAATAAAAATATATTTTATAAATAAAGTTAGCCTGATATCTATCTGATTTAATCATAGTTCTACCAGATACCAGCTGTGTGTGCTCAAGCAAATAACTTTATCACTCTGAGCCCATTTAATAGTTCAGATAAGAAGTGTTGTACTTTCAGTAATAAAGAACTGAAAATAACAGCTTTAAGAAATTAGAGTTTTCACTTCTTCCATAGGAGAAGTCCAAAAGTTGGCAATTGCAAACATTGGTTCAGTAGCTCAAGATGGCAGAGCCAAGGACTCTGCAATTCTCCAGGCATTTATGTCATAGTCACAAAATGGTAGTTGCAGATCTAGCTGGCATATCATGTTTCAGACAGGAGAAAGTAGTAAAGAATGGGGAGAAGGAAGTGTCAGTGCTTGTTTCAGGAAAGCAAGAGCATTCCAGAAATCCCCAGCCAACTCTGGTTTACATTTCATGGGCCAGACTTGTGCCACATGGCCTCTCCTGACTTCAAGAAAGTCTGCAAATGGGAATTTCAGCTATCTAGATGCTAAAGTATAAGGAGACACTTAAAAAAGAGTGTGAAAATAGGCATAGATAAATCAACCTACAGTATTTGGCACACAAGTGAAGACTGGAACAAAGGTATTAATAGCAGCAAGGATGGATTAAAGTGGACAAGACTGAAACTGGAATCAACAGTGCTCTTTGCTTAACTGAGGATGCACAGTGATGGGGAGGGCATAGGTCAGGAACCACAGGTTATTTTAGTGGGCTCCTGAAGGGAGTAATAAAGTTCTCAAGACAAAGTGGATTGTCAGGAAAGATTAGTCACCAAATGACGTTCAGAATTGTGATTCTGTGAACCTATAGTATGATCCGAGACTCCTCTTCCAGGACCAGGCCTTATAGAATAATGGAAACTACCTATTAGCCCTTGCTTGATTTTTAGCTAAAGTTTATGTCAAAATATTTTATTCTAGACTTTCCTGTTTCAGTTTTGTGTCCTTAGGTTAGTGACTGACTCAAAGAAAAATTCAATCACTTTGTATTAAAAGGACTTCCATGACCTAAACGGGATGGATTCAGGGCCTGATGACCTCCGGAATCCTTTCAGAGGTGTTGGTGAGTGAGCTTGATTTCCGTGGGAGCTATGTGGTCAATCTTTTGGAGCCCCTTTTACATGGGTATCCTATTATTTAACAGGCACTTTAAATTGAGACCAGCATCCTGATTCTCAAGCAGCCCGGCTTTTATTGGAAGTCTCTGCCACGTTTAAACATCTTTAATACATTTTAAAAATAGAATTGTAAAAGGCAGCAACCAGACTTCAAAGTGTAGACATGTTGGCCAGAATTGTGAAGCTGGCGACAATTTTCGCTGGTTGTAAAGCTTGTGGAACCTCTTTCAATCCCCAGAACAATTGACATGGAAGGGGTTCAGCACACATTCCTCCTGTGTGTCTCCTGGATGGGACTGCACAGACCAGGTATAGGGGACAAGGTTGGCAGGAGGCACTTCAGGGTAGATGCAGAGAGCACCAGCCAGAGCAAGCAGACCACAGCAGAGCTGAAAGAAAGCAGGCCAAATAAAAAAGAATGAGATATAAGGAGGTACTGCCTATGCTTTCTGAGCTCTGATTCCTTGCATCTCTCATATCCTGCCCCAGTCTTCTTCTGCTGTAAAGATTTCAGACATGCTCTGCCCTTGGGTAAACCTGACTGCTATTTTTTTTGTCCCCACTGAACTCCATACAGACACTTACTACACTCTAGTAAAATGATTTCTTTACACATTGTATTCTATCTCCTACTCCCAGCTTCAGGCTGTGAACATCTTGAAAGAACTGCACCTTATTCATCTCATGTACACAGCAAATTAAATATATGTTTAAAGAAAGTTGTCTCTATGGAGTACCTGGGGAAGGATCTGGGTTGGGGGAATTGAAAGGAAGGGTGTTTGAGTTTCCTTAGCCTAAGACCATGGTTCTCAAAGTATGGTCTCTGAACCAGCAGCATCTACATCGCTTGGGAACTCTTTAGAGATGCACATTCTCAGGCCTGGCCCCAGACCTACTGAATGAGAACATCTGTATTTGCCAGGGTTCCCCAGAGAAACATATATATAGAAAGATTTTTTGCTAGGAATTGGCTCATGCAATTATGAAGTTTGACAAATCCCAAGATCTGAGTGGCTCAGTAGGCTTAGAGACCCAGGAAGAGATGATGTTTCTGTGCAAGTCAGAAGGCAGGGAAAAGCTGGTGCCAGGGCAGGCAGAAATTTCAGTGACCTGTGTTTTAACAAGCCTTCCGGGTGATTCTGATGTACACTAAGGTTCAAGGGTTACTGACTTAAATTTTCCAAATCTGTTTCATCACCTGTAAAAGAAAGTTAGTAGCAATCTCAAAGGGCTGCTCCAAATATGAAATTAAATGGTATCTGTCTAGTGCTTAGTCCAGAGCCTCTACATATTCATCACTTGGTAAAATTATTATATTTTGGGTTGCTGCATTTTGCTAGATTAATGACTTTTGGAAAGTATTCCCAATATTGGCGTCATCCCATCGTGCATTTGGGTTACTCATACAAGAGTTTCCTTTGGTTCATTTAAATTTCCCAACTCACGAGGGTAAAGCCCTATCCTCTCAAAGCCCTGTAACGTGTCCAGAGCCAAAAACAATTCCTGTTTACCCCCTTAGGCCCTGTCCCTTGCACTCAGGCACTACGGAAGATGAATTTCAGGCAGCAGTGGCTGTGTGTGCTGTACAAGGAACACTCTTCAGGCCCATAGCTGGCCTACCTGGGAAAGGAAAGGGCTGCAAAGAACTGCTGCTCCAGAAGGAGGCTGAAGTGGAGGCGGTCCCTCCGCATCCTCGGACAGGACGTGAAGGAGATCAAATGGTCTGGAGCCCCAGTGTTCAAAGGCCAATTAAGACATTTACAGTTTTCCAATAGATTACCTCTGAGTCAGAATAGTTTAAAATTAGTCAACAAACCACATCCCTCCTTAAGGGAAACAGGCAGCCCCCCACTGCTTTACTTAATTCTCCCAGGCTGCTGGCATCACCCCTCCCCATTCCCTGAAAATCCAATTTAACTCCTCTGTGTGTGCTGCACCAGATGAGCCTCTCCCCCAAGACAGAAAAAAAAGCCTATGAACCCACTTTCAAGTGGCATCCCCAAACAGACTGTTCCTGAAAGTGAGTGCACGTACACACTCAAATATACTCAGCAAATTAGGGCATGCTTCCCCCTTTGATTATAAGCAATGGGGAGGGCAGAAATACAATTTTCAAGGGCCATGTCTGCTCAATAGATCATGCATGGAGGCAAACACAACCGGATCTTAAATGGCTCCCTCCTTCCCAGAAGCTGCTGCCACATCCGCTCCATATGGGTTCTGCAGAAGCACCACAGGGGTGGTTGAAAGCAACCAAGCTTCTGGCATTTCAGGCCAATGAAATCCCTGTCCTTTCACTCTCAAATAAATAAAGCTTTGAACATTATCATTACTGTGGTTCTTTAAATTAGTCCCC
The DNA here is from genome assembly GCA_026230045.1 of Corynorhinus townsendii. Lineage (NCBI taxonomy): Eukaryota > Metazoa > Chordata > Mammalia > Chiroptera > Vespertilionidae > Corynorhinus > Corynorhinus townsendii. Next base: position 44,268,756 of record JAPDVU010000005.1, read on the forward strand.
ACTGCCTCATGTTCCCCCCTTGCAGGGATTCCATTTGTCTTCCTGTCGGTGCCAGGTCTGGGAAGCTGACAACTCCCCAGCAGGGTGGAGATGCAACACCCTTCTCCACTGGGCTGACCCTCCCTGGAGATGCCCAGTGGGGCTGAGTTACCACCGGGTGGGCTTTCCTCATTAGCCCTTCAGGCAGCACGTGTTCTAGTCTGTCAGATTCAGGCTCTGGGCAGAGAACTTCTAATGTTTTACTAGAAATTAGGGGTGCTCTGAGTGTGACAACTAGTTTAATACTACCCAATGTGTTCTGTCTGAAACTGGCAGAAATGGGAACATTTCTCCACTCAGATGGCTGGGTAGAAGGAAATAGCCAGGGGAGAAGACAATAATTCAATCCTTGATATCACTATAATTCAACCTCCCTCAGCTGACTAGCTACTAAAACAAGTACTGGAAAAAAGTTTGAAAAGGGGATCAGCCGAACAAATAATGTGAAGGCAATACAGAATAGCATTCTTGCAACAACGTGTTTTCCAGTTGACTTGGTACTAGGATATACAAAGAAGACCAAGAAATGGCCCCTCTGCTCAAGGAGCTTATAATTCAGTATGGGGAGATAAGATACCCACACAAATAACATACTGTATGGTAAATGGGAAAATGGGCCCCTTCTCATGCTCCAACTCACCCTCTCACCCTGTGGAAATATAGTGAAGGCCATCTGTAAGCAGGTTGTGAGACTTTGGGAACCTGGCCAGCAACTCAGTCTAAGAAAGTTCAGAGAGAAACTTCTAGATTTGAGGCTGGATTGCAAATGGCTAGTATTATGAACCAGGAGGTCATGGTTTGATTGTCAATCAGGGAAAATGCCCATGTTTCAGGCTCGATCCCCTTGGTCATGTAAACCAAGGCTGAGCAAAGATACTTTCCTGTTTAACTTACTGATACTCACACATATACACACATCCTGTGGCTCTTACCAGACCCTACCCATCCACCTGTTCCACATTCTCACTCTCTTTTGGCTTATCTGAATCTATTCACATTAATACTCACCTCAAGTACCTGTCCTCTGCAAAACCACTCCTGTTAGCAATTTCCATACGTCTGTCTTAGCAATTTCTATTGCATGTATTGTTTATGCCAGTGTTTCCCCAAATTTTATCCAACTTTTATTACGTTGTTATAATATATACTATCTGTTCTGTTATTTACATGAATACTTGGAAATTTTTAAAAATTTTATTCCCTTTTTGATAAAACAAATGTATTTAAAATTAACTTGGTATTGATGCTATAAAATGGGAAATCAACATTTGCCAAAAAAAAAAAAATAGAGGACACACATTTAATACATATTAAAATGAACATATAATTATTTAAGCAAAAAATATTTTATCCATTTAGCACTTTAAATTATCATGCTTATCACCATTTGTTTTGCAGCAGAGTTCAGGACAAATTCTACAGTGTCCTATGGCGCAGATTCTCAAAGTGTGGGCCCCGAATAAACAGCATTGGAAAAATGCAAACTCTTGGGCCCACTCCAGGCATACTGAATCAGAATCTCTAGGGCCAGACCCCAGCTGTCTATGTTTTAACAAGTACTCCAGATAAATCTCATGCAATGCCAAGGTTTGAGAACCACAAGGTTAAGGAATAGATTTTACTGTGTAAATTCATAACTAATGGACAGTGAGAAGAAGCACTGTCTGTAGCCAGCAGAGGGACCTTGTCCTATTTTTGCTCTTTCTTCCTTCTTCTTTTTTGTAAATATGTTTTTATTGACTTGAGAGAGAGAGAGGCAGGGAGAGAGAGTATAACATTGATCGGCTGCCTCCTACTGGGGATCAAGCCACAACCCTAGCATGTGCCCTGACTGGGAATGGAACCTGCAACTTTTGGTGCACTGGATGTTGCCCAACCAACTGTGCCACACCGGCCAGGGCTACTGTTTCTTTTTGAAAGGTAAGTATGAGAGAAAACCTGTCAGTGGGAAGACAAGGTAGTCTGGGTTTGCATGCCTGCTCATTCCAAGAGTTGTCTGGGAACACTAGCTGCACAGAACGTGTGGGAAGTTGCATCTACTCCTCCCAGGGACAAGGAGCTAACATTCCCATGAGAAACAAGATGTTCAGGTGCAGCCTTGGGGAAAAGAAGGCACTCCAGAATCCCAGCTGGCTCTCTGCGTGAACCATTCTGAGGCAGCTCTCAGGGCCACTTTTAGGTATTCCTGCCCAGGGCTTTATATCAGAGGCACTGGCGATACATATTTATATAAATTTCTCTGTGGCATTACACTCAAAGTGTTAAGCAGCTCTTCCTCTATTGGTACTTAATTTTCAAAACTTCCTGTGTTTTGTCCCCAAGCACCTTGTGTTTTCCTTTGTCTTCTCTGTGGCAATAAGGTAACTGAGAATACTGAAGCATAGAGGAAGTTAAGTGATTTGCTCAAATTCACACATTTAGAGTGGCAGACAGGGTGAAAATCCATGTCTTGATTTTTTGTTGTTAATCCTCTCCGAGGATATTTTTCCATTGATTTTTAGAGAGACTGGAAGGGAAGGGGAGAAACACAGAGAGAGAAATATGGATGTGAGAGAGACACATTGATCAGGTGCCTCCTGCAAGTGCCCTAGCAGGGTTGGAGATTGAACCTGCAACCGAGGTATGTGCCCTTGACAGTAATCAAACCCAGGACCCTTCATTCCACAGGCTGATGCTCTATCCACTGAGCCAAACTGGCTAGGACCATGTCTTGATTCTTAATGAGGACTATAATCCATCAAAATGGTTGCTTTATCAGACATGTATGGCACATTTCCTTACACTGCATTTTTACCAACATGTAGAAGCATGTTATATGTGAGGTTTCTTAAATTAAATGTACTACAATTCTCCCCCACTCTAGGAGTATTTACCAAGTGTTTTTATTGCCTATGGAAGAGAGTTATTTATAAGTAACTTATAAAGAGGACTTACTTGACCAGCCAAGATGATTTTTCTTCTGAATTACATCCTAATATGTATAGCTTTCTTGCTCTCAGCTTATTTCACTTGGAGCTATACCCTGCACAATTTACGTCTATGAACTGCTGAACATTTAAGCAAATTAAGTGTCCAAAAAAGTCAAACACAAATTGTATCTTGTTGATTTATATCTTCATAAAGCAAAACACATACAGTGTGCCGAGCACAGGCTAGATTTATAGTACTAGTGGTTAGGGAAAATGAATAGACATCTTTTAGAGAGCGAGTAGAGAATCGTGCATGTGTGTTTAATTCTTGACCATGGAGATTTTCCCCCAATGATATTTATCTTACAAATCATCTTCAATGCTAATATGCAATATAAACCGAGAATGGGAAAGATGTACAAGAATTCTGGATGGGAATTTAGAAGCCAGTGAACTTTCACCAGAGCCCAAAACAGGCAGGCCACTTGAACTGCCCTGCATCTTCCATCTCTAACCTCACACCCTCGGGTTGTGCCCCTCTTTCTTGATAGTGTAAGCTAAGTAATTTCACTTAGACATTGGAAGATAGAAAGTGAAAAAGTAAGAGTGCCTGAGTAAACCAAAAAGACTAAGAGTTTATTCAAATCTCTACTAAAATATAGGGTGTCCCGCAAAATGTATACACACTTTGAATAATTATTAATTCCAATGGGTTAAATCTGAAAAGAAAGAAACATCAATTGTTAAAGTGTGTATACATTTTTGGGGGAAACCCTGTATTTCTAGGGCCCCGTGGCCTTTACAGATAAAGTGGCCAAGTTAGAACATAGTGCAGAGAAAAAAGCATATGTGCATTGAAGTCAGAGGAACAGGTTTGAACCTCAACCTTTCCACTTACTGGCTGTGAGTACCAGATTTCCTTATCCATAAACAGTGATTAACAATAGCTACTTCAAAGTGATGTTGTTTGGAGTAATGAGATAATGATGGTGTGGCAGGTGGCCTCTAAGATAGCTTCCCACAGCCCCCCATCCTGGGATTCATGTGCTCATCTTGAGTATGGACTGAACCTTATGACTCACTTCTAGTGCATAGAATATAGCAAAAATGATGGTGGCATTCCCAAGATTAATTTACAGAAAGACTCTGATGTCTGTCTTGCTTACCCTTTTTTGCTCACTTTGATGAAAGCCAGCTCTCATTTGTGAGTTGCCCTATGAGAAATACAGGTGGCAAGAAACTGAGGGAGGCCTCCAGCCAACAACTAGCAAGGAATGGAGGCCCTTTGGTTCAGTAGTCCAAGATGAACTAAGTCTTGCCAACAACCACATGCGTGAGCTTGGATGTGGATCTTACCAGCTGAACCTTAAGTTAATAGGAAATAAATACCTTAATTTTAGCTTTAGGATAGGCTCTAAGTTCACACCAAGATTCCTGACCCACCAAAACCATGAGAAAACGAATGCTTGTTGTTTTAAGCTGCTAAATTTGGGATTTTTTTTTTTGATTGTTTTGTTATGCAACAATAGATAACTAGTACGGGTTGTAAAGTAATCAGCACAGCACCTGGTACACAGTATATTCTCTGTAAAAGATGGCTATTGTTATTAATGTTTTTGTGCACATAAAGATTACACACTGATGATTTAATCACTTTAATTCTCTTTAGGCTTCCAAATAAAGAATATTTCGGATCACAAATTCTCTTTGTTAATTTATAGACAACGTTTTAGCCTAAAATAATGAACATATACCTCTGGGAAAAGAGAGCTTATGGGAGTTGCATAAGATAAAATGGCATCTCCTGAGTAGAGGACACCATTTTACAATATGTCCCAATCCTGAGTTACTGGGTTACTAGATGTACCAGTTAATAATGCAGATTTTTTTTCAATAGATGGAGTTACACATATGTTAATATATATGTGATTTGATATGTATACTATTTTGTTGTATTGACAACAAGCTTCCAAACTTCATATGTCAAATTTTCTGAAGGTGTTAACATCATAGATATTTTTACATTTAAAAATGTCAAATTTCGTGCCAAAAATAGAGCATTTGCGGGAAGTTTTAATTCATTACTTTATTTTGAAGAAAAGTGCTGCTGAAAGTTATTATATACTTCGGGAAACTTATAGTGAACATGCTCCGTCTCAAGATATTTGTGAACGCTGGATTAAACGCTTTAAAAGTGATGATTTCAATGTGAACAACAAAGTCTGTCCAGGTCAACCAAAAAAGTTTGAAGACCAACAATTATAAGCATTATTGGATAAAGATGCATGTCAAACTCAAAAACAACTTGCAGAAAGATTAAACGTTGCTCAGCAAACAATTTCTGATCGTTTACAAGCAATGGGAAAGATTTTAAAGGAAGGAAAATGGGTGGCACATCAACTGAATGAAAGACAAATGGAAAACCAAAAAGTGATCAGTAAAATGTTGCTTCAACTGCACTTAAGAAAGTCTTTTTTGCATCGAATTGTGACTGCTGATGAAAAGTGGATTTATTTTGAGAATCCCAAACACACAAAATCATGGGTTGATCCAGGTCAACCATCAACATTGACTGCAAGGCCAAATCGCTTTGGAAAGAAGACAATGCTCTGCGTTTGGTGGGATCAGGAAGGTGTGTTGTATTATGAGCTTCTAAAACCAGGTGAAACCATTAATACTGATCGCTACCAAAAACAAACAATCAATTTGAACCATGCTCAAATCGTAAAACCACCAGAATGGGCCAGAAGACACAGCAAAGTAATTTTGCTTCATGATGATGCCACCATCACACACTTCAAAACCAGTTAAAGACACATTAAAAAATCTTGCCTGGGAAGTATTAACCCACCTGCTGTATTCACTAGACCTTGCTCCTTCAGATTACCACTTGTTCTGATCGATGGCACATGCACTTTCTGAGCAGCATTTCAAAACGTATGAAAAAGTGGAAAATTGGGTCTCTGAATGGTTTGCCTCAAAACAAGAAAAGTTCTATTGGAACGGTATCCACAAATTACCTGAAAGATGGGGGAAATGTGTGGCTAGCGATGGACATTACTTTGAATAAAGCACTTTTGATGTTTCTCTTGAAATTATTGTGTTTTCTTTGATTACAAAATCTGCATAATTAACCGGCACACGTAGTAAATTAATCATATCTGAGCTGTAGAGTTTAGACATCTTTACTGGAATGCACAGTGGCTAAAATCTTGGCAAAATAGTCAATCTTTGTGGAACCTGTTTAATTAAAAGCCTGACAATCAGACCCTACAATGTGTTTCCTTTTGGAGAACAGCCATCATATACTTGAGTACTCGACAAACCAAAGATATTTCAATCAAAGGGCAGGTTGTTTGTTGTTTTTAACAAAGTCAAATGAAATTTATCCTAAAAAAATAACCAAAGTTAAAGAAACAGATTTGTGTATACGGATGTTCATTGCAGCATTACTTACAAAGTTGAAAAAAATAGGAGACAATGTAAATGTTCAACAATGGGCCTATTGAATGATTGGTAGTGTGTTCATACATTGAAATACTGTAAGGCTTTTACACATGTTTTATAGGAATGTTTATGAAGCTGGGGAAATGCTCATATTGTTGAGTTTTTAAAATGTGTATTAAAAAAGTATAATTGTTTGCACACAATTATGTGTGAGTTTTTTTCTTTTCTAACCTTTCTGCCCATCAACACCAGTTTATTTCCATTTCCTACCAAAGAAAGTCCTGTTACAGTTGCTGTTGTTATTGTTGTCAAAAAACAGAGTACAGGAAAGAACAAAGGCAGAGGAGAAGGAATTATCAAAGGCAGTAATTTAATTTACATAGTGGGGGAGGCGGGAAGAGAAAGGAGCAATAACAGTGAAGTGGACTGAAGGCAGACATGGAGCTGTTGAAACTGTGCTTCTTAATTGTGACCCCTGATGGACTGAACCACTGGGTTACAGTTTTGTAAGTATGACATATGAACAGGAAATAAAGAAAATATGCCCCTTTGTTAGTCACTAGGGATATAGTTAGGGGAATATTTGTCTCCATACCCCAAAGCAATTTTTGCCCACTAAAGGATTGTAAATGAAAGCCAAGAGGATGTATGTTGAATCCTTGTGCCACAGGTTGGTCTTCAGTGTAAGAAAGAAAGCGTTTAAACAAGTTACTGTGGACCATGACTTAATCTTGAATTCATCTCTTGATTTTCTGACATGAGTTTGGTGCCTACTACATGGGAGGTGCCCTGCATAGCAAGGCCCAAGGCACAGCCACCTGAAACAGCTCAGCTCTAGGCCTTGTGAAAAATTTCTCCTCTTTGTTGTGTTCTTCCTTGTGCTTTTCTTTGTTGTTTGTCTTTACTAGTACTCACGAGCCAATTGATAAACTCTAGCAATGAATCTTAACTGAGCAGGAGTACCAATGAATCCAAATCTTGTTGCTCCTGGGGATCTTAATCAAACACATATTCTGATTCAGTAGGTCTGGGGTGGGGCCTGAGAGTATACAATTCTAATGAGTTTCCAGTTGAGGTCAGTTCAGCTGGTCTGTGGATTACATCTAGATGAACACCAAGGTATATGAGAACTAAGATTAGAATGTGTGCATAGAGGAAATGGACCTAGGAGGCTGCTCTGCCTGCTTTGTGTTGACCTTGGACTAAAGGTGCAAAAGGAGTGTGATTCTGTCTACCTCATCAGGTCTAAAGGTTCTAAATGAGGGTGCAGCTTTTAAGCCTTATAATATGGAATAGTGCGTTTCTTCTGGAGTGCCTGCCCTACAGAGTTTCTTAAGTTACTGAGAGCTGCAATGAAAGTCAAATAATCTATACTAATAAAAGGGTAATATGCTAATTAGACTAGGTTGACTGGACATCTTCCAGATATCCGACTTCCTTCCTGACAAAGCCACAGTGGCGGGGGCCAAGGCAGAGGTGGTTAGGGACGATCAGGCCGGCAGGGGAGCAGGCAGTTAGGGGTGATCAGGCTGGCAGGGGAGCAAGCAGTTAGGGGTGAGATCAGGCCAGTGCAGGGGAGCAAGCAGTTAGGGGGCAATCAGGCTGGCAGGGGAGAGCAGTTAGGGGGCGATCAGGCCGGCAGGCAAAGGTGGTTAGGGATAATCAGGCAGGCAGGCAGGCAAGCAGTTAGGAGACAGTGGTCCTGGATTGTGAGAGGAATGTCCCAGATTGGAGAGGGTGCAGGCTGGGCTGAGGGACACTACCCCCTCCCCGCCGTGCACAAACTTCATGCACCGGGCCTCTAGTCCTATATAATAAAAGGCTAATATGTAAATCGACCAAAAGGAGGAACGACTTGTCGCCCTGATGTGCACTGACCACCAGGGGGCAATGCTCAATGCAGAAACTGTCCCCTGGTGATCAGTGCACTCCCACAGGGGGAGCACCACTCAGCCAGAAGTCATGCTCACGGCTGGCGAGCACTAAGGTGATGGCAGGAGCCTTTCCCACCTCTAGTTCAGTGATAAAGTGATAACCTCGAGCTGGTGGAATCATATATGCTGTTAATCTTCTTTTTTATGTTTCTTCTTTCTTGTTTTCTTTAATAAATATATATTACTTCTTAATTGAAAAAATCAAGAAACATTTCTTAACTGGTTTCTTATTGAAGAATCTCTTTGTTTTTATTGGCAAAAGGCAGATTATTTTGTTTCTTAGAAAATGTCATGTTCTTCATGTTTTTTTTAATGATCTTGGATTTCTGGGAGCAGCTAATGATTGGCTATAAAGAAATAAGGAGGACAAATAGAATGGCACTGGTTCCACTTGGTAAAGAAAATACTCAAGAGGAGTTTTCAGCATTATCAGAGTTAAGTCCATAGAAGACAGGGCCTATTTACTTATTTTTTCCCATTGATGAAAGAAGATCAGTTTGCATTTCAGCCAAAGAATTGAGGTTAGCATTAGAAAATCATTTCTCAATGGCAAATATTCTTAAATAGAAAAGAGAGTTACCAAGGGAGATTTGTAATCTCTATTCTTGATGAACTTAAAAAAAATCTATACTTAGGAATTATCAAGTTTGTAGATGATGTGTGGGCTATATAAAATCCCAAAATGATACATCCTTCTCACTTATCATATTTGAGCCACTTCTGTTTGTCAAAAATTAGCATGAAGTGAGGGAGTGTAAATTAATGCTACTAATCACAAAGGAATAATGTAGTGAGAATCTCAACTGCTATAAATAGCTTAAATAATGCAATCCAAATTCAAATGTAAGTGATTTTTGGTTAACCACAATTTGGGATTACCCACACCACTGCTCTATTAGTACAAGTAATTGAAAATTGACTTTGTAATCAATCCCCATTTCTTTGATTTAATTCAGGTGAATTCCTCACCAGGGCCAGGGGAATATACTCCATGGCTTTATAAAGCCCCTTGTGCCCTGAAGGATCTTTGGTTATGATTTTGAAAGATGACAGATTTTTGACACAGCAAAGTTATTCAAGGCAGAGCAGTTAAATTGTCCCTTTTGGTACCAATATACTCCCATTAAAATTTTAATTAACTTTTAATTTTATTGAATCAGTATGAAATCCATATGTAAGTTGCTTTGGCCTCTCTAGGAACTTATGAAAGACTAAAAATGTAATACATTTTCCTAAAGATCTGTGTTACCATGATTAGGACCAACTGATGCCATCCTAAGCATGGGCAAACACTGACTTACCATTTTCTCCATCTCATCACAGACCTGATCTTCCTGTAGGAGATGCCACCTCAGTGACAAGAACCACCATCTACCACTGTCAACAATAACACTTGAGAGCCTTTTTTTTTTCTCACTCCTCCTCCTATGCCACTTCCTTTTAATTACCAAGCCCAGCCAATACTGCCTCTTAAATTTATTTTTTCCATCCATTCTCTTCTTTCCATCTTCACACCCTGATGTAGGCTACCATATTTTCTCATCTGACACATTCTACAACTCTATAATGGGTCTCTACTTCTAGGCTCACCATCATTCCCCCCACCCCCACTCCAATCCAGGCTATGTATGTCAGTCAGATTTGATCTTTCCATACAGCAAATCTAATGGTACCACTTCCTGGCTTAAACTCTTCAATGAAAAACTACAAGTTGTGTGATTGCACTTATACAGATAGAACATAAATTTGTGGCTGCTTAGGACTGGGAAAATTGGGGGGAAATGGGGAAGTGACTACCAACACATATGGGGGTTTTTTTGGGGGGGGGTTGTGAAATGTTGTGAAATTGATTGTGTTGATGGTTGGACAATTCTGAATATACTAAAAGCTATAAATTGTGTACAGTAAATAGGTGAATCCATATGGTATATAAATTATATCTTCAAACATGTTATTAAAATACTAGAGGCCCAGTGCACAAATTCGTGCATGGGTGGGGTCCGGCTGGCCTGCCCTGACAGGGGCCTATGAGACTGGGCCAGCAGGGAGGGAGGGGCCACAGGCAGTTGGCTGGCTGGCCCCACCCCCGATCAGGGTGTTGGGGGCCAATCAAGAGTGGGGCCAGCTAGGGGTGAAGCCAATCAGGGCCCAGATCAGGCTGGTTGGCTGCTGCAGTGCACGTCATAGCCACCAGTCGTTCTGATCGTTCTAGTTGTTCGCCATTCCAGTCACTGGGTTTTTATATACATTGGCTCCACATTACTCTTCACATAAAGCCTGAGATTTTTAACATGGTCTGTGATGCTCTTTTTTAAAAAAAAAAAAATCTTTATTGTTCCAAGTATTATAGATATCACCTTCCCCCCACCCCACCATTGACCACCTCTACCCTGCACCCACCCCTTTCCCAGGCCTTTACCTCACTATTGTCTCTCAACAGGTTATGGTACTCTTGATTTACCCTCAGCCCCACCCCTATGAATGTCCTATGTCCACGTACTTTAACCACTCTGAATTTCTTTGGGTCCCTTATACTTGACATCCTCTATCTTGCTTCTGTATTATTGCACTTGTTGTTCCCTTTACCATTCCCCACACCAATCCCCCCAATTTTCACCTGGATATTCCTACATATCTTCAATGTTCAGTTTACTAGTAACTATTACTTACTCTGGGAAGCTTCCCTGAATCTTCTTATTTAGATGCCCCTTCTGTGAGTTCCCTAAAAGCTGTACTTATCATATACATATGAATTTGCTTGTTTTATTTTCTAAATCCTCTCTAAGTTCAGTGAGATGTCAATGTCTCTGTGATCACTCAGAGTCTAATATGGTACCTAGTTCATATTGGATACTAAATAAGTTGAATAAGAGAATAAATAAATGCCATGTTCAAGTTTTGTTCAAATGCTATCATTTTAACAAAGCACTCCAGGTGATTCTGATGCACACTAAAGTTTGAGGACCACTGTCCCAAACTAATTTGTGTTGGTAAACTTAACTTTCCTTGTCATAGCAGGAAGTAGAGAGGGCCATCCAGACTGCAAGCTCCCACAGCTGCTCCTAAACCAAGCTCATTCATAAAAGCTTTATAACTTCCAGGTATGGTTTTCCTTTCATATAGGCTACCAGGTGGTACAGATTAGATAATATGGATTTTTGAATATACAGTATATTTTCTTTGACCACAACAACGATGGTGGCAAAAACAATAGGTATACATTAAGAAATTCTCAAGTTCACAAACTCAGTATAATCCCTATTATTTATAACCCAAGTTTATCTTTTTTCCATGGACATAGACAATAATGTGGTGAAGGACTGGGATGGCAGATATTGGGTGGAAGAGGTCAATGAGGAAAAAAGGTGACATCTGTAATACTTTAAACAATAAAGATAAATTACAATAAATAAATAAATAAATCTTATCCTTTATACTCTGCACAAATCTTCCTCAAACTCTTCCCAAGACTGTCACAGAGAATGGGGCTGGCTGGATCACAAGTTGCTCCATTCCTAATTATGGTTCCCTTTATTTATATTTGGTTTTTCTCAGTAAAGTACCATTAACACAAGGAGGCCCTGCAAGTGGCACCACCAGGCAGAGTAGCCTGTGCAGTTACATTCAACTGGACTCCCCTCCATTTGACTAAATTCAGCAGAGTGATATGATGGACATGCCTACTTCTACCTTTATGCAAATTTCTCTTCCCTTGACCTTTGTGATGGTTTTCTTCATTCATTGCCCATTTTTATGCTGGTTCTCTTCCTACAATATTTAATTAGATTTCCCAAACCTTTCCCAATATTTAATTATTTTGTATGCATATACACTATGCTTTAGAGGTGTCATAAATTTGGCAATCATCTCTATTTCTATTTAAATGATTCACAAAACTATATTTCTAGTTCTCATTTCTTCCAAACATCAAACCCACATAGTCAATTATCAAATGGATATTTCCAACTGAATGTTTTATGATTTCTTCAAATTCTAAAATCAAACTCGTTTTTTCCTACCATATACCATTATGTCAGTATCACTTTTCAGTTAACCAAACATGAAAAACTTACTTATTCTTTGAAAATTTTTGAGTTATCCATTTTCATTTTCACTACTCTTGTCCATTGCAACTTTAGCTACAAAGATATCATAACACTTCTTACCTTTGTTCTTTTTCCATACCCCTGGCCCAAATTTATTCTGTTCAGTGCCGCCATTGTACTTCCTTGCTCAAAAATTCAGAACAGTTGTTCATTGCCTAAAGATAAAATCTGAAGTCTGACATTCAAGAGATTATATGAATTTGGTCAAAACACCAACCTTGGAAGGAAGATGGCTGCTGAAGAGAAGGCAGACTGCAAGATAGTGTGTGAGTGAGAAAACAAAGTGTATAGTTACACGGGGAGTGTTTGTTGGTGGGTTAAGGGACAGCTATACTCCAGGAGACTATGGGGGAACTGCTGGATGGGACTCCCCTGACCAGGCAGTCCCCACTGCTGCTGGGTTCCCTCCCAGACTGACCAGCTCAGATGTGGAGATTGCGCCATCTTGAAGGGGAAAGTGGATGTTATCAGAAACCTGAAAAGCCTGGGGAATCTATAACTACAGCACCCACCGAACAGCTAAGAACCCGAGAACACCAGTCCCAAGTGGCGCAAGCACGCGGATTCAGAGGAGCTCTACACTCCCCCATGGAAAGGCCAGATTTCACCTGGGAAAAGGAGAGAGAGAACTACATAACCAGACACCTGAAGAAGAGAGATCATGGGGAGACAAAGAAACAGCCCACATATGAAAGAAAAGCAGGCATCACCAGAAAAGGAAATAAACAGGAGGCAAGCAACCTGTCAGAGAAAGAATTCAGAGAAATGGTCATAAGGTGGCTGAAAAGAATGGAAGACAAATTCAACAATATGTGTAAGAACCAAGAGGAAATGAAGAAGAACCAAGAAGAAATGAAAAATGGCATTGCGGCTGTAATGAACTCAATAGAAAGCATCAAGAGTAGACTAGAAGAAGCAGAGGACTGCATCAGTGAGCTAGAAGACAAGGTTGGAAAAAATACCCAAGGAGAGCAGCTTCTAGAAAAAATAAAAAATAAAAAGCAGGAGGAGAGCCCAAGGGAACTTTAGGACAACATGAAACAAAACAACATCCACATAATAGGGATGCCAGAAGGAGAGGAAACTGAGCAAGGAATAGAAAACCTGTTTGAAGAAATAATGACAGAAAACTTCCCTGATATAGGGAAGAAAAAACCCACACAAATCCAAGAAGCTCACAGAGTCCCAAGAAAAATGAACCCCAAAAGACCAGTGCCAAGGCACATTATAATTAAATTGTCAAACACCAATGACTCTTAAAAGCAGCCAGAGAGAGACAGAAAGTTTCCTACAAAGGATTCCCCCATCAGACTAGCGACTGATATCTCAACAGAAACTCATCAGGCCAGAAGGGAATGAAATGAAATATACAAAGTCATGCAAAGGAAGGGTCTGAATCCAAGAATACTGTACCCAGCAAGGCTATCAATTCAAATTGAGGGTGAAATTAGGAGCTTCACAGACAAAAAAAGGACTAAGGGAGTTTATTACCACCAAACCAGCAATGCAAGAAATGCTAAAGGGTTTTCTGTTAAAAAAGAAAGAAAGAAAGAAATAGGAAGTGAAGAAGGAACACAGGGATAAAGAATAAAAATGGTGACAAACAATTACCTATCAATAATAACTTTAAATGTAAATGGATTGAATGCCCCAGTCAAAAGACATAGGGTAACAGATTGGATAAGAGAACATGACCCATATATTTGCTGTCTATAAGAAACCCACTGCAGAAAAAAAGACACACACAGACTGAGGGTGAAGGGATGGAAAAAGATTTTTCAGGCGAATGGAAATGAAAAAAAAAAAGCTGGGGTAGCAATACTTATATCTAACAAATTAGATCTCAAAGTGAAGTTCATAAAAAGAGATAAGGAAGGCCACTTCATAATACTAAAGGGAGCAATCCAACAAGAAGAAATAACTCTGGTAAACATATACGCTCCCAATACAGGAGCACCTAAATACATAAAAAAATCCCTGGAGGACATCAAGAGAGAGATTGACAGCAATACAATCATAGTAAGAGACTTTAATACCCCACTATCACCATTGGACAAATCCTCTAAACAAAAAATCAGCAAAGACATCAATCCTAAATGACTCACTAGACCAGATGGAATTAGTTGACATCTTCAGAACATTTCACCCCAAAGCCACAGAATATACATTCTTCTCAAGTGCACATGGGTCATTTGCAAAGATAGACCATATATTGGGTCACAGGCAAAGTCTCTTCAAATTCACGAAGATAGAAATCATATCAAGCATCTTCTCAGATCACAGTGGCATAAAACTGGAAATCAACTACAACAAAAACAATCCAAAAAAAAATCAAACACATGGAGACTAAACAGCATGCTATTACACAATGACTGGGTTACCAGACAGATCAAAGAAGAAATAAAAAACATCATGGCAACAAACAACACAACAATCCAAAATCTAAGGGACACAGCAAAAGCAGTCTTGAGAGGGAGGTTCATAGCTCTATAAGCCTACTGCAAAAAACAAGAAACAATGGTAATAAATTACCTAACCCTACAACTCAAAGAGGTAGAAAGAGAGCAACAAGAAAAGCCCAGTGTAAGCAGAAGGAAGGAAATAATAAAGATCAGAGCAGAGATAAACGACATAGAGACAAAAATAAACACACAATACAAAAGATCAACAAAACCAAGAGCTGGTTCTTTGAAAGGATAAACAAGATTGATGAACCTCTAGCCAGGCTCACCAAGAAGCAAAGAGAGAGGACCCAAACAAACAAAATCAGAAATGAGAGGAGAAATAACAACAGACTCCACCAAAATACAAAGGATTGTTAAAAAATACTATGAACAACTCTATTACAACAAACTGGACAACCTGGAGGAAATGGGCATATTCCTAGAAAAATACAACCTTTCAAAACTCAATCAGGAAGAATCTAAACATATCAATAGGTCAATAACTATGAAATAAATTGAAGCAGTCATCAAAAAGCTTCCAGCAAACAAAAGCCCGGGGCCAGATGGCTTCACAGGGGAGTTTTACCAAACATTCAAGGAAGAACTAAAACCTATCCTCCTCAGACTATTCCAAAAAATTCAAGAGGAAGGAACACTTCCAAGCTCCTTCTATGAAGCCAGCATCATACTAATACCAAAGCCAGATAAAGACAACACAATGAAAGAGAATTACAGGCCAATATCCCTCATGAACATAGATGCCAAAATCCTCAACAAAATTATAGCAAATCAGATCCAGCAGTACATCAGAGAGATCATGCACCATGACCAAGTAGGATTTATCCCAGGGATGCAAGGATGGTACAATATCCGCAAATCAATAAACATGATACATCACATAAACAAATTGAGAGATAAAAATCACATAGTCATATCAATTGATGCAGAAAAAGCATTTGATAAAATCCAACACCCTTTCTTGATAAAAACTCTCAGCAAGGTGGGAATTGAAGGATCATACCTCAACATAATAAAAGCCATATATGATAAACCCACAGCCAATATCATACTCAATGGGCAAAAACTAAAACCATTTCCCCTAAGAACAGGAAGAAGACAGGGATGCCCAATCTCACCACTCCTGTTCAACACAGTTCTGGAAGTATTAGCCATTGCAATTAGACAAGAAGAAGAAATAAAAGGCATCCAAATTGGTAAAGAGGAAATAAAGCTGTCCTTATTTGCAGATGACATAATATTGTACATAATAAACCCAAAAGACTCCATCAAAAAACTATTAGACTTAATAAATGAATTCGGCAATGCAGTAGGATACAAAAATTAATGCCAAGAAATATATGGCATTTCTATACACCAGTAGTGAACTTATAGAAAGAGAGACTAAAAAAGCAATTCCATTTACCATCGCACCAAAAAAATTAAGATACCTAGGAATAAACTTAACTAAGGAGGTAAAAGACCTATATGTGGAAAGCTACAGGACACTGAAAAAAGATAGAGGAAGACATAAACAGATGGAAGAACTTACCATGTTCATGGATTGGTAGAATCAACATCATCAAAATGTCCATACTACCAAAAGCAATCTATAGATTCAATGCACTCTCTATTAAAATACCAACAGCATATTTCACAGACCTAGAAAGAACTCTCCAAAAAATTCATCTGGAATAGAAAAAGACCCCAAATAGCCACGTCAATCCTGAGAAAGAATAATAAAGTAGGAGGGATCTCAATACCAGATTTCAAGCTGTATGACAAAGCCACTGTTCTCAAAACAGTCTAGTACTGGCACAAGAACAGACATAAAGACCAATGGAATAGAATAAAGAACCCAGATATCGACCCAAACCACTATGCTCAATTAATATTTGACAAAGGAGGCATGAACATACAATGGAGTCAAGACAGTCTCTTCAATCAATGGTGTTGGGAAAATTGGACAGATACATGCAAAAAAATGAAACTAGACCACCAACTTATACCATACACAAAAATAAACTCAAAATGAATAAGGACTTAAACATAAGACTGGAAACCATAAAAATATAGAGAAATCCACAGGCAGAGAAGTCTCAGACATATGCAGAAGCAATTTCTTCACTGATACTGCTCCTACGGCAATGGAAATTAAAGAGAAAATAAACAAATAGGACTACATCAAAATAAAAAGCTTTTCTACCACAAAAGAAACCATCAACAAAACAACAAGAAAGCCCACTGTATGGGAGAATATATTTGCAAATGTTATCACTGATAAAGGTTTAATCTCCAACATCTACAGGAAACTTATACAACTTAATAAAAAGAAGATAAATAATCCAATAAAAAATGGGCAACAGACCTACATAGAATCTTTTCGAAAGAAGACAGAAGGAAGGCTAAGAGACTTATGAAAACATGCTCAAAGTCACTGATTATCTGAGAAATGCAAATCAAAACCACAATGCAATACCATCTCACACCTGTCAGAATGGCAATCTTCAAAAAATCAACAAACAACAAGTGCTGGCGAGGATGTGGAGAAAAAGGAACCCTGGTGCACTGCTGGTGGGAATGCAGACTGGTGCAGCCACTGTGGAGAATAGTATAGAGTTTCCTCAAAACACTAAAAATGGAACTCCCATTTGACCCAGTAATCCCACTTCTAGGAATATATCCCAAGAAACTAGAAACACCTGTCAGAAAGGATATATGCACCCCTATGTTCATAGCAGCACAATTCACCATAGCTAAGATTTGGAAACAGCCTAAGTGCCCATCAGCAGATGTAGCAAACTATGGTACATCTATACAATGGAATACTACACTGCTATAAAAAAGAAGGGATCCTTACCATTTGCAGGAGCATGAATGTACCTGGAGAGCATTATGTTAAGTGAAATAAGCCAGGAAATGAAAGAAAAATACCACATGATCTTCACTCATTTATGGAAAATAAAGAACATTATAACCTGATGAACGAAAAGATAGATACAGAGGCAGTAAAGCACCGAACAGACTGTCAGATTACAGCGGGAAGGCTGGGGAGTGTTGGGGAGGGGGGGAAAGAGATCAACCAAAGGACTTGTATGCATGCATATAAGCACAACCAATGTACACAAGACACTGGGAGGTTGGGATGAGGGCATGTGACAGGGGGTAGGGGAAGCTGGGGGAAGGTCAATGGGGAAAAAAAGGGAGATAAATGAACTACTATATGTAATACTTTAAGCAATAAAAAAAATTTAAAAAAAACACCTTCGCTCTGACCAGTTTGGCTCAGTGGATAGAGCGTCAGCCTATGGACTGAAAGTCCCAGGTTCGATTCCGGTCAAGGGCATGTTACCTTGGTTGCAGGCACATCCTCAATAGGAGGTGTGCAGGAGGCAGCTGATCAATGTTTCTCTCTCATTGATGTTTCTAACTCTCTATCCCTCTCTCTTCCTCTCTGTAAAAAAATCAATAAAATATATTTAAAAACAAAACAAAACAAAAACCCTCCAACCTCAACCTCCACTATTACCAGCACAATCTCTTGGCTCCTATCCAATGGTCTGCTAGTATTAACACCATCACCACCAACAACATCATACCAAGCAACAGAAGCTAGCATTTACTGAGAGTTTACTATGTGTGAAGCATTATGTTAAATACTTCAAATTCATTCTTTCTTTTAATCCTCACAACAACCTATCATTATGCTATTATCATCCTCATTATATAGATGAGAAAACCAAGAATTACAAAAAGTTAAGTGACATGCTCATGTTCAGATAGTTATTAATTGGTGAAGATATCAGTTGAATCTAGATCTGTCTATGCCAATAGACTGCAAATTCTATGAAAGTAAAGACTTTCTCCAGTGCTTAGCTCAATATCTGACTGATATGATCCATAAATATTCTTAATGGATATTAAATCAATTCCAGATACCATTCTTGTAGCTGCTGTGATCTCTTACTCTTATATTCCTCTAAATATATTTTGCTCATTCATGTTTTTGTGCATTATTTTATCCTATTAACTCTGTTTTGAATAGCCATACTGTCATCTCTGCCTTTCTAGATCCTACTCTATTTTCAAACTACTCATAAAGTCCTGGCATCCTTCACAAATCTTTTCACAGTATGCTAGTTCTTCTCTGAATTCCTAGAGGAATTCTATTATATTCTACTCATTTGCTTTTTATCATATCTTGCTTTGTGTGACTCCTTAACTTTTTATATGTTTTTTCACCCACAGCAGATTACAAGTACCTTTAGGTGAGAGACTGAGCTAACTTTCAATAAATTGGCAGAATTAAATGAATGGATTTTAGAATGTCAAAGAAGGTTAAACAAAAGTTTCTAAAAGGAAAAAGCAATTTGCTCACAACTGTCAGTGATTATCTGACATTTGACTCCTTTTTTATTTCTTGTAGTGTATAATAAGGGTAAGGCTAATGGTGTAGCACAGTGGCCGGCAAACTGCGGCTCGCGAGCCACATGGTTTGCCGCTCTGTTGACTAATGAGTTTGCCGACCACTGGTGTAGCAGATAATCCCAAGAATTTTGTTAGCTTAACACAATGGGAATTTATTTTTCTCTTATTTAACAGTCCATTGAAGGTGAGTGTCCTTCCTCTTTTTACTGATTCCATCCTTTGGCTCTGTACCCTAACAACAAGAGAGAAGGTAGGGAAAGAGGGCAAAGAAAGTCCACCCTCTTCTTATCTGCCTTCACTTTGAAGAAACATATCATTTTGACTTACATTTCACTGGAAAGAACTAATTATATGGTCCTTCCTATATATAGGAGGTGGAGAAATACAAATCCCTGCTGGGCAGCTATTTCTCAACAACAGTGTCCTGAAAGGAGAAGGGTGAATGTTGATAGACTTAGTCATCTCTGCCACAAGTCGTTATTGAATATTTCTTATTTCCAGGGATAGCAATGTATTTTTGATTAACCTTTAAAAAAAACTCAGCACAGATTTGATGTCTGAATCCCAGTTCATGGCACTCTAAACATTCCTAATATAATCCACAAACAGCCCCTGATTATTGTATACAGAAAGGGACTTTCAGGCATTTAATTCACAGGCTTTGGGGTTCAGAGGGCTTGGGAATCCTCAAAGAGTTTTTCCCCTTCCCTTTCTTCCTCCTTCCACCTTCCTTACCTTTCTTGTTCTTATCCTCCTCTCTCCCAAGCCCCCATCCTCCCTCTTTCTTTATCTTTCAATTTCATGCTAGTACTTTTATACTTTGAGGGCACATTTTGCTTACTGATGCTGAGAAAAGAGGGTATGAACAGGAGGGGAGGGAGTAGGGAGATGTCTGGGTGGGATACGTGGGTCTTTGTTTACAAGAGAAGGACAAAAGTACAAGAACACAGATATTCCACCCACTCCCTTGTATTTCTATGCTACTTCCTACTTTTCTCTTTTTGTTTTGTAATTACTTGTACCTACATGACCAAGCTTTGGTAATTCCCAACTTTGTCTACCCCATTTGCCTCATTTATTGATTTCTGCCCACTTGCCCCCAAATCTCATATTCCGAAAGTACTACACTATAGTAGTAAACTCTTAAGGTTTGGGGCAACATTTTAATCATCTTTGTGTGTCTGACAGCTAGAAAAATGCAGATGCTTATCTCATGTCTGTCAACGGAATGGGTGAATAAATAGATGTAAGTTGTCTGAAAAAGTGATAAGCCATGTGGTTGGTTTTATGCAAAGTTGATTATGGGCACAACAGGAAGGAATATTTTAAGGGAGGAGTATCCCAGGATTCAGGAATATCAGATACCAACAGAAACAAAGGACTTTCGAGTTGCCCTTCTGTTAGTGATGTAGAGAGGAGGTAAAGTTTTGTTGCAGTCCTGTGGAGTGATAAAGTCTGCATGTTATTGGTGCTGAAACTTCCACGTCACCAAGGATGAGAAAGTTAATGACCAACATAGTAGACTTTTTCTAAATATAAGGGCAGAGGGGAGTAAAATCTGAAAAGCTGCTGCAAAGGCAGTAGACCATATTATTTGTACTCAAAGCAGCATGGAAGCAAAGGACTGCTCTTTTTGAAAAGGGCTACATGAATAAATCAGAAAGCCAAGTGGAGAGAGGACTTGGGAAGATACATTGGTGAACTTTTCTTTACTCATCATCCTTCAGAGGAGGCTCTGATTCTAGCTTCATCCCCTCGGATGCAAAGGGGTGCTGGTTTAGGCTCAACTTTAGGTCAGCTGGGCCCAGCAGGTGTGTGAGTTGACCCTCAAATCGGCTTTGTGGGACCAACAGCACTCTATCCAGCTCTGCCATGCCTATAAAGAAAGTCAGCCAGTCGCAAAGAAACTAGTGTGCCCCTGACACCTTTTGCCTTTTGTGCCAAATTCAAAAGCCCTAGATCTGCCTTCTATACCCCAGCCACTACCCCTCTGTTTGGTTTCCACAGGTCTCTGGGTATGGGCCGGGAGGTTGTGTTCTCTCTCAGCCTGTCCATCTGGAAGAGGAGGTGGGAACTGGCCTCAGTGAAAGGTAAGGAAAGACAATGGGAAAATGATGTTCTAAACCTAAATTGTGCCAGCATGCAATTTTTAGAAACTTTTAAAAATAAAAACAAGATGACAAAAGGAGACACATGCAGTAGGGAGATTTTTGAGGAAAATGTCCATTTTAGTAGTATCTGTAAAATATAAACCACCTCAGTTACATGATGTTTTAATTCCACTTAAGGACCGAGATTTCAACAGCACTGAATGTGATATAATGCTGTATTTCCTCCTCCTAGTCCCCCTAATTTTTATTATTTTAACTCTCTGCTTATGCCAGTCTGACTGTTTGTAAAGTTTTGTCCTCTTTTTCCCAATGATTGTGACTCAAAGTGGGGATTCCATCCTTTCATTATTGTTCTGATGATCATCTCAGATGCCCCAAACATGGATAATCTCAAATTTCTTATAACGCACAGATATAACGTGGGGAAAAGCATATGAAGCTAGAAAAGACGAATAGAGAATAAGAGAGGGTTAAAATAACAAACCATAGTCTTCTGAGAACTGGATAGAGCTGCTTTTTGGGTCCATTTTGCATTATTTTTTCCCTATCCATTTAAATGTAAACCAGGCAAGCTCTGTGTCTCCTGGAAGCTTTTTACCTTTAAAGTACTCTTTACTATTTAAACAAATACTGGACAGATATTTCAATGCAGAGCCCACATAAAATCCCATATTAGGGATGATACCAAACTTAAAGAATGTTGTAAAATGAGAATGGAAAAAATGTACAAAATGAATTCCTGCCCATTTACATGCTTTCCGTCAGGCTACTAGATACCAAGCCTCTGTCTTTGTGTTAACACTGCAGATTAGGTCAAGTTTTTACCCCTCTGAGCTCTTTTCCTGTAAATGACGGGTTTTGATGTGAAACAAGCAACATGTCAAAGCGAGTTGAAAGATGTAGGCATTTTATGCCATGTCACAATGACAGGCCGGTGAATATTTGGGCCATTAGGGGCTTATTAGTGAATAAATGACCAGATGGTTCAGTGATGCAAGGAGATGGACAGAGCTGGATGCTCCTAATCAGCACTGTCTGTACTTGATGTCAAATCACATGACACAGTAACCCATGGATACCAAGGAAGAGTTACCATTAGCAAGTCAATTTGATATCTGGGTGGTGTAAACAGACTTATAACCGCACTTCAGGGCTGCCTCTGTTTTGAGGAAGGAAAATACAGTAGAGTATTAAAAGACACACACACACAATAAACTAATTGTTATTTGATAATTACTAGTATACAAAGAATTCCTATCTTAGTTTCTCCTTTTATCTTTGAGAAAAGAATGCTGCCTAGATGCAGAAGACAAGCAGTCATCAAAAATAAAGTCAAATTGAGAATACATTTGAAAGCAAAGTAAAATTCATGAAATCATAATGTTTAGCAGAGCAGGCCATTAGTGAAAAGATGTAGTTACCTTTTTATCAGAAGTAGGTGAAATACGAAGTGTAGGCCCAGAGCACAAACTACAAACTCACTATTTGCCTTTGCATATTGCACACTTAAAACTTTCCAAATGTTGCTCACCTTCACAGCCACCTGGGGTTTTTCCCTGGGAACGTAGAAGAGTATTTCTGAAGCAGAGTACACCTTTCCTTCTCCCCATCATTTGCAGGATTTTCAGACTGACTGTTCCTTGCAGGGTGAACACCTCCAACTACTACTAAAGAAAACACTCACTCTTAAAACCTGAAGGAGAAACAAGCTGGAAATAAACTCTTGCTTCCATGTTCTCTTAGACACCAGCGGTTGCAGTGTTAGGCAAGCTCATTAGTCAACAGAGCCAAATATAAACAGTAAAACGATTGAAATTTCTTTTGAGAGCCAAATTATTTAAACTTAAACTTCTTCTAACGCCACTTCTTCAAAATAGACTCGCCCAGGCCCTGGTATTTTGTGGAAGAGCCACACTCAAGGGGCCAAAGAGCCGCATGTGGCTCGCGAGCCGCGGTTTGCCGACCACTGGTTAAGGGAACAGATTCAATGCATTATGCATCTCACATGGAAAACATTGGCAGGCGTTTCTCATAAGATCATCAATTAAAGCAGTCAGTCTTGAGGGAATGAAAACTAAATGATATTACTGTAAATTTTCTCTTTAACTGACATCTTTTGTTTGCATAGCATTGTACATTTGCAAATCACTTCACGAATATCACATCTTTTAATTTTCCTTTTAGGCAAAAATTATTAGTTTACTTGATTAGTTCCTGGATCTACTGTGTGTGTCTACTTCTGGACAGGCTGCTGAGGACAGAGGAAACAGGAGGGGAATTCCTCAAAAGACTCGCAGTTGCAGTAACTGAGGTTTTTAAATGAGTACGGTGCAACATTTTGTGCCTCTAAAAAGATTATATGTAATTCATGTTACAAAAAATAATTTTTAAAATGTGACATCTGTGATACCACCATCGCATATGGGAACTAGAACATCATTAATAATGTTAAAGCTATGAATGTGCTAATCTCAGATCAGCACCTCACACACACACACACCTAGTCTATACCCTACCCTCCACAGAGGTAACTACAATTAACTCTAACCCTAACATCAACTATCAAAAATAATTTGACCTCACATGGCTTTATTTCTAAGCAAGGTATTTTTTAATTTGTTTTATCCATCTATAAAAATGGTTTCACACTGTATATATTTTCCTGAGAATTGCTGCTTTTGTTTTTACTCAAACAATGGATTTAAAATTTAACCATGTTGTTTTATATGGCTGAAATTCATTCACTTTCACTATTTTCTTCAATAGGGTGAATATCCCATAATTGATGCATCCATTTTCCCATCTGTAGACATTTGGTTTATTTCCAATTTGGGGCTATAACAAATAATGCTGCAGAGAACATTCTTGTACGACTATACTGGTGTACGTATGCACACATCTCTCTAGGTGTGAAGTTTCTGGGTCATGGAGTAAATACATTTTCAGCTTAACAAGATAATGCCCAACTATTTTCCAAAATGTTACCTATTTACACTCCTGCCAATAGTATATGAGGAGCATTCTCATTGTTCTACATCCTTATTAACACTTATTGTTTTAATCTTGGCAATCTAGTGGATGTATAGTCAGCCTTAACAGCCACCCTGAGAAGTAGTAATTATTATCTATATTTTTACAGATAAGGCTCAAAATCACATAACTAGTAGGTAGTAAAATTAGGACTTGACCCCTGTCTCCAGCCTACAAATTCAGAATTCTTTCACTATACCACATTGTCTCCCTCCTCTTAGCCCCCACTGATTCATGCTCCAAATGTGTAAGCACAGTGAACATCCAGGAGCAGTACTGTGTTCAATTTAGGGCTCAGGCACTTGTTAGCTAAGCAACTTGGGCAAATTACATAACCTCTCTGTGCCTTAGTTATCACCTCTATAAGACAGTAGTAATAATAACACCTACTTTATATGATTGCTATTATATATTGTAACTAGAGGCCCAGTGCACGAAATTCATGCAGGGGTGTGCGTGTCCCTTAACCCTGCCTGTACTGTCTCCAATCTGGGACCTCTCGAGGGATGTCTGACTGCCTGTTTAGGCCTGATACCAGTGGGATTGGGCCTAAACGAGCAGTTGGACATCCCTCTCACAATCTAGGACAGCTGGCTCCCAACCACTTGCCTGCCTGCCAGCCTGATCATCCCCAACCACTCCCCTGCCAGCCTGATAGATGCCTAACTGCTCCCCTGCTGGCCCAATTGCCCCTAACTGCCCTCCCCTGCTGGCCTGGTCACCCCAAACTGCCCTCTCTTGCTAGCCTGGTCGCCCCTAACTGCCCTTCCCTGCTGATCTGGTCACCCCCAACTACCCTCCCCTGTAGGCCTGGTCACCCCTAACTGTCCTCCCCTGCAGGCCTGGTTGCCCCAAACTGCCTTCCCCTGTTGGCCCGGTTACCCCTAACTTCCCTCCCCTGCCAGCCTGATTGCCCCTAACTGCCCTCCCCTGCTGGCCTGGTCACCCCCAACTGCCCTCCCCGCCAGCCTGGTTCCTCCAACCGCCCTCCCCTGCCAGCCTGATTGCCCCTAACTGCCCTCTCCTGCAGGCCTGGTCCCCCCCAACTGCCCTCCCCTGCAGGCTTGGTTGCCACCAATTGCCCTCCCCTGCTGGCCTGGTCCCCCCAACTGCCCTTCCCTGCTAGTCTAATCGCCCACAACTGCTCTCCCCTGCTGGCCATCTTGTGGCAGCCATCTTGTGTCCACATGGGGGCAGCCATCTTTGACCACATGGGGGCGGCCATCTTATGTGTTGGAGTGATGGTCAATTTGCATATTACCTCTTTATTATATAGAATAGATTACAAGGGTTGGACAAATTATTTCTCTCTTTCTCTCTATCTCACACACAGTTAACTAGATATTTAAATAAACACATACTCCAAATTCCAATCATGCCCTGTAGAATTCCATAGAATTCAATATATTTGCTCTCACCCAAATGCCCTCTTTCTTTCAAGCAAATAGATTTTTTTATTAACTACCTTGAACTTCCATGTTGTGGGCTGGCAAACATATCTTTGTTTCACTGAATTCACATTAAAGCATTGAAAAGAACCTTTTTGCTTTAGTACCAGGGTGACTTGATACCAGCACAGTAAGTTGTTTTTTTTAAAAAAATGTATTTTGTAAGCTAGGTGATATCCAAAGTCCTTTAGAGTACTTAACTGAGTTTGTCTGTATATATTCCTATGTGTGATGATGTAATGTTTTGTCTTCTTCATTAGACTGTTTTTAGTTTAAACACAATTATATCCCCACTTTAATAGTCAACAAGTAGTTTGTTAATTAAATCAACAAATGAAGGAATTTAAAAGAATTCCTTCCCAGAATTTATGTGTCAGTCAAATGCTCCTTTTTAAAAAAAAAAAAAAAAAAAAAAAGGTCTACAATTTTCAATATGAAGTCCTTGGAACCTGGTGTGTTTCAGGATTTAGTATTTTCCCATTAAAAATTAATAGTGTATACTGCATATTATATGACATCCACAGCAGACCTGGGAACCACCCAATAATCAAACACATTAAAATTTCTGCAGCAAAACATATAGATAGGCACATATAAAGGGGTTTTCAGAGTCCACAAAGAGTATTACATTGGTTCAGGTCAAGCTGCCCACCAACAGAGTTATAGAAATGCTTAGTGTCTTCACAGATTTTTGGATTATAGAATTGTGGGTTAAAATTGTGGACCATAATTTTTTAAAGTGTAGACATTTTAACTTGTAATTCCTTGGTCCCTAATATATTTTATTCACACTATGGTAGCATCTTATACTTCATTCCTTGATCTCCAAGAAAAGCTATACTAGTTATAGTTTATTGGGACTTATTTTAATGGACTAATGATTATCCCATTGCCCTGAGGCCATAGAAATATACAAGCTATCCTAGGAGAGTCATAGCTGAATCTCAACAAATTAAAACTATTCCAAAAATTCAGAATTTGGATTCTTCATTCAAGAGACTTATAAAGTAAAAGGCCTTCCTTCCCTTGGCTTCCAGTACCGGTTTTCCTCCGGCACCTGAGACCCAGGCCTTCGCTCCAGCCGGAGTCTGCTGCCTTTGCTGTAGACTCCAATCAGAGTCTGCCATCTTCGTCTTCGCTGCAGACTCCAGAGTCTGCATTCTTCATCTTCGCTGTGGCCAGAGTGCAGCTCCTGTAGATCCCTTCACCCCCTGCTCTCCCTCTCATAGCAGGCATCCTGCCCTGCCCAACCACTCCGTGCCTGGAACAGCTAGGCCCGCCATCTTTCTCCTTCTAATTTGCATATTCCCTCCTGATTGGCTGGTGGGCGTAGCAGAATGATGGTTAATTTGCATGTTTCTCTTTTATTAGTGTAGATTTATTCTTAATTATTGTGGGGGTGGAGGGGAGTAAATTGCCTATACTTCCCTTTTTTTCAAATTTCAGAGGTTTAGGTTTGATAATTTTTACTAAAAAAGAATACATTTGTATATTTTCAGAAAACAACCCCAAGACCAGATGGATTCCTGCAACAGAGAGGAATTGACAGGTGTGCTCCAACCACTAAGACAAGAGGAAAAAACAGTCCAGAGATGGAAGACGCTGACAACGCCTTGCCACGTGAGCAGTCAGCAGCTGTGCACTGCTGCAGGTTACCTAGGACCAAACCAGAGAGGATCGGACCTGCATTGCCAACATGTGCCCACCATCCAGATATCATTGCTGACATGAACACATAAGGAACTGTTAGACATTGAAACGGGGACTCAGAACTGTTGGACATTGAAATTGGGACTCAAACATTTTTTTTTTGTTTTATCTTGTTTTGTTATTATATGTTTATTTCTAGTCTGCAAAGGCAAAACTTTTTAAAGGAAAGAAATGGTGGGAAAAAGATACAGAGGCAAAGAAGCATTGAACAGACTGTCAAACTACATTGGGAAGACAGGGGAGGTTGGGCGAGGGGGGCTGTAAGAGATCAACCAAAGGACTTGTACGCATGCATATAAGCACAACCAATGGATATAAGACACTGGGGCGGGGGGCGGGGGGAGGGCGGGCAGGTGAAGGCATGTACTGGGGGGTAGGGGAGGTTGGGGGGAGATCAATGGGGGAAAAAAAGGAGATATATGTACTACTATTTGTAATACTTAAAACAATAAAAAAATGGTAAAAAACAAAAAAGGTGTTCTTCTCAGACAAGGATGTAAGTTTTAACGTTGATTGAAAATTCATAAAAGGGAAAGTTCATTGTATTTTATGAAGACCTAAGCAGAAAATAACAAACAAAATCCAGTTGTTTTCAAGACAATAAGAAGGCCCAGACGCTAGGGGCATTTCTATTATGGCACTCAGGTGGGAGTAAGAATAGCATCGTGGACAATAGCATCAGACAAGCAAGACACCGAATGTCCAATCATTCAGGACACTTAAATTTAAACTTGCCAAATGTCCCACTCTACTTCCAAGAACACACACCTCTCCCTCTGACAGTGTTGTCACAGGGAACTGCCAGGGCCAAGGCACTGACCTCTCTTTTTTATCATCTTCAGATATAATGTATGAGTCAGATGATATTCTTTACTCAACTCTTAGGATCTACATGTGGTAAAATGCACTGACTCAGAGGTCACGTTGCCCTGTGAAAATAATAGCTTAGACATTCGTGAACCCTGTGTAGTAGGAGAGTTATTTCACTTCTGTGTCTCAGTTTACCTATCTGTAAATGTGGGTGATAATGGAGCCTAAGTCATGCCGTTTTTGTGAGATTGAATATATTTAATATGTGTTTGATTCATAGTAAGTGCTCTATTTGTGTAAACTATTATTCCAAATTCATGTTAATTCCGAGAACCAAGCTCCTCCTCACATCTTGGCAGTTACCTCAATAGTAATCTGTAGCTTATGCTAGAGCACAATAACATCTCCCATTACGTTCCCAATACACCTCTGACACTTTCCAGCACCTTGGTTTTATTCCTCATATTATTTACCACTTAAGGCTGAAGCAATGGGTTAATTGATATTATGAGTTCTTTTTTAAAATAATATTTACTTCATTATAAGCATCAGCTGTCTCCAACTGAGAAATAGGTTGAGATGCAAAAAGTTTATTTGTATGTGAGTTGTTCACATTTTGAAACACATTTTTCCATAGAGGCAATGTTTTAAAAGAGTTTAGGTACCCATGTCAACACTGTTAAAGGCAATGAAGTGGGTATCCATCCCCTATACTGGAGGGTCTCAGACAAGCAAAACAGCTCACTTAGAGCCAGGGTCCACCTGTTTGTATGCCCAGAAACTGCATGGAAGGGCATGTTGATGGCTGAATCTTGGCATCTTCATCTAAGAAGGAAACAATTGAAAGTCAGGAGAGGTTTGTTATGCCCCATCTTCTAGTCACCATCTCAGAGGGAAGGAGTATGAGCTATAGAAGAAACTGCCACTACCAAGATGGTTAGAAACTTCTGGGACCTTGGTAACTTCCCTGTGTTTCATTGCTCTATTGCAGTTTCCTCATAGTGATTAGTAGTAGCTTCTTAAAATCAACTGCTCTTGGGATCCCACAGGACAGAGGGAAGAATGGGAATTATATTCCACTCTAACGCTAGAATGGGTAGGAGGGGGAGGAATCTCAAAGTGTAAAATGGGTAGTGTCTATTATAAAGAGGAAAGGAAAGCAGACTGCAAACCATGAAGGACGGATTACATATCCCTTTGCTGGTTGCTTAAGAAATGAAAAGTAGATGAGGTCACTTGAGGCTCATCAGTAACATTAAGTATCCATATTCTCAGAAGATAATAGTCTTACTTTTTTCTCAACCTTGGCTGCATAGTAGAATCATCTGGGGATATATTTTTTTTAAAAATTCCAGTGACCAAGCACCTATTCAAACAACTACTTTGGAATCCCAGAATTGAGGCATCAGAAGTTGTAAACTTCCCAGATGATTCCAATGAACAGCTATGTTTGAAAACCATTTTAAATATCAACTACTCCCAGGTGTCATAAAATGAAGAATAAGGGGTATGGCCTCCACAGAGCTCTGAAACACTCCAAATTTGAAGCCTCTTACCCAAATTTCCATTTATACTTAAATGTCTTCTCCTCTAAAAAAATCTGGGACAGGATTTGACAGTAGATTTGGTGAAGCTGATTATTCACATTATTATTTGATTTGCTAAAGAAAACAAGATTTTCAACCACAGTATTCATTAAATATAATGGCAAAATGCTTCAAACATTTTATGTGCAAACTCAAAGAGGGTCCTAGAGATTAATTTGTCCTGTCATATGCCAGGCACTGTGCTGCATACTGAGGATGAAACAACTTGAGACATGCAGCTTAACACCAAATGGGGCCCAAGTCCAGAGAAACAAAGGAGAAAAACTCACTTATGGGCTTGGGTGGGGCTTTTGCAAAAGAAGAGTACATTGACAGAAACTCAACATTTGCAGCATAGTGAGTTTTCATTGGCTGAGCTATGGCAGCCTCCCATTGCCTGAGCTGTTACTGGGAAAAGAGGAATCTTTACTTCCTGGCATTTCATTAGCTGAGCTATGGCCACCTCCCATTGGCTGAGCTGTTACTGGGATAGGAGAAATCTTGACTTCTTCCTGTTGAGGTAGTAATGTGCTATCTCTTCTGTCAGAGATGTAAGGTATGTCTCTTCCTATTGGGCTCAATAGTGTGTGCATGAGAGAGGTCTTCTTTCTTGTAGCTTCCTGACTCCATTTTAAATGAGGTTTCTGTTTATTAATTTCGCAATATAAACTACACGGCCCACCAAGAAGCAAGGAGTTATGCCTGTGAAGACCAAGTCACCTCTTTTAAATAATTGTTTTCTGGGTCACAAATACTGATCCCATGAGTGTACTATTGCTGGGTGGGTGTGGCAGTGCCTGGAAAGGTAAATTATATTTCCTAAAGAATGTACCCTTCATTTTGCTAGTGGTTCTATTCGCTCTCACTGTGATATACAGGGTGTCCCCCAAAAAAGTATACACACTGTAATAACTAGTAGCTCAATTCTGAAAATGAAATGTATTTTAAACACTGCCTTTATAATTATTCAAAGCGTGTATATACACTTTGGGGGAAAACCCTACAATATGCCTTTTATAGTAGGAGTGCCAGTCTGGGAGGTGACTTAGTGTGTGCCTAACTGTGCACATGGCTATTTGCTTGCCCCCAGTCCTAGTATAACTGTCACTATTACATGTGGTCTTTTTAAATTATTCAAAATTAGTTATCTGTAAATCTGTGTTTTTAGGAGAGAGGATCGATGGCTGCTGCTTTCAGAGAAATCTGGTCATGTGATTAGTGTGTCCATATCGAATTTCTTGCATTCCAGTTGCTTCAGGGGCTGAGGAACTGAGTGTCTCCAGGTACCGTAAGTATGTCATTTCTTTCTGCTTTGACAAAGTTAGCATCTCTGGTGTTTACTGGCAAATCCCCAAGCTTCCTGGAACTTGTGTCATTAAGCATGCAGTGGGGTCTGGCTGCAGAAATGCAGAGCACATTACGCAGGCAAAATCAGCCCAGGTCTTGAAAAAGTCTCTGCATAGAAAACGAGTGGCTCTAAATGATTCGGTTAACACATCTGACATCTCACGCCTCTCCAGTTCACTGCTGCAAAGGATTCTAGGTGAAATGTGTACTCTCCCTTCTCCCAGTCCCTTTCTCCACATATTTGTTATGATCAATCCTGATACTGCTGAAGAGCTACAGATTTCTGCAAAGATATGTTACTCTCTCAAAAAACTGCAGATAAGAAGAGAAAATATGCAAAAGATAGGTAGCAAGTGAACCAAGCAATTGTCAGGTAAGTCATCTCAACACTCTTTGCGAGCATTTACTCATTTGGAGAACAATATCATGGTCTAAGCCCATCCTAGACAAAACTCACAAGAAAATAGTCCATCAGTACAAAGTGTGGGCTTTTCTTGTCTATACAAGCAAGTGCTAGCATTCTGGCTTTAAACAAGGTCTACATGATTCAGGTATTGCTGGTTTACAGCTGTTAAAGGAATTTAACTGGTGGCACTATAAGGCCCACAAAACCACTAGTTGAGAAACATGTAAAACTTGTGAAATAAACTCAGTGTGGTTGTGTTGGCCTTTGGCTGTTTGCTCTCAGAGCAGTCCCTGGCCTTTTTCCTGCTCTACTCTATACAATAAGGAATGAAAGGAACTACATCTCTGAGGTTCTCATGCCTGCCAGTTGAGGGCAGGTCCAAATAGAGGCAGGTGCTGGCAGCTGGGGAGAAGTCAAGATGTTTCCATTTAATTGGCTGATATAATATTTTACTGTTGTAGGTAACTAAATCATGTTACCTATGATAAATCTTTATCTACTTAAAAATGAAAAATTATTGCTGTTGTGGGCTGAATTGTGTCCCCCTAAAATTTGTTGAAGTCTTAAACCCCAATATTTCAGAATGTGACTGTATTTGAAGATAGGGTCTTTTAAAAAGTAATTAAGGCTTGGCCGGTGTTGCTCAGTGGTTGAGCATCGACCCATAAACCAAGAGATCACCAGCTTGATTCCTAGTTTGGGCACATGCTATTGCAGGCTCAATCCCCAGTAGGGGGGTGTATAGGAGGCAGCTTATTAGTGATTCTCTCTCATCAACATTTCTATCCCTCTCCCTTCCTCTCTCTAAAAATCAATAAAAACATTTTTTTAAAAAAACGTAATTAAGGTAAAATGAGGGTTTGGGGTAGACTCTAATCCCATCCTGAGATGACTTTATAAAAAGAGGTTAGGATATATAGAGAGAGGGAGAATACACCTGTAGACCATCTACAAGCTCAGGAGAGAGGCCTCTGAAGAAACAAAACCTCTAACACCTTGATCTTTGACTTCTACCTTCCAAAAATTTGAGGAAATAAACTTCTATTGTTTAAGTCATGCAGCCTGTGGCTTATTAATTCTAGCAAATGAATACAACTGCTTATCTCTGAAATTTAGGGTGAACTGTTAACTCTAAGCCCCAGTGTCCTCATCCCTAAGATGAGGATAATTATAATAGCTTGGTTATGATGAAAATTAACTGAGAGAAGCTTAATGTAATACCTGCTGCAGTGCTTGTTAAATGTTGGGTATCATTGGGAAATGCACTTGCCATGTTATTCAAGGAAGGAATTGCAATGTGACGTTTCTGGAATGCCTATGATTAATCACTGGGTCCGTGTTGAGTCAGCCAGACAAAGCTTTTTTACTGGTTACTGCATAGATCTCTGCCCCAGGATTCAAATGCAGATCCCCAACATTGTTGCCTATAGATATCCACACCCTGGAGACAAAAGGAACCACCTGCCTGGAACCTCTTGCCCCTGCAGCTGAGATCAGCCAACTCCCTGGGCAGCAGCTTATCTTTTTTGGCAGCTGCAGTCTCTTCTTTTTTACTCAGATCTTTCTCCTTTTGCAGTGATGTGCCTAATAATTTGGGGCACTCAGTTTCCTTTTCTACATGGGATCCATGAGTCCTAGTATGATGCAAAAAAATTATTGCTACTCTTTTTATGAGGATATTTGTATTTTTAGCAAGCCATTTGGCCTTCAGCTAAAGGAGTAAAGCTCTAACAGTACAATATAGGGCACTAAGTGATTGGATATTTGGGACACAGTTAAATAGAAATATTACTTTTCAATTAAATGATGAAGAAAATATAGTAAAAAAAATCTAAAGAAAGATGATGCTTTGTTTTTCTTAGCTAAAGTTTTGGAAAAGTGGAAAAAAGTGGGTGAGCCCTTATAAAGAAGTATTTTTAATGAAAGCCTTCTTCTTTCACTAGTAAACCCAACCTTTTATCTTACATGTACATGGAATATTTACCATTATCAATTTATTATTAAACTAGAGGCCCGGTGCACGAAATTCGGGCACCAGGGTGGGGGAGGGGAGGTGGGTGTCCCTCAGCCCGGCCTGTACCCTCTCCAATCTGGGACCCCTTGGGAGATATTTGACTGCCAGTTTAGGCCCAATCCCTGGTAGTCGGATATCCCTCTCACAATCCAGGACTGCTGGCTCCTAACCACTCGCCTGCCTGCCTGCCTGCCTGCCCCTAACCACTTCTGCCTGTCAGCCTGATCACCCCCTAACTGCTCCCCTGCCAGCCCAATCATCCCCAACTGCCCTCTCCTACCGGCATGATCACCCCTACTGCCCTCCCCTGCTGTCCTGTTTCCCCCAACTGCCTTCCCTCCACCAGCCTGGTCACCCCCAACTGCCCCCCCTGCCAGCCTGGTCGCTCCACGCAGCCTGCTTGTTCAGTTGTTTGGTTGTCCCTCCCTAACCCCCCTGCCAGCTTGGTCACCCCACACAGCCTGCTGTTCAGTCATTTGGTCGTCCCTCACTAACCCGCCTGCTGGCCTTGTTGCCCCAAGCAGCCAGCTGTTTGATTGTTACTGTTACTGTGATGGCATCCCAGACAATTTGCATATTCCTCTATTATTCGTATAGATGTCATCTAGGTGATCAATACTATATGGTGAACTTCCAAGGGAAAGAAAAGAAAAAAGGAAAGTGGATACAATAAAAAGAAAGAGAAGCATTTTGATCCATTTTATATTTTAAATGCAGAAATTTCACATCTTGTGATTTTTTAACTCCAAATGGTTAGTTGCCATATGATACTAATTTTGCTTATGGAATGTGAAAAATAAATGTCAACTTTTGAATCGCAATAACTAACCTTATAGCTACACAGGTAACAATGTTTTTTTCTCTGCACATCAGTCTCTGTTTTAAGGGCCAGATGGTTTCTGCTAAATCTCTAGCCCTCTATTAAGTAATTTGCCTATTACTGGGGAAAAAGATCCTCGAATTTTACTTTCCTGTTGTTTTCACCACTTTCCTACAGGTATTAGACATAATCCATTCTGCTCCTTCTGTCTTGGTATGACTTCAGAGTTACCTATGGCCTGGAGCCCATTATAAGAATTCCTGGCTGGCTAGAATACTTAGCCATTGGATTCCAGACTGTATTCCCTCCCTAGCCAGATTATTTTTTTTTTAAGTAATACTAAAAAGTAATAGAGTTGCCATAGCATGGTCTTGCTAAGCAATCTTACTTGGTAAAATAATGAAGAAAAATAATGAAGAAAAATCCACTTGTACTGCTCTGGGTAAAAGCACATTCCTAAAGATAATTTCATTTAAAATGTATATTTCAAACATGCATATTGCTAAAAAGCTTTCAATTATCAATAGGTTACTGTTTCATGTCACTTTCATTGTTGATTGGCATAAAGCTTTCCATAGTCTAAAGGAAAATGTTATCTTACATTGCATAAACCAAACAGAGTGTCCTGCTTCAGTTATGGTTGCCCACCCTCCACCACTTGCTCACTCTCATCTTCCTTCCCTCCTTACCTCCCGTTTTCTTCGTTATACAATGGATATAGTTTGATATATTAGCAATAATTGAGCAGTCTTAAAGACATGATATGTGAACTCTAAAGAAAATATTAAATTTGAGGAAGTAACACAATGGCTTGTTTAAGAAGACAGAGACTAGGAAACACATCCAATGTTGTTGCTTCCCATAGTCTTGAAAGTTAGCATGTGTTTCACAATTCTAACAAAAGGGCAAAATACTGATTGCCCTTTTCCTGATAGGCATGGCCATATGGGCCTTGCTTTAGTTAAAGGATTATTCAGTAATTTAATATCAGTTCAATTATCAACATGTTTTAAGATAAATCAGACACCAATAAAAATATAACACTGTAGACTTGTGAGGGATCAGGAGGTATTATTGGGCTTCTAATATATGCCAGACATTCATCTAGCTCCTTTTTTTCTAATATCCCATTTAAATCTTATATAACCCTTGAGATATGTTCTATCATCCTCATTTCAAATAAGAGAAATTGAAGCTCAAAAAATCAAAATAAATTAATGCCCAGGGCTGATCTTCTTGCCTTCAGTCTGGTGGACCATCTCTAATCTGTTCCCTGGATTTAAAACTTTTAGTGAATTATCCTGGCTTTCAGGACAAAGTCTAAACTTATTACCAAATTTTTCAAGGTCCTTCATGTTTGGGGCCAATTATCTTCTCAAGCAGCAGAACTTGCCACTTCTCACCTCAAACTCCACTCTTAGTCATACTGACCTTCTTTCAGCCCTTCAATATGCCATGCTTTCTTTTGCTCCTGGGATTGTGCTCATGCTATTTTGTGTCTAGAACACCCTTGAACAGCATTTTCCTCTCTTCCCCAATGACCTGACTGATTCTCACTGGTTCTCTCAATCTGAACTTAGGTACCACTTCCTCCAAGGCACCTATTAGATTGATCCCCTGTTTGATCCTATAGCCCATCAAAATGTCGCATACACCACCTTATAAGTGCCTGTGTACTTGTCTTGATGGTAAATTCTGTGAAGACAGAAACTGAGATAGTCTGGTTCTCATGGTATCCCAGTACCT
Source organism: Corynorhinus townsendii (assembly GCA_026230045.1). Taxonomy (NCBI): domain Eukaryota; kingdom Metazoa; phylum Chordata; class Mammalia; order Chiroptera; family Vespertilionidae; genus Corynorhinus; species Corynorhinus townsendii. The sequence goes on from JAPDVU010000005.1 coordinate 44,305,088, forward strand.
TGTTTAGAGTAGAAAATAAATGTTCATGAAAGGACTAGATGACTAAGAGAATGACATTTGTACTTGGAGAACTTTGTGTTAATGTCAACATAACAACAATTCTGTGGCAACTGCTTCTGAAAGCACACCATTTAGGATGCCATCATGGTAGTGTGTTAGGGAACTTCCAAAGCTATTGGCACAGTGTAGCTTTCTGAACCATCCATTTACTTGATGGATAAATTTAAAATAATTTTTAATAATATGCAGATATGTTATACATACATACAAAATGCATATAAATCTTTATGATAAAATATGTGACTTGCAAAAATTTCCCATTTTGAGTTAGGTCCCCAGATAATGAATGACATTCATTGTTCACTATGATAGTCAAACCTTATTTAGAAGGTTGCAATCATTTGGGGGAAGGATTTAAGATGGGCAATGCCAAACTTCTAAGCTTCCAATGAAACATATGATTTGAGCAACATTTGAAGGTAAAGTTATGCTTAATCTAGGGAAGACTAAGAAATGTAAAGGCTGTCTTCACCTGGTTTAAAGGTTGTCACCTAGAAGGCAGAACAAATGAATTCTTACAAGTGCATCATTAGAATACAGGGCCATTGGGCAGAAGAGTCCAGATTCAGCTTAATTTGAGAAAGAACATTTAGGTTATCTCTAGGTCGTAGGAATATGAGGGTATTTTTTGTTTTCCTTTTAATCCTCTTCCATATGTGCTAAGTGTTCTACTCCAAATTGTACTGTAGCATCAGATGAAATTTATTCAAAATGAGTTCATATAACAATTCATCAAGAGTACTACTGAAAGAATAATTTGTATAGAACCCACCAATATATCTTTCCTTGTAGAGGAAAGATTATACAAATATCCAACTAAAAAACTAAATAAGCACGGTTTGTTTCTATCTGGTTAGCTCTACCACAGGTACAACCTGTGCAAAGCTTTTTTTTCTTAGTTTCAAACTGGATTTTATTAGTTATTTTAGATTTACACCAATCTATATTTGGTGCAAAACAAAATTAGATGACACACTGCTGTGGAAAGTGAAATTTGCTCAGACCTAACACTCCATACAAATATATGTTTTATACAAATACTAGTAGCCCTGTGCATGAATCCATGCACCAGTAGCTCACCAGTAGCTCGCTGCCACCCTCCAGTAGCTCTCCACCTGCTGCCCCGCCCTCCTTAGCTTCCCCCCAGACCCCCCTCATAGCTTGCTGCCCTGCCCACTCCTGTAGCTCTCCGCCCCACCCTCCTGCTGATCCATGATTCGGTTGGTACACAGTCAGTCATTATGCTTCATGGCGTAACAACCGTTTGCATATTACATCTTTATTATATAGGACTAGAGGTCCAGTGCATGAAATTCATGTATGGAGGGGGGTTCCCTCAACTCAGTCTACACCATCTCCAACTGGGGACCCCTTGTGGGATGTCTGATTGCCATTAAATTGGCAGTCAGACATCCCTCTCACAATCTGGGACCACTGGCTCCTAACTGCTCACCTGCCTGCCTGGTTGCCCCTAACTGCCTCTCCCTGCCAGCCTGATCACCCCTAGTTGCCCTTCCCTGCCAGCCTGATCACCCCTAACTGCCCTTCCCTGCTGGCCTGGTTGCCCCCAACTGCCCTCCCCTGCCAGCATGATCTCGCCCCCAATGGCCCTCCCCTGCAGGCCTGATGTAACCCCCAACTGCCCTCCTCTGCTGGGCAGTTTGGTTCTGATTGATCGGTTCCTATGCCAGCGTCAAAAGCTCCACCTCCTAGGCAGCCATTGGCTCCCCACAGCACCCAGATTTGGTTCTCATTGGTCAGTTCCTATGCCAGTCAGCATCTCTAGGCCTATCTCTGGGCCTGATCAAAGAGGTGGGGCTTAACAGCAGCCCCCTGGAGGCCGGGAGAGAAAGAAAAGCCTGGCTGCTGCCAAAGATCAGAAAGAAAGAGGGAGAGAAAGAGAGAGGTGAGTACACTGATCAACAGCTTCCACTGAGGCTGCAATTCAGACCCTGACTCACTTTCTGCGTCTCAGCCACCTGGGCAGTCAGTGCGGGATTGCCAGGCTGCAGCTGGGCAACCCAGCACTGACTTCCTGACGGTCAGCGTTTGGTCGTGAGCAGTCGTTACAATCCTGGGCTTTTATTATTAAGATGATAATGGGATCATACTCTAACTGCCCTGTGACACCCAAACCCCTGCCCGTGTGTGTGTGTGTGTGTGTGTGTGTGTGTGTGTGTGTGTGTGTGTGTGTAGTATGTATGTATGTTATAGGCATCTTTGCATAAAAATACAGTCAATTTTGTTCATCTTTTTAAACTGCTGCATGGTATTCCACTGTCTAGATGTAATTTAATTTAACCAGTTCTCTATTGATGGACATTTGTGTTGAAGCATTGTTGCAACTGTAAACATTTAATAATTAGTTTAGCTCATTTTATCAAAAGATTTACATGAAATAGACTAGGCCTCCATACTGAAGTGCTGGTAACCCAATGAACACTTAACAGTGTGTTAGAGAATTTTCAAAGCCATAGGCACAGTGTGTCTCCCTCGACCATCCATTTTACTCAGTGATAAAAACAGGATATTAAGAATTTTTATTAATAAAAACAACTCAAATGTGTTATGCAGAGAAATTCAAAATACATGCAGGACTTTATGGCAAAACAAAAACTTCAGACATTTCCAATTTTGAGTGAGGGCCACAGGCCCTCAAAGATAAGTTGACTTTTTCTGCCATTAGGACTATTTCAGTGAAATAATTTGAGAAGTACTTGTTTAAGATCTTTGGAATCTTCTGAATGCCTGAGAGGGTTCCAGACAATCTGGGGACTAATTATAATGGCTGAACTAAGTTCTTAAAATAGAAATCAGCCAAGAACTCTCAAGATGGTTTCCTCAAAGTTAATGTGAGGACACAAAAGAAAAGAGAGAGCAGGAGAGCAGAATGAGGCTTTTGCAGTTAGCCTAATACTGGATCAAGGCCAGGTATAAAAACTGGTTTGTGTGACAACTCAGAACAGAGTAATTTTCTATGCTCACAATGGGAAACATAAGGTTATCTTTACTGTAGGCTTTTGTGATTCTTTATAAAAGGAATCTCATTTTTATGAGGCTAATAGATTTTCAAAAAGTGAATTCTTAACTAGAAAGTCAAAGTTCAATCATAGCCTATTCGTTTACTATCTTTTACTTGAATAGAAAACTCAAAAAAAAAGCTCTAATGAGAGACATTTGAAAAGACAAGTAAACTCCTATTAATAATTCTAATAGGTGAGAGGATTTACCCCAGCTTTATTTCTCTTGCCGGACTTCATCTGGTGCTTTTAGACTGACAGTACAACGTGGGAGGGTTTCCCATTTTCTTAAGCACCTTCAATTCTGCACATGGCAAAAATAGTTGCTTGTTACCATGCATAGATGTTTTTGTTCTCTACAGTACGCCTGCAGAGCAGAAGTGAATTATGTTTAAAAAGGAATCGTTTTACCTGTCAGACACTTAACATAAAACAGCCTTTGAATTCTGAAGGATTTTAAAGCTGAGCTCTAAAATCCTATAATACACATCTAAAATAATGTTGCCCAAAGCAAAAGAATTATCAACTGACCTCCAGATCTTACTCTTTGGAAATATTCCTTAGTGTTTAACAGTACTTAACTTATGTGCATTTATTTTCAACTGTGTTTATTTTAAAAATCATCACCCTAGAGCAGGTAAATGGATTCAGTAGAGATGAACACACCATCCATCATATTTTGTGGACCTACATAACTGAACACAATTATATTCAATATAATTATGCTATATAATATTCACCTGAAATGTGTATCATACATTATCATATGCTAATTGCGCATAATTAATGTTAACTATTCATGGTTGCAAGATCAATTAATGAGTTTGAAAGTAAAATTTACATGGAAAAGAAAGAACAAAAGCCTCCTCTGACAAACATGAGAATGGACCTTTTATTCTCTAAGGCATGTTAAAAAGATTATAAATGAATTGACCATTTTGATATTAGAATGCATACAGTAAATAACATGTGTAAAAATGCAGTCGTTTTAAGTCCTGTGGGGAAAACAGCAGTAATTCTTCCTCATGTGAGAAGCATAGAAAGAATGCCATCAAAAGAGGCTCAATCAATATATTATCTTCAGAACAAACAAGGGAGCTACAGATGAGGGCTGTGGATGGATATTATAGATGAGGGATTCTGTTGTCATAACCACTTGGAAAACTGGCAAGATGTGCATCCAATTCATAAAATAAATAGTCAACTTATTATCCAGGTTTAGCTCAAATTTTGGTGAGCTTGGCAAAATTTGTCACTGCGGAAATGTACTGTGAACTCAAAGAAAAAGCCTCATTTTGTTTAAGAGGCAGCTCTCTCCAGAATTGAATAGAAAACAGGGAGTTAAGTGCCTCATCCCCCAACTTTCATTAACCCTCAGACGAACAGGAAGGCTGTGTACATTATCATGGCTATATCTCTTTTCCCCTTGGAAGTACTGAAGCGAAGCCAGAATAAGTATCTTGCTTAATGTGAATGCACAGTTCAGTGCAGAGACTGCTGAGAGAACCCTAAACTTCTAGCTCTCTGTGAGTCCAATGTGTCTCCCAGTTCTCTGTCCCCAGGCATCCAACTTCAGATAATCTATGCACTCCTTCACACTTTATCTATTAGCTCAACCATATGTTGCTGGTTTTCTTTTTAAAAAGAAATCTTGTATAGCTCCCTGTTCCCTGCTGTAGTTGTCATTAGTACACCTGACCTGATAATTTGGTCTCCTGGTCTTCCAGAATAGGTTTGTTCTTTCCCACCCCCTTTGAAACCTGGTATGGTCATATGAATTGCTTTGGTCTGCGGTTGTGAGTGGAAGTGACGAAGGGCAGACCCTTTAAGAAGCAATGTTAAGAGGCAGCAGGTGATTTGCCATGCTGCTCTGATGATCTTTAGAAACACACATCAAAATGAAGCCTCCATCAGCCAGGATGCCCCAGTGGTTACAAGGAGCAAAGGCCTCCTGCTGGCCTTTAGTGGACATTTAATGTGAGCAGGAAATGAATTTGTGCCAAATCACTAAAATTTGGGAGGTTGCTTGTTATTGCAGTCTAATCTAGCATATCCTGAATGATACACATACAAAATAAAACCTAAGTTTCTTCCACTTGACGTTAAAGACACTCCTCCATCTGGCCTCATCCTATCTTTTATACATTCACTTAACTTGTGAGCTGTGCTGTGCCAGCAACTCTGATAGTTCCTAGGTTTACAAAGATAAAAGGCCCATGCCCTCAATGGGAAGACACACATGTATTAGAATTATTATAGTACAACATGACAATTGCTACAGTTAAGCTAACACTGAGGTTAGTAAGAACAAGAGAGAGATGATTTTATTCTTCTCTAGGATGATGTTGAGAGTGATGCAGAACATTTTGTGCAAGGAGTGGTCAGCATATGAAAAGGAAAAGCACAGAAGTGGTAGAAAGGAAAGAATCTTTAGAAAACTGCTTACCTCAGTATGGCTGGTGCACTTTCTGTAGGCCATGTCTACAATGGCACACATTCATGCCTCTCTGCCCATGCCATTTCCCTTGCTGACTCCTCTAAACTCTCGGTGGGGTGGGGTGAGGTGGGCAGGCAAGAGATGTCATAGAGCTCATAAATTTTTATATTATACTGGTATTACTTTCATCTGGGCCTTTAAGCTTAGACATTTATTTTATCTCCCAAAAAGTCAATACATGCAGCCACAGTGATAATTGATGCAATTCAAAGATGGTGTTCATTATACCTCTTTAAACTAGACCACTCCCATAAAAGACCAGACATAAACAATTTTTGCAATGTAACCATTATCCTACGACTACAATTCTCCAGCACTTCATTTCCTATGCAAAAAGCATTCAAAGTAAACATTGTAATATACCTTATATTTTGTAATCCTGCTTTGTAATTTCTTATTTTCTTTTTTATATATAATAATATCCTTTAAGAGAAATAAAGATGAGGGCTTCTCTGACCAGTAAAAACCTTTGGATAGCTCCCTTCTCTTATTCACATGTGAAAATTTCAACATCTTGGAAAAGGCACAAATGCATAAGCTCAAATGTCACCTCTTCAATGAAGCCTCCCATGGCATGTATTATTCTTCCTCTTTGATCCCTTAGCATTTTGTTTGTAACTCCAATTTTGTGACATTCAACCTATCCTTAATGAGTAGTAGTAATTACATGTCTATAGCTCCAACCAGTGGTCAGTAGTGTCTTACTCATGTCTGCATCCCTCATGGCACCTAGCACAGTGCCTGGACAGAACAGGCAAGCAATTCGGGCTGAACTGACTTGAGAATGTGGCTAAAAAACTCAAGAGTTACAAAGATTGGGGAAATGTTAAGAAAAATTTTTTTCCAGAGAATAGACCCCATTCTCACTGTAACTGTGCATAGATGGACTCTCCCCATAAGACCAAATAGTGAGATCAATCCCTAAAGAAAAATTTAATGATGCCCGTATCATTTTACAAGTTCAAAATCCCTTGTCTAAAACCTTTGGACCAGATATGTTTCAGAATTTTAAAATATCTAGAGTTTTGAAAGATAATGTGGCGCGTGAATTTATATAACATCTCCAACAGGGCATGGGGCAGTATTCCACAATCAACATGTCAATATTTCTACAGGGAAACATGAATGTTCACAAAAAGTGGAAAACATAAAGATATAAGTATACTCATGCTGGTTTGCGTCAGGTTTTGTTGCCAAATATGTTCCCAAAAGTTTAAGGTTTTCGAGTTTAAAAATTATAGATTAATTAATAAAAAACAATAACATTATTGTAAGAGACAACTTTTACCCAATCCATCAAGTCTCCACCTGTGCTCATGCTTGCTGGGGCAGCGGCCAGACCAAGCTCCTGGCGGTTCCCAAGTTTGGTAACTGAAAAGGCACTTTCCATGTAGGGCATTGCTGCCCAAAACCTCTGTTCCCATACAAATCCACCCCATGTTCCTTGCTTTTCAAATATTTTTTAAGCAAAAGAGATGAAATTTAAGATGAGCCATTGTTTGTCAGACACAGGTAAAGATTATTTTAATTAGGAATTTAAACACTTTTTATTTTACAAAAGGGTTTTATCAACAAAACATTGATATACAGTACAAACTATATCCAAATAAGGATGTCTTCCATGGAGTGTTAGCACTCCTTTTACAGACAGATATGAGCTAGGCACTGAACAATACTAGTTTAAAGGTTTGGGTCCTATAAAAGCAGATCCTTGGAGTAATATAAAATGTTTTTTCTGGGTGCCAGGCATAGTTTCACAAAGACTGTGAAGGGCTTCCCTGAGTTATTGGAGGAGTGCTGTGTGACTGCGTCTGGCTAAGATGTCACACACACACACACACACACACACATTTGTAAGTGCTTTGCCATAAACATCAACTTAACACAAAAAGAAGAATCTCAGTGCTACTAATGACATGCTCTCTATAACCTTACTTCAAAGAAACACCATCCTGGTGATATTTCCTCATCAGTTTACCTCAACCCTAACCACCGGTGTTAGCTTTATAGTGTTTCTGTAAGCAGAGGGCATGCATGGTGCCAAGAAGAATGCTTGAAAGACAGCATGATTTTCCAAACCATCTCATGCACCCTTCTGTTCCTCTTGGACCAGATCCTTTTGGTCCTAGGCTTGGGGACCCAAGCTAATTAGTAGGACTTCTTTATAAACGTTCTAATCTGTGAAATGGGGCTTTTCCAAGTTCTCACGGGGATCAATATGGGTGGCTGGGGTATTGAATTATATGTAGCAATTGCATACTATCCTTTTTAGGAAACTGCAAATGGCCACATCCACTCTGAGGGAAGATGTATGAAGCCTTTAGCAGACAACACTTTTGAATGTATAATTTGTAAAAAAGATACATTTATCTGTATTTCATAACTGTAACCAAGATAATAAATTTTCTATCTAAGAATTCTAAGCACCTTGACAGTGAAGAATCCAGATCTTTGCAGAAGCTCAATAAATATTTGCTATTGGACTTAATTTCAAATGGCCTTTACACCAGAAAACTCAATGAAGGAGCTAAAGTCCTAAAAGCAAGGAACATGGGGTGGATTTGGATGGGAACAGATTCTGAGAAGCAATGCCCTACATGGAAAGTGCCTTTTCAGTTACCAAATTTGGGAACCGCCAGGAGCTTGGTCTGGCCACTGCCCCAGCAGGCATGAGCACGGGTGAAGACTCGAGTGAACCAGGCACCATCCCTTTTTACTGTGGACACTGAAGGCCCAGGGAGCCCAGCGGCAGGGTTTGTGGTCTTCTGCTGTACACCAGAGCGCAGGGCAGGGGAACTTACCAGCCTCCCTTGCTGGGGGGGGCAGGATGAGGCCCCTGTTTCAAAGGGTGAGAGAGCAGAGATCTGGTCTTTATAGCAGAATTTTTGGAGTACATCTTTGAGCTGAGAACTAGCAAGGAACACCAGACCTTTGTCTGGCTTAACTTCAGGTATGAGGGACTCGGTTTCCAAGTTCAAGCAAGGTGCAATGAAAGAGAAATAGGGAGCAAGGGAACTGGTCTGGATCGTGTGGGCTCCAGGCTGTGGCTCCGGTTGCTGGGGTTTGAGGCTTTCACGTTTGCACTGGACTTCATCCTTCAGTTGCAGGGGCAAGTTTGGCCAGGTGAGGAGGTCAGGAGACTCTCCCAGCCAGGCTTCCTCCCTCCCGTGGCTTGTTGTGTCCCCAGAACTCCCTGAACCCTGGGTGGTAACAGTCTGCCAGTGGTTACAGTTGTTAATCTTATAATTGAAATTTAAAGGGGGCTTGCAGCTGTCAGGAACAGATTTAACAGGGTGTCTCTGTTCTAATATTGCATGTGGCTGCGACTTTGTAATTGTGCGGTATGTTTACAGGCATCACAAAGAAGGGGAAAGGAAGGAAGCAAATAAAGAAACCCCTTGGAACTGTTTGTAGGGTTTGGGCCCTCAGGGCAGAAGGATATGTTGGCCAAGGGTCTAAAATAATGTTACTGAACCAGCAGGGTCTGTGGTTTGGGAGGTTGGGCTAAGTCAATTTATCATTGGTTTTAAGCCTACTTGGTAAGTCAGGTTTTGAGAATGGCATCTTAATATCCTTCATGACTGCTGTGCATCTTAAATCTTCACTGGAGAGTCTAACCTTCATTTAAAAACTGACCTCTGCCGAATGCTTTGTTTTTCCTTTGATTTCTGCAACATTTGCTATGAATGGTGCTATGTCCTTGGCTGCCCTTTTACTTGTATTATTTTTTTAATCCTCACCTGAGGAATGAGGATACTTTTCCCATTGATTTTAGAGAGAGTGGAAGGGAGAGGGGAGAGAGAAAAATATCGATGTGAGAGAGACATACTGATTGGTTGCCTCCTGCACATGAAGGCGGGGAATTGAACCGGTGACACCACCCCCCATGTCCCCTCCCCGCCTCCCCCCCCCCCCCCCCCTTGTGTGCAGGTTGTCACTCTTAACTACTGAACCACGCTAGCCAGGGCACCTTTTACTTGTATTTTTAAGGCAACTCTTTTACTTCTAACCTTTCTCTGTCACTTTGTCTAGATTTATAGTTAAATGGGGGAAGTGGAGCTCAGCTCTCCCTACAGTCATAACTGGTAGTTTGAGCCTTCTGGTCTCATCTTGTTTCATGTTTTCTGGGTTTTAGTCATTCCTTCTGTTTTAAGGTCCTCTTTCTTTTGCTAACTTGACACACAGTTTCCTTTTTTTCCCCCCTCTCTTAGCACTAGCATTTTAAATGCTATAAATTTGACCTTGATAGCCAGTGACTTAAAAACAAAAATCAAAATGGGTAACTAATTTATAGCAAAGGAGCCAAGAACACAGAATGGAGAAAGGAGAGTGTCTTCACTAAGTAGTGTTGAGAAGGCTGGGCAGCCACATGCAAAAGAGGGAAACTAGACCACTATCTGTAACCATACACAAAACTAATTCAAAACAGATTAAAGACTGGAATGTAAGACCCAAAGCATAAAATACATAGAAGAGCACCTAGACAGTAGGCTCTTTGACAATGGTTTTAGTGAGGTTTTTGTGGATTTGACTCTAGCAGGGAAATAAAAGCAAAAATAAACCATGGGACTACATCAAAGTAAAAGCTTCTGCACAGTGAAGAAAACCATCCAAAGATGAATGGATAAAGATATGAGGTATATAATGGAATACTACTCAGCCACAGAAGATGAAATATTACTGTATACAACAACTAAGGACTTGAGGTTATTATACTAAGTGAGTAAGACAGATCGAAAAAGACAAATACCACATGATTTCACTCATCTGTGGAACATAAAAAAACAAAAATGAAATAAAAACAAATGAAAAACAAACAAAAAACAAAAACAAACTAATAGAGGCAAATAACAGATTGGTAGTTACCAGAGGGAAAGGGGGTGGAGTAAGGGTGTAACAGTTAAGGGGGGCAGTTGTATGGTGAAACTAGACTTTTGGTGGTGAGCACGATGCAGTATATGCAGATTTTGAGTTATAATGTTTCACACCTGGAACTTATATAATGATATAAACCAATGTTATCTCAAAAAAAATTTAAATCCAAGTGTGAATTCTAAACTCCTTTCTACTTGTAACCATTATTTCAGAAAAAAAAGTGAATTCATTTCTGCCTCAGTCATCACTTTATTTACTCCTACTCCCTTGTGGCCCAAGTTGATCCATTCTTTAATTTTTAAACTGTAATGGTTAGAGGAGATGGTAGGAATGCTTCCAGAAGGAAAGAAGAGTTCAAAGCCTGGGTACTGCTGACCAGCTTGTTTGTCTTTGGACAAGTCAGTTAACATCTCTTCATCCTCATGTCCTCACCTATAAAGTGAAGAAAATAATAGTGTATTTCTTAAGGCAGGCACCTGTAAGGACTGAATGAAATGACACATGGAAACAAACAGCACAAAATCTTATGTGCAATCACTGTCTGTTGTTATTGTTATCATCGGAATATTAATTCAGAAAACCAACCCTGCTATGTGCTGCTGTTTTTTCCAAACACATTTTTTATTTGTTAAGCAAAGAGGACTTAACTGATTGATATAAGGCTAACTGTTAAGCCATGAGCTTCATAGAAACACTTTATGAATTGAAGAAATGTGTCTTTTGGCTAGGTGCTTTCTTAGCACTGGAGGAAACAGGAAAAGTTTATTGACTGCCTTAGTTAACAAATCCAGTCCCCCTGAAATAAATCTGTGCTCAGTGTGAAACAGCTGTCTCCAACCCCAAAATCTGGTTCCATGAGGAACCTGGGGTTTTTCTGGATTCTTGCTTTGATAGAAGTAAGGGCTCTGGGCCTCAGTTGCTCTCTCCAGAGAGGAGCATGATCTGTTCCTCTGCCTGGAGGCTTTTGAGCAAGGAGGACTCAGGGAGCCAGTTCTCTAAATATCCCTGCGGTCTTCTGGTAATGACTTCCTTTGGGGCCTGTTTCCTCTTGACCAAGGAGCCATAGTATTCTAAACCCTTTAATAAATAATTGTAATTGTTTTTTTCAGTCTCATCTGAAAGCCCTGATTAAAGCCTGAGCACTCTGCTGAATACCCTACAACAGATCTAAATTCACTTCAACCTAAAAACTGTTTGCTGGGTGTCTACTGTGTGTCAGGAATTGGGAGAGGCTACAGAGAGGAGGATTTGTGAGACCGACATGGCAGAGGGGATGATAGCACTGAAGCAATGCAAGGACAAATAAACAGATGGAGACCCTGACACCCCCCAAGCACTCACCACCTGAAATTAACAGCATGGAAGAGGACAGTAAGCAAAGGACACGCATACATAGCAATAGGACTGTTAATGCCCCATATATGAATTATGCTTCCTGCCTCCCCCCATAGCAGCAGCAATGAGAAGAAACACTTGGATGGTGCTTAATCTATGCCAGACCCTGCTCTAAGGTTTTCACATGTATTGATTCATTGTATGCTCACAACAACCTTATAAAGTAAATAATATAATTTTCCCATTTTAAAGATGAGTATACTGAGGTGCTTTCCCACCTAACAAGGTACACATACCACGTGGCAGGGCCAGATGTATGAACACAAGACATCTGGTTTTAGAGCCCACACTGTATTTTTGGAAACCAAATTCTATCTGGTTTCAACCTCTCCAGGATGGATAGAGTAATTAATTTCAGCCATCAGAGGTGGCCCTTCTTTATCTTAGGATCTAACAAGAGACTGGGGAGCTCACACATTTCTGAAAATATGGGGAAAGGACAGTTTCCAGTCTGTCATGGTGGCACTTGGGCACATGTTGTCACGTTCTTTGGCAAGCTGGCTCCAGCTCACCAGTGCCTTAGGGTACATTCCTCAAACTGCTGTCACGTCTCCCCAGTCCAAGCTCCAATGTACCTTCTAAGTGAGAGAGCACACCGTTCAGACATCTCCCCATTCACGCATCTTCCTTCCAGTTTTAGGGAATCATGTTCCTCAAAACGATGGAGTCATCCCTCCTGTCTGTCCTCCCTTTGAGCCCACCCCTGCTCAGATTACCCCATGACCTAGGCCAGTGGTCGGCAAACTCATTAGTCAACAGAGCCAAATATCAACAGTACAACGATTGAAATTTCTTTTGAGAGCCAAATTTGTTAAACTTCTTCTAACGCCACTTCTTCAAAATAGACTCGCCCAGGCTGTGGTATTTTGTGGAAGAGCCACACTCAAGGGGCCAAAGAGCCGCATGTGACTCGCGAGCCTCAGTTTGCCAATCACTGACCTAGGCTTTGGAAACAAATATCTCTTAACTCTTAGGAAGGACCAGAGCTAATACTGTTCTGTGTGTGTGTGTGTGTGTGTGTGTGTGTGTTAACATAACTGCCAGATAAATGGGCAGAGTTAACTTCTCATTCAGGTTAAATTGTTTCCCAAATTTTCTTGGATGCAAGAATTTCACTTTTGTTATTGCATTGCTCTTGTGAAGCAAGTCTCTAAATACAGGGACCACATTTGGGCTAAATCTCAAATTAAGGATTTCATTATGGTTCTCATATTTGAAATGATACAAGCCATTTTACTGAGCTAGTGTAGGAAAGGAGGGGGATGCAGACTGCCAGGAAGCCCTCAGCCACAGAGGTGAGTGCCTGACCCTGTGATGTTGCCTTGTCTATATAATTTGCTGCATGTTGCATCATACAGAATATGCCAACCTTTTTCCGCCTGCTCAAAAAAGGTGATGCTAATTAGATCAGGCAAATAGCTGCTGTTGTTGATTCATTTGAAAATGATTATTCCAAGGCAGTGTGTTATTACCCAGCAAGTCACAGCTTTGCCTATTAATGCTCTGAGGTGGCTGCCAGACTTCAAAGTCAGAGGTGGAATTTGAGGCTAGCAGGTGCCTGCTGGGTCACCACCAGAGCCTTCATTTGACGACAAGGAGCAATCTATTGACATTTAGCAATTTAACCCCTTCTGGTCCCCTACCCATTCAGTGCCAACAAGTATCATTTGGGACCCTTAGCATATGCAAAGCATAACACAGTGGGTTACACAAAAACAAATATGAAATTGAAGTTCACTATTAAGGTTCTTAGGTTCCAGTGAAAGAGCTAAGATGTTGAGCCAAGTAACAATGCAGGATGTTACCAAGTGCTGTAATTAAGTTAAATAATTAAGTAAAATGTATTTGATAAAGTGGCAAGTTTTCCACATGTTGGTTACTTATTTAGCATATTAGAACGATAGATAATGGGCTATGGAAACACTAAGGATGCAAAGCTTCATTTTTGCAGAGGGTAGACATAGGAATGGAGACCAAAGCTTCATGAAGCAAGTAGCATTTGAGCTGCTTTTGAAAGTAGGAGTCAAGTGTTGAAAAGTCAGTAAAGCATAAGCAAGAGCCCAGCCAAGAGCAGGGAAGCTGTGTTAGGTGTTCCATGTTCAAACTAGGAGGCAAAAAGAAGTCATCCATGTACGTGGAAATGTACTCAGATCATGGAAGGTACATGGATCTTCTTTTTACTGATGTAAATAAATGATGATGCAGAAAATAAGTGTTTCTCAGAAAAAAACTACATGAATAAAAATCCACCTCAATGCCTATAAAAATAGCTACAAGTAGGTAAACCTTCTATACTGTTATTGAGGTTAACCTAAAAAAATGTGTGAAAAATTTTTATTCATTTTTAAGGGTTGTATTTTCAGCGGCACAATTTCTAGGTAAAGATTGGGCCATTATAATCCAATAACATTGAAACAGATTTCATGGCCACCAAATAAAGAACATGTTTTCCTTTTGTTTAAATTTCCCTTCCTCCTTGTGAAACTGTTAATATGCTGAAGTGGAGCGCTTAGCCTACCTCCAAATCCTTAAAACGTAGTTAATTACAAGATGGGCCAGTTTAAACTTTACAACATTCTTGGTACCAGAAAGTACGGTGGGTTGTTTTTGGCAGTCGGCAGAAGGAAGGTGGATGGTGCAGCAGGTGATGGAAGAGCATGGGCTGCTCTGGTCTGTGTACAGCTCCTCATCTCCGTATGCCTCCCACGGGCTAGAGGACAGATGCCTTCATCTTTCTCAAGCTACAGAACAAGGAGACTGCACTGGACTGTCTCCCACTCACTTTTCACCGCAGAGTCTATGAAACTAAAGAACAAAAATTGTGAAACACGAGCAACTTGAAATCACGTACTGAGAATGCAGGAATGATTTTTTATAAACAAACAGTCTTACAAAAGTAACACACATTGGAGCTATTGGTCCACCTGGGCAAAGCAGAAAAAAGACAAGGAACCTAGAGGCACAGAATACCGGGAGCAAGCAATGACTTTATTTCTAAACTAACAGAATTCCATACTCTTCCTCCCATTACTCAGTCCAAAAATAGCATTTCAGGAAGTCAAAATGGAATGTATCCAAAATATACAATTTCCCTTCTTTGCAACTTCCACTCAAATGATGTAATTTTATCCTTGTAGCTAGATCATTTACTTTAGAGCAATACAACCTGCAGTCTAAAATACTAGAAAAATATAAAGAAGATATTTTAAGAACAATTGTTTCATATATAAATAATTTTTTCATATCTTTTTAAATTGATTGCTATCTTTATAAACTTGAAATTTGTAAACTCCTGTCTCAAGAATCTCATCTGGATGGCAGATACCTGCATGCTGCTATTTTATTTCACTTACCTTTCTGTGTCTTTGAGAAATTTCATAATTCAGTGGAAAAGAAACACCACACCGAAGTATTTTATATCACCCAGAAATTAATTTATCTCTGGAGGATTTCAGGAGACAAAGTCAACTTTCCTCATCATAGAAGTTTATATTACAAGAAGCATCTCAATAGTGAGATAAGGATGGTGTAAAAAGTTTTGAGGACAGCTCAGAGTTGAAGGATTTATGTCAGCCAGTACCTCATAAAGTGAATACAATGAGTAGGTATTGTGAAAAATTATTAATGCGATCTTTCTCTGTAGCCTTTCCAAGCTCATGATCTTATCTTCAATCAGTTGGCAATATCCTTCTACCCAGGTGGAGAACAGAATTGGTATGGAAGGGGAAAAAGAAAAAAAAACAACATTCAATATAAGATTTTGTAGCAAGACAAAAACCATGCAAGCCAGGTTATTACCTTGAGAGGGGGCCTTCTACATTCCTTTATTTCTGTCTTTAACATAACCAGAACCCTGACTACAGAAAGAGGGTCACTGAGTCTGCCTGTAGTGCAAATAAAATATTCCTTCTGCTATGGCTTGAGGCTGGCTTGTTCTACTATAGTAGGAGGGGGATATGACATAGGAGAAATCAAAGAGAAACTCATTTCCTCTTGCCTGGGGGATTTGAGCAAGAAAGGAATGGGGGGCGGGGGGACAGAAGGTGAACAGGATGAGAGATATGTGGGGAGGACAGTCACAGCAAAGGCAGAAAGGGCTCCTGCCCTATGCCCATGGTGCTTGCAGACTTTCTTGGCATTGTCTGGGGTGCTTACATCAGGGGAGAAGTGGCAGCCCAGCATAGTTGTTTAGCCGGAAAGGGTTTGGGTTCGGGTACCCCAAGGAATCCCTGACTCCTTTGTGTACAAAAGGTATTTAGATGTTAGCGTGTGCCTTGTGAAAGACACAGAAGGTTCCTGAAGTTGTGGCTGGTGAGTTGACCAAAAGGACTCTCTCCTCAGGAGCCACAGCCCTTGTGGCTGAAGACACTGGGTCTTACAGGAAGGTAGCTGGATAGAATACAGGATATCCAGTTAAATTTCAGATAAACAACAAATAATATGACACATAATACTTGGGACATACTTAGAGTAAAAAAAAAAAAGTATTATTTATCTGATATTCAGATTAAGCTGGTGCCCTGTATTTTTATTTGCTAAATCTGACAACCCTACCTAGGCCTGACCAAGAGCTGCTGCAGGCTGCAGGGAGTCCTGAAGCAAGTTAAACCCAGGAGAAGCAAAGCCAGTAGTCAGGGCTAACCCCACACCCACATCACGAGGGTGGCCAGGAAAATTATCACACCCCTGGCTCCATCTGCCAAGGACCATAACTGCAAATGTCAACCAGACGCACATGGACAGGCAGAAATGGGCACTGCTGTGGGTGAGCCACTGGGTGTTCTGTGGACACCCATGGATGTAAGTGCCTCTCTTCCTCAGTGCCCTGAGGTCACATACACTCCATCTACCAGTAGAAGCCACATTAGAGAGAGAAGCAGAGGCAGTGAGGCATCTGAAAAGTAGAGCAATTTATTTGCAAATTATTTTATCAGACTAAGCTTTAAACTGGACTGAGCTGAAATATATATATATATTTTTCCCCTGGTACTCTGAGCTGTAGTTCATAAAGAAAAGTAATCAGTTGTAGAATCAAAGTTTCTAAGTGCATTTTCTCTGCATTTCTGAGTTGTAGAGTGAGCAAAATGTGATTCTGTACCTCATACCTGTATGCAATGACTTTTTATCAAGAGTAGAGAAAGGATGAGAGATTATCAGGAGAAATTCTTAACTGTGCTCCTCCCAATGAAGTCACACCCTCACTTTTCACTCCTCTGGCCCTAGAGTTTCTTATACCCATGGTTTTGACCCACAGAGGAAATGCTATGGATGTTAGAAGTTGTGATTCTTCCCCAACCACCCCAATCTAAACCTCTGCAAACAGGTGCAGTGTGGCTTCAGGACCACCCACCCCCGCTCACCCCCATCGCTATATCACAAAGGTGCTGTGCAGCTCCCCAGCCCTATGGGCACTTGGAGGGTCCCCCAGCATGCCAAATGCTGCCTCCTGCTAACACACAGCATGGGCAGCTTGCCACCTCCACCCCTTGGAAAGGGTCCAAGTCTCCTCTCCTTCCTCCAAGTAATGAGAACATAATTAGCATAAACTGGAACAGATTAACATAGAGCTGTGAAAAGGGCTAAATATACATTCTTTCAAAACAGCCACAAACATTTGGGGTATTTTTAACTTGTCTGAAAGTTTTAAGTCCTCTCCCATGTGATAGAAGCTGCATGTTTAAAGAGTCTGGAGGCCTATCTGTCCAGCTTCCATATGACACATGAATCCCCCATACAACTCTGGGTCAACTGGTCAGGCTCTGTTTAAACCCTCCAGTAATGCAGGTCTCATTACCCCCAAGGGGCAGTTGTTACTCCCATCCCTGTAATGACCATAGGGAGGACACCAAGTATGAAATGAGTTCCAATAAGCTTTAGATTATTACAATTCCAACCTTCCTAGCATCCTGTTTGACCAAATTTATTTTTCAAGGGCCAAGTATGTGTTGATCTTCATAATCAAAGAAAACTTATTGAAGACAAGATATATGAAAACCTACACAGAATAAATTAATGGATTAGAAGGCATCAGTGACTGATGTTGTCCTCTACAGAGTTTATAGAACCCAGATCTCAGCTGAGGTTACCCTGTACATTAACATGTAAATGAAATTCTCTCTAGCATCTCTCTAACATTCCATGGAAGTTCTTCCCACAATTTCTGAAAATTCCCAAAGTGGTTCTCACGGCCACTTTGGCTCCTCTTGATTTTACTCACTTCTTGCCTTTGGGGCTCTTCTCTCTGATACTCTCCACCCCTGGCTCCTCAGGGAACTCCACCTTTGCTTTATTTTGTTATTGAGCTCCTCTCAAGTACCTTCTGGAACTTTGGGGAGGTGAGCTATGCAAAAAACTTATAATTGAATGTTAAGTTTTCTTAAAAATCCTCTGGTCATCCTTATATGGAAATCCTCCACAGCCATCTTCCTGGGTGGACTCTGGCGTCCTCGAGTGTCTGGCTCTGTCTCCCCCTTCCTTTCTCTCCTCTTTGCCCTTTCCCATCCTCAGATTCCTCTTCATTCCTGAAATAGAACTGTTTAGCTGTCTATGTTTGCTGTCTTCTTCCAACCCATGCCCTTCAACTATATCAGTTTTGTTCTCTAAACAAAGAGTGCCAAGTGTAAATAAACATATATTTTCTACCCACTCTACCTCCGTGGAGAGTGTTGAGCCCAAATCCTAAGGGACTAATTTTCTATCTTTTATCTCTGTGTGATACTGTGTGTAAAGGACATGGGAACAGTAACCTTGAGTTATGGTAACAGAAAAACAGGGACTGCCAAGGAGAACTTCTCGGCTGATACCCCCAGGATGCCCTCTTTGTGGGTGGGCTCTGTGCCCCTCCACTGCAGCAGGTTCATCTGATCTCTACATGTGCAGCATGGACCTAGGAATGGCGAGAGGGGTAATCTTCACTGCAAAGGCACTGGGGAACAGGAGATAAGTGTCTGATATGAAAATTCCCTGAGGTCACACACATGCACCCTGTGCAGCAGATAAAAGCTATAAACAGCACTTCGAAGTGGACAGGGGGACCCAGACAGCTCTACTCAGGATGTGTTATAAATGTGTACCTGGCTAGGCTGGCAAAGCAATTGAAAAGCACAGAGAATCAAAATAAAAACAGCCCCTAGGTCAGGCATGGCTGAAATCTGCACCCTCTCATTGTGGCTTCCAGTGTGTGCTTGTATTCGGATGTTTGTGTTCTTCCAGGGAAACAATAGGCTCATTAGAGCACAAGTGAAGAAGTTACTTAATGGGTTCGTAAGTCACCCAGTTCTTACAAGACAACAGCCATGCAGGGCTGCAGATGAGTGAGAATCACTGATGAGGCTTTAAATTGATACACTCACTGAAGCGTGAGCTATCAATACTGACCTTGTTTGCTGCTTCCCAAGCACACACACGGAGTTCTCTGGAACCTTTGAGCCGCAAGCGGTGCATTTCAGCTGATTTCAAAGAACTGCATTTAACTTAACCAAAAGCTCCATTTAATTGGTTCTGGGTTTCCAAGGATTAAACTCATATTAGAATGGTCGTTTTAAACTTTTATTTTAATTATCCAGTTTTTTTTAATGCACTTTTGGCAGAAGACTATAAGCTTGAGCCTTCTAAATCTATTTTTCTAAAATAAAGACAATTGAAGGCTTGAGGAGATTGCAGCTGGTACAAACCCAAAGCACTCTAGTAATAATAGTAATAACATTAATCTACTGCTTGCTGGTTACCAGGCCCTATGATATGCGTTTTAACATGCCTCATTTTATTTAATCCTTACCATGACCTTGGGAGGAACAGCCCAGGAAATTAAGGCTTAAAAAGGTAAAATGCATTATCCCAAATCCCAGAGCTAATGCAGAGTTAAGATTCAAACCTAAGGCCTACAATATCTTGACTCCAGTGTGATTCCACAAATATATAAGCCCATGACTTTTATTAACTGGGGAGGTAATACAAGAAATAAAAGTTGACCAGAAGTATTATTTCTCTTATTTACCTATCATGTGAATGGCATTCCATTTGCCCGAATGCTCTGTTTTATCAAAGTTTTCCAGATTAGCCCTAACGGGTTTGGCTCAGTGGATAGAGCATCGGCCTGCAGACTGAGGGGTCCCTGGTTCAATTCTGGTCAAGGGCATGTACCTTGGTTGCGGAGACATCCCCAGTAAGGGGTTGCAGGAGGCAGCTGATCTGGTGTTTCTCGCTCATTGATGTTTCTAACTCTTTTTCACTCTCCCTTCCTCTCCGTTAAAAAATCAATAAAATATATTTATAAATAAATAAATAAATAAATAAATTTATTTTCCAGATTAAAATCCAGCCTCTTAAGTACCCTCTAGCTAGCCCATATCTTTTTTGGGACTACTGTGTGTTGGCTCTCCTCCTCTCTCTCCAATCCAGTTTCCACACTGTGGCCAGAGTTTTTGTTTTTGCTTTTTTAAAATATGTTTTTATTGAGCTAGGAAGGGAGAAAGAGATAGAAACATCAATGATGAGTGAAAATCGTTGATTGGCTGCTTCCTACACACTCCCTACTGGGAATTGAGCCTGCAACCCGGGCAATGTGCCCTGACCAGGAGTCAAACGGTAACCTCCTGGTTCATAGGTTGACACTCAACCAATGAGCCACATCAGCCAGGCCAGGGTTCTTAGTGTAAAACACAAAGTTAGTCAAGTGTTTCCACTTAACACCACCCAAAGCTTCCTATTGTCTACTTTCCATCAAGTCCAGACAGCACAGCACCCAAAGCCTGTATGGTCCCTACCTCTTTTATAATTTTTTCTCTCTCCCTCTTTTTTGCCTCTCATCCTTTTTTGTACACTTCAGTAACCACATTGCTCTTTATTTTCCAAGCTCACGTTCAGAAAACTTAAGTAACTTACCTACCAGCGTTATCCAGAAGCCCTGCTTATAGGTAAGCAGAATTCAGTAAGATTCCTGGGAGAAGCAAAAATTGTAGTTTAGGGATTGGAAGAGGCCTTGGTGACTATCAATAGTGCATTTTCCTTGTTTGTTTGTTTTTTCCAATGAAATATGAAAATCCAAAGTCAGAAAGGGCCCTGCTCAAGATATCATAGCCACTGAGGGTGTCTCAGCCTACTCATACAAAGCTTCTCCACAGCCAAGAATTTCTGTTCTATGATTTCTACTTTTAGCGAAAGTATCCATCTGCCTTTATTTAAGCTTCAAAATTTCCAATTTAATTGCATTGCAAGCTTGTACCTTGAAGGGATAAAGTAATTGCCACATTTAGGAGGCTTTTACACGTTAAAAATAAATCTTGGAGACTTCTCGACCCTGCAGTTTTCTAGCCTATTATTCATTCTCTAATCCTCCAAATGTTTACTGATACTGTGACATATCTTGTATCCCACATACTAGGCACTGGGGGACAAAGAAGATTTTTTTCTAGGAGCTCACCATCTAGTACAGACAAAAACATGTATACATTTCTTTATTCATTCAATAGGAGAGCCTTAAGGAAGGATGTACAGTATTCTATGGAAGCACAAAGAAGTAAACAACTCAAGGAAAGTTTAATAGGCAAGACACAGACATCTGTGCAGCCGAAAGAATGAGTGGGCATTGGCCCAGGAGACACAGTGAGAGGAGTGACACACTGCCCATTGCTCTGAGAAAGGTATCTTTCTCTTCTTCTCCAAAGGGTCTTAGGATTTCAAAAGTAACAATCGCTCACAGTAGTGCTGGCAATGTGCAAGGAACTCTTAAAAATGCTTTTGATGGAAAAACTCACGTACTCCTCCAAACAATCCCATGGTATAGATAAGAAAACTGTGGCACAAGAAAAATTAAGTAACTTACCTAACTGGAAAATCATAGAACTGGGATTGGATCCAGCAGCCTGGTTCCTTAGTGTGTGAGTTCAACAACAACATTGTTCTGCCTAATATATTTCAGACCACAATGTTAAAACATGAATGCAGGTGGGGGAAGACAATTGCATTCTCATCTCAGCCAATCTGAGGCTTAACTCCTCTCAGCAATAACCAGACAGAATCAATCTTCTTGTGTCTAGATCAGAGGTTGGCACACTTTTTCTACAAAAGGCCAGGTAGTAAGTAAGTTAAGCTCTGTGGGCCCTATGGTCTTTGTCACAATCACTCATCTCTGCTGTTGTAGCACAAAAACACCTGTAGACATTATAGAAATAAGTGGGTGTAACTGTGTTCCAATAAAACTTCATTTACAGAGACTGACATTTGAATTTCCTATAATTTTTATGTGTTGCAAAATATCCTTCATCTTTTGAATTGTTTTCAGGCATTTAAAAATGCAAAACCCAGTCTTAGTTCACACGGCATACAATCATGGGCAATGCTCTGATTTGGCCTGTGGCTGTAGTTTGCCAACTCCTGATTTAGAGTTTCAATTATAACTTCTCTCTTTTAAGGAAATTCTATAGAAATCAGCCCAGTTCTGTACACACACCGAGCACTCAATACATGTTAACTAATACTCCAGAGTGCCCCACAGGTTTGTGGTAGAAGGAAAACCATGACCTGGAAAGAGCACAGGACAAGGGATTAGAAGACTAGGCTGGAATCCCACATCATTACTTACTAACAGTAACCTTAAGACAATCATTAATCTCCAGCCCGGCCTTGGTTTCCTGCTCATTTGTCATTGCCGATGACAGGCCATGGTATACTTATAAGAGCTACATTTTCTTATATTGTGCTTACAAGCAAGACACCTTGCATATGTTAATTTACTTAATCCTTACAACAGCCCTATGAGATGTATAAATAATATCCCCATTTTACAGATGAGAAACAGAGAAACTAAGTAACATGCTCACAGTCACATAGCTGGTAAGTGGTAGGGGCAGAACTTGAACCCATTCTGACTTTGGAATCTAACTCTTAACCTTTAGGCTGTAATACCTTCTCTTACAAAAATGAGGATGGTCTCTTCCTGAACAAAGAAATGCTTATACACAAATTCTTCATACCCTTAGAATCGGGGTGTGAGGAATATCATCAATGAATTTGAGAAACAGCTCAAACATAAAATATGTAAACAATCTCCTTATTCCTCCCTGGCATTTATTGAGCACTTTATATCCAGTCAGGTTTTTCACTCTGGTCTTATCTCATTTAATTCTTCTAACAACAATCTTATGAAGTAAGTACTATTATAACCCCTTTCACAGAAAATTAAGTCTTAGAGAGATTCAATAGCTTGTGCAAGGCCCCAGGATGGTGAATAGCAGAGTTGAGATTTGAACAGATGCCTCCTGATCTCCGAGCCTAAACATTGCCTTTAGCGCAATGACACTCTTTCAGCTATACTTGGATGTGCCCTATTAGTAGTGCGTTCAAGCTACACTATAGGTTAAATAGGCTTTGACAGTTGGCCTGAGAATATAGCCACCATTTACAACTCCATTTCCATGGATAAAGGCATTGTGGGTTTGAAAGAACCAGTTTACAAACAGATTTTGGAAAACAGCCAATAGTTGATTTGGGGGCTGCATGTGTGTCTTAGCACACTTGGGATGAGGGTCATGCTTTTTGAAGTTTGTTTGCTTACATGTATCTGTCTTTCCTGTATATGAATGTTAGGCACTCTTGCCTTTGGGGACAGACTTGTCTCATCTACCTACCTCCCTGAAGTGCCTACTGCACTGCTCTGCTTGATGTGGACAGCCAGTGATCTGCTTGCTAATTCCTGATCACTAGAGGAGGAAGGTGTACAACCACAGCTCTCAGCAGCCACCCAAAAAATTGCCTACAAACATATGGGAGGAAGTAAAAGAATCTATGAATGTGTCTATAGGCACATGCTGCACCGTTATTGGGATACACTGAATTGAATAGCCATAGATCAAAGTCAATGTGTGTGCTGAAGAGAAGCATAAAAAGATGGAGGAGTAGCTCTTGTAATCACGGTAATGTGGTGCCTTGACAAGAACCTCTGTGTGCACCATGCAGATGCTGGGTGGCTTACCCAGTAGTAACAACAATTCTTATTAGGCTTGTCTTGTTCATCTGCTTTTAAGGCATGTGCTATATTTATTAGCAGTGCTTATTAAGGGGTCTCCTTAATGTTGGATTAGTGACCCTTTCTCTGGAGTAATTTCTGTGTCTAAAGCTGTGAAGAGGGGTGAGAATGAGTTCAAGGCAGAGATCTGGGACTGGGGTGCAGTGTGACCTTGCACAAGTAGCTTTATCACCACTCTTCTGTTTCCATCTCTATAAAAATAGCAGTGCTAATACCCGCCCTCTTTCTAACTCTCAAAGATAAATCAATGTCTGAAAACTGCTTTTAGCTTTTCAACAGAGAGGCGAGATTCCTCACCATCATTAATTAACGTGTATTAATAGAAAGAGTAGTATAGGAACCTCAAAGGTAATCCAAAGTAGTGATGAACAAACCTGTCATATTATATTAGCAACTGTCACAGAGAAAGCAGGGGAAATAAACAGCTTCTCTCCCTACTGCTGCCGAGTTTTTCTTTCTACAAACTGATTCATGTAAAATTTAATTTAGAAAAAAAGAAAAAAACTTGTATGCCAAGTTTCATTCATTTGGAAATTTCTTAGCAAGTAATGTAGCAAACAGGAGTGTGGGAGGGAAATATTACCTCTTTTTGTCTAATTTCACAACTGCCGGGTATGCATCCTATCTAATAAAAGAGTAATATGCAAATAGACTGTCACTCCAAGACACAAGATGGCCGCCCCCATGTGGTCAAAGATGGCCGCCCCCATGTGGACACAAGATGGCCACCACAAGATGGCCTGCAAGGGAGGGCAGTTCTGGGCAGTTAGGAGTGACCAGGCCAGCAGAGGAGGGCAGTTGGGGGTGACCAGGCCAGCAGAGAAGGGCAGTTGAAGGGGACCAGGCCTGCAGGGGAGGGCAGTTGGGGGGGGTACTCAGCCCTGCAGGGAAGGGCAGTTGTGGGGGGGGGGCTGGCTTGCAGTGGAGGGTAGTTGGGGGGACCCAGGCCTGCAGGGGAAGGCAGTTTTGGGGGCCCAGGCCTGCAGGGGAGGGAGTTGGCAGGGGGGCAGGCCTACAGGGGAGGGCAGTTGGGGGGGCCAGGCCAGCAGGGGAGGGAAGTTAGGGGCAACCAGGCCTGCAGGGGAGGACAGTTGGGGGGGGGGGGTACTGAGGCCTGCAGGGAAGGGCAGTTGTGGGGGTGGGGGGGCTGGCTTGCAGTGGAGGATAGTTGGGGGGACCCAGGCCTGCAGGGGAAGGCAGTTTTGGGGGCCCAGGCCTGCAGGGGAGGGCAGTTGGGGGGGACCAGGCCTGCAGGGGAGGACAGTTGGGGGGGCCAGGCTAGCAGGGGAGGGCAGTTAGGAGCAACCAGGCCTGCAGGGGAGGACAGTTAGGGGCAATTGGGCCAGCTGGGGAGCAGTTAGGCATTGATCAGGCTGGCAGGGGAGTGGTAAGGGGGTGATCAGGCTGGCAGGCAGAAGCAGTTAGGGGCAATCAGGCAGAGGCAGGCGAGCAGTTGGTAGCCAGCAGTCCTGGATTTTGAGAGGGATGCCCCAGATTGGAGAGGGTGCAGGCTGGGCTGAGGGACACCCTTTCCTCTGTGCACTAATTTTTGCCCGGGCCTCTAGTGATCTTATAATAGGGAAGGGAACACCCATTAACCACCATTACATCCAGAGTGCAAGTATGAGGACACATTACATTTTTTTAATGTATCACCTCCTTTCTGCTTTGGACTATTTTAACTGAAATAATTTGACAGCAAAGCCACCTTTGGTCTTGTCGAAGAGTTTTTGCCAGCTCTGTATGCACCTGTGTCTGTCCTGCAGTAAACCTGACTACAGGACTCCGTCACAAATGAACTGTCAGATCATTACTACAGTTGATGCAGTATAATCTGTCTTGAAATTAGAATCCGTCTGGCCAGGCTAGGCGCTCACTTGCCACAAAAGCTAATTCACTTCTTGAATATGCATTCATGGAGATGCGCCTCGATTTGGAATCCTGGGGGAGTACACGTTAAGAGCAGATTTTCTGAATTAGCATGGCGCAAGGGAAGGACCCTTCATTTAGATGGCTGCAGATGCCGCTCCCTCTTGTTCATTACAATTGCATTTCATCAGCTTTATGATGTCCACATGTCAGTTGAGTGTGAGGATTTTTCACACAAAAGAGCCTCAGGGAAAACAACTCCACTAGCTAATCAGCTGATTATCATACCTCAAATGGCCTGCAGTACTTGCTGCTCCCAACCTGTATGGGCAAGAGCAGAATTGAAGATTAAGACTGCAAAGAAAAAGGGCTCTTTGGCCAGTTTAAGGAAATAAAGAGGAATTTGTCAGAGAAAAGAAGAAAGAACTACAGGAGCTGAAGTGGAAGCCTTTGAAATAAATGGGCATTCGAAATAAAATGACTTGTGTATTTCTGTAAAAGGGGTTGGTGGGAGAGGGTGAAAGGTTAATTAACTCTATTATCTGCCCGTTTGTGCCCAGCTGTGTAAAGCTCTGCTCGCTCTGCCCTGGGTTTTAAAACGTAGATTCAAGAACCCAGCTCAGTGTCAAGAAGAATGTCTTAGAGTAATTGAATTAGTTTCCGGCAAGTCGACTGTACACAGCTGCCCCTGGGCATCTCCTTATAGATTTCCTTAGATTGTCTGGGAATTAACTGATTAATAACAAGAAAATGATGATGAGAAGAAAAATATTGACACAACTCCATAAAAAGTGCTATCTTGGGGAACTATTCATGAAAGTCATTCGTTGGGATTTCGTATGTTTATATTCTTTCAGGAGAAGAAATTAATAAGTGGTCTTTTTTCCATTTATTTCTGAAATTTACCAAAGTTTTCCCCCAGCTCCCTAGGGTCTTCCTCAAGTCTATCTGAAATGCAGCTAGAGCAGAGGCTGTCTTTTGCTTCACAGCGCGTCTGCCTTATGCTTTCATCAGAGGAGTCTAACTCACACAGATGCACTATTTAACAATGCCATCCCCTGCTTTCATCAGAAGGGGGAAGGTTGCAGAGCCGAGCCCTGCAGAATAAGGGGGGCAGGTCCCCTGTGATCGGCGAAAGCTGAACATCGGTGCCAGTTTCCATCTGTCATGATAGCCTATCTCGGAACCTTCAATCTGTCAAAAGCTCGCTGCCTGGCTGAAGGCTCCAGGAGATTTGGTGCACTAAACACATTTGACAACAGCATTATCACTGCAAGGAGCCAGCAAAATGCCATCAATGTGTTAATTGTAACTGGCTATGTAAAGTGTCACTTCCCATATCATTTAACACCAGCTTCGCCTCTTTTGCAGTTCCTAATTTTCTACACTTTATAAACATATGGATTGCTCTTGTAGCAACAATGTGATCTTCTTAGCAGAGGTTTAATTTTGCTTGGGTACATTGCACCCAAGCCTCTAACTGGGAAGCAGCAACGCGGAAAGGGCTTAGGGGTTGGGGATGGGAGGAGTGGGGAAGAGAAAATAGAGAGGCTTGGGAATGAAGCTGGGGCGGGGGCGGGGGGAATGGAAAAGGCCAGCAGGAACCAGAGTGCCTCTCACACAGGCTGTGGCGATATTTTTTAGACGCATGGAATGATGGTGCTTTTTTCCAGGGTGTGTGCATGCTAATGGGTAAATAGTTCTGTTTCTCTTGCAGATGAAAAATGTATATGCAGAGTTTTTACAGGCCGTGAGTTTTCTTCCATGATAATATGAACAGTTTTATAACGATAAACATGAGAGCACACATAAATAAATGAAAAATCTCCCTTGAAGATCTGAATGGGTTTTTAGCACCCAAGTACCTAATATTCAATTTCTGGTACAACCAGGGCCAGGTGTTAAATTTCTCTAGTTACTGTCACTAATGCAAATGAGATTCTTTTTCTGCTCGTAAAAAATCAAATCCACATTAGAAATTAGCTATAAAATGTAATGACTTAAATGCTATAGTGTTTTACAAATCTCCCTGCATTTCTGTGGTAGATAATGCTGTAAAACTGAGAGAAGATAATAAAATATGGTAGGAAGTTGAGTTATTTAAAGGTCTTTTGTGACTGCTTACTTAGAAATGTTTTGTATTCCTTTGCTCCTCTCCTTCTCTATCCCCCTTCATTGTGGGAAATGAGCACATTTATGATTCCTGTTTTTACAAGCTTAGAAATAATCAAAATTCATTTTCAAATCATGCTGCAAGAGCTGGAGAGATCATTTGCATTATTGAAAAAAAATAATGCCCAGAAAAGTTTACAATACCTTTGCAACTTTTAATCACTGGTATTGTAACCATCCTGAGGGAAGTTTGGAATGGTTAAATAAAGAGTTTAATTAGCATTTTTTAAACTCTCCATTAACAGTATCACCGAATTTACATAGGGAATTGTTTCACAGTCTGCACCCACAGCCTTACTCCATACTCCTGTACAAAAATATCCAAATGCAAAAGGTAAACTTTCCTTTAAAACAAAGCATTTTTTAAATTCTACAATATACAGCAGAGCAAAATTGAACTGGGAAGAAAGATCATAAAAGCTATGCATTTATCAAAATTTAAATCCTAGCAGCATTCCGTTCATTCAGCTGTAGAATGCATATTTCATTTCACTTCTGCCAAGTAATAACCAATTTAGGCCCTTAAATTAAAATCATAATGAAACTTTAGGCCCCAGATGAATGGAGAGTTCTTACAAAGCAAACAAAATTCTGGTTAAGATTTTAACATTTCTGTTACTCAGTTAAAGAAACTTAGGTCACAGAACAGGTTTATCTGAAAAATAAACTGGATGGTTATGGAAAGAAGAGACCAATAATTTTTGAGCACATACCATGTGCCCAGAATGGTGATGATACATGAGTATTTTCACTTTTTTTTCCCCAATGGAAACCCAGGCTGTAAGTAAATGACCCAAGGCTACATAGCTAGTCCAACTCCCCACCCAGGTTCTTACTGTCTCTTCCTAGAGAGACCACCAACCAAAAGAACATGTGCCTCCACTCAGAGCCAGTCATGCCCTCTTTCCTCTCCCATAACAACATGAGCCATGGCACTGGGCTCAAGGTATGGTTACTATATATAGGTTCTTCAGCCTGGCTGGGAGTGATAGATGAGACAGAGGGCCGGAGTCCAGGACACAGGCTTTATTAGAGGAGAAGAACCTGCCGGGCTATCTTCCAGGTGGAAAAGAGTACACGTGCCGGGGTGAAGGCGCCTTTTGAGGGGAGGAAAGGGAAGGGATGGGGCTTCTGATACTTGGCACATGCTGATTGGTGGTTTCATATAAGGCACATAATTAGGGACTTTAGAAATAGGGGTTTAGGGTATTTGGCAGGTGCTGATTGGTGGTTCAATGTACAGTCCATATAAGGTGCCTGGTTAGGTGTTCAGGAATGGAGTTTACGTCATTCTCTGTCCATCAGTTGGGGGAAGGGAGGATCTATCAGGGAGAGCATCAGTGCAGTATTATTTCACATTCCTCTTTGACTTCCCAAGCACAGTACAGTGTCTTATTCTGCTAGTAATGCAGACCTTCTAATGGATACCTTGTGTTAGAGCAGAAAGAAATAGGAAAATAGATAGCATCTTTTCTAGGGAACCCCATGCATTTTTAAAGCCCCCCATTATTCTACCTGAAGTCCCTGATTCTACTATACTCATTTCAGTTGGCTTTCTTGCCTTTCTCTGCAACATTCTCAGAGGTCTTGCATCTTATACTCCCCCTTGACAAGTGATAGGCCTTGATGCCCATAATCAGATGCCTCTACCAATGACCAACAAAAAGCTCTCTTCTTCCAGCTGCCTTTTGTTGTAAAGTTAGTGTCTCTTTGGTCTTTGAATGGATCCATCCAGACTTTCTTCTTCTTGCAACTCCGCCCCTCTTTTCCTTATCCAGTGGCATTTCCCTACAACTTCCTACTTTCTTTAGCTTTTGTGCTTTTTCCCAACTCAGCCAAATTGTCTCTCAGAGAAATTGATTCACAATAAGATAACACCACTGTTAGGACCTATCATGTTTTGCATTCAGGGGTGTTTGAAATGGAAAAACAAGCCTATGCCAAAAGGAAATTGGGACTGTTGTCTTGTTGGGGGTGAAATCCTTTCCAGCCTTGACCACACAAGCTCAGCCCTGCCCCCACTTACATTTGGGCCTATAAATAACAACATCTTTTAAATTCTTTTTTTTAAAAATATATTTTACTGATTTTTTACAGAGAGGAAGGGAGAGGGATAGAGAGTTAGAAACATCGATGAGAGAGAAACATCAATCAGTTGCTACTGGGGATGTGCCCACAACCAAGATACATGCCCTTGACCGGAATTGAACCTGGGACCCTTGAGTCCGCAGGCCGACACTCTATCCACTGAGCCAAACCGGTTAGGGCACATCTTTTAAATTCTTAAAGTATTCATACTGGATTGAATAGTTTCCCCCAAAAAAATTCATGTTGCTCTTGAAAGCCATGAATGTGACCTTATTTGGAAATAGGGTCTTTGTAGATGTAAGCAAGTTGAGATGAGGTTATATTGGATTGAGTCTGGTCCTGAACTCAGTATGACTGTTGTGCTTATAAAAAAAGGGAAATTTGGACACAGACAAACACAGAAAGAAGACAGTCATGTGAAGAGGGAGACAAAGATTGGAGTTGCTGCCCCAAGTCAAGGAATGCCAAGGATTGCTCACAACAACCAAAAGCTCCAAGAGGCAAGGAAGGCTCCCTCTCTGAAGCATTCAGAGAGTTCACGGCCTTGCTGAAACCTTGATTTCAGACTTCCAGCCTCCAGAATGGTGAGAATAAAGTTCTCTTGTTTTAAGCCACCTCACTGTGGTGCTTTGGCTGTGGTGCTTTGTTACGAAGCTCTAAGAAACAAACACAGTACCTTTCTACCAAAAGGCCCAAAGGGTTCGATAGTATTATGTCACCCATCCTCATACTACTATTTGTAGGATAGGACTGAATTATTCCAATAATGCATTCAGGCAGCATGTATTGACTGAGCTGCTACCATTTTCTGGGCATCATGCTCCATAAAAGGGATCCAGCTCTTAGAACTAGATGAATGGGAGCTAATGTCATCGGTCATATAATTCCAAAGAGTCTGGCTTTCTTTACGTATTTCTAAGTAGTAGTTGGTTACCCTCCTTTTTGGAGACCCAGTGCACTAGGAGCTGTTATAACAATAAGTTCAAAATATATCACAATCACTTGGTGAGAATGCTAAAAGTGAGGATATGTGGAAAAAGCTTGGACTCTGGGAGCCCTGAATACAATATCTGCTTCACCCCTCACTTATTATGCAACTTTGGACAAATCAAATAACCTACTTATGCCTAGGTTTTATTATCTTGAAAATGCAGACAATAATTATACCTACAATCATAGGTTGTTTGTGAGGATTAAATTATCCTATATAATAAAGAGGTAATATGCAAATTGACTGTCACACCTCGCACAAGATGGCCACCCCCATGTGGTCACAAAATGGCCACCACAAGATGGCCGGCAGGTAAGGGCAGCTGTGGGTGATCCAGCCAGCAGGGGAGGGCAGTTGGGGTCGACCAGGCCTTCAGGGGAGGGCAGTTGGGGTCGACCAAGCCTGCAGGGGAGGGCAGTTGGGGGGACCCAAGCCTGCAGAGGAGGGCATTTGGGGGGACCAGACCTGCAGGGGAGGGCATTTGGAGTTGACTGGGCCTGCAGGAAGGCAGTTGCAGGGGACCAGGCCAGCAGAGGAGGGCAGTTAGGGGTGACCAGGCTGGCAGGGGAGGTCAGTTAGGGATGACCGGGCTAGCAGGGGAGCAGTTAGGCATCAATCAGGCTGGCAGAGGAGTGGTTAGGGGGTGATCAGGCTGGCAGGCAGAAGCAGTTAGGGGCAATCAGGCAGGCAGGCAGGTGAGCAGTTGGGAGCCAACAGTCCGGATTGTGAGAGGAATGTCCGACTGCCGGAAGTTGGACATCCCCCCAGGGGTTCCAGATTGGAGAGGGTGCAGGCTGGGCTGAGGGACACCCCCCCCCCCAGTGTACAAATTTCATGCACTGGGCCTCTAGTTTATTATATGTAAACTGCTTAGAACATTGGTAATACATATACTCTTAATTTTTAGCTATTATTTATTTAATAAAAAGTTACATAAGAGTTTCAAAAATTATTATTATTATTACTAATGGTAAAAGCACCATATTATTGCTGAGGCAACACAGCCAGTGGATTAAGATTTGATATCTACATCTATAATTTATAATCTTAAGAGCTACTGTGTGCCCTTGGACAAGTTCCTTAACCTCTTGAAACCTCAGTTTCTTCATCTGTTTAATAAAGATAAAACAGATACTTCATAGGGTGGTTATAAACATTAAATGAGATAACATCCTGGCAAATAGCAAGCACTCAGTAAACACCTACCCTATTCTACCCAACTCTGCAACAACATGCTACATTTTGTGTGGTTCTTGCTTTTTTTAATTACTATATCAAGATTCAGCACATTTAAACATACTAAAAATTTCAGAGCAGCCTTTTAGAAAGTAGCAAATGTTTACTTTCAATGCATTTTCCTTAAAATGCTAAGAAAGGCTTAAGGGCCTTAAACAAAGGCAAGCTTACACATCTAATGTGAATGTTTTCTCTGCATTAAAATGATATACTGCACAGTCCCCATATTTGCTTGGCTTCGGTCTTTAGCCTTCAGAGGCTAGAAACTTTACAGGATTTTTTTTTAAATAATAAGGATATTGTGATAGAATGCCAATACAGTGGATTCTTTCATTTTCTCTGTTTAAGCTTTACCATCAGTTTGACTCTCACCACCACCTACTCTCATTTTCCTTTTCTTTCCTCACTCTCAGCTCTGCAGCCCACTCTGGTGTTAATGAGATCTGGAGAGGAGCTATTGGGAAAACAGAATGGATCTCTTTCCCTTGCAGTGACATTCCCTATCTCTGGTAGGCTGCTCTCCTGGGTTGAATGGCTTCTGCTTCATTGAAGCTAACAGTAATAGAACATGGGTTAGTTGGGGGAAGAAGGGATTAATATTCAGATTTTCCAGTCTAGTCTTATGAAAAAGCACCGCAACCCTCAAAAAATAGTAAATCAGTTTTGCTATATAACAAACCACCCCAAAACTTTATAGCTTAAAGCAACGATCGTTTATTAACTCACAATTCAATAGGTCAGCAATGGAAGCTGAGCTCAGCTGGGTTTACTGCAGTCGGATGGTAAGTCACCTGGGGATGGGTTAGTCTAAGATGACTTCACTCACATGTTTGTCTATAGGCTGTAGGCTCTAGTTCTCAGCAGGCTAGCCTAGCCTTATTCATATGATGGTGGCCATAGGGTTTCAAGAGCAGCAAAAGAGAATAGGTCCTAATACCTAAGTTTCTGCTTGCATTATTTGAATTGTCACATTGGCAAAAACAAGTCCTATAGCCAACATATGTGTTGAAGGCACTATCCAAGAGCATGAATAAAGAGAAGGAAATAATTTGTGGCTATTTTTACAATCTACCACAGTTAGTATTTCCCATCATTTCCATTATCTGCACAAAGCAGGCTATTTGTTCTAAATGTGCATTTTAAGGAAACCTTCATTATTTATACATGTCATAAAAAAATACCAAGGATCTCAGAAAAATTAAGGAATCCCCAACTCAGCAGAGGAACTTTAAAATAACTGTCAGAAATAAGTATCAAGTCTACATGACAGCAGATAAAGAAATAGCTCTCAATTAGACTCTCCAGAGAGAATTTTGAATGACAAGAATAATCTCTGGACACGTAAATTTTTATGTGTATCATTCAAATATCTCTTATTCTGCAAATGTTTATCCAACAAGTATCAGACACTGGAGTATGTATTGAGGGTACAAGTGTCCTCATGGAGCTTAGGTTCTAGTAGAGGAGATAGACAATAAAATTACATATTTATAATTGTGATAGTGCTGCAAAGGTGAGGTCCAGGGTGTATGGCACAAGGTGCCAGCCCAGATAGAGGGTGATCAGAGTCTTCTCTGAGCCCTGAAGGATGAGTTAAGTCCTCCAAGTAAAGAGGAGAGGGAAGGAAAAACTAGTCAGAGGCCAGTGTGAGAGGAAGAACCTATAAATGGGCAGTGTAGAAGGATCTTTCTCTCACCATGTGAATTAGATTATATGAGATATGAAAAAGTGCTATTAATTAAATTGTATACATGTGAGCACAATATTGTAGTCAACCATGCATTACTCAATGTAAACAGTATTCTACTCTGTATGGTTCTTACTATTTGTTGAATAACAAGAACACATTCAGCCCTCCTCAACCCAGCTCTCTCCCTTGTGCTTGTCAAATCCATGCAGGCTAGAAGCTTGTGAGGCCAGAGGGACTCATAATCTCTAAACATTTGAATTTTCAGGTTTTCCTGAAAATGAAAGAGATCTGGCAAAACTTGGCTTGCATTCCCACCTGGCAACAATTCTCTTTAGTTTATACATGCTCCAGTTTGCCACATCCCCATCAGCCCATTACGTTCCTGCTGGTCCCTGTAAGTATATGAGTTTGCAGCTCCTAGATTTTTCTCTGCTACAGGTTTCTATTTTTGATGTAATTAATAATTGCACCCAGGAAATGCTTTCAGATCTTGAATAGCAAATTGTCAAGTCAGCATACAGAGCTTCCTTTTTCTGTGTGTGTGTGTGTGTGTGTGTGTGTGTGTGTGTGTGTGTGTGTTTCCTCTTCTTAAATTTCAGTCCATCATCGTCACAGAGTTAGTTAGTGAATAAAACATGTGTGCCTATTACATCCACAGCAATTAGTTCTAGGCAGACCATTATAAAAATACATTTTTACAAATTTATTCATATGGCAACGCTCTTATTTCATAACAATACATCAGTATGTTTTCTCTGCTTTAGTCTGGTTTGTTTTGAAATTTACAATCTTTCAGGGCAATCATAATAACTGAAGGCATTTTAAAAGATTATACTTTAAATGTTAAGTTATGCATCACATTTGTAAGAAACAGAAATAATTTTCTGACTACATATCATATTTATAATACACTTTATTAACTAATTAGAAACCCATCTTAACAGATACTTTCTATAGGTGGTCAGCTTACTGTAGATATGCACCTCTTTAAGCTTTGGCCACCTGATGTATTTTCAGATCTTTCATTTTTTATCTAAATCCTATTCATGTAAACAAGGATTTCAGTGGTCTAATATCATTATTACTTTTGAGAAATAACTTTAAGACTCACTTCACATTGTACCTAGAACTAGACATTCCAGTAACTTCATCTTAGGATAAATGGCACCTCTGTGCAAAAGACAAGCCAAGCAATATGTAGTTTTGAACTCTTCCTTTTCTTAGATTCTTTTTTTTTAAATATATTTTATTGATTTTTTTTTTTTTTTTACAGAGAGGAAGGAAGAGGGATAGAGAGCTAGAAACATCGATGAGAGAGAAACATCGATCAGCTGCCTCCTGCACACCCTCCACTGGGGATGTGCCCGCAACCAAGGTACATGCCCTTGACCGGAATCGAACCCGGGACCCTTCAGTCCACAGGCCAACGCTCTATCCACTGAGCCAAACCAGTTTCGGCTCTTAGATTCTTTTAAAAGGGTAAATGAGAAATAAGTGTAGTTTACTTTTTTAATTAAGCTTGACTAACAAGCATTTTATGTGATTACTAGAGGCCCAGCCTTCACCCTCTCTAATCCAGGACCCCTCAGGAGATGGCTGACTGCTGGTTTAGGCCTGATCCCACAGGGAGTCAGATATCACTCTAGCAATCCAGGA
The DNA here is from genome assembly GCA_026230045.1 of Corynorhinus townsendii. NCBI lineage: Eukaryota > Metazoa > Chordata > Mammalia > Chiroptera > Vespertilionidae > Corynorhinus > Corynorhinus townsendii. The sequence continues at coordinate 44,340,662 of JAPDVU010000005.1, forward strand.
CCGCTGGTTCCTAACCACTCACCTGCCTGCCTGCCTGATCGCCCCTAACCACTCTGCATGCCTGCCTGATCACCCCTAACCCCTCTGCCTACTGGCCTGTTCGCCCCTAACCCCTCTGCCTACCAGCCTGATCATCCCTAACCTCCCTCGCCTGCCAGCCTGATCGCCCCTAACTGCCCTCCCCTGCTGGCCTGATCACCCCTCACCACCTCTGCTTTGGCACCGCCACCATGGCTTTGTCCAAAAGGAGGGGACAAACCCGGTCTAATTAGCATATTACCCTTTTTATTAGTATAGATTCCAATACTTTGTATAATACTTTTATGTCAATGTCCATCTCCTCCAAATAGAATCCCAATGTAGATTAAATGGGACCAAGAAATTTGTCTTTGTTTAATAATTTTATTGATGTGTGCATAAAGGACAAGATAACTGCTACTCAATTGGGATGAACAGAACTAAAGATTTTGTTTCATTTTCCTATACTGTATCATCAGTCTATCACACCCAAATCCTGATGGTATAGGAAACATAAATATTGCACATGAATGTTATTGAAATGCAGCAAGTTTCTTTTTTAAATAAAAAATACTCCAACTAGCTAGAAACCACAATTAACTAACTGGTTTTACTACAAGGCATCTTCAAGGAGAAGGACATGATGGGCACAATCTGGTACAGACTTGTTAGTCTGTATCTAAACAGCCACTGTCCAGGATGCTTATGAGAGTTTATCCTGCACCCTTCTCACCTAAACCCCACCATAGTCCCCCGTGAGATTATTGAGGTGTCTCCAAAACATTGAAGAATAACCCAAGAAAACCAAGGAGAGTGAAATGACATGTTTTAGAAATACTTTTAGCAATGGATTGAAATGAGGACTTTCTTCTTTATCTGCAATTAAAATGACAATTTAATCAGTCAGAGTTCCGGTGACCAAAGTTTTTGTGGTCAGACTGGCTATGTCTTATGTTCTATGGATTACTTGGCTTGAAGCTGATACACAGATAGGGAGTGGAGACATGGTACAGTCTTCACTTTATCCCACCCAACAGGCGTGCATAGCCAAAGCAGTATGGTCCTAGATCTCAATATGAGCCAAAGCACTCCATTCCAACAAGCTACCCACTCCAAAACCCAAGAGTAAATAAGGTCTCTATGGGACATCTACTGCCTTTCCCTACCTTCAGGGGCCCCTCTGCTCTCACTCCTTTGGAGGCTGCTTCCCTTAAAGACTTGCTTAGTAATGATCCGTGAGCAATTCTTCTGATTCTTCTCTTGCATTGCAGGAAGTGTAGCAGAGACTTCAGAATAACAGAATAGCTTTGTTAGTCTGGTAATTAAGACAGGAGTGACATTCAAACACAGCCTGGACAGAATGTAGCAAATTACTGTATTCTTTGTATGAGAAGCTATTCCCAGTCTGCTTTGTCTGTCCTCCTGGGATCTCATCATCTCCACTAAAAGTCAGAATGGGATTTTGTACCCTCTATTCCCTTATCTTTCCCCCCCCCCCCCATTAAATATCTGCTTTGTGGGAGCTATGTTTGTCAAAATGTGCTAATTTATGACATTATGGGGAGAAATGAAACCTCAGCTTTCAATTCTTGTTCCTTCAGGCGGCTTTACTAAGGACCTCCTCCTTTCTCTGTCCCTCCTCTCTATTTCCAGGGAGGCTATTTGCTAAACAGAACATGTCCCTTCTCCCCACCCCCCTCTGCAACATATGAGGCAGGTAAATGGCCACTCGTCACCCTTTTTCCAAGTGTGTTATACATACAATTCTCTCACAGCTAATAGCTTCTTCTATTGTCCATAATTTATCACTGTCAAGGTTCTTTACATTTTATTTCCTCCTTATGTGTTTCATGAGAAATCTATGCTTCTGCTATGTGGCCCTGGATTTCATTAGCATAAACAGCATGATATCAAATAAATATATATTCTGTATCACACTAGAGTTCATGTTCTTTTCAAAGAACAAGATGTTACTTTATTGGTAGATTTTTTTTCTCATATCCTTATGGTCTTTTTCTTTTCCACTAAACCATTATGAAGTGAGTACCAAAGGTATCCTGGGTAATTAGCCATTACAGTACTGTCACAGAGGGTTCCACAGTCAATACAAAGATAATTTGGGCAATGGTGAATGACAGTGCTGTCCAGACTTTTGGGATAATCAAGGACACATCCAGCTGTACCAGACATCTGTCAGACCCATGAATCATTTCAACTGGCTCCACAATAGCCAGGCAGCCCTAGAGAAGGTAAACATTACAGCAGGCAGCACACTATCGCAGACAGCAATACTTGCTCTTGCATAAAACCTGCTTCTTCTGAAAAAGCAGAGCCCTGTGCAGAATAGGAACATTTGTGATATTTTCATGTTGGTTTTTAAAAGAAAGAAAATGTAAATAAAATAGCAGAAATAGTATGCATATCATGAGAACACTGTTTTTTCAAAACGTATGCTCAAGAAGTAGTTTGGGATATATTAGTTATGATTGGTTTTATGTAATTAACTTTATTTCCAAATCAGTCCAGATTTTTTATGCACCCAAGTTGTTTTACAGTGTTAAGGGCTTTTATTTATAAGTTAGCATTGCTTTATGGCCCTCACATTCAAGGTTTCTCAGCAAGGATTGCTGGCTGGCTGTTTGTGGAGCACAATAAGATGGTCTCTGTTAAGACTAAAGTCTTGGCTACAAAATGAGCAGGGCAGTGACACAGCATTCCATTTTGAAATGGACGAAGCATAATTGCTTACAGTTTTTTGTTTTTTTTTTAATGACTGCCTCTGTGCGAATCTTTGACATTCACACATGGCATACAGGGCAGCTAGAGCTCTGATTACAAACAATTGACCACCTGATGGTAACCTAACTACAGTGGGTGTAGGTATGACCTAGTCTTGGTTAGGTTTGAGTGTTATTTCCTACATTTCCGAGGCTACCCCTATGAAATCTGCCAAGGCTGTCCCAGCTGAGACCAGGAGCAAGAAACTTAGCAGTTTGCCACTCCCCACCTTCTTGTCTTCCAAGACACTTTTTTTTTTATACAAATCACTTTTATTAGTTACTTAACAAGCAGTTCCTACACAGTTCCTTATAAACCCTTTAAATGTCAGATAAGCTGAGTGCAGAGTGAGCTGAAATAGAGCAACACTTGTGGGACCTGCTATAGAACAGGGGGAGCCAGGGCCCCATATGATGCTGTGAAGGCGAGATCCAAGGTCACCTAGGTGTCTGCCATGGAATTCAGGGTGAAAGATGCACTTGCTTTCAATCTTTTGCTACTAACTTTTCTATCACTTCTTTAAAATCAGCTCTATTGAGGTATAACTGAGATACAGAAAACTGTACTATTTAAAGTATACAATTTGAGAAGTTTGACATATGCATACACCTGTGAAACCAACATAGCAATCAAGATACTGAACATTTTAACTCCCAAATTTCCTTATGCCCATTTATACGCCCTTCCTCCCACTCATCTCTGTTCTCCCCCAGACCAGAGATGAGTGGAAGGGCGTATAAATCTTTGTCACCATAGATTAGTTTGTATTTTCTAGAAGTTTATACAAATGGACTCATTCGGGACATACTCTTTGTGTGTTGGGCTTCTTTCACTCAGAATGATTTTGATTTTCATCCATGTTTTTGTAAGTATCAGTAATTCATTTCTTTTTATTATCAAATAACATATTCCATTATATGTATATTCAGTTTATTTATCCAACTCTCCTATTGATGGACATTTAGCTTGTTTTCAGGTTTTAGCTGTTATAAATAAAGCTGCTATAACAGTCACATATGAGTCTTGATATGGACATATGTTCTCTTTCTATTTGGTAAATACCTGGGAACACAATGTCTGGATTACACTGCCTAATTGTTTTCCAAAATGGTTGTACCTTTTACATTACCACCAACAGAGTTTGAAAGTTCCAGTTTCTCCACATCTTTACAGCTTGCAAACTAAGAATAGTTTTTACATTTTAAAACATTGGTAAAACAAAACAAAAAAGCAGAATATGCAACAGGGACTTATGGCCCTTTTCAGGGAAGGTTTCCTACCCCTGGTTTAGACTATTTATATTTAATGTGATTGTTAGTATGATTTGGTGTAAGTCTATCATCTTGCTATTTGTTTTTTATTTGTCTCACTGATATTTTTCTTTTTTTCAGGTTGTTTTTTATTACTTGAGTATTTTTATGATTACATTTAATATATTTCATTGGCCTATTAGCATTAATTTTTTGTTTTGTTATTTTAGTGGTTACTTTATGGCTGTCTACCTTCAAATGGTATTATACCTCTTTATATAAAATAAATTTCAAAGAGTATTCTTTCATTTTTTTCCCTTCCAACCTATAGGTTATTGTTCCTTTCTGTGTATTTTATCTATACCTCTGTATATATAAAAGGCTAAGTGTCTGTCCATCCGACTGTTAGCTATGATGTGCACTGACCACCAGGGGGCAGGCGCTTAATGCAGGAGCTGCCATGACACGGCACCATGGACCTGGCAGTGACAAACCAACACTCAGCTTCCCCCAAGTGGGACACAGACCCTGCCACCACCCCAGAGGGACACCCCACCAAATCACAACCAATGCTGCCAAGACCCCATGGCACAAAATGCAGCCCAGAGCCCAGCCCAGCCTGGAAACGGTCGCTGTGGGCGCTGAGTAATGACACCACATAGCAATGCCAAGCTTCCTCTCCCTAGAGACTAGCCTCCTTGGAGTTTCTTCAGCTCAGGAACCTGACTTGCTTTGTAGCCAGGTGCAAACATTTTACAATTTAACCAAATGTTTGTGAAGCATTTTCCCATGCCTCATTTCATTTGATCCTCACTGAAATCCTGGAGTAGGTAGATAGGAGACTCAGTAGAATCCTATTTTCTTTTCATTTGCCAGAAAATGGAGAATTAGAAAATTTAGAAACTTCACCCGACTGAAAAAAATTAAGAAATAGTGGACCTTGAAAATGACTTCAGGTTTTGTCACTGCACAGAATATAGTCAAACACTGCAACAGTTAAATATTTTACCCTTTGTTCTCCCTGGGTGATCTACAATAATAATCTGCTTCGTGTTTATATGTACTGTTGTGTTGCTGACAATTACCTGAAAGAAAAGTTGGGGTGCTTCATTGGGCTGGAAAAAGTTTAGCTAAATCAGAAAGCAAGTCTAATTAAGCAAGTTTATATAAGCTCTCACTGGCACCAATCGCATGCATTTCGATCTGTCATTGTCGATTGTGAATTTGGTTGACACTTCTATTATAGAGAAAGGGCAAATAGCGATATTAAAATATTTCTTCTAATTTATTTCCTTTCAATGTGCATGAATCCATGCACTGGGACACTAGTATATTATAAAACCCATGAAGTATTATAGTATTTTTTATTTAAATAGTCAATTAACTATTAAAGAAATTTAAATAATGGAAAAGCTCTTATATTTTTATCCATGTAGATACCATTTATGGCACTCTTTATTTATTTGTATAGACCTTTATTTTTATCTGCTATCATTTTCTTTCTGCCTGAGGAATTCCTTTAACATTTTTTAATGGGTTTGCTGGTGATGAACTATTTCAGCTTTTGTATGTCTGAAAGTGTTCTTATTTCACCTTCATTTTTTTAAAAAAGGTTTTTTTCTGGGTTTAGTTCTAGCTGACAGTTTTCTCTTAGTACTTTAAAGCTGTTAAGCCACTGTCCTCTTCTTTGCATTGTTTCTGACAAGAAGTTTTTTATTATCGGGCTGCTTTTAAGATTTTCTCTTTATCACTAGTTTTGAGCAATTTGATTATGGTGTGTTTTGATATAGTTTTCTTCAAATTCCTTGTGCTTGTTATTCATTGAACTTCCTAAATATGTGAAGCTTTTTTATCAAATTTGGAAATTTTTCTGCTGTTGTTTCTTCAAATATTTTTTTCTCCCCCTTTTTCTTCTCTTCTTTGGGTACTCCAACTTTATATTTAGTATGCTGCTTGAAGTAGTCCCACCTCACTGATGCTCTTTTAACTTTTCTGTATTCTCTTTTTTCTACATGTTTCATTGAGATACTTTCTATAGCTATTCCTTCAAGTTCTCTAATCTTTTATTCAACAACTAGAGGCCCAGTGCATGAAATTCATGCACAGGTAGGGTCCCTAGGCCTGGTCAGTGATCAGGGCGACTAATTTGTGGGGCGACTGGCAGGGTGATGGGGGCCCCTGCTCACACCCACCTTGGCTGGCCTGGCGCCGCCTGCTCCCAGCACTGCCCCTCGTCGCCGCTGCTGGTCACCGCCCTCTGTGGGGTGGCTGGGGGGGCAATCGGTGGGTGCTCGCACCCACCTTGGCTGGCCTGGTACCACCCCCTCTCTGGCCCCACCCCTGTGGCCACCACCAGTCAGGGCCTGTGGGCTTGGGGCAGCTCCTGCATTGAGTGTCTGCCCCCCTGTGGTCAGTGCACATCATAGTGACTGGTGGTTCCGCCAGTCGTTCCACCATTTGGTCTATTAGCATATTAGGGTTTTATATTGATAGATGTCTAATCTGCTATTAATCACTTCCAATGTATTTTCCATTTCAGACATTGTACTTTCATCTCTAAAAGTTCAATTTTCATCCTTTTCATACTTTCATGTCTCTGCTTACTTTTTGAACCTATGAATTACAGTTACAATGATTTCTTATGCTAATTCTAACATCTAGACCAGTTCTGGGTCAGTTTCATTGGGTAGATAATTCTCCTAATTAGGTATTATGTCACTTGTCTGAACCAATTCACTCTAATGTTTTACCTCTGCCAGGCCATTTGCCTTTTATGCCTTTCATAGTTAATGTAGAAAGAAAACTTTATCTCCTGCCATAGAGCAGCAAGACAGGTAAATAAAGGGAGCCCTGAAAATGCAGCTGAAAAGCTATCATTATAGGGCCTTAACTGATGAAGTCAGGAAGAATTATTTCCTGTCTCCCTCATTCATTCAGCATTTATTCACTCAACATGCCTATACTGAGCACTTTCTACATGGTGGGCACTGTTCTAGACCTTGGGGGTAGAGTTTTGTACAAGAAAGCCACAGCCCTTGCTCTCGTGTGGTCAAGGATCTGATGCATAGTGGGGAAGGCCCATGAGTGAATCCAATCAGGATAAGGACAATGTCATACACATAGTGCTTTGGGGACAGCTGGGGTTCATCATCGGCATCAGGATACAATAGGGCACAGTGGAGCCTGTGGCAAGCTATATGAATCCCCTTCTTAGCTTCAAACACTCACTTTCACCTAAAGCACCTTATTTAAACTGGTAAATTGGGGGTTCCCAGTCCTGAATGGATACTATAGCAGGCTCAAGCACAGAAAACTACCAGAGCTCTGAAGAAGGCATCTAAATAAGATACTCCTTATGCTTTCCTGAAGAAGAGCCTTGAGACCCTGTGAGCATATTCGTTCGCTGGCCATCATCATTTCCTGTGCCAGCAATTTTTTTGCAGTGGGGACCCAAAGTGAGACCATAGTATCATAGACTAAGCTCACATGTATCAGGACCTGTTAAACACATCCTTCATGTTCAGCCTCCATAGTTCACCCAGCACAGGCCATTATTCACAGATTATAGGTTCCTGAGTAAACATGCACTTTAGAGAAGCCTCCCAAAGGACAAAAAGCACAGAGCTGGGTCTGGGCTGGAGGGAGCAAGGCTTAAATAGGATGGGAAGTACAAGGATGAGGCCGCCTGGTGAAGGCAGAGGGGCTGGGTGGAGCAGAAGGTGGAACAATAAGCCACCCATGTCCTATTCAGGGATGACCTTAAGTTGAACTCTTCAACATTAGCTTTATTTTGTGTCTTGGGAACATGGAAACAAAGCTATAATTATTTGTATACCAGTTCCACGTTTTCATTTCACCTTTTGTTTCAATGCCAGCAGCAACTCTGAAAGCTAAAAGCAGATCCATGTAGGAATGACATTGGGGTCATGCAGACCATGCGGCTTCTGAAAGCTAAGGCTCCAAGCCACAGCTCCAAGAAAGGCCTCTCTCACTAACCTCAGAGGTTGAGGTCCCAAGAGCAATGGTATGAGATGCCTTTTCAGCCTTCCTAAAGCCATAGCAAACAGGCTGTCCCAAAAATTCCTCTTTTGAGGAGCCCATGAGTAGCTTCTAAAAGGACATCAAATCTAGAGCAATCAACTTAAAGCATCTCAGTAATTATGATGTCCTGGTGGGCATTGCCAACAAAACTTATTCATTTTGTCAATATCAGCTGCAAATCAGAGAGGCTGGTGTTAAATTATTTCAATGCACACCCAGAAGTACATTACAGGGGTTCTTGGGAGTCAGAGGCAATAGTGGAGGCTAATTGAATAAGGAAGACAAACCATCTGAAAAGGAGGGGTCACTAGGAGTAGACATGAGAAGGTCCAAATAGGTCAGACTGAGACGAGTTAGCAGAGCACTGTAGTTGAGAAGAGAAACTGTAAGAAAGGAGAAAACCTGTGTTCAAATCTCAGGCTACTGGACTAGCTTTTTAATCTTTAGTCAATTATTTAACCTCTCCAAGCCTCGGTTTCCTCATCTGCTTAATGGGTATAATATTAGCCCTTCCCCATAAAGTTCCTGAGGATATTCCATGAAATAATGTAGTGCTTTGTCTTGTTCAGAATAAACACTCCATAAGTAATACCTAGAAGCACAGCAGCAGATGAAGACAGCCACCAGTACTAGAAAAACAGAGGATGCAGCTGACAGTCATCAGGCAGGAAGTGGACAAGAGGGAGGCACAGGCTGAAGGCTGGGATTATCACATTCTCAATCCAGCACCTGAGTTCAGGTTCCTCAGCCCCGGCTGTACATCGGAATCAGTTTAAGCCCATTTTAAGGAGTTTTTATTTGCTTGTTTTGTCTTTTAATATCTGTGCTTGGGCCTCACTCCCACTCCATGTTCAGTTGGTCTGATGTGGGGGCAGGCATCAGTATGTTTTTGTGTTTTTAAAAAATTTCCTAAAGTGTTTCTAATTCACTGCCAGAACTGAGAACCTCCGATTTAGATGATGCAGGTCTAGTTGATCTTGAATTCTGTACCAACACCCAAAAGAGCTTGAGACAAAAAAAAAATAAAGGAATCTAGAATGACTCCCGGGTTCTTGTCCTGAAAAACTGGAAGGCTAGAGTTGCCATTTTCTGAAATGGGAAAGACCATAGAGGGTGAAAAAGCTACTTTGAACCCAGCAGTGAGTATGTGAAGCACTGGGGATATTAAGCTGCCCTTCTGGAACATGCTAGAGGGTGGAGATAGTGGGTGTGTACACAGATACTGACTGCAGTGTGAAAAGGGCTCTGGGAGCAATCTGCACTGGAACCGACAGATGCAGAGATAGAGGAGACTAACTCTGCTTGGGGAGGCTTTGCAGGAAGATCACGAGGTTAACAGTGTGTGGAATAAACTGAGCAGAACATAAAGCTGGAGGGCAGGGAGAGAATGGCCGGGAGGCCATGGTCAGCAAGCAGTGATGGAGAAGGAGTCAGAGAAAGCAGTGGTGCAGTGAAGGCTTTCCTTGCTCTCACTCTCTCCTCAAGCACCTTTGCTTTGCTCCTGGTCCCTGAGCTATTTGCAGACAACCTGCCCCTCCCAGAAGTGCACAGTCATTCTGCACATCACTTGTGTGGCCTTTGAAGTTCCTGTTTCTGAAAAGCAGGATGACTGGAACGTGATGGGCCTTTCACTTTTAACTGCCTCCAACCTCTTCATTTCTCCCTACAAGAAGTTTCTGCCTCGTGGCTTTCCAAACTCCATCAGCCCAGACACTGATTGACAGGGCCCTTTGGTTTTCTTCCACCTTGACTGCCTCCACCTAAAGACTAGCTTTCCCACAGATACGGATGTTACATACTATCAGTAAATTGGAATTTGCATAATCTTTGGGGGAAAGCCCTTACATCGTGCCAAGATATTTGGGCAGTAGTACATCTTTATTATATTTTCAGATCTGTTGGAGAGCTTCAGCACAGATAACTAATTCTTTTTTGTTTACTTTAGTTTTAGTTTCCCTGAGACTTTCTGTGAGGTCAGCAATTTGTTTTGAGTTCCAGCTCCAGAGTTCTCCAAGGACCCAGCAATAACTACCACATTATGGGTGGGCAGGAAAGGGCATACCAACACCCTGGTAAACAAGTCCATGTTGTTATGTTGATTTCCACCATATATATATATATGTATATATATATTTACATATATATATACACCGTGTATCTCTCTCACAATCCTCATATGCCAGAAATATACTTGTGTATATATAATTATTGAATTAGAAACATAATATAAATTTAATATACATGCATGTATATGTGTATATATAATTTAAGATTATGAAAAATATTATCTATCCTGCCAAACCTTACCCTAACCTACAGTCCTAAATTAGCCTCTTTGGCAAGCTTTGAACCCTTTCTATGGAGTACATTTCCTTGTGAAAGCATTTAGCCCTGTTTAAATCAAGTCCAAAGATTTAACTATCAATTATTGCCTTTTCATAATCTGCTTTAATTGTTATTGATTTGTATGTTTGGAAAGTGCCCTGAGATGATAAAGGCCTACCGTCTGTTTCACTGCTGACTGTTTGCTGGTTGATCTCTAGCTCATCCTTGGCTCTTCAATTGGTCTCTCTTTAGCATGTCTACAGATGGTTGCACCTCCTGCCCCACAGCGATCCCTACTCCTGTAGCAAATCAAATTATCAATAAAACAAACTGATAATAATAGGCAATTAAATAAAATCAATTCTTAAAAAACAGATTTAATATGAGAAAGCAATTGGGGCTGTATTCAGCAGTGTTAGAAATAAAATATATACATATATTCTAATTTAAAAACAAATATAATTTGAATCAAAACAGGACAATCAAGAAGAAATTTCTGACCAGGCCTTGACCAAGGTGCTGTGTAATAAATACCCTCTACTCTAACCTGTGACAAGTCCTATCTCCTCCATGTTGTCTGTCTGGGTTTAGGCCTCAAATTTTCAGTAGTGGTCTGAAAATTTTTAGTTATCTTTTGGTCTTTGAGTGACTGACAGTAGCAGGAAAAAGGCATATTATAGTCATGCTGTGGTAGTTTGGTGATGGATGAAATTAAAATTCAGAGAGCATTTTAAATATATGACTAGTTTATAATTATCATCAATAACTTTTCCCCATAACATCATCATTTATATTTGTCCATATGGAGAAGATAAAAGTTTAAAACTCACTTAAACCACTTCTTAAGGTTGAAGCATTTAATGCAGATCTTCCCATCTATAATAGGAAAAGAATAACTCAGTTGCTATTTGAAGTAGAGAAAAATCAGAACTTGAGCTTTGTAGATCACTAGGAAGCTGTAAAAAATAAAGAATAGTAGGGTTTAAGAATAAAATCTCCCTTATTCGGTAAGTTGTGAAGAAACCATTACATATCTGTGTTCTTAAGCTATTCTATTTTGTCTAAATATAGTATTTAGAAATGGAGATTCAAGTGGAAGGGAAAGGGGCAGGACTTTTCTCTTTTAGAAATAAAACAGCTGCGGATATGTTCACATGGTAAAATGAAAATACTAAGCAAATTGATGGAAATTAACTTTCTACAGTTTAAGCTTTAAGGTTAGCAGGAGATCAGCATTACAGCAAGCATGCAGGGCTATGTGCCAGGGGAATCTTCTGTTTTGGAAAGGGCGGTCTTGGGGCTAGTGGATGTGCAGACATATTAGAAACATGAGATCATCCAGATAAATGCAGTTTGTAAAACTGCCTGTAGCAAAGAGCCTACTTCAAGGTGAAAAGGATTCATTGTGACAAAGAAGTTGAAGGTGAAAGGTTCAAGAAGTCAGTCATTTAGGATAAAATTCAAATTGCCTCTAAACAATATACCAAGCAAACAAGTAAACAAATGCATGTCTCTCTGGATAAGTGTCTATTTAGATCCTTCGCCCATTTTTAATTGGGTTGTTTATCTTCTTGGTATTGAATTGTATAAGTTATTTATATATCTTAGAAATTAACCCTTTAACAGATGTATCTTTGGCAAATGTATTCTCCCATTCAGTGGATTGTCTTTTCATTTTATTGATGGTTTTCCTATGCTGTGCAAAAAGTTTTTAGCTTGGTATTGTCCCATTTGTTTATTTTTACCTTTGTTTCCCTTGCTTAAGGAGATATATCAGCAAAATTTTGCTCTGAGAAATGTCTGAAATTTTACTGCCTATATTCTCTTCTAGAATTTTTATGGTTTCATGACTTACATTTAAGTTTTTAATCCATTTTTTAGTTTATTCTTGTATATGGTATAAGTTGGTGATCTAGTTTTATTTTTTTACATGTATCTGTCCAATTTTCTGAGCACCATTCATTGAAAAAATTGTCTTTACCCCATTGTATGTCCTTGCCTCATTTGTTAAATATTAATTGACCATAAAGGCAAATGTTTATTTCTGTGTGCTCTATTCTGTTCGATTGATTATATGCGTGTTCTTGTGCCAATACCATGCTGTTTTGATTACTGTGGCCTTATAGACTATTTTGATATCAGGTAGTGTAATACCTCCAACTTTGTTTTTCCTTCTCAAGATTGCTGAGGCCATTTGGGGTCTTTTGTGATTCCATGTAAATTTTTGGGATAGTTGTTCTAGATCTGTGAGATATGTCATTGGTATTTTAATGGGAATTGCATTAATCTATAAATTGTTTTGGGTAGTATGGAAATTTTAATGATGTTGTTTTTTTTTTCTATTACCCATGAACACGGTATATGCTTTCACTTTATTGCATCTTCCTCAGTTTCTTTCTTCAGTATCTTATAATTTTCTGAATACAGGTCTTTTACCTTTTTGGTTACATTTATTTCTAAGTACCTTATTTTTTTGTTGTGGTCGCAATAGTAAATGGGATTGTTTTCTTAATTTTTATTCTTTTAGGTCACTATTTGTTTATAAATATGCCACCAATTTCTGAATATTAATTTTGTATCTTGCGACTTTGCAAAATTCATTTATTAGGTCTAGTAGTTTTTTGATGAAGTCTTTATTTAGGTTTTCTATGTACAATATTATGTTATCTGTGAATAATGACAGTTTTACTTCCTCCTTTCCTATGTGGATGCCTTTTATTTCTTCTTCTTGTGTGATTACTGAAGCTAGTACTTCCAGTACTTTGTTGAATAAGAGTGGTGAAAGCACACATCCCTGTCTTATTCCTGATCTTACAGGAAACACTTCTAGTTTTTGCCCACTGAATATGCTGTTGACTGTGAGTTTGTCATATATGGTCTTTATTATTTTGACGACATACAGGTGGCCAATAGACATATGATAAAATGCCCAATGTCACTAATCATCAGAGAGATCCAAATGAAAACCACAATGAGATATCACCTCATGCCTGTCAGAATGGCTATCATCAATAAATCAACAAACAAGTGCTAGTGAGGATATGGAGAGAAAGGAACCCTCATGCACTGTTGATGGGAGTGCAGCCACTATGGAAAACAGTATGAAGTTTCCTCAAAAAATTAAAATGGAACTGCCTTTTGATACAGCAATTCCACTTCTGGGAATATATCTGAAGAAATCTGAAACACTAATTTAAAAGAATATATGTATTTTTATGTTCATTGTGGCATTATTTACAATAGCCAAGGTCTAGATGCAGCCCGAGTGCCCATCAGTAGATGAGTGGATAAAAAAAAAACAAAAACAAAACCAAAAAACTGTGGTACCTTTACACAATAGAACACTAATCAGCCATGGAAAAGGAAGGAGATCTTACCTTTTGTGAAAGTATGGATGGACTTGGAGAGAATTATGCTAAGTGAAATAAGCCAGTCACAGAAAGACAAATACCTTATAACCTCACTTATATGTGGAATCTAATGAACAAAATAAACTACTGAAAAAATAGAAACAGAAGCCTGGATCCATGGAACAGACTGATAGCTGTCAGATGGTAGGGAATGGGGGGACTGGATGGAGAAGGTAAAGGGATTAAGCAAAAAAAAAAGATATATAGATAGATAGATATAGATATAGATATTTGTACACACACACACACATACACACATATCACAGACACAGACAACAATGTGGTGATAGCTAGAGGGAAAGGGGGTGGGGGTTGGGTAGGTGGAGTTGGGCAGAGGGGGAAAATGAGGATGGAAAGAGACTTTGCTTGGGGCGATGGGCACATGATGCAGTGTTATTGGGCTGTACACTGAAACCTGTATTGTTTTGCTAACCAATGCCACCCCAATAAGTTCAATTTTTAAAAATGCATGCCTTCTTTCCTCTAAGTCAGTGGTTCTCAACCTTTTTAATGCCGCGACCCTTTAATACAGTTCCTCATGTTGTGGTGACCCCCAACCATAAAATTATTTTCGTTGCTACTTCATAACTATAATTTTGCTACTGTTATGAATCATAATGTAAATATCTGTGTTTTCCGAAGGTCTTAGGTGACTCTGCTAGTGATTCTCAACCTGTGGGTCGTGACAGGTTGAGAACCACTGCTGTAGAGCCTAAGACCATCGGAAAACACAGATATTTACATTATGATTCATAACAGTAGCAAAATTATAGTTATGAAGTAGCAACGAAAATAATTTTATGGTTGGGGGTCACCACAACATGAGGAACTGTATTAAAGGGTCGCGGCATTAAAAAGGTTGAGAACCACTGCTCTAAGTGATAAGGGGAAGGGGAAACCCTGTGTGAGAGCTGCTGATGCCAGTCTGCTCCAAACCCCTAAAGCACTGAAATCACCTCTGGTGCTGCCCCAGAAACAACTATAAGATATGTAACTCATAGTTATTAAAAAATGCTACTTTATAGTGACTTAGCCACATTATAATGTCCTCAGAAACAAAACTAACAAAGAACAAACAAAAAAAGTTATTTAAGTAACTTTGTGCACTATTTGTTGCTTTTGACTCTAGAATTTGTCTGCTTTGCCCTATTAGTTCCTGAAATTGGAAAGATAAACTTTAGATCTAATATAAGGACCCAAACTGACCTTTTCTTCTAGTCTTTTATCTCTAGTCTAATGACTATGTAAACCTTTGACAAGAATGCCATAAATTCCTATTGCTATGCCTAGATAGATATCACTAATTTATCATGGCACTCTCTTCCTAGTACATTAAACAGAGCCACACAACTCTATGCAATGTTCTAAGCAGCCGCTATGACTGGTAGGCATTAGCATATGAAATCAATCCTATTTGATATCTTAGTGCCAGTTGTTATTGGAGCTTTTAAAATTTTTAAATGTATAAGGTGAGAATCACATCACAGTGGTATTTTTCATAACTTACATATGCCAGAAATTAAAAAGAAACAATCAAGGAAATAGCAACATGCATAATCTATTATCTGTTTTGTTGCTGTTCACTAAATGGATTTGTTTATCTCTGTTGCTACTTAAGTGCTGCATAATTACATATTATGAAGTACATATACTACTTTAATAGAGTTTATGATTTAGGCTTTGCCATAACTATTTTTATTTGTTTCATTAGAGTACATAAATATTTTGGGGAGGGAGGCTTTTTTAAGATGAAAAGATGGTTTTTAATTATTATGGCTTTCTTTATTTGCAGCTGATTTTCATAACACATATTAGAATAAAATGCAACCATGTGTTTTATGCTCTCTAGAGCAGCAGTCGCTAACTGGTGGTCCATGGACCACTGGTGGTCCGTGAGGTCTGAAAGGTTGGCAACCGCCACTCTAGAGTACACAAAATTTAACTCCTCTGAATGGGCTGTTTGTACAGTAGCATTTTCACAATGGCCTCTTCATGCTCTGGTAATGGTAACATTACGTTAATATGCCGATCTATACCATCTATACCATTGTGGGTATTAGATCAACTTTTTGCAGAGTTTACACAATGTCACATTTGCTTGATTAATATGTCCATAGTAATATTTCATTTTAGCAATTCAGGAGTCAGATCAGGCTGACTGATCAGCAGGTGCAACCTGGGAGCCGGGATCAGAATGAAAGAGGCATAGCACAGAATTATGTTACTGGTTTTGTTGAAACCACATAAGTTGCAAGTCTGAAGCTTTGTTTTTCTTCTCAACTTCTCCTCTTAATTTTGCTATTGCTGTTCATCACAGAGACTAACTGGCTCTTCACCAGACCCATTTTTTCTTCTTCCTGGGCACATAGCTGGACCATTTTCCAATCGTACTTTCACTTAAGTATGTTCATGTGCCTCCAAGCCAGCCCATAGAATGTGAGTAGAAGTGGTACAAGCCCCTTCCAGGCCTAGCTCATAAAAAATTCTCAGATGCATCCTCCATGTTCTTTCCTCTTCTGCCAGCTCCATGCAAACAAGCACAGTGACCCTAGAAATCAAAACGGGAGATTATGAAGCCACAAGTTGGAAAGCCACAAGTCTCTGAATCACTACCAATTAGGAACACCAATTGGGTCTTTACAGGGACAAAAGGCAGACATGGCCCTAGCCAGTTTGGCTCAGTGGATAGAGCATTGGCCCTCAGACTGAAGGGTCTGGGTTCAATTCTGGTCAAGGGCACATACTTTAGTTGCAGGCTTGATCCCCAGCCCTAGTCGGGTCACATGCAGGAGGCAACCAATTGATGTGTCTCTCTCACATTGATGTTTTTTAATGAAAAAAATACCCGTGGTAAGGATTTAAAAAAAAATAGGCAGACATGTATGATGGAGCCATTACACATTATTGGATGTGTTGATTATAATAGCTAGCATTCTAACCAATATACAGTTTTTCCAAGCAATTCCTTAGGTCGGTGGCTCTCCATCCTATCTAATAAAGAGGTAATATGCAAATTGACCATCACTCCAACACACAAGATGGCTGCCCCCATGTGGACACAAGATGGCCAGCAGGGGAGGGCAGTTAGCGGTGACCAGGCTGGCAGAGAAGGGCTGTTTGGGGGTGACCAGGCCAGCATGGGAGGACAGTTGGGGGAGGTCCCAGGCCTGCAGGGGAAGGCAGTTGGGGGTGACCAGGCTGGCAGAGGAGGGCAGTTCAGGGCAATCAGGCCTGCAGGGGAGGGCAGTTGGGGGGACCAGGCCTGCAGGAGAGGGCAGTTCGGGGTGACCAGGCCAGCAGGGAAGGACTGTTGGGGGCAACCAGGCCAGCAGAGGAGGGCAGTTGGGGCAACCAGGCCTGCAGGGGAGGGCAGTTGGGGGTGACCAGGCCTGCAGGGGAGGGCAGTTAGGGGCAATTGGGCCGGCAGGGGATCAGTTAGGCGTCGATCAGGCTGGAAGGGGAGTGATTGGGGGTGATCAGGCTGGCAGGCAGAAGCAGTTAGGGGCAATCAGGCAGGCAGGCAGGTGAGTGGTTGAGAGCCAGCAGTCCTGGATTGTGAGAGGAATGTCGGACTGCCTGTTTAGGCCCGATCCTACCAGATCGGACATCCCTCTAGGGGTCCCAGGTTGGAGAGGGTGCAGGCTGGGCTGTGGGACACACACACACACACACACACACACACCCGTGCACGAATTTCGTGCAACGGGCCTCTAGTTCAGCTATAAGGTTTAAGAGAGAAAGTGGATAGATTTGGGAGTACCATAAGGTAACCTTTTCATCTGCATACTCTGATTATCCCTTACTCAGATTCTTATTCAAACTCCTAGCATGCCATACCAGGTTGTGGGGGTGCAGAGCATTATGGAAAGAATAATTTACCAGGGAAACTGAGGCAAAGAAATTTTAAGTTCTAACTTCTTTAGTCACACAGCTAGGAACTGGCAAAGCCAGAATTCAGACACGGGTGGGTCTAAGTCCAAAGCCCACATTTGTAACCACAATGTTAGCCTGTCTCCTGATTAGTGTTTGCCATATCAGAGAACTTAATCTTTCTTGGATTTCTTTAAGGTGGTGACCTCTGGATTTTCTATAAGTATACTACTTGGCAATTTATCTGCAATAACATCCTAATGATAATTTGTTATCTGACATCCAACCAACAATGGAGCCCAGAAACAGGCTGAGGACTGGGAACCCAGAAGGAGGCGCTCATCCTTAGTGGGAGCAATGGTTCGCCCAGTCTAGAGCCATATAGTGTTCCTGAGGGCCAGTCCGGCAAGCACATATGACAATGTGAAATGGGAAAGTGTGTGAGATGCCATAATACCTGAAGACTCATGTGAAAACTTGGAGCTGAGGTTCAGAAAATTGGAATAAAAATACATAAAGAACTAATTCTAATCCAGCTATAGGCTAACATTTGGGGATTTGGAGCATCAAAATTTAGGGGAATTTATGTGAATTTGTCTACATTGATACCCATATATAAGGACACACCTGTTACTCTAATTTTACACAACAGAGAGTAATTCTGATCTAATAAATTATTTCAATTGTGCTGAAGTACAAATGCATCATTAATCAATATTGTTTAGAAGAAAGTAGAGACATATTAATATGTATATCCCTGTCATTCAAATAAGTGCATGGATATAATATAATTATATATCATATAATTACTATATAATAACAAATAAAATTATTACACATGAAGCCCAGCTTACTTTGGTTATTAGTAGCAGGGTAGCTCTGTTGGTGAGTACTGCAGTCATTATTAGGATAAAGCACATAGTAGTGATGGATCTGGGTTTGGATTTGGGGGAATACCAGCTCTTTGGGGGAAGGCATGGCCAGAGGGGAAAAGGAGGCTCCTGGCATTAAATCAGCCCCCAAATCTATTACTGTGCTCATTTATAATTTATGTAAATTGATGAGTCTCCACTGTGTCATCAGCAACACACTTGGGACCGGTCACCTATCGATAATGTTTCTCTTCCCACTTTTCTACCCACATCCTGTTCCCCACACAATTTTCTGCTTTTGTGCCACTATCCTCAACTCCAGACCTACCAGGGACAATGCCCAGAGGCTTCTCAGGTTTATACATCTTTTCCCAGGACCTGAAACTCTGGGAAGGAGATTTATGTCTTCTCACTCCTGAGGATGGCACCCATCCATACGTCATCACACTCCAAACCTCCACGGACTCCACCTCTGAGCTCTGTCTCCATGGTAAACCCACAGATTTTGGTCCACCATTATCTGAGTCCAGTTGAATACTGCTGATTCTAATATTCATTTCAGCCAGATTTCTCTTCTGTTCAGAAAAATTCTGGGTGTCAGGGGAGAGGCTCACCCATTGAATTGCCAAAGGATTCGGGCATGGAGAACACCCATGGCTCTGTTAATAGGAATTAATCCTTTAGCAAGCTGTTAGCTTAGCTCTGCCCAGTGGCTTCCATGTGTATTACCAGTAGCTGGTGGAAAGGAAAAGAGTGAGAATGAAGCCATCCCAATCCTACAAAGTGGTGTGAGATTCCCCTGTCAGATGAGAATCTATGCCATTGTTGCTTGTAACGCTGGGAGCTCTCACCAAGTAGAGTTCTGCCAGGAGAATCTGATCTCCTGATGCTGACCAACTGCATTATGACTTCTCAGTGAGTTTGTGACAGGGACACAATAGCTCCAGTCTTGAAATAGCATCTGTTAGTGAATGAATGCCCTGTGATTGTCTAATATCTCATAAGATATGTTCAGAGGAGGGTAAGCCCTTCTTATTTTGCTGGCAGGCAGGTCTTGGTGACTCTTGCAGCATTCCCCAGGAAAGCTAGCCTTGCTAAAAATCCCCGTCACTGGTTTGGCATGGAGTGGGATACAGAGAGCACCTTCAGTGAGAAAGGAATGGGGAGAACACCATTGGACCAGCTGTAGACAGAAATCCAGTCTGGCCTACATATCTGAGGCCCTGGGATGTTGTCCTATGGTCATACATGTTAGTCCTCCTAGCACAGGGGAGAGTGCGACCTGGGTTCACCCGGACTTTGCGTCTATACTGTGCACTCCCTTTCGGCAGCATGTCAAGAACTTGCCGCAAGGTTGGATAGAGTCCAGAAATACTTCTTCCTAAAAAGAACACAAACGTGTTTTCTTTAAATTTCCTTGTAATAAATGGAAACTTGAAAAGGCATTAAAGGGAAGCAGAGCAAGTTTAATTTGTAATGTCTTTTTCTTCTGTCAGTTTAAATTACGCCCATGATATCTGAACACAATTTCCTATATTTAATAATACATAAAGCAAGATAATTAAAAGGCATGCACACATGCTGGGAGAGAAACAGTGTGAGTAAAACACTGACTTTAATCTCTGCCTCTGTTGATGAAATGTAGTGAAACCAAGCAACTAAAAGCAAATAAACAGAAAGGACACCGGCAAGGACTGTCCTTCACACCGGCTCCTTCTGAGCCTCAGACTTCCATATCCAACTATTTACTGGACATTCCACTTGGAACCTTGATTTCTCCCTCTTCCTCAATACAACCAATCACACACGCACGCGCGCGCACACACACCCCTCTCTTATTAAACTCTACTACCTCACTTAAACCTTGTTGACCACTGTGGTAACTGCCTAACTATCCTCTCTGCCTTCAGTTTTGCCCCTTTCCAACACACTCTGCAGACAAATCCAGCGTGATCTTTTCAAAATACAAACTGGATCATGCCATTCTCTGTATTAAATGTCAGTAGCTTCCCTTAGGAAATACTTGGAATTAAATCTTAAATTCTTTCCTATTACTTACAAGCCCTACTCCTCCAGTATCAGGCTTTATTGCTCCCATCTCCTTGCCTTCTATAAACTAGTCATACCAAATTTTGCTGGGTTTCTCCCACACACCATTCTGGGACATCTTCCTACCCCACAGAACTCCTCTTCACCACTGGTCTTCCCTTAAATCCCAGTTACCCTGCCTCCAGTCTGTGAGTCCTTCTCATGTGCTCCCATTGCATGCTGGATGTTCCTCTATCAGAGGACATGCATATTGGAAGTGCCTGTCTACTTATTTATATTCCCCACTAGAATTCAAGTTCTGTGCAGAATCATGTGCATCATGTTCATTTTCAAACCCCCGGAAGTTGGCACATAGCAAACACTGAATAATCACTGGGGGGAAGGGAGAGAGAGAAGAAAGGGAAGGAGGGTGAGAGGGAGGGAGGGAGAGGAAAAAAAGAGGGCAGGAGGGAGGGAGGGAGGTCTTGCTGTGGATATGTCTTAGTTATTTCTTAGGAGACAGTATCCTATTTATGAACTTAGGGACAGGAATTCTTCTGGTGATGTGACCACACTCAGAGGTAGTAGGCTAAGTCCTCTGAGGTGTTTCACAGTTACAGGGTCAGAGAAAGATTTACCCAGATCCCTCTAAAATCTCCCATTCCGTCCCCCCTGGGACCCGAGGCTTACATTGATAAGATGATTTTACATACCAAGCTCTAAGTTCTTTGAAGACAAGATCCATATCTAATTCAACTTTGTGTTCCTGCAGTATCCAGTGTAATGTCTTCCACAAGGAAGGTACTTAATACATATTTGTTGAATGAATTAGTGAAAGCAGGAGAAGCCAGAATTAGGAGACCTGCAAATGGATCCTCAAAGCCTCTCGGCTTGGGCTTTAGTCCCTTAATGAATTGCTAATGAACTGAATTGCTCGAAAGCTATCACATGTGCTGCTCACCCAAGTTGTTCTCACCATACTGGCACTGGGGTGATGCCACAGGGCGGGGGGGGGGGGGGGGGGGCACAGCAAACTTTCTGAGCAATAAAGGAAGTCAGGTCAGTAGATACCAGAAGTCTTGATCTCTAAATTCTCAAATGATTCCTCCCTTCTGCAGAACAAGTTTAATACACAAATACGCTTCCATTGTTTAGCCGAGTTCCTGGGACAACTGAAACTATGGAGTGAAAAAAGATTTGGGGCACATTGTGGAAGGCAGCTAGAGTCTATATGTTTAACTTAGCCTTGCTGAACATTTCATTTCAAGCCAGTGTATAATTAGAGAGCCTGCCATGAAAATGAGCGGTTTTGTTTATTTATTATGTAAGTATGCCTTTTATTAAAACGACTTTGTGAAGATCTAATTGCCACTACAGTAATATAGCATAGCATCTCCTTACATAAATACATGATTATTATGTACAGTCACTTATCTGTGAACGAGTTCTGCTACTACTTTCCTTAATTAAGGATACAAAAGGGCTCCTTCATCTTTGCATATTCCCTTGCTAGGACATTGATACTCATTATTTCCTAAGTCCAAACACTGAAACTGTGTCAAGAATGCATCCATCACTAGATGGGTACTTATAGTCAGCAGAATTTTCAACCCTGTCAGCAATTTCAGCAATTTGCAATTTCTGTATATCTGACATGTGTTTTTATTGCTGAAGATCACTTTCAAATACCAAGATCATGAGAATGATTCTTTGGGTAGTCTCTGCTGCAGCCTCATGTAATGACAGTAATTAACAGCCTGTGATTAGTAGCCACTCCAGAAAGTGTTTGAATGTTAATTTGCTTCAACTAATATGCAGCACTTCTGTGTAATGAGATCTAAGCTATAGGTTCATAGGGAAAGCAAATTATTTTACAGCATTTAATCATACAAATGATTCTTAGTTAATCACTTGAACAGTAAACCTCGATGTTCTAATAAGTGACATTTGTTTTTCTGTCATTCAGTTTATTATGGTATAGGCCAGGGCAAAGATGCCATTTTTCTTAATGGTCAAATTTCTACTTGCCAGCAACATCACTCCTGAATAAGGGCTCATGATATAGAGCAGTGGAGCCAGATATGTGGGAGAATACAAAATTGAGAGCAAACCTGTATTTTTTTTAATTTACTTTTCTAACTTTAAAGGCATTGCTTGGTGCCATCTTTACCTCAGTTTACTTATCTGTAGAATGGGGTAAATGACTTTTGGCTCTTTCATGCAGATATCCTGGCACCTAATGTCCAACAAGAAATTAAGAACTGGGTGTTGCTTTAACCAAGCATTCATTACTTGAGTCCCTACACCTACAGTTATAGATTGGGCAGGAAAGCAAAAGTCACCAGAACATAAACATTCACTAATGAAGTGACTTCTTAAACAATAAGTACCCTCTCAACACTAGCATGGAACTATTCTAAGCATGATGCGAAGCTATTGACGAATGAGGATTTGGCCAAGTTAGACCAATTATAAGAATTGAAAATGCAATAGGCATTTGAAAAGACAATGATGCAAGTACCTAAGAATAAAGAGAGGCCTTTGGGAAATTGGATGAAACCCTAGCCTACTTTTATAAACGAACTGACTTCACATTTACATTGAAAAGGTCAAACATGCCATAAAGGATGCTGAGTCATGCTGTCACAGTGTCATCAGAAAAATTATACCGAAACTGAGTCTTGATTGGTCCTTTGCTTTTAGAATTGGCAGAGTTGTAACTGTGATCTATATGTGGTCAAACTTAACAGAAAACATACTCGTTTTTATAATTTTGGTTTCATTTTTTAATATGTTTTTATTGATTTTAGAGAAAGAGGAAGGGAAGATAGAGCAATAAAAACATCTATGAGAAAGAAACATCATCGATTGGCTGCCTCCTGCACACCTCCAGACATGTGCCCTGACTGGGAATCAAACCGGTGACCTCTTGGTTTATGGGTCAATACTCAACCACTGAGCCACACTGGCTGGGCTCAGTTTCAATTTTAGGGTAGGGTCTCCAATATTTGATAAAATACTATCAAATTTTATTCCTCACTTTATTTTAAATGTACTTCATGTGCCCTTTTTCCATTAGCAGTTATCCTTGGATAACAAGAGCTTCCTGTGTTGGTTTTACAGATAAATTTCAGGGCTCATCATTATTAACAAGAGTAATAATTTTCTAATCTCCTAAGAACCAGAATGAAATGATATTCCTTTACTATCAGTGTGGTGTAAGTGCTACAACATCACATCGAGATAGTCTCTAAGGACAAGCATTAAACAGATCCATATTGTAATATACAAGAGAAGCCTCCTAACTAGGAGTGAATGTCTGCCTGCAGTATGATGTCAGGGCATTCAGAAGGCTTTTGTTGTTAACCTCTTTAGTCGATGTCCCAGTCCCATACTTAGATGTTCATTCTTCTGAGTTACCAAAACAGAAGTTTGAGTCCTTAAGGTAATTGTAAATAATGTCATCCCAGTCACTTAGATCTTAACATAAACTGACTTATTGGATCCTTTCCTAGAATAAGTTTCATAACTTTATAACTTAAAATACATTGAGTGCTTTAGAAAAGAAAGAGAAAGTGAGCTTTTGACAAGAGAAAACAGAAAAAGGATCTTGGAAGCAGTGGGAGAAAAAAAGCTGTATTTCCCACTTTACTATTTTGCCAAGAGTTATTTCTGGGTTAGATGATATTTTAGGGGAACCAGTAAATCCTGACATTTCCCAACCATCTTTCTCATAACCTGTCATTGTGCTTAAAGGTTTAAGATTAATCTCATGCTTTGACTCACCAAGTCTATTTTTATGAAATTACTAGAGGCCTGGTGCATGAGTTTGTGCACCAGTGGGGTCCCTCAGCTTGACCTGCGGGATAGGGATGAAACCATCTCTCCAATACCCTCAAGGGGTCCTGGATTGTGAGAGGGTGCAGGCCAGGCAGAGGCACCCCTTCCCCCCCCACCCCCCCCCCACCCCCGTGCACAATTGGGGTCAGGAAGGGAGGCAGGAGGTTGGCCAGCTGGGAGGGACTGTGGGAGGGCTTCAGGGCGTGTCCAGCCCAACTCACTTAGTCCCAATCAGCTGGACCCCAGCACCCAGCAGCAAGCTAACCTACCAGTCGGAGCATCTGCCCCCTGGTGATCAGTGCATGTCATAGCAAGCGGTTGAGCAGCCTTAGCATATCATTAGCATATTATGCTTTGATTGGTTGAACAGCCAACCAGATGACCAGACACTTAACATATTAAGCTTTTGTTATATAGGATTTTAAGAAATGGCTGTGGCAAAGATTTCCCTTAAAAGCTCTTCATGTTAGTATAGTTCAGTGATTCTCAACCTTTCCAATGCCGTGACCCTTCAATACAGTTCCTCATGTTGTGTGACCCCCAACCATAAAATTATTTTCATTGCTACTTCATAACTATAATTTTGCTACTGTTATGAATCATAATGTAAATATCTGTGTTTTCCAATGGTCTTAGGTGACCCTTCTAGTGGTTCTCAACCTGTGGGTCACCACCCACAGGTTGAGAACCGCTGCTGTAGAGCCTAAGACCACCGGAAAACACAGATATTTACATTACAATTCATTAACAGTAGCAAAACTACAGTTATGAAGTAGCAACAAAAATAATTTTATTGTTGGGGTCACCACAACATGAGGAATTATATTTAAGGGTCGCAGCATTAGAAAGGTTGAGAACCACTGGTATAGTTTATAACAAAATATTTTTTAAAACTTTAGTGGTCACAAGTATGGTTTATCTATACAATGGAATACTCTATATAGCTACTAAAATATTGCAGAGGAATGTTTAATTGAAAAAAAATCCAGTTACATTACAGTAACCAACTATGATCTCATTTTGTAGAGAAGTCAAAATAGATTCTATAAAAGAAGAAAAATAAATACCACTAAATGATTAAAAAGATGAAAATAACCCACAAAAGGCAAATGTGAGTTGCTGATAAACCAAAGTGTGGAGGAATTCTGGGTCCACTCTGTAGAGTGACAGGTGGGCAAAGTGGCTCTTTTTCTGCTATTGTCAATCAATTCTGAGACCAACTATTTGCTTCACAAAATAATAGTGCATCTGTTTCCGAAAAGGTGCATTCCAAAATGCATACTATCTCTGTGCAAGAGGATTATTTGACAGTGCTGTACAGGTGACGAAGTGCTTGGAAATTATTTTCCTAGAACTTTATGTCATTTTATTTCTCCATTAACTAACCCATGCAAGTGGTTATTAAGCACTAATGTGTGTGAAATGCTGTACCAGGCCCTCCCATATTCACCCATCTCTCCCTACCTCCACTGGTACCACCCAAGATAGACAGGTTTATTCCTCCCTTCCTCCCTCCCTCCCTGTTTCCTTTCCCCTCCACTGCCCCTCCCCCCAATCATTTACCCAGAAGAGCCTATGATGACAAGGTGGCAACATTGAAAGTGTTTCTGTGGCTGAAGAAAATAAAATGGTATGAATTCCAATTCAATTATCAATGTATTAGAGTTTATCTTTTCACTTAATGTTGCCTGTCAGTGAACTAAAAAATATTCTCATCACTGTGTATAGAGAAGACTTTACAGTTACTTATGACACCAACAAAGGAAAATACCAAGATCTAGTGCTAGAAGTATACTTATATATCCCAAAGCATAGAGACAAAGAACTTAAATATAAAGTATAAAAGAAATGAACAGGATACATTTGGGAAGATATTTACGCAAAGAGGGGGGCTCTTCCTTAAGGTTTATCTAGCACCATCTTATTGCCAAAGGTCCCATTTTTGGCCTAATTTGAAGTTGGCCAGAATGTCTAGCCAACTTGTTAACATCCCCTTCAGTCATTCTTCTCCCATTACCTGCCATATGTTTGATCTTGCTGCTTAATTTTATGTTCTAATCGAAGTTTAGCTCCCTTATCTGTTTTCTAAACTGTCTCTTACTTTTTTAAAAAATCTACTTTTTCAATGATAAGCTACCAAGTTATTCTCCAAATTAAATAGCAAAATAAGTTATCAAATATGTATTGGACCCAATTTTCCAGTCCAGCAAAACTACCATCTCTGAGCAAATCTCGGAAGAGCCCTCTTTAAGAATTGCCTTTTAACTTCCAGATTGCTATCTGGTTTCCTTGTCCTTCTCACAATGTTTTACAGACCTGCAGTTTCCTCCACTTGTAGCAGTTCTGACACTATCATGAGAATCACCAGTGATATTCTGTAAATGCCAGCCAAAATCTAGCTGCAAGAACATCTGCTCAACAGTGCAAAACTGATGTAATTACCAACCATCATCTATTCTCCTCCTGCTGAGGTAACTGCTCCAAAGCATGACTTTTTGCCCTGAGTTAACAAGATCCAGAAACTCCCTGTTATGTACAAAACCTGCTGCTTAAAACCCATGTAGCTTCAACAAAAAATTATAACCCAGTCTCTCAACTACAAGAGTCACTAACACCCCTGTGCCATAGGGTCTTGGAGAGTCTTGCTCAAAACCTTGTGAGTCCAAGACCTCATCCTCCACCCTCTACCTATTTTTGTTTAATATAAATGGTCTTCAAAAGAATATGATACGGGAGGAGAGGGTATATCTACTGTTCACAATGACATTGTTTTAAATGTACAACTATTGAAAAGAATAATTAAATAGCAAATGCCTTAACTGGAACTGAAGCAGAAAGAATAATTTCAAAAATATTTATTGAGCATCTACTATTTGCCAAGTGCTGTCCTGGATGCTTTGCATATGTTATCTCATTTAATTGAGGTTTTTAAAATTCTGACTACCCAGAAATTCGATGTTTGAATCTGTCAAGTTTAGGAATGGCACTTACACTTCAGCTCTACCCCTAAGGATGTGAAGAACTTTAACCAACAATGATGAAAAAGAATAAATTCTAAGTATTTTTTTTCTAATCATGTGAAGGGAGAGTGACGAGACCATGAATTTTAGAGTATGGTACCAATAAACTATGGAGTATCCACAGTTTCTTTTTTTTAATATATTTTATTGATTTTTTACAGAGTGGAAGGGAAAGGGATAGAAAGTCAGAAACATCGATGAGAGAGAAACATCGATCAGCTGCCTCCTTCACACCCCCTACTGGGTATGTGCCCGCAGCCAAGGTATATGTCTTTGACTGGAATTGAACCTGGGACCTTCAATCCTCAGGCCGACGCTCTATCCACTGAGCCAAACCAGTCAGGGCAGCATCCACAGTTTCTTTTTTTTTTTTTTTTTATTGTTTGAAGTATTACAAATAGTAGTACATATGTCTCCTTTTTTCCCCCATTCACCTCCCCCCAGCTTCCCCTACCCCCCAGTACATGCCTTCACCTGCCCGCCCTCCCCCCCACCCAGTGTCTTGTATCCATTGGTTATGCTTATATGCATGCGTACAAGTCCTTTGGTTGATCTCTTACAGCCCCCCTCGCCCAACCTCCCCTGCCTTCCCAATGTAGTTTTGACAGTCTGTTCAATACTTCTTTGCCTCTGTATCTATTTCCCCCCCATTTCTTTCCTTTAAAAAATTTTGCCTCTGCAGACTAGAAATGAACATATAATAACAAAAAAAAAATAATAGTAAAAAATGTTTGAGTCCAAATTCCAATGTCACAGAATTTCAGTTTCCACATTTACAAAATGAGGGAATTGGACTGGACTTCTGAGGTTACTAGCAGTTCTAGAACATCATGATTCATGGATTCTACTAAGAAAATTTTATTTAAAATATTTTGAACTACACAGTCATTCCTCTCATTTTTTTGTTTCTCTTAAATTCATGGTGATGCCAAGAACAAGCTATATCTGGTTTCAGAAGGACTAGGAA
Source organism: Corynorhinus townsendii (assembly GCA_026230045.1). NCBI lineage: Eukaryota > Metazoa > Chordata > Mammalia > Chiroptera > Vespertilionidae > Corynorhinus > Corynorhinus townsendii. The sequence goes on from JAPDVU010000005.1 coordinate 44,369,081, forward strand.
TTAATAACAAGATTCTAACAAATTGTTTGTTGGATTGTTGGTTTTTCAAATTAAATTTATTGGAATAACATTGGTTAGTAACATTCAATTTTAGGTGTACAGCTGTATAATATGACTTCTGTATACTCTATGGAGTTCTCAGCACCTGATGTCTAGTCTCCTTCCATCACTATATACAAGTATTTGACCTCCTTTACCCTTTTCATCCTCCCTCTATCCTCCTTCCCTTTTGGTAACCACCATTCTGTTGGCTGTGTCAATGAGTTTGGTTTGCTTGTTTAATTTGTTCATTTGTTGATTTTTGTTTTATATTCCACACATGAGTGAAATCCTGTGGTTCTTGTTCTTTTCAGTCTGACTTACTTTACTTAGCATAATACTCTCAAGATCCATCCATGTTGTTACAAATGGAAATATTTCATCATTTTATGAATATTATCCCATTGAATATATGCACCACATCTTCTTTATCCAATAATCCATCAAAGGGCACTTAGGTATTTCCATCTTCGCTATTGTAAAAAATGCTGCAATAAACATAGAGGTACATATATCTTTACAAATAAGTGTTTTCAAAATTTGGGGGTACACACTCAGGAGAGGGATTGAGGAACCTCACAACTACTTTCCATAGTGGCTGCATCAATTTACACTTCCCTCAGCAGTGTAGAAGTGTTCCCCTTTCTCCTCATCCTCTCCAACACTTGTTATTTATTGTCCTGTTAATAATAACCATTTTAACAGGTATGAGGTGATATCTCATTGTGGTTTTGAATTGCATTTCCTTTATAACTTGTGATGGTGAGTATCTTTTCATACCATCAGTATGTCTTCCTAGGAAAAGTGTCTATTCAGTTCCTCTGCCAATTTTTTAATCAGATTGTTTTGTTATTTTTGAGTTGTATGAGTTCTTGATATGTTTTGGATATTATGCCTTATTGGAGGTATTGTTTGCATACTTCCATTAAATTGGTTGTCTTTTTGTTTTGTTGATGGTTTCTTTAGCTATGCAGAAGCTTTTTAGCTTGATACAGTCCCATTTATTTATTTTTGCTTTACTACCCTTGCCTTTGGAGTCAAGTTCAGGAAAACCTGTCTATAAGTCTAATGTCTATAACCTTAGTGTCTATATTTTCTTCTATGTATTTTATTGTTTTGGGTCTTATGGTCAAGTCTTTAATCCATTTGAGTCTACTTTTTGTGTATGGTGTTAGACGGCAATCTAGTTACATGTTTTTTGTTTTTTTAAGAAAAGATTGGCCATGTAAACTTCCAAAACAAGTGTATCAAGTCAGGCTGAACTGAGGAAGTAAAGAGTACTCCTGTCCCCAAGTGAAATTATGGCCATTTTGCACACAAAATATTTGTAGACAGTGAACAAACTGCCGTGAATACAACCTTTGTGTTATCTTCTTGGAGGAAATTTTATTTCAATTTTTCTAGATGAAAATAATGTTGAGGCATATGTATGTGTTAGGTATATAAAGGTATTTGATACCAGTGGATGGAACATTGCCTTTTCATCATGAGTCATCATGAAAGAAATCTCTCTTATTCTGCCTTGAATGTATCAGGTCACTTTCTAGCTCTTAACACATGAATGCCTCTAAAAATCAATAAATAATTCATGAAATATTTGCCAAATTTACCTCTCCTGTTCCAGCACTGTGTCAGGCAGTTGAATGACTGGAAAGGCATCTCTCAAAGTAATACAAATAGCTTGATACACTAAGACAGAGATATGACAGACTGTGGGAATAAAAAGTAAAACAAACTAACTGTAGATAGAAGGGAAGGAGAGGCATAAGGGCCCAGGGCAGACCCAGCACCTCAGCAGCAAAACCTCCTGAAGAGGCTGGGGGAGAACTGGGTAATGATTAGATGGTGTGTTCAGTATTTCCACTATAGTTCACTTTCACCATAATTCATCAGAATCCCTAAATACTTCAGGCATGATAAATCTCCTGCCATATTTGCAAATGTTGTCTCATATATGAAACAAGGTATATGGTTTGTTTAGCAAGTTCCAACTTCCTATTATATAGTTTTATTTCACTGGCCCTCATGAAGTTGTGTTTTTCTAAAATACTAATAAGCTTGTGATATTAATTATTTATTATATTCTAATATTTCCAATCACAGAAAATATCTATATTCAAAAACAAAAATGATCCTCAATACTAATGATTATAAATGATTATCAACAAAATGGGAGAATATGCACCACTACCAACAACAAAAAACCTTTCCAAGGTTCAAAGGGAAATATAGGTGAAAAATCCATAGCTGAGGGCTATGGGGTTTTTTCAAAGCCTTGCCTCTTAATTTAAGTCCCAGTTCTGGCATTACCTGATGTTAAAAACAAGACAAGAAACCCAAAATGGGGTCACTTAGGCTAAGGCCCATGTCACCAAACTGAGACTTAATACTTAATTAGTTTCAGCTTTCCCAGAAATGGATTCTCAAACCAGTCAATCAGGAATTAGCTGCTCAACACCAGTGATGTAATGTGCCTGCTGGACTCCAGCCACCCCTAAAGGCAAGTGACCTTGCTACAAACCCACCCACTTTTTGGAAGTATAACTTCCTTGTCCCCACTTACTCCTGCCTATGAAAGTATTTCATTTCATATAGCTCCTTGGAGCTCCTTTCTATCTGCCAGATGGGATGCTGTCCCATTCATGAACAGTTGAATAAAGCCAATAAGATCTTTAATATTTATTCAGTTGATTTTTGTTTTATAACATTGATATACCCTATTGCAGGTTTAAAGCCTGAAGGGACTATGTTCCCAATCACAAAGATAACCCTGTGGCCTGGAGGCCAATCTCCCAAACAGAAAGGGCCATTGCAGTGCCTTCTTCTCAGTCATCTTGGGCATGACCAGAATCATACAGACAGAGGGCCTCTAGAAAGACTTCACAGTCATTTATTAAGATATTTACTTAGTTGCAGGCCAAAGACTAGGAGATCTCATGCATCTTTCCTAACTCATGTGATGAGAAGAAGAAATACTGAATACCTATTCTGTGCCAGGCACCTACGGTGTGCCAAGGGTAGAGCCTGAGGTTTTTTTCTCACAGCAGCCAAGCTTGAAAATCACTGATTGGGAACTTGGTTTGACTCCATACCAAATCCTCTTTGTAAGGAATTACCCCAATCTTATCAGTAATATATTTGCAATTCTCCTTACAGTGTGAATTGCTCCAGGATGATTTCTAAAGAGTACTAACAACATTTTGTTATGTGACTTTTTCATTCATGATCTTACCTCTCAATTCTGGAAGTAATTTATTTGGGGCCCACAGAGCATTTATGATGACTAGAAATAATACCTATTAATTAATTTTGAAAATAATGAAATACTTAAATACTTAATTTAGCAAAGGCAAACAAGGAAGCAATCCTGGAAAAGTGATATACTGAAAATGATGTTTGAGGTTGGGATTGGCGTAAATATAGAGATCTAAGCAGATTGGAAGCAGTTACCATTGACTAACTCAATTACCATTGTAGTAATTTCTAGACAGGGTAAATAGGACAGAGAAAAGTGAACAGGAAGGGCCAAATTAAAGAAATGAAGTCTCAGTAAGAATTGGAGGTGGAATTGAAATTAGGAGCTAAAGAAAATGAAATTGAAAATGATTCAAACTTGCTCTTAGAACAGTAGCTCTGTTGATGTCCTTGGAGAATTGGGGAAGTGGGACCTTCCATACACTTCAAAAGACACTTCAAGTCTTCCATGAACTTTCTTTGAATTTTCCACATCTTGTTTTTTTACTGAGAAGTTAAAATTAAATTTAACACTGCCAGAAGGGCCTGTCCACTACCAAAGGGAGAAAGGGATGGGAGGCAGGGAGGCAAGTAGGGGGACCAGGGAGGGAGGGAGGGGATGGTTAATTGATAATAAATACATGAGAATATTTTCTTCCCCCTCCTTTTTATATCATTTTCATTTTGGTTATATGCAATTAAATAGGAGTAAATCATTATCTGGCTATATATGTTCATTCTGTAATTCATCCAGATCTCCAGCTTTAGTTCTATCAATTCTATTTTCCTTGCTGTCGATGTCTTTCTCTACTGCCGCGGCCCCTTGTATTTGTGCTTTGGAAGAAAGGCTGTCCAAGAAAGGATAAAGCTGGACGCTGTTGGGAGATAGCACAATAAAATATGCTTCTGGAAGAGAAATTTCAAACCCAGAAATACATAATAACAATAGGGCCTACTTCACATTTGAACCAATTTAGCTCACTCTCTGATTCCTGGAGTTGACTCCTTCTAGGCTGCTGTGCTGTGCCAGCATTCATTAGATAGAATACACTGGCTAACATCTTTGTGCGGCCTGGGAGACATCCTTAAGGGCCTCCAGGTGAACACATATGAAGAAAGGCTTTCCAAGAAGAAAGTTTTCTTTTTGGAACTTGTGGTTTGGCCTAAAAGCTTTTTGAAAAAACAAAACAAACAAACAAAAAAACGTTTTTGTCTTACATTCTTCCTCACCATTCACTGTTTTAGTTTTAGAAAGCCATTTTTACAAATCGGCATCTCCCAGTTAGTACAGTGAACTGCATGGAAGAGGCCAAACATTCAAATGTTCACTTTGTTTAGGATTCTGAACTTCAGGGGCAGAGGTAGCAAAGGGTAGGAAAGAATTCAGAAATGCTAGGCTAAAAAAAAAGAACATCACTTAGGAAGACTCTTTTTCTACTGAGACTCATGACCTTTAATTGATAGTTAAACACACTCTTTATTCCATAATATTTTCCCATCTCAATGTCAGTTTGTGCTTTCAATTTTTTTTTGCTAACTTGAGCAGAGGTGCCTTCCTAACTGAAGTCATGATCACATGGGACACACAGTTCAGGGTTCTTCACTAAGAGCAATAGAGATCTTCATATCAATTTTAAATCACCACGGTTTAATCCATTTGCCAGTTGCCACATGACCTATATGTGCAGAGTGATTCAAGGGAATTGGGTGGTGCTTACAGAATCACCTCCAAATGACATAGGAATTCCTCATGTGTCTTCCAGGGCATACTAAATTTCTCCTCTAGAACATGTGTATCTCACTATCCAAATCCAGTTTATGTCCCACCACCTATTTGTAAACCTTAGGGTTTGGTTAATAATGGGAGCAAAGAAAATGAAATATCTCAGAGATGAAAATTAAATGGCACTATCCATGGCAGAAGAGCTTCAGGCCAAGGACTCTGAATTTTCAGAACGATTGGGCAAGGCTCTTTCTATTGTAAACTTATGCAGCAAGTTCCATGAACGTGACATAATTAAATGTTTGATTCTTTGAATCACCTTTGTTTTGATTCAACACTCACCAAGCCACCTTCTGATTATGATTTGACTGCCTAGAGGGAAAAATGGACTGTATCTTCTAGATTTGGACTAGATTCATTCCAGGGACACATGCATTTCCACTGTCAATAAAATCAGTAAATTAGAAGTTATGGTTTTATACATCTTCCTCATGAGCTTGGTTACCATGAGCTCAGTCCTGAGAAATGAACACACTCTTGGTGTGCCAATAAAGATCAAGTTTTTAAGCTTGTGAAACTTAGGACCAGTGTTTGGGCTACATAAATCCACCAACATAATGAATGCCACATTGCGAAACCTCTTGGAAGCCACACAGCCAACCGTTCCCTAGGCAGACATATACTCCCTCTGTATCATTTTGTCAAGCTACTAGAACCTTTACCCTTCTGACATTCAGGAACTTGGCAACATTTGATTATTCACATCTTTGCTGAATAAAATCTTCTTTTCCAAATTTATAGATCAATTCCCAGGTAAGCGTCCCTCAGCTATTAACAATGCATCTTGCCTGTGTTAAGCATGTTCCTCAACGCCAGACCAGTGACAACAGGTTTCCACTACCCATTTGTTTTGTGGCTCCCACAAATGAATGACTTCTGTCATATCTCCTCGTCCTCCAATAAGCCACTATTACATTCCTGATGCCACTCCTTCAGGTTATTGACTAGGTTAGGGTTGTCCATTTTTCAAAATAAATGATGTGTATTTTTCAATACTGTGTACTTTTTGACATGACAGAGACAAAAGGCTATAAAATTACACCTAAGTACTGCTATGGACACATGATCAACCATTTGGTCAGTGACCCAAAATATTGCATCTTGTGTGAAAACTACCTCTTGCTGGTTTGAGGTCATGCAGGAAACTGAAAGGATCCGCTCTACAAGAAAACATATTAGTTAAAATATACTGAGCTGATCACAGTCAAATTTGTTTGCTTCAGATAAGTATCATTTTCCTTCAAGGGACTCAAGACAACAATAAATATTTAATTTTTTGTCTTTTCATTTCTGGACTCCCAGGTCCTAGAAATACCAGGTGTTTAATTGGCATTTAACTCAATAAGTATTTATTTGTTGATTGAGTTCATTGAATGATAAATTATTTATTTAGAATTTTAGCTTTCTGTTCCCAATTTTATTTTTCTCCTCTATATTCCTACTTCTTTTTTCTTTCCATCTTTAAAATGTTCCTTATCATCAAGGCTATAATTTATGCCTTTATTTCCCTTTCACATGGGTATATGATAGAAGTAATAATAATTATAAATGCATAAACTATCAAAACAATATGAAGAATTAAAAGATCCCTTAGAGAACTGAAGGATCAGTCTAAGGTAGATCCTAAATAGTGTGTGAGTGGAACACACCTCATACACAATACATTAATTATGAAGCATATTTTATAATTCTAAAATATATTGGTAATATAAATAATCACATATTTGTATAGTGCTTTATGATTTAGGAGCACTTCCATGAACATTCTCTAATCTAATACTTTGTAAAAATTCTGATGTTCTACATCCTCTTGTTTTATTCTTTAACCTATTTTGTCTGTCATCCCATTGTCCCCACTTCAAATAGTACATCACAATTTCACCATTGCTTCTTCAGGTGTTAACAGCTTTCATTTCTTTGAGGTCTACATCTCTATAAAGTGATTCTATGTTTATGATTATGTCATTGGTTAATATTTCTAGAATAAAAAACAAATGGCTTAGAAAAGAGCGAAATTAGAACTCATCATGGTTTCATGTTATGAATAAATTTTAGAAGATATGTACGGCAATGCTTCATTACACTTACATACTTGCTTAAATATTACACGTTTCCCATCTCTACACTACACTAAGTTAGAGCCCTGCTCTTTCCAGAGGCTATAAAACTCAGTGAAAAATCCAGTATAATACATATTTGTTTGTTTTTACTGCTATACTGGGCAACCTTATAAACAAACCATCTTAATTCTAAAGTCATTGTGTCTAAGGAGGAACAAAAAAGGTTCCTGACATGGAATCCAGGGTTCCACAATAGATAACCAAACTCAGTGTCACCTTTGCAAACCCTTTGCATTAATGTTCTTCTCTTTCCAATCTTGGATTTTAATCACTAGGTTAATTAAAACTTCATTCACTGTTGAGATCTGCTCAGATTCTATAGGTCAGCAATTTTATATTTATGATTTCCAGATATCAGGCAACAAATTCTCTTCTATGATGAGAGTTGAAATTGGAATGTTATAATATTGGACTGTCAAATATTTCTAGCATTGAAATGGGATTAAGATTGCAAAAAAAAATCCAATGAAGGCCTTTCCTTCCTGCCAGGTTCTGTGGCTACACTCAGCACACTGTACTGGATGGTTGAATCAGGATTCCACAGGTGCCACCATTATCCTTACATCAAGGGAGAGCTCTTGGAAAGGATCCAGCTCTGCCCTGACTAGTGTGGCTCAGTTGCTTGGAATGTTGTCCTATATACCAAAATGCCAAGGGTTCATTTCCTTGTCAGGGCAATTACCTAGGTTTCAGGTTCAATCCCTGGTCGGGATGCATACGGGGTGTGTATGTGGAAGTAACCGATCACATTGATGTTTTTTTTTCTCTCTCTCCCTCTCCCTTCTTTCTCCAAAACCAATGAAAACATATCCTCAGGTGAGGAGTAAAAATAAAATAAAAATTTTTTAAAGGGTACAGCCCCATGGGTGTTTTGGGGGTTTTGTTACAGTGCAAGTTATTTCTCTAGATAACTGCACTTATATTTCTTAATTTTGCTTCCTATCTGATAGAGTAAGGGTTATTTGCACCATAAGTAGATGAACTTCATTTAAATGTGTATTCTTAATTGTTCTTCAAAAAGATTACCTTATGATGTAGCACTAAAAGAAAAAGTCATTGAGAACATAGAAGAATGCTTGTCTTATGCTTAGCAATATAACTAAAGGCAATAGAACTTATTGAATCTAGCAGTTTACATTTTAGAATTACCAAAACTAAGAGACTGGTGTGACTGGTTCATGGATCATGGAGGATTATCTCTCAAGCACCACATATCTATGCCAGGAGATTCCATCTGACTTGCAAGAAAAAGCTACTTAGTTCTCTTTAGCTAAGGAGAAAATACTATATGTTTAACCAAACAGGAAATACAGATGAAAACCTGGTTCTCATCCATAACCCTAAAAAATTATATTTTTAGTCCTAAAGTTGCTAGCAAGGTCAAGGTCACTAGTGTCTGCTTTGAAAAGCCACATGTCACTGTCTTGCTACACACACATAACTATTGATTACCAAAAGTGATTCAGAAGGCTCTTTATCTTAATATAGAGAAAACTAAGTTACAAACTTAGAGTATAATAAAAAAGAAAGTACATAAACAGATGCTATTAGCATATTTTAATGTTAGTAATCTAATATTTCTTCTTTTGTCTCCAATGCTATTATTTGACCAAAGGTACATCATCAAACTGATAACATCTTGGACTCAAAGAAATCTGATATTTATGCCTTAGTCATTCTCATACATCACTCCTTTAATCCTCATAACAATGCTATAAGCTAAGCACTTCGTTTTACAGTGAAGTAAAATGTGATTCAGGGTATTTACTAGGTGTACCAGTTAATAATGCGAATTTTTTCAATAGATGGAGTTACACATATGTTGATATATATGCGATTTGATATGTATACTATTTTGTTGTATTGACAAGCTTCAAAATTTCATATGTCAAATTTTCTGAAGGTGGTAACATCATAGATATTTATACCCTTAAAAATGTTGAATTTCATGCCCAAAAAAAGAGCATTTGTGGGAAGTTTTAATTCATTACTTTATTTTAAAGAAAAGTGCTGCTGAAAGTTATTGTATACTTTGGGAAGCTTATCATGAACATGCTCCATCTCAAGATACTTGTGAACGCTGGTTAAAACGTTTTAAAAGTGATGATTTCCATGTGAAAGACAAAGAACGTCCAAGTCAACCGAAAAAGTTTGAAGACCAATAGTTACAAGCATTATTGGATGAAGATGCTTGTCAAACTCAAAAACAACTTGCAGAAAGATTAAAAGTTGATCAGCAAACAATTTCCAATCGTTTACAAGCATTGGGAAAGATTTTAAAGCAAGGAAAATGGTTGCCACATCAACTGAACAAAAGACAAATGGAAAACCGGTAAATAGGCAATCTGCATTTTTAGCCAGTATCCACATTATTAACCGGTACACCTAGTAGTCATTTGCCCAAGATATACAGTTAGGACAGTAGTGAAGCACTTGAACTTGGGTCTAGTTTAATTACAGCACAAAGTTCTTGACCATTAGGCTGCATGCCTCCCATTCTTTTCTAGCACCGAAGTCACAGAGACTCTGTTGAGTATGTATTAGCTGTGCCTTCTGTATGCCTAACTGTCTGAATTAGTTGACTTAACACGTTAAGTGCCCTGTCAGTCACTGGTGACCAACACTGTACTTTCCACCCGGAAGACAAAACAGGCTGGGCCCTTAATGTGTTAATGATCAATGACCCTAAGAACACATCGATCATTAGCTGGGTGAGTTCCTATGGCAATGTCAGCTTCAAAAGATGTCATCTTTTGCTCTCACTTTTCTTTGTGCCTTAAGGTGTCCAAATAGATTGTTTATTTTCAGGAAACCATGGTTCATACCTCTTTGTCTCACTTGCACATAGCTGGGCCATAATAAGCAATCAATAAATACTAATTAATAAATTAATCTTTGTCCTAAAGAAACAGAATTATAATTTGTTTCTGAAAAACAAACAAAAAAGAAATATGGGCTTATTCACCTATTCTACTATTGTTCAACTGTTAAAGAGTTCATCTTCAGGTCTGGATAAAACTCCTTTTAATTTCTTTCTGTCTCACTTTCATTCTCCACAAAATTTAAATTTATAATAGTCATCATAATTTAAACTCAATAAATTGCAATATCCCTGTTATACCCCTGGAACATTTGCGACACCCACTGATCTTCTAGGACCTAGCAGCTGTGACTAGGAGACCCAAAAAGAACAGTCATGCTTTCCTTCTCATCAATTGTCCATCTCCCTAGCATATGAGCACTCCTCCTCTAGTTGCTCCCGAGAGAGACCTAGTGGGTAGCTGCCATTAATGTCTGGAGAGGCTCAGAGCCTGTTCATGAAAGGCAGAAAGTGGTACAAATGGACAAAAACTATTTTAATAGACTGAACCATTAGAGCTGAGCAATTTTGAACTGGATTCCAAACTTCAACAAAACGCCATTTAACTTTGGTTTGTTTCCACATTCTAAGGAGCAATGATAACAATTTTGGTCTTTATCTCCATCAGATTCTTCCTTCTTGGATGGAGACAGTTTCATTTGTGAAATTTCATAACTGTTTGGGTGTTAAAAGAATTAGCACAGTAAATACAACCCTTTTTTGTGGCCAGAGAGCTCTGACCTTTATTGACTTCTGAAATTAAAAACTACTTAATATCCCCAAAACTTTATTTTTCTATGGGTAGTATTTATATTTGAAAGTGGAAGTCAGAATAAATCACCCAAATTAACCTGCCATGAAAATCCTAAGGACCTAGAACTTGTTCTAAAATTATATTTCAAAATTTGATTTGTCAAAATTTTAAACACCTACGTTTAACCTTGTATCCCCACATTTTGAGCTTTAATCACTATTTGGTATTTATGGAAAACAGCTCTAAGTTAATGAAAGAATATATACCATTAAAAATCTATGTGCCGATTAGATTTATAGAGCATAATTCAATAATTTTTTATAAAGCAATAAAAACACTTGCCAACTCTCATGAAAAACAACCATATGTTTTGGTTTTAATAATGAAAATGTTTTATAAATAAGTTCCAATTATGGTCCATATTATTTAAAAAACATTGAATCTTTTCCTCTTCCAAGTGTATTTTTTCTCTATTTTTTAAGCACCCTTAATAACTTACATGTAAATTTATAGTATTTCCAGATTTAGTCATTTTTTTTACCACAAAAGAATCATTCAATTTTTTTCTCTTTTAGTTTCCAGTGTGCCTTAAAATGACATTTATCAAGTTAGATGACTAATGTATCAACTATGAAAACATTTTATAAGAGCTACTTTTGTCCATGAATTTCAAGGCAAATTAAATAATAAACATTGGTTTTTCTATAAAACTCAGGGACAGAGTCATCTCATGAATTAATATGCCCACTTAGATGATATGAAATAAAACTTTTACTGTCTTTTATATATCCCCTTATCACTTAGGTGTAAGTATAAAATACTGTCTGGTTCTTTGTGGAAGGCAATTTGGCAATATGTATTAAGAGCCTTTAAAAGTTCTTATCCTTTGACCCAGAGTCTATCATAAGGACATAATCACTAGCTTACCATTTCTATATAAGTTTGTATTACTATGCTAGTTATGATAGTGACAAATTGAAAATATCACCAATGTCCAACAATATAGTCCTGGTTAAATGACTTATGGTCAATCTATTTGATAGAAACTATACAACTCTTAAAATTTACATTTCTTAAGAATATTTAATGATATGGAGAAATGCTTATCATAAAATGTTGTTGTCTTAAAAAGTAGAACTTTATATGCTACTTTTTTTAAAAAAAAATCTTTATTGTTCAGATTACAGGTGTTCCTCTTTTTGTTTTCCCCCTATAGCTCCCCTCCACCGGATTCCCCACCCCACCCTACCCCATGCCCTTACCCCCTGCCACTCTCTTCATCCATAGGAGTAAGATTTTTGTCCAATTTCTTCCCGCACCACTCACACCCGCTTCTCCCTGAGAATTGTCAGTCCACTCCCTTTCTATGTCCCTGATTCTATTATATTCACCAGTCCATTCTGTTCTTCAGATTTTTTATTTACTTGATTTTTAGATTCACTTGTTGGTAGGTATGTATTTGATGTCATTTTGTTGTTCATAATTTTTTTCTTTACCTTTTTCTTCTTCTACCTCTTCTTAAAGAATACCCTTCAGCATTTCATGTAATCCTGGTTTGGTGGCGATGAACTCCTTTAGCTTTTTCTTGTCTGTGAAGCTCTTTATCTGACCTTCAACTCTGAATGATAGCTTGGTTGTAGAGTAATCTTGGTTGTAGGTTCTTGCCATTCATCACTTTGAATATTTCTTGCCACTCCCTTCTGGCCTGCATAGTTTCTGCTGAGAAATCAGCTGACAGTCATATGGGTACTCCCTTGTAGGTAACTAACCGTTTTTCTCTTGCTGCTTTCAAGATTCTCTCTTTGCCTTTTGCCCTTGGCATTTTAATTATGATGTGTCTTGGTGTGGTCCTCTTTGGATTCCTCTTGTATGGGGTTCTGTGTGCTTCCTGAACTTGTAAGTCTATTTCTTTCACCAGGTAGGGAAAGTTTTCTGTCATTATTTCTTCTAATAGGTTTTCAATATTTTGCTCTCTCCTTCTTATGGCACCCCAAAAATTCGGATGTTGGTTCGCTTGAAGTTGTCCCAGAGGCTCCTTACACTATCTTCATATTTTTGGATTCTTTTTTCTTTTTGTTTTTCTGGTTGGGTGTTTCTGTTTCCTCATATTTCAGATCTTTGGTTTGATTCTTGGGGTACGTTGATCTACAATTGAGTTTCTGTATATTCTTTATTTTAGACAGTGTATGCTTCATTTCTGACTGGTCCTTTTCCATTTTTTTAGCATTCTCATTAAGGTCCTTGAAGGTCTCACTAAGCTCCTCAGAAGTGTCATCAAGTTTCTCGGCGGTTTTTAGAAGATTCTTGAGTAACCTTATAAATGTGGTTCTGAACTCTATGTCATCCAGTAGTTTGCTTTCCTCCGTTTCTTTCATTCGTGACATGTTTCTTTGTTTCCACATTTTGGCTGCTTCCCTGTGTTGATGGAGTGGCTTTGTGTGGTAGGTGACCTATAGGGGGCATCAGCCTCCCCAATCACCTGATGTGGACGCTCTTGGTACACCCCTTTGTGGGCTGAGTGCAAAGTCTTGGTGTAGTTAAGCCTTAATTGCTGTTGGTATGCTGGGAGAAATTGACCTCCAGGCCAATCGGCTGTGAGGACTCGCTGTGTCTATAAGAACTGCTGTGCTGGAGACACACTTATGGTGCAGGACTTGTTTCAGTTGGGCTTTGGTGCTCACTGAGTCTGCCTCTTGAATGTGTCACTTATGTATGTGAGGAGTTGAAATCTGGTTTCTCACACTGACCACTAGGTATACTGGCTTCTGGATCTCCAATGGGGTGCAGGTCAGCTATTGTCTGAGTCCACCCAGCAGGAGCTACTGCAAGAGCTACAGTTTTCTCCTCTTTGCTTGGGGTTTGGAGGTTTTGGAGCTGTCTGATCCGGGCTGCAAGTTTGTTAGGTTAAGCTGCGATAGGGCAGGCCTTTCTTATGCTAAAACTGCTGCTTGGAGCTTGGGTGGGTTTGTAGGTTGTGTGGGGCAGGGTCTTAGGGCGTCACTAGGCTAGGGTGTGGCAAACAGCAATGGCTGCTAGTTAGCTGGCTCTATGTCTCCAACTGCGTCCGGTGCCCCAGCGCAGTAAACAATTATTCTTGCGCGTAGCTCTGCAAGCAGGTGCCCCCTCACTTTCCGACCCGGTGGCAGACAATCCAGCTTCTCCCCATAGGAGTTTGGGCCCCCCACATCTCCCCAGAAACTATATTTCAGAGTAATCGGGGGCTTGTCTCCCCTTTGGTTGAAAAAAGCAACACCTGCCACCAGCCCAGATCCCGCGCCTCCGTACCTCAGCTTTTCAGCGCTTGTGCACGTCTCAATGTTCTTTTCTCTTTCCTTCTAGTTGTAGAACTTCCACTCAGACAGCTTTCCTGTGGTTCTGGGTGATAGATGTTTTGTCTTTTAGTTGTAGTTTTGAAATTGTTGTGCGAGGCAGCAGTTTAGGTGTTTACCTACACCACCATCTTGGATTCTCCTCTATATGCTACTTTTAACAGTTTTTCCAAAATTAGAATTGTAGTATATCTATTGTGAAAGTCTAGATACACAAGAATGGGAGGGTGCACACATGAAAATATTATCTTGATTTTCTTTGAGTGGTGAGATTATGAGTGATTTAAAATTTTCTCTTTGTATTTTCTATTATGAATACTATTATTTTTATAATCAGAAAGAAATAATTGATCATTTTAAATATTATAAAAGGGTAATAGTTAAATAAATGGCTACTGAAGAAAATTATTTACTGATAAAGTTGTTTACATGTAAGTGAAAAAAGTATTAAAATATTTTACATAAAATGATTGCATAAATATTTCAATATTTGTGTCCTATAGTAATAACCTGTGTACTTTTAAATTACACATTAAAATGGAAATATGAAGAGGATGAAATTTAAAATACAAACAGAAATTCTTATAAAACTTACAAAAATATGCAGATTTAACTATTCTGCACTTGCTCCCCAGAGGGAACCACTATCTAGAAGATGTCATATGATTTTCATAACTTTATTATTACACTTTTCAACCTACATATGCACCCATACAAAATAGGACTAGGAAATTTTAAAAATTGTTATTAATGCTTTCAAAGTGTATATATGGTATATTTTATTTACACATTGTTTTTTCAATCAACTGTATGTTTTTCAGAGCATCCATGGAGATATATGTAGATCTAATTCATTCATTTTAACCACTATAGAGTATTAATCTATTAATGATTTTAGAACAATTCATTTTTCTATTTTATAATTAATAGACATTTATGTTGTTTCCAATATTTTAACATTTTAAAACTGCATTAAATAATCTTATACATGACTTATACACTGGACAAATGTTGCTTTACTATATTTACTACACACCTAGACTAAGAATTGCTGTTATGGCATATGCCCAATTTTGACTGTCTTAGATATTGCCATATTCTCCCCAAATGAGTTGATACTTTATACTCCCAGCACTTATAAATAAATCTGTGTGTATACATACACAGTTTATCTTTTATCAGTTATATGTATTGTACATATCCCCTCCTAGTCTGCAGTTTTTTTCTCAGTTTACATTTAATTTAGTCTAATATGTCAATCTCTTCCACAAAGATTTATTTAACAAATCCTTTTCTATCCCATTTTATATAGTCATTTTCCATATTGAATCTTAAAAGCTTTAATTTTTTTCACATATCTGAAATGTGTTTTTGTATATGATATGAGTTAAATCTACATTTTTGTTTGTATATCCATTTGTCCAAGCAACATTATAAAAACTGGGATGCCAAACAACATTGTAAAAACTGAAGTCTCATGCTATCTTTGCTAACTGCTAAATGCTCATATGTTTATTTCTGTGTTTTCTGTTCTCTTTCATTGATCTATTTGTCTTTTAAACAATACCCTAATGTCTTTTTATTTTTTTAATATATCTTTATTGATTTCAGAGAGGTAGGGAGAGGGAGAGATAGAAACATCAATGATGAGAAAGAATCATTGATTGGCTGCCTCCTGCACACCCCCTACTGGGGATCGAGCCTACAGCCTGGGCATATGCCCTTGGCTGGAATCAAACCTGGGACCCTTCAGTCTGCAGGTCTATGCTCTATCCACTGAGCCAAACTGGCTAGGGCTGTACCCCAATGTCTTAATTACTATACCTCTATAAGAAATTTTGATATCTTCTAAATGAAATCCGTCTTCTAATCGTCTTCAAATGTTCCTTGACTATTTTTCATTCTTCATCTTCCAGACTTTAGGATCAGCTTGTCAAGTTCTGTCTGCCCTCTTTGTGAGTAAGCTGTTTCTGCCCTCAGTTGACTCAGAGAATGAGTCCACCAGTGTGCCATTGTTCCACCTGCTTTCCTAGAGTCTCAGTACTTTGTTGAAAGTTCAGTCAGCTAAATCCTAGAGAGTTGACTAATCTTTTATTTTTAATTTTTGTTGTTGTTTAAAGTATTACATGTAGTAGTTCATATATCTCCTTTTTTTACCCCTTGACCTTCCCCCAGCCTCCCCTACCCCTTGTCGCATGCCTTCATCAACCACCACCCCCCCCCATGTCTTGTGTACATTTGATGTGCGTATATGCATGAATACAAGTCCTTTGGTTGATCTCTTTCCCCCCCTCCCCAATACTCCCCTGCTTTCCCACTATAATTTGACAGTCTGTTCGGTGCTTTACTGCCTCTGTATAAATCTTTTTGTTCATCAGGTTATAATGTTCTTTATTTTCCATAAATGACTGAGATCATGTGGTATTTTTCTTTCATTGCCTGGCTTATTTCACTTAACATAATGCTCACCAGGTCCATCCATGCTCCTGCAAATGGTAAAAGTTTCTTCTTTTTTATAGCAGTGTAGTATTCCATTGTGTAGATGTACCTCTGTTTTCTAATGCACTCATCTGCTGATGGGCATTTGGGCTGTTTCCAAATCTTAGCTATGGTGAATTGTGCTGCTATGAACAAAGGGGTGCATATATACTTTCTGATTGGTGTTTCTAGTTTCTTGGGATATATTCCTAGAAGTGGGATTACTGAGTCAAATGGGAGTTCCATTTTTAGTTTTTTGAGGAAATTCCATACTGTTCTCCACAGTGGCTGCACCAGTCTGCATTCCCACCAGCAATGCACAAGGGTTCCTTTTTCTCCTCATCCTCGCCAGCACTTGTTGTTTGTTGATTTGTTGATGATAGCCATTCTGACAGGTGTGAGATGGTACCGCATTGTCATTTTGATTTGCATCTCTCAGATAATTAGTGACTTTGAGCATGTGTTCTTATGTCTCTTGGCCTTCCTTCTATCTTCTTTCGAAAAGATTCTATTTAGGCCTGTTGCCCAATTTTTTATTGGATCATTTATCTTCTTTTATTAAGTTGTATAAGTTCCCTATAGATGTTGGAGATTAAACCTTTATCAGTGATAACATTTGCAAATATGTTCTCCCATACAGTGGGCTTTCTTGTTTTGTTGATGGTTTCTTTTGTGGTACAAAAGGTTTCTATTTTGATGTAGTCCCATTTGTTTATTTTCTCTTTAGTTTCCATTGCCCTAGGAGCGGTATCGGTGAAGAAATTGCTTCTGCATATGTCTGAGATTTCTCTGCTTATGGATTCCTCTAGTATTTTTATGGTTTCCAGTCTTATGTTTAAGTCCTTTATCCAGTTTGAGTTTATTTTTGTGTATGGTGTAAGCTGGTGGTCTAGTTTCATTTTTTTGCATGTATCTGTCCAATTTTCCCAACACCATTGATTGAAGAGACTGTCTTGACTCCATTGTATGTTCATGCCTCCTTTGTCAAATATTAATTGAGCATAGTGGTTTGGGTCGAATTCTGGGTTCTCTATTCTATTCTATTGGTCTTTATGTCTGTTCTTGTGCCAGTACCAGGCTGTTTTGAGAACAGTGGCTTTGTCATACAGCTTGCAGTCTGGTATTGAGATCCCACCTACTTTGTTCTTCTTTCTCAGGATTGCTGTGGCTATTCAGGGTCTTTTTCTATTCCAGATGAATTTTTGGAGAGTTCTTTCTAGGTCTGTGAAATATGCTGTTGGTAATTTAATGGGGAATGTATTGAATCTATAGATTGCTTTGGGTAGTATGGACATTTTAATGATGTTGATTCTACTAATCCATGAACATAGTATGTTCTTCCACCTGTTTATGTCTTCCTCTATCTCTTTTTTTCAGTGTCCTGTAGTTTTCCACATATAGGTCTTTTACCTCCTTGGTTAAGTTTATTCCTAGGTATCTTAATTTTTCTGGTGTGATGGTAAATGGTATTGCTTTTTTAGTCTCTCTTTCTATAAGTTCACTATTGGTGTAGAGAAATGCCATAGATTTCTTGGCATTAATTTAGTATCCTGCTACATTGCTGAGTTCATTTATTAAGTCTGTTAGTTTTTTTATGGAGTCTTTCAAGTTTTCTATGTACAATATCATGTCATCTGCAAATAAGGACAGCTTTACTTCTTCTTTTCCAATTAGGATGCCTTTTATTTCTTCTTCTTGTCTAATTGCAATGGCTAATACTTCCAGTACTATGTTGAACAGGAGTGGTGAGAGTGGGCATTCCTATCTTGTTCCTATTCTTAGGGGAAATGGTTTTAGTTTTCCCCATTGAGTATGATGTTGGCTGTGGGTTTATCATATATGGCTTTTATTATGTTGAGGTATGATCCTTCAATTCCCACCTTGCTGAGAGTTTTTATCAAGAAAGGGTGTTGGATTTTATCAAATGCTTTTTCTGCATCAATTGATATGACTATGTGATTTTTATCTCTCAATTTGTTTATGTGATGTATCATGTTTATTGATTTGCAGATATTGTACCATCCTTGCATCCCTGGGATAAATCCTACTTGGTCATGGTGCATGATCTCTCTGATGTACTGCTGGATCTGATTTGCTAGAATTTTGTTGAGGATTTTGGCATCTATGTTCATGAGGGATATTGGCCTGTAATTCTCTTTCATTGTGTTGTCTTTATCTGGCTTTGGTATTAGTATGATGCTGGCTTCATAGAAGGAGCTTGGAAGTGTTCCTTCCTCTTGAATTTTTTGGAATAGTCTGAGGAGAATACGTTTTAGTTCTTCCTTGAATGTTTGGTAAAACTCTCCTGTGAAGCCATCTGGCCCCTGGCTTTTGTTTGCTGGAAGCTTTTTGATGACTACTTCCATTTCTCCTATAGTTATTGGCCTATTGAGATGTTTAGATTCTTCCTGATTGAGTTTTGAAAGGTTGTATTTTTCTAGGAATATGTCCATTTCCTCCAGGTTGTCCAGTTTGTTGTAATAGAGTTGTTCATAGTATTGTTTAACAATCCTTTGTATTTCAGTGGTGTCTGTTGTTATTTCTCCTCTTTCATTTCTGATTTTGTTTATTTAGGTCCTTTCTCTTTGCTTCTAAGTGAGCCTGGCTAGAGGTTCATCAATCTTGTTTATCCTTTCAAATAACCAGCTCTTGGTTTTGTTGATCTCTTGTATTTTTTTTTTTTTTTGGACTCTATGTCATTTATCTCCACTCTGATCTTTATTATTTCCTTCCTTCTGCTTACACTGGGCTTTTCTTGTTGCTCTCTTTCTAACTCTTTGAGTTGTAGGGTTAGGTAATTTGTTACCATTGTTTCTTGGTTTTTTTTTTGCAGTAGGCTTGTAGAGCTATAAACTTCCCTCTCAAGACTGCTTTCGCTGTGTCCCATAAATTTTGGATTGTTGTGTTTTCATTGTCATTTGTTGCCATGATGTTTTTTATTTCTTCTTTGATCTCTCTGGTAACCCAGTCATTGTTTAATAGCATGCTGTTTAGTTTCCATGTGTTTGATTTCTTTGGGTTGGTTTTATTGTAGTTGATTTCCAGTTTTATGCCACTGTGATCTGAGAAGATGCTTGATATGATTTCTATCTTCGTGAATTTGAAGAGACTTTGCCTATGACCCAATATATGGTCTATCTTTGAAAATGACCCATGTGCACTTGAGAAGAATGTATATTCTGTGGCTTTGGGGTGAACTGTTCTCAAGATGTCAATTAACTCCATCTGTTCTAGTGAGTCATTTAGGATTGATGTTTCTTTGCTGCTTTTTGGTTAGAGGATTTGTCCAATGGTGATAGTGGGGTATTAAGGTCTCCTACTATGATTGTATTGCTGTCAGTCTCTCCCTTGATATCCTCCAGGAGTGTTTTTTTTATGTATTTGGGTGCTCCTGTATTGGGTGTGTATATGTTTACCAGAGTTATTTCTTCTTGTTGGATTGTTCCCTTTAGTATTATGAAGTGGCTTTCCTTATCTCTTGTTATGTCCTTCACTTTGAGATCTAATTTGTCAGATATAAGTATTGCTACCCCAGCTTTTTTTTTTCATTTCCATTCACATGAAAAATTTTATTCCATCCCTTTACCCTCAGTCTGTGTGTGTCTTTTTTTCTGAGATGGGTTTCTTGTAGACAGCAGATATATGGGTCGTGTTTTCTTATCCAGTCCGTTAACCTATGTCTTTTGATTGGAGCATTTAATCCATTTCTATCTAAAGTTATTATTCATAGGTACTTATTTTTTGCCATTTTTATTCTTTAACCCTGTGTTCCTTCATCACTTCCTATTTCTTTTTTTTACAGCAGACCCTTTAACATTTCTTGCATTGCTGGTTTGGTGGTAATAAATTCCCTTAGTCTTTTTTTGTCTGTGAAGCTCCTGATTTCACCTTCAATTTTGATTGATATCCTTGCTGGGTACAGTATTCTTGGATTCAGACCATTCCTTTGCATGACTTTGTATATTTCATTCCATTCCCTTCTGGCCTGATGAGTTTCTGTTGAGAAATCAGTTGCTAGTCTGATGGGTGTTCCTTTGTTGGTAACTTTCTGTCTCTCTCTGGACTCTTTTAAGATTCTTACTTTGTCATTGGTGTTTGCCAATTTAATTATAATGTGTCATGGCATCGGTCTTTTAGGGTTCATTTTGCTTGGAACTCTGTGAGCTTCTTGGATTTGTGTGGGTTTTTTCTTCCCTATATCAGGGAAGTTTTCTGTCATTATTTCTTCAAACAGGTTTTCTATTCCTTGCTCAGTTTGCTCTTCTTCTGGCATCCCTATTATGTGGATGTGGTTTTGTTTCATGTTGTCCCAAAGTTCCCTTAGGCTCTCCTCCTGCTTTTTAATTTTTTTTTCTAGAAGCTACTCTACTTGGGTATTTTTTCCTATCTTGTCTTCTAGCTCACTGATGCAGTCCTCTGGTTCTTCTAGTCTACTCTTGATGCTTTCTATTGTGTTCTTTACAGCAGCAATGTCATTTTTCATTTCTTCTTGGTTCTTCTTCATTTCCTCTTGGTTCTTACACATATTGTTGAATTTGTCTTCCATTCTTTTCAGCCATCTTATGACCATTTCTCTGAATTCTTTCTCTGACAGGTTGCTTGCCTCCATTTCGTTTACTTCCTTTTATGGTGATGCCCACTTTTTTTTCATATGTGGGCTGGTTCTTTGACTCTCCATGTTCTCTCTTTTCTGGGTGTCTGGTTATGTAGTTCTCTCTTTCCTTAGCCCAGGAGAAATCTGACCTTTCCGTGGGGGAGTGTAGAGCTCCTCTGAATCCGCGTGTTTGCACCAATTGGGGACCGATGAACTTGGCTTTGCAGCTGTTCAGTGGGTGCCATAGTTGTAGATTTTCAGGCTTCTGATAACATCCACTTTCCCCTTCAAGATGGTGTGGTCTCTGCATCTGAGCCGGTTGCTCTGGGAGGGAACCCAGCAGCAGTGGTGGCTGCCCAGTCAGGGGAGCCCCGTACAGCAGTTCACCACAGTCTCCTAGACTATAGCTGTTCCTCAACTCACCAACAAACACTCCCCGTGTGGCCACACACTCTCCCTTTGTTTTCTCACTCACACAGTAGCTTGCAGTCTGCCTTCCCATCATCAGCCATCTTCCTTTTTCTGAGTTGACTAATCTTATATCATTTATTTTAGCAAGGTCTTCTTCATTAAAGTGATGTCTTTTCAACCAGGTAAATACAGTTACATAAATAACTTTGAGGAGAGAATCCAAGATGGCGGCATAGGTAAACACCTAAACTGCTGCCTCGCACAACAATTTCAAAAATACAACTAAAAGACAAAACGTCTATCACCCAGAACCACGGGAAAGCTGGCTGAGTGGAAGTTCTACAAATAGAAGGAAAGAGAAAAGAGCATTGAGACGTGCACGAGCGCTGAAAATCTGAGGTACGGAGGCGCGTGACCCGGGCTGGTGGCGGGCATTGCTTTTTTCAACCCAAAGGGAGACAAGCTCCCGATTACTCTGAAATACAGTTTCTGGGGAGACACGGGGGACCCAAACTCCTACAGGGAGAAGCTGGACTGTCTGCCAGTGAGGGTGGCTTGCTTGCAGAGCTACGCGCAGGAATAATTGTTTACTGCGCTGGGGCACGGGACGCCGTCGGGACGCAGAGCCAGCTAACTAGCAGCCATTGCTGTTTGCCACGCCCTAGCCTAGTGACACCCTGAGACCCCGCCCTACACAACCTACAAACCCACCCAAGCTCCAAGCAGCAGTTTTAGCATAAGAAAGCCCTGCTCTATGGCAGCTTAACCTAGCAAACTTGCAGCCTGGGTCAGACAGCTCCAAAACCTCCAAACCACAAGCAAAGAGGAGAAAACTGTAGCTCTCACTGTAGCTCCTGCTGGGTGGCCTCAGACAGTAGCTGACCTGCACCCCATTGGAGATCCAGAAGCCAGTATACCTAGTGGTCAGTGTGAGAAACCAGATTTCAACTCCTCACATACATAAGTGACACATTCAAGAGGCAGACTCAGTGAGCACCAAAACCCCACTGAAACAAGTCCTGCACCATAAGTGTGTCTCCAGCACAGCAGTTCTTATAGACACAGCGAGTCCTCACAGCCGATTGGCCTGGAGGTCAATTTCTCCCAGCATACCAACAGCAATTAAGGCTTAACTACACCAAGACTTTGCACTCAGCCCACAAAGGGGTGTACCAAGAGCGTCCACATCAGGTGATTGGGGAGGCTGAGCTACTGCCCCCTATAGATCACCTACCACACAAAGCTACTCCATCAACACAGGGAAGCAGCCAAAATGTGGAGACAAAGAAACATGTCACGAATGAAAGAAACGGAGGAAAGCAAACTACTGGATGACATAGAGTTCAGAACCACATTTATAAGGTTGCTCAAGAATCTTCTTAAAACCGCTGAAAAACTTCATGAGACCTTTAAGGATATTAATGAGAATGCCAAAAAAATGGAAAAGGATCAGTCAGAAATGAAGCATACACTGTCTGAAATAAAGAATATACAGAAACTCAACTGTAGATCAACGTACCCCAAGAATCAAACCAAAGATCTGAAATATGTGGAAACAAAAAACATTCAACCAGAAAAACAAAAAGAAAAAAGAATCCAAAAATATGAAGATAGTGTAAGGAGCCTCTGGGACAACTTCAAGCGAACCAACATCCGAATTTTTGGGGTGCCATAAGAAGGAGAGAGCAAAATATTGAAAACCTATTAGAAGAAATAATGACAGAAAACTTTCCCTACCTGGTGAAAGAAATAGACTTACAAGTTCAGGAAGCACACAGAACCCCATACAAGAGGAATCCAAAGAGGACCACACCAAGACACATCATAATTAAAATGCCAAGGGCAAAAGGCAAAGAGAGAATATTAAAAGCAGCAAGAGAAAAACGGTTAGTTACCTACAAGGGAGTACCCATATGACTGTCAGCTGATTTCTCAACAGAAACTATGCAGGCCAGAAGGGAGTGGCAAGACATATTCAAAGTGATGAACAGCAAGAACCTACAACCAAGATTACTCTACCCAGCAAAGCTATCATTCAGAGTTGAAGGTCAGATAAAGAGCTTCACAGACAAGAAAAAGCTAAAGGAGTTCATCACCACCAAACCAGGATTACATGAAATGCTGAAGGGTATTCTTTAAGAAGAGGAAGAAGAAGAAAAAGGTAGAGATAAAAATTATGAACAACAAAATGACATCAAATACATACCTACCAACAAGTGAATCTAAAAATCAAGTGAATGAAAAATCTGAAGAACAGAATGGACTGGTGAATATAATAGAATCAGGGACATAGAAAGGGAGTGGACTGACGATTCTCAGAGGAAGCAGGTGTGAGGGGTGCAGGAAGAGATTGGACAAAAATCTTACTCCTATGGATGAAGACAGTGGTGGGGGGTAAGGGCATGGGGTGGGGTGGGGAATCAGATGAAGGGGAGCTATGGGGGAAAAAAAGAGGAACACCTGTAATAATCTGAACAATAAAGATTTAAATAAATAAATAAATAAATAAATAAATAAATAACTTTGAGGCTAATTCTCTCTCTCTCTCTTCCTCTCTCTCTCTCTCTCCCCTCCCTCACTCCCTCTCTCCCTCACCCCCCCACACTCTTTTCCTCTCTCCCTCTCTCTCTCCCTCCTGCACCAACATTCCAATATCCCCCTACCCCATGGAAGAGGTGATCACTGATGCAGTCCTCTGCTTCTTCAAAATCTACTATATGGGCAGCTTGTTGGATTGTGGGCAGAGTGATCACATATTTTCCAAACCCCAAAGCAGTATATATGGTCTAACCATGGTCTTAACATTAGTAAAATATTTGTAATCAAAACAGACCTGGAGAAATCCAAGATGAACAGTTGGCCAATTTATATTCAATGAAATCTTAATAAGACTAACTGTTGGCACTGCAGGACCCAGAGTCAAGTCCCTGCCCACCCGCAGAACCTCAAAATCACACAAGACCCAGATCCAGCCGTCCCCACCCCCATTGGGCGAGATCCAGACATGGCTGGCCCCACCCTTGTCAAGCCCCGCCAGGTAGGAGGCACAGCCTCAGGTCCCCTGGCCCAGCGCCGGGTGGGGGACGCAGCCTCAGGTCCCCCGTCAAGCCCCGCTGGGCAGGGGATGCTGCCTCAGGTCCCCCAGTGCATGCCAGGCAGGGGGCGCAGCCTCAGGTCCCCCAGCGCACCCTCAGGTTCCCTGGCCCAGTATGGGGGCGGGAAGTGCAGCCTGAGATCCCTCGTCCCAGTGCCAGGGCAGGGGGTGCGGCCTGAGGTCCCCTGCCCCAGTCCAGTGCCACGCAGCCTCAGGTCTCTGCTGATTGCTCGTTAAGGCTCGTTATGGGAAGTCAGCCTCTGCTGTGGGTGCAGCCATCTTAGTGATGGTGTGACAGTCAATTTGCATATTCCCTCTTTATTAGCTAGGATGCCCTGTAAATTGCTAAGGAGTAATTTCTGGACCAGAAATACTGTGCCAAGAGATGGCAAGTTCCAGGAGAAAGGCAGTCTGATTGCCATAGTTTTACTAAAATGATCTAACAGTTTTCAGTGTGACCAATTCTGTGCCTGCACGGCCTTCAGCCAAAAGGCACCAGGGTTGCAGTCCAATATGTCATAGTGAGAACTTCTAATATTTCTTACCTTTTGTTACCATGGTTTTTTACTTTGGGGACAATCACTTCTTGGACAAGCACTGATTGCTTTAGGAACTTCTTTCAGGGTGTGCCCCTAACCTCCAGAACATGCCAGAACACCTCAGGAAACTGAAACCCTACTGGGAAAAACCCAACCAACCGAAAGATGAAGGAAAAATAAGAGGGAAATTAAGGTCACAGTGGAAGAAGGGAGAGGGCTATTTCACAAATCATGGGCCTATCTAACATGTGCTCCCTTTTCACCTGAATGTGGGTCTTTCACTTTTTTTTTAGGTAAGGCCCCAGGGGGAGAGCTTGCCCAGCGTCATCTAGGCCAGGGCACCACAGTTGAGGGAATCTTTTGACTGGGCTCTGCAGCTGCGAGAGAAATAGGTCTTATCAGACCTGTACCCAGCAAGCATGAGCACCCCTAATCATTCCAGGCAGATGAGGGCCTAGATGAGACAAGTCGGGGTGGGGGCAGGGCAGAGAGGGTGGGAAGCCAAAATGGGAAACCTGTGTGTGTGTAAAGCTGCATGTGTCCTATTGTTTACTCACTTCAGTGCCCTGGCAGGATGTTTCTCTGTCTAACCTTAGCACTGAACACTTGAGTGCAAATAAAAGTTGGCTTTATGGAAGGTTTTTAAATAAGTGCTAAAACCAGTCCCTAGAAATCCGACTGTCCAGGCCCAGGAGGAAGCTCATTGTCTGCCAAGTGGGGAATGCATGCCAGGGACTCCTAGATTATCAAAAAAATATCCAAACAGCCCTGTGTAACATTTAAATAAGTACGAGGACCAATAAAGATTTCTCTTGCTTAAAAGTACTAGCATTTTACAACTGTAAAAGGCTCCACCATAGTCTATATGAAACCCTGATTGCACGTGAAACGCCCAGCTAAGCCTGGGGGTTTGGCCCACACTGTAATCTCGCTATAGTACAGGCTACATATTATGGAATTCAGCTTTCAGGATTTCAGACTAATTAGAGAGGCACCCAGTAGCACTATGCGGGTTCTGTCAGCATTTCCACTATAAAACCCCCTTTTCTGGGGTTTATAACTTGGCCAATAAAAGATCGCCCCAGGCTGGAATGCGCCACGCAAAAAAGCTTCAACACAGGAATAAGATTTTTTGTTTAAAACCAAATTTCATTAAAAAATCAGTTCTTGTAAGAACAGGGCAATAAAAATATGCTGCTTTCATTATTTCTGATGTTTTCAACTCCTTGCTTTATTTAAAAATAAAAAAGGAAAAAATAAATGCACTTTCCAGGCATCAAGTAAGTAAAGGGTGGTGTGTATTCTAATGAAAATACTTGAATTATTGGGGCTGAAGAGAAACTATTGCTTGCCACACACTAGTTTTATTTCACAGTTTGGGTCTAGGAGTTAGTCTGGCTCAAATTGATTTGGAAATAGTGTACAGTGCCTTAAATCGTAGGGCATTAATGGTTTTTCATGTTAACCATCATCATATTGTGGAGTAAAATCCTAACCATTAGCTGGACTTACTGGGAGCAAAGCTTAGCAATGATGCCAGTGTTTTTACATTATCTAGTAATGCTTACAAATAACGATTTTATTTCTATATCTTGGCAAGAGGAAATGGGGAATGCACAAACTCCATATATTTAACCATAGCACACCCTATGTACAAATAAAATTAAATATTACCTCCTTAGCTTTAGTTTTGTTTATTTTACCCATGCTAGTTATAGTTTTTTCTTGTTTGTAGACATTTTGGCTTAAAAGGTTAAGACAGCATAAGTATTTGATTTTAGCAAAAAAACAAAACAAACAAACAAAAAGAAAATAAAAGGGATGGGGAAATCAATAATGTCTACAGCAGAAACTCGTGCCTGCCACTGTTTTAGATACTTTATATATGCGTTTTCAATAAAAATTCACAGCATTCCCATGAAAATAAGGCTCCAGGAGGTTAAGCAAGTTTACCCAGAGTCCTACAGTTAAATGGCAGCACAGATATGCAAACACAGAGTGTCAGACCTCAGAACTATTCTGCTTGATGTAACTTACTATATAGTTGACTTTCTTTACCTCCCTTAAGTAATTTTACTGTGGAACTCTTGCTCTGTAATTTCCTCAGTTTCTGCCCACAATAACTCTCAAATTAGCCTTGCTTGTTGTTGCCAGAACGTGTTAATCTCAAAGAAAATGGTGAGAATGGAGCTTAATTTTGAAAGCATTAGATGACCAGTATGCCCAACCCTCAATGGACCCTAACAGAATGTAGAATCAGAAAAGCTCTACCAGAGAAACTCAAAGAGCCCTTTCCAATGGAACAGCCAGGAGAAAATTATACAATTAAGAATTAAATGCAAGTTTCTGAATCCTCTTCAGAAAAGCTTTGTCGAAGAAGCCATAGGAGTGCTTTTACAGAGAACAGAAACTGGGTCTCCATTTACTGAGGGATGTGGCTCCTGCACTATCTGTTTAACTTTGGGGCCTCTGCCTTAAGAAATATTAATTTTGTGCTTCCTTGCAATCTGCCACTAAGCTATGCCTATCTATTAAACAAGCTGCATTTGCTTCTTTGGAGACCAATGTCCCATGAGACTTCCTTTTGTCCATGTATATTATCTATACTGGGAAGAACGGCTGGAAGGAGACTGGGGAGCCACTAGCCTGCCAGATGACTGGCTCTTGGCCCCATTAAGTGCTACCCTGGGTGGGAAGAGGTAGTGAGTAAGGGCCAAGAGGCCGAGGACGCTCCAGCCTTGCTACCAACATGCTTTTCTATTTCATACACCGTTCGTTCTACCCAGCTACGCTCCCTGCCACAAGGACAATATTTGTGCCATCTACGCATAAATGAAAGAAGTATGTCCTCCTCGTTTCTGTCTATTTAAATTAGAGCCTCAAGGGAAAACCACATGCTTTTAATGACCTTTAATTGGTTAAAGAGAACAGGAAGTTCCCTCCCAGAAGCTTGAGAACAGAGCCCTTTTCCTTCCAGATTTGTTTCTTGGTTAACCAGACTAGGGAACAAAAGAGTTGTAAAATATTTGTTAGGCTGCAAAGCTTAACAAAGAAATGTTAAACAACACTGATGATGATATTGATTTCTTTCTCTCCATTTCTGCTTACTCCCTGCCGCTAACTCAGAATGACTGTCCTTGGCTTGTGGTGGTTTAGTAGTATGGGGAATATGCAAAGCCCCAGAGAAAGTGGCCTCATGGACCGCTGGCTGCAGTTTTGCCTAAAAATTCCCTGGTGGTGTCAACCGCATTTCTTGCCTCACTGAGGGGCTTTACCGTGTGTGTGAATGTCTGACCATCCAGCCTCTTATAGGAAATCCAGAGTTCCAAAATTCAGACTCTGAGGATAGAAAACCTAGATCAATGTATTCCCGTTATAAAAGTTCTCTGCTTAGTAAAAAGAGTTACTTAGTAAAGAGTCATTTTAAAAAATCCTGCATTTCTATAATGTAAAACAAGGAAATGAGGTCTAAATATAGGTATTACATCTCTTTAATTGATTGGTTTTACTAACGTGTACATATGTATATACTTATATTTCATCTTATATTTTCAAGGGAGAGAAATAAAATTCTAAAGTTTGAGAGATGAATATCTTTAAAGTTCTTGACAGTCACTCGCAGTGTTTCATACAGTGCCTTTTCCAGAATGAACCTCAGAAACAGGCTGGGAACTGAATGACTTAAGCTTGCAGTGTGTGGCTCAATATTCATTAGGGTCATAAATTACTTGAGTGATGCTAATTATCTTTTGCCTTCAGTGCTCATGATCAATATATTTTTGTTTGTTTTTTACTTTAAATATATTTCTTTGCATATGTTAGATTTCCCAACAGTGAACATAGAACCATTGGCAAAGTGCATGCTTGTCTTATTTTTTCATTGTTTCTTTTGTACCTGGTTTGGTAAGGAGTACATAGTAGATACTCAATAAATTTTTGTTGACTGAGTAGTTGAATAATTAAAAGGGTCTGTTTTTATTGAGGCAGGGATAGTATATTTGTGCATATTCTGCAGCATTGTTTTGTAACTCTTCTCTTTGAAAAACCAACGAGTCACAGAGAAATCACTGGGGGTTCTTATAAAATAAATGAGTTCCTGGGGACATAGTTAATTTCTGCCTGTTCTATAGCTATCAGATCTGAGCCAAGTGTTTGCATTCCAGGAAAAAGACCCACAAAAAAGAGATCTCTAGCTCCAGGAAGCTTGAAAAGCATGATTAGATTAAGTTAATACACTATTGAGTAATAATTTATCTTATTTAAAATGACTTTTTTCCATTAATTACCAGTGTGCTAAATTAAGTGTCAAACAAACAACAATTTTTACAAAACCCAAGTTAAGGGCAAGTTAAATTTTAAACCTCCTTATTTTGATTACCATCATGCTCCTTATATCAGTGTTCAGTCCTGCCACCTTACCCAGGTGACTCCTAGAAAACTAACTTTCAGTATTCTCACCCACTCACCCGCCTTTGCATCTTCTTTCCCTACAACTTTGAATCTTCCAATCAGAAACACAAGCTAAATTAGATTAAGTAAAATGGATCCCATGCAAGCACTGTGGAATGCAAGCTCCTACTTAGAGAAAAGAAATAAACAAATATCACTGAACTCCCAAAGCAGGTGGTCCTGGATCCAACGGAAGACATTTACATTTTCAGACCACTTTCATTCACCCACAAGTCTGTGAGTCACAGTCTATATTAGCTACTGTCCTCTCTGGCTGTCAGTCTTTACTCCGCTCTCTTACTAGTATGTGAAAACAATAGGAAAATATTTGGACTTTTGGTTGAGAACATAGATAAATGAAGAATATTACATTGTTTTAAGAAGATTTTTTTTTTTAATTCCCAGTGTTTTTCTTCTTCTTCTTTCCCCCGCCCTCTTCCCCGATCCTGGAAATTATTTTGAAGTCCCACTCTGCTTGCTAGCTCTGCCCTGAGCTCTCACTTCCTAGCATTCATCAGTGCTACTGCAACCCACATCCACTACAATAAAAGCAAATAAGGAAAAGCCTTTTCTACACCATCCTGTCCATATGTGTGTGGTGAAAGTGGGAAAGAGAGAGAGAGAGGGAATGAATATGACCATAATGTATGTTTTAGCAACACAAATGCACATCCTCCCTTTAGCATACATATTTACCCAATTTCTTCTGGAGGTCTCATGTGCTTCAATTGCTCATTTATTCTTCAACCTTGGATAAAGAGACAAGGAGATGAGGGAGGGGGAGGGACAGACAGACCTATAGATGACAGATCTGTAGACAATGTTGTTAGCATGCCAGATCTTATTATAGAACCGTGGGAGGTCATGTATGCCACATCCCGACTCCATGGGGACCACCACATTTAAAACAAGATGAAAAAAATGTGACGGGGGGGAAAAAACCCTCATGGGCAGCCTTCAAAGGCAGAGACAGGTTGTGACTGGATTAACATTTATTGACTGTTTAAGCCTGCTTTTTTGCTTCAGGACAGAGATACACGAGTTTAATTGCAGAGGCTGTTGTGCCAACTGATCACCAGAGTGGCAACCAAAGCTTAACTAATCGGTCCTTCATTAGTGAAAAGTCTCTATTACAAAACAAATTAAGCATGCTCTGATCCTAACCTACAGGTCCAATGGCATTACGGCAAGTTTAAGCTGTTAGAGCACTGAAAAACGTATTAAGGGTTAGCGCTGAGATAGCACTTTGCTATTGATTTTACAATACACAGGTATTATGATTTATGGAGTGCTGGTGTCACTCTAACAAGCTGAAGGACACACAATATCATCTCCAGCATCATTAAAATTCAGAAGCCTCTAGAACTAACTCATCAACCACTGTGCATTGTCACAGACTATGGAGTGGGCTCTACTTTCAAAATGTCCTAAACTTTGGGACAGTTGTCTGCTTGTTTGGCAATCAGAAATGTAGAGCTGCCCCTCAAAATTCATTCCATGGCTTCCACTAATTATCAGAACCTATTTTCACACTGAGTTACCAATTACATTTTGTTATTTAATTTTGCTTTTTAACATTAGAAGTATTTTGTGCACATTTTAGACATGCTTAAGAAAGAAAGACTATATACAGGACAACATATAATTCGAGCAAGGCTCTAACTAAACCATGCCAAAAAGGATTACCTTTATTTTGCAAAGTACTCAGATAAAAATCTGGCTGCACTAGCCATGATAATAAATCAGTAGGTATTCAATTAGCACCAATTATGCTCAATTAGTAATAATAAGAGCTCATTGTGATTGAGCATTTACTATGTTCCAGAATTGTTCTAAGTCCTTTTGTTGGATTAAAGCATTTAATCCTCACAACATCCTTTGACATGGACACTATTTTTATGTCCATTTTACTGATAAAGGCACGGAGGCCCGGAGAAGTTAAGTACACCACTACCAAATGAAAGAGCCAGAATTCAATAAGGCAATCTGATATCCAGGCATTATCCTGGTTCAATCCCTATATCTAACAATCACTGCTATTAGCAAAAGCAGCATTTTTTCAACTAATTTAAGTGTCTGTAATTATGTAACTTGAGGATCAGGTGAAAATCTAAAATTGATCATTAGTTTTATCAAAAACCTTCCTGTATAGAGGGTTATTGAGATACCCTTCAGTTCTCTGTTCTCTGAACTATACTATCCATAGTGAGAATAATATTCTTCCAAAGGACGTCTTTTCTGTGCTTTTAATCATATTTTACACATCCACCTATTTCTATCTTTCTTCTTTGCATGAGATGGTAGATAACCTAAAACATAGTATCTTTTTCTTCCTTGTTTTACACTATTCCCCAACCCTACCCCCATTGCAAGTTATAAATGTTGAGTTTTATAAGAGTATCTGTGGTATTTACAATCAATGCTGGATTAAACTAATTAAATTACAAATTTTTAACTTGGCTTTATGTGTATTTCTCCATAACAGTGTTTACTAAAGAATGAGAATTGGTAATTAATATGTCTATCTTTTAACTCAAACTAAAGAATTTGGGACTGGTATAGCAAAAGAATCTCTTTCAAAACTCTCTCACCTTTTAGGAGTCCCCAAAACATGACCCTCAGAACTAGTGTTATAACTATATTATTGATTCATATTTAACTTTATAACCCCCAATCATTTCCTGTCTAATATGCTTAGTGAATCATCTTCTAAATTTCATTTGAGTTTCCTTTTTCCACATATATTACATATATCATATTCCTATTAAGGGTTATCCCAATTATTTTAGCCATTTTACAACCTGAAAGATTATTAAATTTCAAATTTTGCTTGTCATTTCCTCTGATTATCTTGGTGCCATTCCACCAGCTAGGTCCCCAATAATTTCAGAAATGTTATAGGTTGGTGGCTGGCACCTAAGGAAGACCCTCTGCCTAGCCAATACTGAGTTAGGTAAATCTTCTCCTTTGTCATCTATCCATCTAAGTAGGTTTTCTCTGCTTCTGAATGTAACTTGTCAATCCCAAGGAGTTTCCATGGTTCTGATTATCTTCAAACCATGCTGGTACCATAACTTAAACCCTTATGTCCACTTATAAAATCACAATTCATTGTTAGTGGTAGGGCCCAAGCATTATCTCTTCTGGAAGCCTTCCTCGAGTTAGAATTAGTCACTCCATCCTTATTTGTTTCCCTATGTTAGCAACTTAACTTTGACTGAATCAAAAGACTCACTGAAAGAAGTTGTATTTGAAATCGGGGTTTTGCCCAAGTGCAGTTTTGCTGCATTTACTCAGTTGATCTCAGAGAGTTTAGGATTATCCATAATATTCATCTCTAATATCTTAGTCTCATTTTCACACCTTGCACTATTGTTTTCTGAATTTGGGATCTTTGGTCTTGATTTAATCAAGTTGCTCCTCGGTAGCTTTCCTCTTTCTCACATCAGCAATGAGGTAGAGTTCTGTGTGTCCATATTTCCCTTAAAATACACAGCTCCTCTGAATTCCTTTGTCTCACAAAATATGCCTAACTGTGTCTTCAGTCTTATTTTGATCCAGAAGATCCTTAAGAGCTGGCTGAAACCTCAGCTATAAGCTAATATAACCTCTCATTTTATAGGTAATAAAATTAATCTGGGGAAGATTAAACAAACTAACTGGCAACTAACTCATCCAGCTAGTTAGAGTGACAAAAGGATTATAATCAGTATTCTGTTTCCAAACCTATAGGGAGCACATTGGCCACACCTAAATGTGGAAAAATGAACTAGATCACAATGGTGCTGGTCATGTGGGTATTATTGAATCGGCCTTTACACAGCCATGTGCTTTGTTTCAATGGGGTCATGTTTGACATTCCCTTAAGCTTCCTGACTCTGACTTCTCGACATTAATATTCTGTATTTACCTGGGTTTACTTCCATCTCATCATAACCTTGAACTCTAAATTCAATTTACCTTCATCAAGGCTGTCTTAACCCTTATCCCCACACCTATCCTCCCTACTCTGGATGAACAAGCCAACATATCTCATAAAGTTTACTCCATTTCTGTACATAACTTGCCATTCCATGAATAGCCTCCAAGTCTTTGCACATGGAATGTTCTTCTCCTAGCACTGTCATCACAATCCTAAACCTGATTTACAACTCATCTCAAAGGGCAACTCATTTTTACCACACTCACACCCCTCCTTCGCAATTGTTTAATCCTCTTCCCTCTCACAGTAGGTTACTTTTGCCTCAATGCTAGCTCCTTTCTTAGTCTGTTTTCTATTAGGATTTTTAAAAATTATTTACTAGACTGCACTCCCTAAGGCACGGAGTGACTTCACAAAGCATGATCTAAATAAATGTGTGTTGGATGAATGAATGAATGAGTGAATGAATGATAAGGCATTTTGAGGATCCGTTGCCATCTACACAAATAGAAATAACCCAAAAACTCCAGAAATGTCTTAATTTGTTAGTCAAGGATTTCAAAAACTAATTTTTCACAAAATATATGACAGGAAGAAATTTCATGATGCGTAAAAAATATGTATGACATGCTTTATACATCATGAACCTGTATTGCTATTTCTAAACATAACCTAAACTTTATATTCAATGGTGATAAGTTGTAATTACCATTTGTGAATTTCCTTACCCTAATTATGCATAATAAAGAGAAGGAAAGACAAGTTTAAATACCTACAAGCTCACTAAAATGTAGATAACTTTGTAAAATGTTATAATGGACCAGTTTTAGGGCTGATGTATACACAGTATCAATTCATTCCCAAAAGATTCAAGTGAGAACAGAGAAATTCACTCATTCTTTTGATTTTTTCATCTAAGCAAAGACACATATTTAAATATTTGGAAACACCAGGGTAACTGCCTGGATATTATTTCCTCTGTTGGAGAAGTCAGATTGTGTCCACACTGCTAGGTTAAAGGTATTCTCACACCAAACCTAGACATGTCTTTGCTTCCCCTCATCACTTCTAACTTCTGACGTCACCCTTTCACTCCTTGAATAAATTCAGTATCAGCCTGGGCTCATATAAATCTGTTCTGCCCCTTTGCTTCTGTCTTCATGTACAGCATACTGTAAATAATCATAGTGGAGTGGCTGTAAATAGTTCTGTGGTACACTGGAGACCCCTATTGGTGAGACTCAGGCAGTGACGCGTAGCTCCACACCCCAAGGAACAGAAACCAGTCCACTTCTGCTCAGCTCCTTTGGGTTCCAGTAGAGCCCAAAGCGACATCATTGACAGTTTTACACACTGACTAATCAGTTTGTGAAAGCAAATGCGTGTGTGTTAAGTGTATTTTGCGTTTATATGAAGACATCTCTGAATGAGAAGGAGTACAAATGACAAGAAAAACCATATGTGACCTGCAATTTCAGGGCAATTCATTTTCGGTAGATTATAGACAACAGGAATAAATGCAGCATTGCTGTTATGTAAGTATATATTGATCAGATACAGCAAAGCATCCACAAAGTCCCAATCTCTCTGAGAGTTGGGTTGTAAAGTATACACTTTATATATCCAACTTTAAAAACAATATTGTAGCCCTAGCCAGTTTGGCTCAGTGGGTAGAGCGTCAGCTTGTGGACTGAAGGGTCCTGGGTTCGATTCCGGTTAAGGGCACGTACCTCAGTTGCAGGCTTCTCCCCGGCCCTGGCCCTGGTCAGGGCATGTGCAGGAGGCAACCAATCAATGTGTTTCTCTCACATCGATGTTTCTTTATGTCTTTCCCTCTCTCCTCCACTCTAAAAAATTAAAATAAACAAAATAAAAACAACATTGTACTGGTTTTAAATATTTGTATGATGGCTTAGTAAATAACTAGCTTTTTGCAGGACCCTAAAATGGTACCTTGCTTAATTTTTAAATTAAAAGGTACTAGATTAGAAACTCCAAATGTTTAAAATAAAATCTTTAAATCAGAAAGAAAAAATAATAATTTAGAGTGAAAAAATGATTACCTCTCAAACATCTAGATGTATTCTTCGATGTGTATATTGAAATTCATTTGACAGCTTAAAAGATTAAATAGCTAGGGTTTCTATTATAACTATAATGCAAAAAGTGCTATATGATGTCAAATGTACCATAAATCTTCATTCATTTGGGATGGGGGATTGTTGAGAATGATAATTCATACATGGTGTCTGATGTTTTTCCTCTTTATTTTTCACATCTATCCTTTAAAATAAAAATTAAAGGGTAATGTCAACATGAATATGATTGCTGTCTGTTTCAAGTATTAGTTTTAAAAATATTAAAAACTTCTACACTGTCTGCACTGTTTTACAAAGCAAAGCTCATCACCTACCAAATGAAAAATGTCTCTGTGCTTAGACTTGAAATATTCATATCCCTAAACAGGCATGTTAACCTAATACATCGTATTAAACAAAAATATTGCTGGGGGTGGAGGGGTCTTTGAAAAAATGTATCAACAGTCAATTCCTGATCCACCTTTGTTATTGGTTTTGTTAACATTTTCATACTTGTTTTCTTCTCCATGGTTTTTTCTTTCAAATGAAATTGCTGTCTCACACACGCACGCGCGCGCACAAACACACACACACAGACAGCCTCTTCTTCACAGCACAAGCCTTTCCTTGCCATTAGGTGAAGCTCCCACTGTAGGAGAGAGCCTGAGTGTGGAGAATAAAAATCTGATACCCGTGAGCTCAACCTAAAACA
Organism: Corynorhinus townsendii; assembly: GCA_026230045.1. Classification (NCBI taxonomy): domain Eukaryota; kingdom Metazoa; phylum Chordata; class Mammalia; order Chiroptera; family Vespertilionidae; genus Corynorhinus; species Corynorhinus townsendii. The sequence goes on from JAPDVU010000005.1 coordinate 44,405,477, forward strand.
CAAGTTCCTATTCACACACTGTGCTCCTTGAGCATTTATTTCTTTGCCATGTGTACCAAATCATGCATGCTTGTGTAATTTATTCATGATGAATTCTGAACCTTATTTGAAATTGAAGAAAATATTTTTACTCTGCTGCAAGCAAAAGCTGCTAAGCTGCTTGGGACGTGTTATTTACAAGCTGAGACATAGTCCTGTAGGCGGAAGCCTGAGAAGGGGGTATGTTTGAGTAAAAAGCTCTCCTTTTAGGAAACACACTCATCTCCCTCTCCCCACAAAGTTCCCAAATGAATGTGGCTGGGGTGTGGGTGGGACGGTGGAGTTTCAGAAAGATCAGGAAGCTGCATGGACCGAGATGTAGACATCAGAGAAGAAAAGCCCTGAGTTCTAATCCCGACACTGCTGCCTCTGTCAGCACCTTTTCTAAAGGAGTTTTACACACGCACAGAGTGTGCACTATCTGAGCTATCTGGAGTTAATAACCGATTGATTTTTAAATGCAGAGTACATGAGGATAAACTCTGTGCTACCTTCTGAGCTATTGGGCAATGCCCCACGAGGCACAATTCCAGAATGCATACTTGGAGCTAGGTAACAGTCCCACAGAGAACAGACTGGTAGAACACACTTCCACCCACTCTATTGGCTCTTGACAACTGAGAGAAGCAGGATGATTGCCCTGGACAGGTCATATTTCTGCAAACTTTATTTTATTTATTTATTTATTTTTAATATTTTTTATTGTTTAAAGTATTACATGTAGTAGTACATATATCTCCTTCCCCCCCCCTTGACCTTCCCCCAGCCTCCCTGCAAACTTTAATGATGAAAAATGAGTATTATTATCAAGAATAGAACTGCTTTATTCAGAGGAAAGAAGAGAAGATAAAAGAAAGTTCAAAGGACAAGATGATTCCAGTCTGCCATAAGCTAATTCTATGACCTCTTTCCTTGTTTTGTTTTTCCTCATGTGGTGAATGAGCAATATAATCCCTGCCATGCCTATGTCATACATGAGAATCAAGAGGCATGGTGATTGTAAAACTGCTTTGAAAAGCTGTATGTTCTATCGCCATGGGGGGAGGGATTGTTATGCTTACTACTGTCCAAAAATGCCAATGTTGCTCATTGCTATTAGCAAAATCCAATTTCTTTTGTTTGTGTTTTGCCTATAGAAAGCAATAAAGCGAAATAAATATCAGTAGTCAGTAGTCAACATATATTGGAACAGCTGAAACACCAAATCTTTTTCTTCTAAAAGCAGAATGCTAGACTAATGTTATTTCAGGAGTTGGGTGGGGGTGGGGGGGAGGGCAGGAGGGAGAGGCATTGCTCAGTCTAGGAGGGGGTTGGTTGGGGAAATACAGCTTGGATGGGGCAAAAAAATCCTCTTCCTAGTCCCAAGGAAATGTCTCTGCTAAATTCCACTCTATCTAATCATGTCTAAGACAAAAGTCAGAAAGAAGGGTCAGCTTGAATGGAGGCCTATTATTGGTCAGCGTTAAGACGCTGTTGCTAGAAAATGTAATGCAGTCCATTTTCCTCTGCCACACATTTCTAAATAATAGCAATTTGCCAACCAGCTAACCACCTCAGCACAAACACTGGAATGCTCCTGCTGAGTCTCGGAAAGCCTGCTTGTCTGCAAGTGCGCAATATACAAGGAAAATCACCATAAAGCTCTGTGCCACCATTGAATGCAAACAGTCCTCAGGTCCTGCTGTGACTTGGCACACCCCGCTGGACAGCTGGAGACTGGAGAAGGGGGGCTGCTGCCAATAACATGTTACAAGGGATTTTAGAGCAATTTTCTGGAGACCAACAGTCCTGTGCTTTATTATTTCCTGGGCAGATATTGCTATGAGCTACATATAGATATATTATGGTGCAGTGTACAGTCTATTTATACTTGATATGATATACAGTAAAACACTCCAACACTTTCCAATCCCATTTGTGAGCTCGAGCAAGGAAAAATAGGGAGACAATTTGCCACAGCCTTATGTTATGCCTAATATAATTTTGGAAATCAGCTATTGCCCCAAACAACATTTTATTACATGCATCAAAAAGATTTAACTTGCTAAGGGTCACATAAGTGTACTCAGAATATGCTTCAAAGCCAAGAGACACTACAGATAGATGGTTTATTGTACATCTCATTCCTTCCCCCCACCCCCAAGATAGCTTGCAATGAAGTGCTACCAGAGATCATTAAAAAAAAGATTGCTCATTTTATGTAACTTGAATATATAAAATGGTAGTTAACGAAATTCCAGAGGCAAGAATGTTTGGAAGACAATGCCAAGAGATAAATGAAAGTGACTTTAAATCCGGAAGACAGGCTCTGTAGCAATTAGTCTAATGTAATATCATTTTTAATGTAAAGAAGCTACATTTTTTAATTTTCACTAAAAGCCCTAGGTGCTGAATGGATTATAATAAATGCGTGCCATAAAAAACAGGTACACTCATCTTATAAAGCAGCCTATTAACCAGACTGCTAGTGCTGCAAAACCCAGTACACAGTAAACAATACTGTTTCTGTTAGAATAATGATGCATAGTTTACTCTTTATACCATGCAGCATTTGGGGACCACATCCATTTACCAAAATAATACCAAATTAGTACTGTAAATATTGAAATCAGACCTTTCAGGCTAACCAGTGGCCCGCTTTTCTCTTCAATCTGTTCTTAATCTCAACTCATCAATAGCACTACCTTATTATCGAACTTTGACAGCAAGCTAAGGCTTTTGATAAATTATCCATCTCAGGCCAGATTTAAAATTTGAAGCTCAAGTGCTAATTATCTATACAGGCCTAGTTAATAACGAGATTTCTTGTTAAGTATCTGATCACAGCATGGGCATCATTTGTCAAGATCCTCAAGTCTACCTTAGAGACCAGCTCTTCGAATCCTCCCTTGCCTACCATATGTAAAATTGGGATCTTTGTTTCTATAATAACCTTTTATTAGGAAGCTGACATAATGATTAAGTTCACTGTAGACACACACAATGAATTAGACAATTACCCTTGCTGCTTTAAGCCACTCAGACTCCTAGCAAGACAAAATAATTAATATTGAATTTTAATTTGATGTGTTCCACATTTAAACCCCAATTTGCAAAGTACACCTGGAAAGCTGCCGCTGTTTCCTTGCAGTTTGTGCTGATGAAATAAAGGCCCCCGCAGTTTGAATGTAAAAGCACAGAAGGCTCGATGCACCACGATCACTTCTCAGTGGAGCACAGAAATTTCTAGCATTAATGGGAAAGGTAATTACCTAGGTCTAACTTTATAGCCTTTTCTCTAATGAAACTATAATCTCCCAGGCCTATACCCTTTAAGCATTTGCATGATTTTAATGATTTCAGTGCCATAATTGTTGGTATACCCAGTCATTTTGAAATGAAATGTCTTAAACGCAAAGATGTTAATTATATTAACAGGCTCTTCTTATTGGCACAGAGTAAGCTGAGTCAGAAGGAAGCGCCATTATAAAAACAACTGAGGGCAGCATTTCTCACATGGCCACAAAAAAGATGAGCCCCAAGAGTATAAATCCATTTCTTCTTGTTCATCCTCCCTGCAAACTTCACCGTTACTGCAGAGTAAAAGGGCCTAGAAGCTCAATTCCTTTTGACTTGGCTCCCTTCCCTAATATTTCCAACAAGGGCTTAGAATGGATACAACATGAACTATTTTCACTCTCTAATTATATTTCCTTTTAGAAACTGATTAACCTTCTTGGTTGAGGCATTTCAGTCTCGTGGGAGAGGCGGAAAATTCCTGCAATTTTTCTTTCATGAAAAGGTGGAGCTTGGGAGAGGAAAGGAGACTTTCTCCTACAGCATCACACAGTGCCAAGACTGAGATGCCAGACTAAACTGGGTTGTCTGTTTTAAGAACTAGAAAGGCAACTCATGTTATTACAGAAAAGGGATAAGATTCACAGTCCATTTAGTATGGACTCGAAAAGCCCTTACTCATCCAGACCGAGCAGCACCCGTGCTCCTGAGTGCCGCAGCCCCGGCCAGAAACAGTGGCTTCTCTTCTCTTCTGGGCGTGACTTTTACCTGCCTCCCTTTCCAAGGACTTGCTGCACTCTATTGTTCAAGCAGAGGAGGATCTAATACTGCTGAATGCAGAGGGGTGCCAGGGAGAATGTTTTAATATGTACAAAGATCCTCAGCCCTTGTTCTGCCAAATAGAAGACACTTGTTTCTGGACACTCCCACCATGTCTCTGCAATACCCACCAAGTCATGGGAAATGGCTCCTGAGCTTGAGTTTGAGACTTGGTTAAGGTAGAGACTAAGAGCAACTTTATTGATAGCTTATCATATAGGTGAGACAGTCACTTACACTGAAGTCCCAAAAGTCCAGAGCTATTTCCCCAAACTATAAATGAGGTCTATGTAAGGAGAATGAAATGATCATCACTTTCTAAGCTAAATGTCCTGGAAAAAGGCACATGCCCAGGGCTCTCAAATTCGTCAATGAAATTAGCAACACTCCATGTCTTCTTAAAAGTTTTCTTCTTTTGGTTATTCCCATTAAGCCTTAGAGCCAAGTATTTAATAATACTTTCGCCCTAGATGGTCTATTTTTAAAATTAGGCATAAATCTAGGCTTCACAAGTTAAAAACTAGGCCACCTTGGGCAAGTCAGGTAACCTCTCTGAGCCTCAGTTTTATCAGGAGTAAAGTTAGAATAACAAAAGTCTATTTCCTAAGAGTTGTTATGGGGATTAAATAAGATAATATACATCACATTTCTTGGAACAGCTGTTGGTACTTGTAAGTGCTTAATAAATATTGGCGTAGTGTTAGTTGTCATTGTTGTTATTGTTATTTAGAGAGATGGTGTAGGCTATTTTTCAGTAGCCCTTAAATAGATCGTTTGCTTTGGCGGGTCTGGCCACCACACAATAAAGACCACAAGAATCTCATTTCTAGGAATAACAAATCTACAGTCAAAAATACTTCTCTTCCTCAGGTATGACTTGCAAACAAAGCCACAAGTGCAAGTAATGTAAGTTATTGTTATTTAAAAAAAAAAAAAAAGACTCCAGCCCCAGCTGGTTTGGCTCAGTGGATAGAGCATCAGCCTGTGGACTGAAGGGTCTCAGGTTCTATTCTGGCCAAGGGCACATGCCTGGGTTGCGAGCTCAATCCCCAGTAGAGGGCATGCAGGAGGCAGCCAATCAATGATTCTCTCTCATCATTGATGTTTCTCTCCCTCTCCCTTCCTCTCTGAAATCAATAAAAATATGTATTTTTTAAAAAGACTCTATGTTGCCCTAACTGGTTTTGCTCAGCGGCTAGAGCATCGGCCTGCGGACTGCAGGGTCCCAGGTTCGATTCCGGTCAAGAGCATGTACCTTGGTTGTGGGCACATCCCCAGTAGGGGGTGTGCAGGAAGCAGCTGATCGATGTTTCTCTCTCATAGATGTTTCTAACTCTCTATCCCTCTCCCTTCCTCTCTGTAAAAAATCAATAAAATATTTTTTTTAAAAAGACTCTATGCTTTGAAAAAGATCAAAAGAAAATATAATACTTTTTTATTGTAATGAAAAACAAAACGTAAAATTTACTATCTTAGTCATTTTTAAATGTACATACAATACAGTGATGTTAACTACTAGTAAATGCACATTGTTGCATAACAGATCTCTAGAAATTTTTCATCTTGCAAATTGAAACTCTATACTCATTGAAAAACTCCCTTTTTTTCCCCTCCCCTTAGTCCCTGGCAACAACCATTCTACTTTCTGTTTCTCTCCCTTGACCAAATAGGTAACAGCTATGTACAAACAAAATCTGTCGGGGGAAGAGAAAACAGACTCACCCCTCCGCCACCACTCCCTGCTTGCTGCCTATTGCAGATATTTCCAACTTCAAGAGGAATCTGATGGCTTGAAATTATAGGAGGGTCAGTTGCTGATAAGAAAAATAGGAAATAAAACTGAATATATCAAGTTATTATTAGACAACAATTTGAGAATTCATTTATCATTCTTGCTAGTGTTGGATATAATTGATGTGAACGGGCCATACATGTAAGTTAGAAACGTTTGTGATTGTCCAGGTCTTGTCATTGGTGATGTCATGTGATTGCCTTTCCAAGCTCATTGTGCATCTTTATTTGAGGTCATTTAGCCATGAAAACAGAAAATGGATACTGAGCAGAGTGAGCATCAGCTTTTTCTTTGCATGGGGTGCTTAAAATAGTCAATGTTTGTCAACAGAAATGAAATGCATTATACGAGAAGCCAGCATGTGTAACCCAGATGTAGTACAAACAGTTGGTAAGAACAGATCATAAGGACTGAAAATCATCCAACATTTGTCAATTTTGTTTCATCATCTATCAAATGAGAAACTTGACATGTTCTGGAATGGGGGGAGGTAGTAGAATATAAAGGGGGGAATAAATGGTGGTGGAAAGAGATTTGGGGTGGTAAATACACAATACAATATACAGATGATGAATTGTTTACCTAAAACCAGTATAATTTTAGTAACTAATGTCACCCCAATAAATGCAATTAAAAAAAGAAAGTTGACATGTCCTTATGAAATGGCTCTCCACTGCAGGGAGAGCAGAAGAACCCGAAATTGCTGCTTTATAAAACCACAGTAGCATTTTGGTGTGAATTAAAACAGTATTCCCATCATGTGAGATTACAAAGAGATGTTTCCAGTTACCTGTAAGTCCACGTCTTCTTCAAACTAAACTAAAATACTCTTGGTCCTAAATGAGAAAATGGCAGGAAAGTGTGATATAGAAACACATCATCTTCCTCACAGCAAACTCACCAGACTCAGTGCTCATCATTATCCTAGAGGCTAGGGAGTAGAGGCAATCACCATTATCTCCTTTTTAATTATGGTTTGTACAGACCCACGAACCAACCCACGTCTGAGGGAGGAGACTGCCCAGGGCCTAAACACCCCCAAGGCCTCATGCCTAGTCAGAGTCCTCTTCAGCTACTTTCAAATAATCCTCATAATGTAACAGACTCATTCCCACTCTTCAGGTAAGAAATTCAGTAAACCTAGTAGCATTTGGTGCAGTAATTAACTTCCCAGAGGCTAAAGACATCGCATTAAGTCAGTGTTCAGGTTGTAGAGCTACAGTCATGTGGAAGAGTTGAGTGTCCTTATCTTAATACCTACTCTACAAGCTATCCAGGTACATCAAAAGGTTTAATTAATTTTGATCTTTTATTAGCTAAAGAAGAAAAATGAAGACAAAAGAGGGATATGATTTTATAAAAAAGAAAAGAAAAAGCAGTCCCAGTTCAACTACCTTATCCAAATTATCCATATTCTATAAGACTATTTCAAGGATTACTCTTATAAGTGTGAGAACCATTTAAAGGGTGGTTTAAACCCAAGAGGATAGATCAGAGTTGGAGCTTTCAGTAAAGATGTATAAATACATATTTTTTATATTGATTTCAGAGAGGAAGGGAGAGGGAGACAGAAAAAAAACCTACCAATGATAGAGAATCATTGATCGACTGCCTCCTACACAGCTCCTACTGGGGATCAAGCCCACAACCCGGGCATGTGTCCTGACCTGGAATCGAACCATGACCTCCTGGTTCATAGGTCTAAGCTCGACCACTAAGCCATGCAGGCCAGGCAATATATATTCTTGATCATCAGAAGCAGCTTTTTATGTAGGAGCAATGGTGTCCACGTTTGGCATGTGACTTTAGGAAAAGGAATCTACATTCATTGGGCACTTCATATTTACATATTTTATCTCACTCATAATAAAACTACACTAGGAGCCCAGCTGGTGTGGATCATGGTTGAGCTAGGCATGGCTCAGGAGGCAGCCCATCGATGGTTCTTTCTCATCATTGATGTGTCTACTTCTCTCCCTTTTCCTTCCTCCCTGAAATAAAAAATAAATTTAAAAAAAAAAAACTACACAAGGAAGCAGACTTGCTCACCATTTTACAGACAGAAACTGAGGCCCAGAGATTTTAAGCGCCTTGCCCAATGTCACAAAGCTAGTGAATTCCTAAGCCAGGATACAAATCCAGGTTCCACTGCCTACAATTCCCTATCTACACCATGTTACTTCCCTGGAGCTCCTCGCAGCCCCCATCGGTCCAACTCAGTCTAAAGTGCCAGCCCCCATTTGCTGGATCCAATCTTTGAACTTTCTCCTCATAAATAAAGCCAATTACTCCACAAGTAGAACTAATATTTTAAGTTTAAAGCTCTTGGGAGACTATCTCCATGTGTTAATTTACATTAAGGTGCATATGTCTAAGTGTACAAACATTTCTGTGAAAGGAAGCTTGGGTAGAAGTAAGGATCCTATAGTAAGGATTGTTCATGCCTACCCAGCACCCTCCAGAAGCCTTCCCCACCCCCAGCGATAATGTGGCCTGGGCTGGGTTAATCAATATCCCATTCCCCTGCCATTCATTGGTCCACGGGCTGGAACAATGCCAAACAGACTTTGAAGCCACACACTGAATATGGCAGTCTGGGTCCCTTAATAACTCCATGGAGCAGAATCACTTCCCTCCCTCTCCCCACCCAGGACACCCTGAAATCCTAGAATACCTTCTCTAGACCGTTGTGAGAGCAAGAAAAATCTCTTATTTCATTATTTTCATTGCACTTTGGGGTCTATTTGTTATAGGATTGTAGCCTACATTAAATAACAACTATCCATCAATTTTAGTTTCATCCCCACCCCCGTCCCTGGATTCTGCCAATTAGGACCTTTCAAGGTTTCTAGCAATTTTATCAGAGCTTCTCAAAAGTATTAGAGATCTGTCACTACATATGTAGATATGTAAAGATGGCCACTTTTATAGTTAATAATATAAGCAATAAATTTCCCATTTTCACATAGCTATGAAGTAGTGGAGTCAGTATTTGAACCTCGCTATCTGGATACGGGGCAGTATCATCTCCCCAAAATGAGTGTGTATCACTTTATATCAGAAGCTATATTTTAAAAAACAATTTTTTAAAAATAATTACACACAATTTGCCATACGAATTCAAAGGGAGAAGAGAAGGCCCTCCAGTCAGGAATCAGGAAAGTCTTAGAGGGGAGGCAAATGGAATTTAAACATGCACTAATGGAAGGAAAGGCATGCTAGGGGATGGAACATTAGGAACTAAGGCAGTCAAGCTTGCCATCAAGGGCCTGCTAACAATGAAGATGCCTTGTTTTTCTGCCTAGTGTTTATATTTTATTTAGTGTTTCACTCCCCATCTCCTAGGAGGGCTTATTCTGCTCCTGCACAGAGCCTGCTTTTTCCTCCAAATCCAGTATCCTTTCAGGAAATGTCAGAACTAGAAGGTATCATCTAAGACAACCTCCCTTTCAAAGCAGGGACCCTTTCTACCCCATTCTTAATGGAAAGCTCACTTCTGTCCTGAAAGAGCCTACTTCATTTTTAGAACTGCAAATGTTCAAAAGTTCTTCTTTATATTAGGGCTTACTCTCTATTACTTTAGTCTAGTCTAACTCTCTATTACTTTTCCCCAATTGTCTGGTTTGCCCCTAGGAAGTATTCAGGGTATTACTAAGAGTAATAGGGCCCTCTGTTATTGGAGTCATCTTAATCTTTTCCTCTCTAATATAAAAATCTTCAGTTTCTGCAGCAACTATCCATATAACTGGGTGCTTAGAACCTTCCTGTCATCATCTCTTCTTTTCAGAAAACCCTGAAGTTGGTGAATGGTCCTGTTAAACTGATTTCCCAGACTGGACCAGACCCTCCAATGGAGACAATAGTGAAGTGATTAGCCACAGTCACCAGGGCTCTGTCTACTAACTCAGCTGATTTAGGAGCATCTTCATTCCTTGCTCCACATGAGAAGTCATCGGCCAAAGTCCCTGGGCCTTTTTACATAAATCTATGTGAAACTGGTGTTCCTCAGTCTGTACTGATACAATTAATTTTCCCAATCTAAATATAGATTTTAACATTTATTCTAGTTCAACAAAGTAGAATATGGTCCTGGTGTTTGGGCAAAACACACCAATAATGGAATTTGACAGTTTTGCTTCTCAGAATAGAATGAACGCTAAATCATTTGGTTTGGACATTGAAGAAAAGACAGGGAGGTTGCATCATGGCACTGTAGATACAGAGATCGGAGATAGGGGTGGTTTCAGGAGACATATGGGAAGGTCCAAACAAGTCTTCCTTTTCCTAGTAGGCTAGAAGGAAGACATAAGTTTCTACCAAGAACCCCCAGAGCTCAATCAGAACACTGGAATAACTCACATTTCGCCCTGACCGGTTTGGCTCAGTGGATAGAGCGTTGGCCTGTGGACTCAAGGGTCCCAGGTTTGATTCCGGTCAAGGGTATGTACCTTGGTTGCGGGCATATCCCCAGTAGGGGGTGTGCAGGAGGCAGCTGATCGATGTTTCTCTCTCATTGATATTTCTAACTCTCTATCCCTCTCCCTTCCTCTCTGTAAAAAATCAAATATATTTTTAAAAAATAAAATAAATAAAAATAGAATAACTCACATTTGGTGAGGGGCAATGGTACTGACTGCAGGCCATGGACAGGTGCTCATCCATGATGACAATGCTACTGATTCAAGGCAAAATTAGGAGAAATATAAGAACAATGTAATGACTTTTGCATAAAGTTAGATGTATTCAATTTAAAGGATTATTCTTTATTTTGAGATTCTATTCTTCCAACAAAGGTATTAAGTGGTGTGTGTGTGTGTGTGTGTGTGTGTGTGTGTGTGTGTGTGTGAAATAAATGGTTGAACCTTTTTTTATAAATGTATTTATTTAGCAAATGAAAGGAAAGAACAGAGAATGGAGAAAAACTGAAACCTTACTGACACCAATGACTAATTTTTTAGATCAACTTTTGCCTGAACATCACCCTGATACACATAACAGTTTTTAAGCCAATACATTTCCTTATTATTTAAACCATAGTAGAGGCCCAGTGCAAAAAATTTGTGCATTGCAGGGGGGGCCTTCAGCTCAGCCTGTGCCCTCTTCCAGTCCAGGAGCCCTCAGGGGATATCCAACTGACGGCTTAGCCATCATTGGATGTCTTTAGCACTGCCACAGAGGTGGCAGAGGCTCCCGTCACCGCTGCTGTGCTCGCCAGCCATGAGCCGGGCTCAGGGTTTCTGGCTGAGCAGCACTCCCCCTGTGGGAGTGCACTGACCACCAGGGGACAGCTCCTGCATTGAACGTCTCCTCCCTGGTGGTCAGTGCGCATCATAGCAACTGGTTGTACTGCTGTTCAGTCAATTTGCATATTAGCCTTTTATTATATAGGCTTGTTGCTACAACCTGATACAAGACACAGAGGAAGAGAATGCAAATATTGATTAAAGTAATGAATGATCTCGGCCAAGTTTTCCATGTAGCTGAACACTGGGGTAGAGTTGTCTGGCAAGTTTGGTTGACAAAGCCATTTCATGCTTCCTTTTCTATGCCATCCTCTACCACTGGAGTTCCAGCAAACTTTCCTCGCGATGTATCAAACATCCAGTCTCATATTACTTGAAAAAGTGTGGCCTAGATTTAAATTCAAAGCATTGATCTAACTTGTTCAGGATCATTCTGTTTTACCTCACCTTCCATCAGTTGGATTCTCCTCTAACCACAGACTAGGGATTGGGGGGCGGGGGGGGCGGCGGGGGGGGGGGGAGAGAAACTCTTACATAATGTATCAGAGACACACTGAACATAGTTGTCATGTTCCTTTGTTTCTGGGCACACAGATATTAGTGAATTGTATTTCCTCTTTCTCCTTCAGTTAAGGGTGAGCATGTAGTTGAGATCTTCTAGGCTATGACTAGAAGGCTAAGGCTTTTAAGAGGTTGATGTGTCTCTTCCATGCTCTTAATCTCCTTCCACTTATTGGATGCAGTGAGGCCCCAGGGAATAACTGGGCCATAAGATAGGAGGTTGGGTCCTTGAGTCACCTCATGGTCACCCACCAACATGAAACATATGTCTTGGTTTGTTGTCTGGGTGAGAAATAAACATCTGTTATATTTAAGCATATATATAGCTTGGTTTAAGCTATTTTCTCTCTGTTGTGTATTTCCTTGGAGAAACAGCCTCTTTTATGGCCTGAGCCCAAGTTTTTCTTTTCTTATCCTCAATTTTTGGTTGACACTGTCAACATAAATGCCTGCACACAGAGAAAGTACCCAACTGGTCTGTCCTCTCCCTGTTCTGTGAACCTCAGAGCTCAGAGAGCAAACTTCCTGGATCTGTTTCTTTACTTCTGTGTGTTCTTTCTCAGTACTAGATCAGACAGTACTAGAAAAAATCGAAAGCACCAGAGCAGTGGCTTATAGATGCCAATTCACAGACCTGAACTGAGCTATCATCATCAGAGTTGCCTGGTAATAATTTCCTAAAGTAGAGTTTCATGATCCTCCCACTCAGAGATTTTGATTTGGTAAGTAGGTGACTAGGATCTATACTTTCAAAGTATCTTTGTGGCCTTTGTGCATAACCACTATGCTAGACAATGGCATGTCAGGGTCAACAATAGTGTTGACAAATATTAATAACAAAGCCTCCCATAATGGGTAGTAAAGCAACGTGGGGAAGAGCTTGGGATTTGAAGTCAGACTTGAGTTTGAATCCAGGCTCTACCATTAACAAGCTGTGTTACTTTGGTAAACTTACTTAACATCTCTAAGCCTCACTTTCTTCCAATTGTTAAACTGATTCAATAATGCCACAATAATAAAACTTAAATGAAATAATGACTATAAAGTCCCTGGGATAGAGTAAAGAGCAATATAAATAAAGGTATAGGTAGGTGTGTGTGTATGTGTGAAAGAGCGGGGGTGGAGGGAGAGGGGAGAAGAGAGAGAGAGAGAGAGAGAGAGAGGGAGAGAGAAGTCCATCTATAGAAAGATGACAGATGTGATGACCTACATACCAGGGAAGAATACTGCTTATTATATTAAATGATCTCCCTCTCAAGGATCTCACTATCATAAATTGTTGGCTCTGGTTTTGCAGCTGTTGCCACTACTAGAAATAGCCACCAGAGGGAGCTATTTTGCCCCATCTGATATTTTGAATCTAACCGCAATTTTTTCCCCCCCTACTTCTTTAAAGAAAAAACAAGTGGAGCCAGACCCAGTGGTCTGATCCGGATGAAGCTTCCTGGTGCAGACTGGGCATATGGCAGTCTTAGCACCTCCAAAGTACAAAGCAGATTTCATTAAGGGAGGCTGGCCTCCTGCCCTCTCCTCGCTCTTGGACTGGGCCCTCTGGCTTTCTGGCTTCTGGAGAAGGAGCTGTTCACATCACCCAGACACTTCTCACTCTTGCCCAGCCACTCCTGCTGTCTGACTGCAGGTGGAAGAGGCTGGCTTTGAGTCCTCTCTGCCACCTGCCCACTGAACAATCTTAGAGCCTCAGTCTCCTGACCTGTAGATCATCAAAGGGTTATCATGAAGATTAATGAGCTAATACATGTGAAAGTGCTTGTCATTGGAAAGCACCAAGCAAGTATACCGCATCAATGTTAACATTTAGCAGGAGGGCTCCAGCCCAATGATGAGCATCACACTAGCTTTCTTTTCCTGAGATCTGTCACCCCTGCTTCTGTTCCCCAGGGATCTGAAGAAAAAGGAGGGGTTCTTCTGTTCAGTTTAATTCACTTACCCCAGTTTGAGGAAGGGATGTTTGCAAATACACCTGAAAGCCCCATTTCATCACATCTATCCCAACAGTCTGATGATTCTTTACAAATCCACAGTGAATTGAGGGAGCCGGATTTTACAACACTTAAAGAAAGAAAATCCTTGATTCGGAAAGTGATCCTGGAAAACCTTACTCGGAGTTTCCCAAAAGACTTTGAGATGAGAGGGAAAATATGACTTTGGTTCTGGGCCCGTGAAGAGAGAGCCTAACCAGAAGTCAGGAGCCTTTGCTTCCAGAGCTGCCACAGTGTTGAGTGTTGAGACTTGGCTATGCCGCAGGTTCCTAGCCTGGAAAATGGAGATAATAACAACATGCTCACCTGCTTCACAGGGTGTTCAAGGGGATGGTATAATATAATCACAATAACAAAAATAATGGTTAGCACTTACTATGTGTCAGTGTTTTACACTTACGTCCTCAGGACAGCCTCATGTGAAAGGTACTAGCATCCCCATTGTGTAGATGAGGAAACCAAGCATAAGGAACAACAGCTTTAAATGATTATCAATGATTATCATGATTTAATATAATGTCCAAAGTATTCATATTTCTGTCCTATTGCTGTACCTTATGGAGATTTGGACTTTGGACTTCTGTTGATCAGATGACAGATTCGAAGTGAGATGAGGTTTCCTGAGCTCTCTCCTTAGAGTGAGGCCCTGAACAGTAGCACTTCTAAGTGACAAAGTGACACACTCTCTATGTGATTCAAAGGAACTGGGTACTTGGAGGATTCTGTTACAGAAGAGACATAATTTATGCATCAATAATTTCTTTCAAGGTCAATTGGTTCTCTGCCTTTTCTTAATCATTCCACACCTTTTTCTGAATTTTCTCCCAGTTCTTCTCCAACCCACTCCCAACTCCAGACCCCACAGTTGGTGGTCTGTGATCCATGTCATTCTCCATTCTTTGTGTGACAGTTGCATGCAGTCCTCATGCATCCATCAGACCAAGGGTATCCTCTGGGGACCAGGCAGTATAATTTAGAAGCCCTGTGAGTGCTGGACCCGGGCGGTTTTCCTTCAGCCTCCACTATGTGGGTCAAGGGTACCATCCCATAGATTTCTAGGCTTGAAGATTTCAGAAGTGAAGCACTTCTCTGTGACATTGGGAATTCTCAGCAATTATAATGAGGACAAACAGGTTTTGATTCGTTATAAATCAGGCATAGTGCTAAGCACTTAACATGCATCCCTGTGTGTGTGTGTGTGTGTGTGTGTGTGTGTGTGTGTTAGAAAAGCAAATTTAGCTTCTCCCCAGACTTACTAAACTCTGGGGGCCAGACCCAGGAATTTTTAATGAGCTCTGAGGTGATTCTGGTGCCAGATGAAGGTGAGAACCACTGATACTGAAGTGGCTGTACTTAAAGTTGCTTTACAAATTGAAGGCAAATTTGTAAAATTCCACCAGCAAAGATATGACAATTCTCTTTATTGTGATACTTGCCATGATCTGGAACTAAGCCCACAATATCTCTCAGGTATGCCTGTACTTCAGATGGATATTTCATCAATCTCTATAAATTTGGGAGTTTTGTCTTAAAGATTAGTCATAAATTCATACGCATTTGACTTTTCTCGTGCATCTACCAAATACCAAGTACACATGAGGTGTTTATTCAACACTATATGGTTGATTGAATGATTTATAAAAATGGGGTTGTTTTCTTGGAATCTTTGGCCTGGAATACATGGCACACAAATGTTTTCATTTGTAGTTATGCATCTTTCTTTGTAGATGCCCCAATATTTTCATTACATTCTCAGATTCCCCAACATTTTACACAACTGTGTCAGACACAAGCACACAAGTGCCATTGTGCTGGGATGGGATGGGATGGGATGGGATGGGATGGGATGGGATGGTTGCATCTTACCCATTCCACAGAACAAAGTAGGAGCAGAACGCAAAGATGGCCTCCTCTGTTCTTCATCCCCTTTCTCATCTCTGCCCCAGGCATCTCTGCCCTCCTCTTCCCTGATTCTCTCTCTCCCAAGAATAGTGGGGTAGACAACTCTGCATCACATCTGGAGATGACTGTTTAACCTCAGATGAGTGTTACATTACTCATCTCACAGCCTCCTTGATCCACCAACATATGCTTCTTTTATCCCCATGTAGTCAGACATTAGTGCCCTGAATGCTCTGTGGTCTTGTTGTCTTTAAGATGCGTCCAGAGATTATTTACTGGGGAAACAGATGATATCTTGTTTAATGTCAAAATAATTGCTATTTGGTTGGCCTGATAGTTTATTTATGCTTTCAATATTTTTATATTTTAGCATTGCTGAAATAGTGTTTTGTCTGTTAAAGTAAACAGGATATGACAACCTTTAAAAAAAAAACACCTAGTTTTTCTTTGGAGGAGTTGGTTTATTAAAATAGTTAGAGTTAATGGAACCACATAGAACAGTCACTTGAGTTAAAATGCACAGCTGTGTGTTTTGTTTTGCATGGTTTTTATTTGTATAAAAGCTGGAAAGAGGCAGTAAAAAATTATTTAAACAAGTATGGTGTAATATAGTGGTTAACAACAGTCTTTAGCTCCAGTTTCAAATCCCAGCTCTGCTGCCTACTAGTTGTATGAATGTTAATCTAGTTTTTCAACCACTCTATGCTTCAGTTTCCCCAGCAATACAGTGATTGTTGTGAGGGTTAATTAAAGCTCATATATATAAATTTCCTGGCATATTCAACATGCTATTTACGTATTGGCTATTATTTAAATAAACATAAGTTTTGAAGTAATTCTAGAGTTTGAGATGGAGAGAGGAAGCAAGCTCTACAAGTTTATGAGAGTGTTAAAGACCTAGCATGAGTGTTCATGAGACACCACCTTCCAAATTCTCTGCCCCAGTGGTCACCATGTTGCAAATCAGGGAACCTTCTAAACTCCAAAGCCCTGTCCTGACACTGAACAAACATTCCTGGTTGTCCGTTGAGCTAATCTAGAAGGGTGTTGAAGAGTGAAGTTTACTTGGAGATAATGTGGCCTGTTTTTCTTGTCAAGGAACCATCATAAGATAGTTTATCACACACCTTTCTTCATTTTCATTTAGCAACTTTTATTTCAGCTCTCTAGTTTACCAAAGAAGGATGAGGGAGGAAAGAAAGTTCTCCTGGCAGCTTGCTCCTACTAAACCACCTGGGAAGAGCCACAGAGCATGGAGATTCCTAAGTCAACCTCTGGCAGGAGCTCTTCTGCTGATTCTGACCTCACTTGTGTGTTATGTTACTTCTTTATTTTTTCATATGACTGTAGCCTTTGATTCTTTGCTTAGAGTAAACATATACCACTAGATGCTAGTTCATTAATTAAGTAAAAACAGATTGTTCCTGGTTGCTTTTCAGCAGTTTTGCTAGATGTTTCCATGAGTTGGTTTAACCTCAGGTCTGCTTTCTCAAGTTCAAGTTCTATTCCCAACTTAACTATGGCTCATGGAGACTCATCTTTCTTCCGGAAGTCATGCTTACAGCACTTTTGTCTGTCCTGGAAGGAAGGAATCCAGAAATGGTTGCATTTGTGTGGCAGGTTGCTAGGTTGGGGTGGGGTGGGAGCTGTTCCAAGTCTGAGGGGTCTTTGAATTCCCCTCTTTGCCAAAGATAGATGGGTATAGTGATTAGAATTAGGACTTGAAGAGATGTCCACTGGAGCTCATTATATTACTAGAAAGTGAGAAAGAGTGGGGCTGACTTTTTGACTTCCCCAAACTCCCGGAGCACAAGTCCAAAAGCCTCACAAAAGTCACATTGTGTCTTGTACAAATTAGATGGATTACATTATTTCATGGCCCACGTGACAGGGGTTACACATTCCTACTGTGGTGCAAATTCTTTGAGTGTATCTGGTCTTAAAGATCTGGGAATAATAATTTCTTATTACTGCAATATCTGAAATTTCAGGAATATCAGCATCCAAAAGACTGACATGGGCCCAATACTAGGTTACAATGGAAATCAAGCACTAATGAAACAACAATTTCATCAAGAAGTGTCACAGTCAATGCAGTACCGTCTCACACCTGTCAGAATGGCTATCATCAACAAATCAACAAATGACAAATGCTGGAGAGGATGCAGAGAAAAAGGAACTCTCGTGCACTGCTGGTGGGAATGCAGACTGGTGCAGTCACTGTGGAGAACAGTATAGAGTTTCCTCAAAAAACTAAAATGGGAACTCCCATTTGACCTAGTAATCCCACTTCTAGGAATTTATCCCAAGAAACTAGAAACACCAATCAGAAAGGATATATGCAGCCCAATGTTCATAGCAGCACTATTCACCATAGCTAAGATTTGGAAACAGCCTGAATGCCCATCAGCAGATGAGTGGATTAGAAAACTGTGGTACATCTACACAATGGAATACTACACTGCTGTAAAAAAAGGAAGGAACTCCTACCATTTGCAACAGCATGCATGGATCTGGAGAGCATTATGCTAAGCGAAATATGTCACTCAGAGAAAGATAAATATCACATGATCTCACTCATTTGTGGAATATAATGAACAACATAAGCTGATGAACAAAAACAGATCCAGAGACAGAGAAGCATTGATCAGACCGTCAAACCTCAGAGGGAAGGCAGAGAAGGGTGGGGGGAAGGAGTAGAGATCAACCAAAGGGCTTGTATGCATGCATATGAGCATAACCAATGGACACAGACACTAAGGGTGGGGGTGAGGGCATGAGCGGGGGGGGGGAGGGGGAATGGGAGGATAAGGACACATATGTGATATCTTAATCAATAAAGAAAAAAAGAAAAGAAAATGTTCAAAGGATAAAAAAGTGTCACAGTGAGATATAATTTGTTTGTTGGAATAAAATAGACCTCAAAAGGACCTCAAGAGGCCATTCAGGCTTCTTCTGATATTAAAGAACTACATCAATTGACAAAGTTTGAAGTATAGGATGTGGCAAAATGGAAATACATTGCTGATAGCAGCATAAGGCAGCCCAAAACATTCTGGAGAACTATTTGGCAATATCTAGAAAACTCAAATATGAGCATACATTATGATCTACACATACCATTTCTAGCAGATATATCTTAGGAAAGAATTTCGCATAAATACCCAAAGAAACATGCAGAAAGATGTTCACTGTGGCTTGGCTTTAACAGCCGAATATTGGAAACAAGATAACTCATTAATGAACAGACAAATAAATTATGATATAATACTATAAAGCAGTTAAATAAAATGAATCAACACCACTGAATGTTGGAAACAATGCTGAGTGAAAAAAAAAGCAAGTTGCTGAAGGATGTGTGTACAGATGTGAAAGTTAAGATTATACAAACACATGACACTCCGTAAGACACTAAAAATGAGAAGAGAAGGATAGACACTAATTTCACAAGCACAATATCTTTGAAGAGGGGACCCAAATCAAGGAAGAAGATAAAGAGGTTTCAACTGCATCTGTAAAAACTTACAATTTTAAAAGGTAGTTCTAAAGTACTAGTAAATACCATAAGGATTACTGGGATGGGTACATGGGTATACTGGTATTCTCGGTAACAACAACAGAAAGAAATACTCTCTTCATTTTATTTTATTTTATTTTATTTTATTTTATTTTATTTTATTTTATTTTTTAGTTACCTAAACTTTTTTTTAATTTCTTATTGATTGAGAGAGAGAGAGAGAGAGAGAGATAAGTACACAAGTAAGACGCCCAACCAAATGAGCCACACTGTCCAGGGCAGTTACCTGGACTTTTAATACATATGCTCTCTTTTAGAGCCTTCTCAATGTATCTGGCAGGTCAACTGGCCTTTTCCTCACATTACATTGCCATATAGAATCCTTTCTAACCATTAACATCTTTCATCTTCCGATCTTGGAGTAGACTGGACTTCTTGGGCAGAGGGGGGGAATTTCTGATAAGTTATTTCTGCCCTCAAATCCATTTGTTTAGAGAATTGAAAGTTATTTCCAAGTTAAATTAAATCATCAATGTCCAGACAGAATCTCTCCTCTGCCAATAGATAGCATTCCTCTCTGGTATTTCCTCTCTCCCCATGGATGTCCAGATACCTCTCCATCTAAATTAGTAAATTCACTAAGATACTGTTTGTTCCTCCATGCTGGTTATTAATAACCCTGTGTTGTGTTTCTGTCTCTTGGTTCCTGCCTAAGGAAAGAACTCCCTCTTATTAGAGACACTAGAGTTGCCAAGATAGTTCTGTAGGATTGTCTACTCTCTCACTCTCCTGGGTGCTTTCTCAAGGTTAAATGAAAACCTGAAAAATAGATTGCATCATGAAATCCCAATTTATTGCCCTGGCTTACCCAACTATGCACTCATATCTTCTCTGTAGTCAGCCCAAACTCCAAGAAATGTACCTCTAATTTAAAACATCAGATCAAGGTTAGCTAGATTGAAAAATCAATATTCAAATTTTCTTTTAAAAACCTCCAAGGAGTCCTAGCTGGTTTGGCTCAGTGGATAGAGCATGGGCCTACAGACTGAAGGGTCCCAGGTTCAATTGAGGTCAAGGGTAAATGCCCGAGTTGTGGGCTTGATCCCCAGTAGGGGGCATGCAGGAGGCAGCCAATCAATGATTCTCTCTCATCATTGATGTTTCTATCTCTCTCTCCCTCTCCCTTCCTCTCTGAAATCTACAAAATATATTTTAAAAAATCAGTAAAAAATAAAACCTCCAAGGATACAAAATGTGAAATAAAGGAAATAGATACATTATTATGGGGCTACTAAATAGACAGAAATGAAAAAAAAATGTAGTGCTTGAGATGTTACCAAGTCTCTGTCCTCTTCTATTTTCTAGTTCCTCCAAGAAGAATTAAAGAAAATGTTGCAAAATGTAGATGGAAGAAATCTGAGGTATAATGAATAACCTTAAAGATAAAGCATAGGTCAGTTCAAAGGGAGGGAAGGGCAAAATTTTTTAATTAGGAAGAACTCGATTTCTGTTATATGCCTCCATAATTTATAAGCATGCTCATTTATGATAAATTATTATTATTGAGGAGTAGATGGATGAATCTCAATCATTATACTATAATGGAAGATTAAACATTTTCTTAACTTCTATTCATCAAAGTAAGTCTTTATACTCACAACAAAGCACAATGCATCAATGTTATCATTAGGGCTTTTTAAAATATAACTTTAGCTGACACATAATAAGACATGATTAATGTAACGACAGAAGTAAATACTAAAAAACACACATTAGTCTAGATTAGAATCCCTTATTTAGTCCTCTTATTTTTGTGACTTCTCAGTCCTCTATGAATTTTCTCAAAAAGAAACGACCATCAGAATCACTTGATTTTTGGGGGGTGAGGGGCTGGGTGTTCCTTTTCAGCCACAACTTTATTTGCAAATTGTTACCTACTCCCTAAATCCGTGTGTATGTTTTAGGGGAAGGGATGGGCAGATATCTATTCAGCCTCTGATGAGGAGACAGGTTTCTCATGTGGTTGAGTTTTGTGTCAATTTAACAGATTCTAAGATCTGGAAGGAACAAAGAAAAAATTCATGATCCACAGCCCCTCTTGTCTACCGCACCCCAACATGAAATACTGCCCTGCACAACTCCAGATCCAAAAAACATATCCAGTTTTACAATCTTCCTCAAGAATGTATTTCAACACTCTTCATCATTATCAAGCGCTCATTTGTAGGCTTAGACTGAAAGAATTGACAGCCTCAAAATACTGCACAGTGGGCTAAAGAGCACTAACCTTATAGTCTTAGGACCCAAGGTCAAGTCCTTGATCTTCCACTTTATGGACCAGACGAACTCGCACATGCTGTTTAGTCTCTGGTTTTCTTTTACTTATAGAATTTATCACCTTCTCCAACCAGATTCACTTTAAACATTTTGCATATAACATCTCACTTTCTACATTAGAAAGCTCACCAACCCATAGATTTTTATCATACCCTTCTTACACCCATTGTTTTTATCATGGTTAATTTATAAGAATTGGAATGCAATACAATAAGAAGGATTCAAGAAAAATGTCAGGACTAGCTAACAGGCTTCATATACGGTTCATCAATAGTTAAATATTTGAAAACATAGGGCATCAGCTGCCAATTACTGTACCTCAGCACACCACTCAGTAGGTATGTTGATCCCCAGCTGAAATATATGGTATGATTTTTAATGTGGAAAGAAATTTTCATAGCAAATTTTCCCATCAACCCAACAAAATTTTAGAAAAAAAATTTCCAATTCATAAAGCCTAACAAAGAAGGTGTTAAGTTTGAGGAAGAAAAACAATGCTCCAAAGATGAAGGATAAAATAGAATACCAGCAAGACCAAGTGATGACCCTGTGATTACTTCACCTTCCAGAGAAAAACTTGTCGCACCCAAACGAAATATTTCAACCTTTTAGGAGCTGATGTCAGAAAGTAGTGGTAGCTGTTGTTTAAATACCTGTAATACTAGAATAATTACCCCGAACCCTGACCCCCAAATAGCCCTTAAACCATTTTCTTGGTAATGATCCAGAAGTCGTATCAGGTATTGGGGAGCTCTGAGTCATCGTTTCCCACATTAATTGTCACTGAACAGAAGTGTAACTTCAGAAACTATATAAATAAAAGTGAATCCTAGCCCTAGATCATGTATCTGTCATTCATCTCTATCTCGTTAACATATAGTACACATACGTGCATGTGTACACACAGTTTGGATTTCAGATGAAGAATTTATTATGTCAAATCTAAACCTAAATCCTTATTTAAATCCCATTGCCTTTTATTTGTACACTTAGAAGAGATGAAAAAAATTTTCCCACAAGTAAGATGCTGTAGTGAAAAGAACTTGGTGAGATTTCAACATTACAAGGGAGAAAGCAAGCTTGCAGGCAGGACCAGACAGAGGTGGGAGTTGTCATACACACAGTTTGGTGAGGGAGCTGGCAAGCACATTTATTGTCAAAGAAATATGGAAATGGTTATATAAAAGAAGCTGGTTACAAAACAGTATGTACAGTATGACATCATTCTATAAAAACACAGACATACACTAGTGCATATGTACATATATATATTGACCTAAAAGTATATGGACTAAGGTATAAACGGGTAATCCCTGGGTAGTGAGGACATAATGTTTCCATATTCTTATTTTCATTTGTATTTTCTATTTCTTCAGTGTGGAAACACTGATTTGGTAATAATTATAGATTATACGAAAATGATTACTTTCTCTGCACATTTCATAGTCTTGTTTCACAGCTCCATCTTCTGTCTTTTCATCATAATCTTAACCACGAGGTAAGGGTAACATTTTCCCTTATGTTTTGGCTGTTGGGAAGGGTCATTATTAACCCCATTGAGTCTCCTGGGAGACTGTGATTGCTCTATCTCATCCCTGCCCCACCAACACACACACACACACACACACACACACACACACACACACACACACACGGAGAGGAAGACAGAGGGGGGGAGGGAGATGGAGAGAGGAAGGGGGAGGGGAGAGGAGGGGAAAGGAGAGGAGAGGGAGAAGGGAAGGGGAAGAGAGGGAGAGGAAAAAGGGGAGGAGGAGGGGAGGAGGAGGGGAAGGAAGAAATATGCTTTTAACTCAAACCCGTGATTGAGTCTAAGTTTCACTATGTATTAGCTCTATAGCCTAAACAAATGAATTAACCTCTCTCAGCCTCAGATTCTGTTAACTGTGGTTGATAATACTTAAACCTTAAGGTGTGTTGAGTGAATTAAGTGAGAAAATACATGTAGACACTTATAAATAGTAGAACCCCCAATACTGTATTGCTTACGTAATTTCAATTTTAGCAGTCACTCTTCTGCTATTTATTTAAGCATTTATGTGGCAATTATGTGGGGAAATTATTGCTCATGGCTGCTGACAGGTTGAGCCCTGAGTCTCCAGGTCTATTGGAGCTAAAGCCTAAATATGATTTCTCACCTACAAAAACCAGTGAAGCAGTTAAAGAAAAGGCAATGGCAGTTATTCACTTTCTTATTGTCAGGAAAGAGGAAATTGTTTCCTGATAATCTGACAAGAGTGGAGATAGGAAAGAAGATGAGAATAAAATGCTATTATCTTAGTTCACCACTGGAGAGAAAAACACACAAAGGTCTTAGAATTACCCCGTAAATACCATAGTATATTAAAAATGTTAGAAGAGACGATTGGAGGCTCAGTCTAATCTGATGTCAGGATTCTACTGCTATCATAAACTGTCCCAACCCTCCTCTGTTCACCTCCAAAAATGTCTACCACTATCTACAACAGACTTGCCAAAAATATGGCTTGCATGGAGTGAGAGAGAAGTCGATTTCATGAGTAGTGGCCAAATGAAAGACTTGGGAAAAGTGAAAAGTCTAAAGGGAATTGTTTTTCAGTGAAACAGTCTGGCATGTGCAATATAAATCACATCTTCAGTCTCTCCTATGAAACCGTCAGAAAGATCTAGAATTTTCACAAATACTTTAGTACAAATAGCTTCTTTATGATGAATTTTAGGAAATGCTGATTATGTTTCAAATTGCCATGGGGTGATTATAGAGACTGCCCTTCAGGCCAGCCAACACATGGACCATTTTACTTTGGGTGAGTTTAAGGTCCTATTTAGTGTCGAGGTCAAAGCAGCCTTGGCAAATCCACACCAAACACCTCATCACATGGCTTTCATCATTGATTTAGACAGGCAAGGTAACATCCTGTGATGCTCACCAATTCCCACTGCTGCCCACCCGGTCTGCTGTGTCCCCAGACCACACTCACAGACCCTGAGACTTCCTGACACATCAGTACCTCCAGAACATATCATTTCTGAGGGGCCCTTGAGCATTGTATTAAACATCACCTTTTTCTTTTCAATGTCAATGCCCAATCATTACTACCCACACAGTGCTTCTTGGATTTCAATAAACTTCCCTCTTTATTCAAATTCTAAGAGTTCAAATCACTCTTCAGAACTGAATTGAGTCCCTTGAGTGGACTGACCTAATATTATCAATCAGGAATCGGTGTAACAACAAGGAACTGCTCTGTTTTCCAATCAGTAAGATATTTAATGCTGGAAAGTGGGTTGTTTCAAACAATGGAAACTTTCAAAGGGTCAAAGTCAAGAGGCCTCCTAGGTCCTAACACTGTCACCACGGTGTGTCTGTTACTGCTGCTGCCACGGCTACCAATTTCTAACTCCCAACAAGGTGGCTTCCCCACAGTGGAGCATGGATTCTACAACTGAGGGCTGTTAGGTCAGAGGAATTCCAGAAGCTGATGCCTGCAACCGATGGTGACGCAGATAACAGACCAGTGCACCAGACAGGTGGTGACACAAATGCCGGTCCCTTCCTGGAATCGGTGACGGACCAGTGCTCCAGGCAAATGGTGGCGCAGATATTGGCCCCATTCCTGGAACCCCTGCCCTCGGCGGAAATTCCACCCGCCCTCAGCTCATGGTCCCCCGCCCTCACTGAACACCTGTATAAAAACAGCGCCTCAGCTCCCGCCCAATGCGACTTCTCCGGCCCTGCCCTCAGGACCCCTGAACCTCGCCCAGGAGTGCAAGATTAAAAGTTCTTCCTTTTGACTGGCCTGGACTCTCTGTCTTTGTTCCCTGCCCCTGGAACCTCACAAGGGCATTTGCATCTGGCGGAGCTCACTTCTCCACTGTAGGGAGATAGGTGCCACCTAACTGCTGCCTTCCAATTGCACGTAAGTGCATTTTAAAAGCAGAACATAATTCATATGCAGAGTCCTAGCTGCAGTGCAAGCTAAGAAATAGGGCTTTTAGATTGGAGGAGGATAACTAGTATAGACATGGCTTTCAATAAGATTCAATGCAACAAAGAGAAACTGCTCTGTTGTTCAATTCATAAGATATTTCATATAGGGGGTTGGGTTCTTTCAAATAATGGAAAATAAAGTATATTCCACCACCAAATATAAAATGCTTATACTTATTAAAGCTGGGTTACAGGTAGATGGAGAGTTGTTATTCTATTCTGTACTTCACGTGTGTTTGGGAGTGGTTTTTCATCTTTCTAAGTATGTGTACCTGTTATTTTCTATGTGCCCCCACCCAAATCCACTCTCTCCTTCTCCACCCAGTTCTCTGCTTTGGGAAGCTGGCTTCTCTGGACGGTATCAGTTGGGGTCCCTGGCTAGTTGTCTTCTGGCTGGATTTGACTATGTTGAGGTTCCTGCTAAAGGTCAGAGTGTGTAAGGGGGAGCTTCATATTTCTTCTCTCCCTCCCTCCCGAGTCACTTTAGCTGACAGTGGCTGTGCCCCTACATTATTATAGCTCCTGCCCAGGTGTCCCTCTCTTGCAGCTCTGACTTTCAATGGTGTGTTATTACACTGTGTCCTTCCTGTGGTAATGGTTGATGATGGCTTCCTGGGGCATCCTTTGTTTACTTCCCTTATCCCCATCCCCACATCTGTAAGTAGTCCTTCATTACAAACCTTTCGAACCCTCTTAACTGGAGCTCTATTTTCCACTGGGTCCTCCAGCTCTCCTTTAACATCCTCCTCTCTTCTCAGATGCAGCTCCCCGCACCCTGACAGCCCTGAGGTCCCCTGCATCCATCCTCCTGCTCTAACTGTCCCTCTCCTGCCGATGACCACACTATCAAGCCTTTGCCTTCTGCTCTGGATCTTACATTGTGCCAAATAATTTATAAATTAATTGGGAGCTTATATTTTTATCCAAAATAAGCTTTCTCAATTTTAAGAGAGAACACATGGTACAATCATGCAGAGGGGAAGATGTAAAGGGTTTACAATCAATATTGTGATAAACATTACAGGGGAAAGTAGGGAGCGTATTTGGACAAGATTGGTTAGAGAGCCTCAAACCTGCAAAGAAGATCTGTTCGTTTGGTGGAGGGTCTGTTGTGTTTGTCCTCCATAGTGATGAAGTCTGAGTCAAATGTTAGAAAAACAGAGATCAAGCTCCGTGAGGACTGAGATTTTGTCTTGTTCTCGGTTCTTTCCCCAGCACCTAGCCACAGCACCAGACACGTTGAAGTAAAGGAGTGAATGAGTAAGCATGGCAGGGGGGCTGCTTGGGCTTTTGTCTCTCATTCTTCTCATCACCTCCACACTTGTGATTTTGTGGGGTACCCTGTTTTCAAAGGCACTTAACACAGAACCCACATTTGGCCCTTAGAATTCTCTCTATGATCTTTGATGAATCTCTTCCCCCTCTGGTTCTTAGTGTCCTCACTGGCAGAGGGGGCAGAGACTGTCAACATTGATGATTGAAACAATATTAACAATGCTTTCACTGCATTTTTAATTTGGTGAGTGTTCTTGCTTTGTTTGATTTTATCTGGCCAATTGCTTTGGTAAATTGTGTGTTTGTTTTTGGCGTGAATATGGCATTTTGAGATAGCATATGTTTTTCAGATATTTCTCAGTTGTGTTGACATTAACCACTTTATAGGAATTGCCTGAGGCACCCTGCCAATGCACAAGTTTATCTTTCAGAAAAGCTTACTAAAAATGAGCCTAACAGTAGACAAAGGGAAGGACTGCCATTTATTAAAAGTGAGGAATAAAGGACCTCACTGACAAAATACTTTGACTAGCATCATGGACCAGAAATAGCAATTATGAAGAGCTGAGAGGCAAAATACATTCCATAATGTCGACATAAGAAAAGTCCAAACCTGGAAGAATTTTTATGAGTTTATTTGAACCAAACTGACGACTATTGCTAGGAGGCAAAATCTCTAAGGGGTTGAGAAAATGCCCCAGAAAATGGCAGTTTTGCCACTTATTTTATACATTGGAATCAAAGAGAAGATGTAAAGGAATTGCATTGAAATCCACTGATGATAGGTTAGGGAGGTGGGAGAATGCAAGGTGGGGGGAATCTCTGGGATTAAATAAAAAGTAAAAGGAATAGACACATACTTATTTTACATCGGTGGGTACAGGATAGATAACATTTAACAGTCAACATAACAACAAGGGGCTCTGTGGTCTCCTGTTCTGGTGGGAGATTGTGCCTGAGGGTTTTGAAACAAGGAAATTACTGACATTCCAAAGTTATGTCACTGTAGATGCAAAAACACAATAGACAGGGTCAATTAAGGTAAGCATTGGCCTTTATCAGGGAAGATATCGGCATACTGGTTGAGGATCTGACTATCCACCATGACTCGCTTTTAAGTAGCAAGTTTTAATTTTAGACCATCCTATGTGGTTACTTGTAAAGCGTGCCATGCAAGCATCCCCTGAACTTGTCAGGTTTACTATATGGCCCCTTTTTTGTCCAAAATTACCATAAACATATTGCTGATACAGAGCAAAAGTCTAAAAACTGAGTTTTTCAGAGTAAGTTACAGTTTCTGAAAAAAGAACCAAATTTGGGAAACTATTAAAATGTAGATTAGAATATCTCTCTTCTACCATCAGTTTTGTCAGAAGTAATAATAATCCTCAAGCATATTTAACTAGAGGTAAATAATCCATTTTTGAATAGTGGAAATATTGACATGCAAACAAATGCTATTCAAAATTGGGCTAAGAGTGCTAACTCAAAAGACTCAGGCATAGTAAAACTAAAGGAATAGAGGTCATATCACCATAATTACTTTTTCTCTAAGCCAAAAATAACGTGACTCCAAGCTAGGATAATGTGTTACATTTGCATAGTTGTGGCTTCCTCTAAACTTTTCAAATAGTGCCCATTAAGTTGGGCAACAAATATAAATATAAACTCAGCCAAGCAGAGTTCTTACCTTCCTAATTTAGGGATTTATCTCAGAAGTTATTGCGGAATTGTGTCAAAAATAAATTGAGAATAGGAATGTAAATCAAAGGAAAAATTATTCTTTTTTAATTTTATTTTTCAATTACAGTTGACATTCAATATTATTTTATATTAGTTTCAGATGTACAGCATAGTGGCTAGACAATTATATAATTTATAAAGCAATCCCCCCTCACCCCAGATAATTCAAGTGCCCACCTGGCACCATACATAGTTATTACAATATTTTTTACTGTATTCCCTATGCTGAATTTTATATCCCCAGGATTACTTTGTAACTACTAATGTCTACTTTTTAACTCTTTAACCTTTTGTCCCATCCCTTAACCCTCCTTCCCTCTGGCAACTATTAATTTGTTCTCTGCATCTATGAATCGGTTTCTGTTTTGTTTGTTTGTTTTTGTTCTTCAGATTCCACATAAGTGAAATCATATCATATTTGTCTTTCTCTGTCTGACTTATTTCACTTAGTGTAATACCCTCAGGTCCACCCATGTTGATGCAAGTAGTAAGCTTTTGGGGGTTTTTCTGTGGCCAAAAATATTCCATTGTGTACATGGGCATTTGTATTGCTTCCATGTCTTGGCTACTGTAAATAACATTGCAATTGTTATCAGTTGAAGTTGAGTTCTTGGGGTGCCTTGAGGAAAAGAATTTCCTGAGGCTCCCATGGGAGGATGGGGTTTTGTAGAAAATACTGATGATGTAAAATTAAGAGGCTTCCCCCCTCCAACGTCCCATCTCTGTCTGTCTCTCCATGGAAGAAGGTCAATCTTGTCTGCAGCAAGGCCAAAATAAAAACCAGTGATCAGAGTTTCTCTTCATAGTCTTTGGGGGCCAACGCTGTCTGCAGGCCCCAGGTGGCCACTAGACCTGCATGGTCTCAGGCTCCCAGGAGGAAGAGAACACGGAATGCAGGGGGCAAGTGCAGATCACCAAGAGAGAGCAGGAACAAGCTCAAACAAGAGAAGCAAGAGCGAGGGAACTCTGGGGGTTTTGATCAAAGTAACCAACAGCTTCTTCAAACTAACCAACCAAGCCTCCAAGATTTTGCATGCTTCTGATGGAGCCCACCCTCTAGCCAATCCAGGGTCCACAAGCTAGACTGACAGGCAAGCACCTTCCCTGTTGTCATCCTGACTTCACTGCGTATGTGTCCCCTCTGTTCCATCCCTTCCCCCAGTGATCTGCAGGAAATGGACCAGTGGTTCTCTTGGGAGTGTGAAGCTGCTGCTGCCCAGATGACCATGCTTCTAATGTCTCACTCCCCTTTGCTCTCTTTCCTTTATTGATATTAACTAGATAATTATGACAGTAACACAATAACCATAGGGGTGCATATATCATTTTGAATTAGTGTGTTGAGTTTCTTCAGATATACACCCAGAAGTTCTATTTTTAATTTTAAGAAACCTCCATACTGTTTTTCATAGTGGCTATACCAATTTGCTTTCCCACCAATAGTGCACAAGGGTTCCCTGAGGAAGTATTCTCTTAGTAAGAGATATGAGAATTCCTTTTCAGTTTTGAGGATGGAGCAATTGTTGTTGAGAAAATTCCTACTTTGGGTAAGGAGGCAGAAAAAGTAATGCTCCCTAACTGTTCTTTGGTTTTCATCTACGTCCTAGTCCCTTAAAGTTAGTGGAGCCATGTGGGGCATCTTCTGGCCAATGGGCCATGAGAAGTGGCACCATGTGTTGCTGTGAGATAGAAGCATACAGGAGTATTTGAGAGTTGAAATGTGGGGCCTCTGTCAGATTAGGTTCCTGAGTGGCTCTATGGAGTAGAGCTTCTTGATGACCCATATTGGATATCTACCTAGAATAGAAAATAAACTTTTGTTGGGGTAGCCTCTAAAATTTTAGAGTTAATTTGTTACGTCAGCTTTATCTTGCCTATCCTGACTAATATAGATTAGAAGGCCAGATCTCAAAAAGCCTAAGTCCTTACTCGGTGAAGAATGTGGTCGTTGTAAGAAAGGGAATGGAAGATAAAAAGTAACACAGGCAGGAAACAAAGGGAGGCTGTGAGTTACACAATGGAATCTCCACCCTATAACTTCCAAATCTTCAATTAATACTACCAGAACTCACAAAATACTCGTTATGAGTTCCTTATCAGTAAAGCAACTAATCTTTGCACCAGGATGATGCAGGACTAGAATAGAGGCAATGCAGTTGCTCTCAGAAGCAGGATCACAATAACATTGGCAGAAATCTTGGGCAGGCTTATGGAGTCTTCAACTCATAAGATAGGGGAGATAAGGCTTTTCTGTGTTGAATACAAGGGTCAAAGAAGCCTTGTTTTGTTTGGGCTACTGGATCACCTCTTATAGCCAGAGAAAAAAAATGTGGTTTTGTTTTGTTTTGTTTACTTTTAAGAAAGTACTTTCACTTGATTTAATAAAATTATGAAATCTAATTAATTATATGGTCATAGAATCTTGGGCTCTCAGGGTTAGAAAGAACATCAAAGGTCGCTTACTCTAACCCTTCCTATTTCCTTTTTCTAGAATAATCCTATCAGGTGGCTTCTCATCTCTGCTTGGCCATCCCCTGTGTCAGGGAATTCGCTGTCTCCCAAAGCAGTCCATTCCATCTCTGCATGGCTCTGACAGGCTCCAAGTTTTCCCTTATATTGAGCTCAAGTCTTCCTCCCTGTACCTTTTACTCAGTCGCCCAAGTTCTACCTCTTGAGGCATGCAAAACACATATAGTGCCTCTTGCACAAAGCAGATCTTCCAACACTTGAAGGCAGCAGCAATCATGTGCTCCTCTCTCTGGAAATTCTTTTTGGAAAAGCATTACCCATATCCCCTTCTCAAGCCTGGGTGAGGGCTATCCCTTTTCTTCTACTAATTATTCTGCCCTTCAGAAATGGGTTAGATGGCAGGAAGAGGGAATAAAAAGGAATACAGATCATGTTAATATCATGTTAATATCAACCAAAGACCTAATTAAGCAAGATTTCTTGTCTGCTCATTACCTCCTCATGAATCTCACCTCCAGGGACCCATTAAATGGGTGAGAACCAGAGTTGCTTTTTGAGCAAATCAAGTAAGGACTGCCCTCATGGTATAATTTGAGACTACACCAGAGCCCTCTGCCTCAAAATCCCAAACCCAACACAAAGCATCCGGCCATTATTTCTTCTTTGTACAACTGGGTTTCCCTGATGCACCACCACAGTCACAATTATGAAACATTTCTCTGGCTGCAGCCCATTCACCAAGATAAGACCACCCATTCTCATTTACTAACAACACTCCAAGGTGTCAAAGTCAAAATTCATATGGCTGGTGCTGTATATTTGGATAATAGTGAAATAAAGAAACATTTCTCCTCTATACAGTTCTGACATTGTTCATAACACAAGCCCCAATATATTATGCTCCCATGTCTTACTGAGTTTTTAAACAACTCTTTCAGGCTTTATTTTCAATCCTAGATTTCTACCCCTCAGACTGGGCTGGAGAAAAACTTAAGAAACAGACTTATTACTGACCCTCCCACTCCAATCTCCAGGCATTTCTTTGTCCAATTTGTGCTTCTCCTCATGCAATGAACCCTTAAAAATTATCCCACCAGGTCCTCTAGAGAAGTCCACACAAGGCTTAGGTTCAAGGTGAGAGCCATTTTTCTGGTTCTTAAAGGTTTTCAGTTTGAATAAGATGAAATGCATGAATCAAACTAAGATAAAAGATTTCACAGTAGGAATATTTTGGTGGCAAAGCACTTGTTCTCCATAGCCCATGGGTAAATGCCAATATATATTTAAAATAGAGTGGGAGAATTATAAATAAGTTTGAACATTTTAATGTAAAGCTTCTGTTTCATATGCTGGCTCCTACCAGCTGAGTAACCTTGGGCAAGTTATTTAATTTCATTTTTTACTTATAGTTGACACACAATATTATATTAGTTTCAGGTATACAACACAGTAATTAGACATGTATATTTCTTACAAAGTGATCACCATCATGAGTCTAGTAACTATTCATCACCATACATAGTTTTTATATTACTAGAGGCCCAGTGCATGAAATCTGTGCACGGGTAGGGTCCCTAGCAGCTGTCGGCTGCTGGCTGGGTACTCCCTTCCCTGGTTGCCTGCTGCCGGCCGGGGCCTTCCTTTGTTCTGCGCCACCCCCTGTTGGTAAGCACATGTCATAGCGAGCAATCCATCTCCTGGTCAGTCGAACTCCCAAGGGGACACTTTGCATATTAGGCTTTTATATGTATAGATTGACTATATTCCATACACTCTAGATTACATCCAGTAATTTATTCTATAACTGGCAGTTTGTACTTCTTAGTACCCTCCACCTTTTTCATCCCCCCCATGTCCCTCGCCTCTGGAAACCATCAGCTTGTTCTCTATATATATGAGTTTGTTTCTGTTTTGTTTTTTCATTTGTTTTGTTTTGTTTTTTGTTTTGTTTTGTTTTGTTTTGTTTATTAGATTCTACATATAAGTGAACTCATATAGTATTTAAGTCTTTGTCTGACTTATTTTATTTAGCGTAATGCCTTCCAGGTCCATCCATGTTGTCACAAATGGCAAGATTTTTATTCATTTTTATTAGTGAATAACAATTAATTGTATAAATTTACCACTTCTTCTTTATCCATTCATTTATCGATGGACACCTAGATTGCTTCCAAATCTTGGCTATTATAAATAATACTACAATAGACACATACCTTTTTTAAATAAGTATCTTTGATTTCTTCAGATAAATACCCAGAGGTGGTATTGCTGGGTCATATATTAATTTTATTTTTAATTTTTTTAGAAACCTTCATACTGTTTTCAGAGTGGCTGCACCAGCTTATAACCTCTTCAGTAGTGCACAAGAGTTCATTTTTCTCCACATCTTCACCAACACTTATTCTTTGTTGTATTTTTTATAATAGCCATTCTGACAGGTGTGAGGTGATAGCTCATTGTGGTTTTGATTTGCATTTCCCTGATGATTAGTAATGGTAAGCATCTTTTCATGTGTCTGTTGGCCATCTGTATGTCTTCTTTGGAGAAGTGTCTATTCAGGACCTCTGTTCATTTTTAATAGGATTGTTTGAGTTTTTTTAATGTTGAGTCATATAAGGTCTTTCTATATTTGGGGCATTAATCTCTTATCAGATATGTCATTTGCAAATATCTTCTCCCATTTAGTAAGTTGTCTTTTTGTTTGTTGATTGTTTCCTTCTGTGTATAAAAGCTTTTTAGTCTGATGTAGCCTCATTTGTTTATTTTTGTTTTTGTTGCCTTTGCCTGATGAAACATATCCAAAAAAAAATATTTCTAAGATCGATATCAAAGATACTAGTGCCTATGTTTTCTTCTAGGAGTTTTATAGGTTTCATGTCTTATATTTAAGTCTTTAATCCATTTTGAGTTAATTTCTGTGTATGATGTAATAACGTGGTCTAGCTTCAGGGTTTTTTTTGCATGTATCTATCTAGTTTTCCCAATACCATTTATTGAAGAGACTATCTTTACCTCATAGTATATCTTCCTCCTTTGTCATCGATTAATTTCACTATATAAGTATGGTTTTATTTCTGGGCTCTCTATTCTGTCTCACTGATCTATCTGCTTGTTTTTGTGCCAGTACCACACTATTTTGATTACTATAGCTTTGTAGTATAGTTTGATATCAGATAGTTTGATTCCTCCAACTTTGTTCTTTCTCAAGAGTGCTTTGGCTACTTGGGTTCTTTTGTGGTTCCATGTAAATTTTAGGATTACTAGCTCTGGTTCTGTGAAAAATGCCATTGGTATTTTTATGGGGATTATTTAATCTCTTTATCCTTTATTTGTGCATCCCTATAATGGAGACAATATGAATCCCATCCCCATCACCCTCAACCCCCTCACATTTTCTGTAAGAATTACATGAGGTAATACATGTAAAAAGTATAGTGTCTGGCACAAAATAAATCAATAGTGTTAGCTCTTCTCCTTCCCCCACCTGCTCAGCTTTTTTTTTCCTTTTCCTTATCTAATAAATATAGAAATGTGTGGATTAGTGGTAGAGGCTGGATCTACAACCACAGATGCAGCAGGAATAGTAGTTCACCCTGTAACAAAGGGGAATGGAGCAGGTGCTCTCCTGCAGTTTGACCGAGTGTGAGCAAATGTAAGGCTTCATAAGGAGTGGCTGCCACCACAAACCATGGTCAGTGTTCACGGGAGCTTGGTTGGGAAGGGAGAGTCATGGCTTTATTTTGCACACAGATGGAAAGAAACACTAATACAACCCCCCCCCCCCCACCACCACCACCTAAACAACTAAGGACTATGTGCCTGAGCATGTAGTATATCTGTTTGCCCTTTTATCAAATAAAGCCAGACTCTTTAACAAAATGAAAGCAAAATAATAGACTATCCAACAGTGGATGAGATGTGGCATCTGCTCAGCACAGTATCACACAAAACAATGAACCTTAAAATAAGAAGCACTTTATCTAAATGTACAGGATGGGGCAAAAGTAGGCTTACAGTTTTGAGTAAGAGAAACACAGTTTATTCTTGTATTCTTACTTACTATTTTCATATGCACAACTGTAAACCTTCTATGTCAAAGCCAACCCATAATTATCCAATCTGAGTAGGAAAGGAAAAGAATGCCAGATCTTCCATACTTGCCATTTTCCCCAGTGTACCTAAAAAAAAAAAAAAAAAAAAAAAGGAAGAACTATTTTAATTAATAATAAAGCCAGAACTCTGCCTCCAAGCCTCTTGCTAGGGAACAAACAGCAAGGCATCAACTCAGAGGGGAGGCTGCCACCTACTGGGCCACCACTAACATCCCTCAACATTTTTTGTCGGCCTTCTCAGGTCCCTTTAAAATCCCAATTAGAAGCTGCTTTGTTAGTGACAGTGACAAAATCACAACTCAAGGGACTTAGTTGCACAGAAATTTAAAAGCTGCAGCATAAATTAATCACATGACAATCTCTTGCAAACTTCACAGCACATTTTTGTTTGCTTTTGGCATTAGAGAGCCTGCATATTCAAGAGGAAAAGAAACCTTTCTCTCTGAATTTCTGTTGTTGTTTTCTAAGGACAAAGTGCTTTAATAGTTGGTAAGTGCTGCTAATTGCTCCCTGGACAGCCCTAATCTAGCCATTTCCTCCCTGCCTTTTACTCCATAAATCCTTCAGAAGACTAACATATTGATTTAGTAGTCCTCAAAAGTGCCCCCTTTCATTCGATTGGTTTACATGTTTACAAATAGTTTCTCTACACCCACCATTTGAAAGAGCCTAATTTTAGAAGATCTTCTATTATTGATGCTCTGACTCCAGGTTTATCACAGTATCACCAAGATCAACCACCAAACCCTCTTTCTTTTTTCCTTTTTTTTTTTTTTAATTAGAACACATTACCCCGTACTCTGTAACAAACAGAAAAGCTGAGTTCTCTGTCTCCAACCAGTTTTATGCCCTTGGGCAAATCTTTGTCCTTTGGATTATTCATGTGTGAAGCAGGAAAAGGAAACCTGCTCTACACAAGAGCTGTGATAATAATGGCTGCACTTACTAGGTGCATAGCTGTTTTGAGGAAGCGTTTTCTTCTACTCTCTGAATCCTCCAGCACTGCCCATGAGTGAGAATTATCACCCTAAAGCAGAGGATAAGTGATTACCAAGGTCATCCATGGAGTAATAGAGGAGGTGGATTTCACACTCAGAACTTCCAATCCTTGCTCTTTATACCTCTCCAGCTATGCCTCTTGTGTGTGACATGGACTCATGTGTGAATGCACTCGGAGAGGATACAGCTGTATGCAAACTCACATTCCATAACACTAGCCTTTGAACTGATGCATTGGAAAAGCTGGCTCCCAAGAAATACTTGGTACTCTGAGATATAGAAATATTTGCTTATAAAATCAGGCAAGCAAAATAGATGGATGGATGTGTGGATGGATGGATGGATGGATGGATGGATGGATGGATGGATGGATGGATAAGTATATTAAAAGGAGCTCTTCTTCTTATGACTCTTCCTTACAAAAGTTGCCAGTTATTGAAGAGGAACATTTTCTGTTTCTTTTTCCTATCAGGCT
Source organism: Corynorhinus townsendii (assembly GCA_026230045.1). Classification (NCBI taxonomy): domain Eukaryota; kingdom Metazoa; phylum Chordata; class Mammalia; order Chiroptera; family Vespertilionidae; genus Corynorhinus; species Corynorhinus townsendii. The sequence goes on from JAPDVU010000005.1 coordinate 44,442,024, forward strand.
TTCTCCATCTGCATGTTTGCAGATTGCTTAATTACTTCATTGGGCTTTGGAACATGTACATTACAGATACATGATCATCCAAGTTATTACCTGCATATTTTCCCATTAAGAATAATTATAGCTCTTACCGCCACTGCCCATGTACTTATATCCTGCAGGCCTGGGCACACTGAAGTAATCATCTTTTGAAAATTATCTTGATGGGCCTGTATTGTGTGCACAGTCAGCAATAAGCAAGATGAGGTGGGAAGATTTCCATCTCCTCCATTATTGAGCAGCTCAAAAATCACGTTCCCATTATTTCATCACAGTGCCATGCAGGACATGGAGGTCGTTTATGTTCTCCTGAAAAGTGAATTAGTGCTAAATGGGGAGACAAGACCCAGGGGATACTGGATAGTGTCTGCTTCTCCATGGATTACCTTTCTGAGCACGGACACATCATCCGTTTCCTGGCTCAATTTCACTGTCTACAAAATGAGATTTAAAAGAAGCTTTAAAAACCTCTGATCATCAAATCTGAGATGGGGTAGTCTTTTAGATGGCAACATAGCTTTTCATACTGATTCTGAGCGCACGTTCTGAAATACTGGCTGCTCCACTTTATCAGCTCTACAACCTTGGGCATCTTATTTAACCTCTTGAAGCCTCGGTTTCCCCATCCGTAAAGAGAAGAGAGTAGGGACTCAGTGAGATCCCTCTGGTAAAGCCCTTCACCCAGTACCTAGTGCAGGTGAAAGTCAGTCATGGCTAGCTATTAGTATTATGATCATTGAGTCTAAACTCAAAGAGTCTGGGGACTGCTCAACAGAGCTCAGGCAACTCATCTAAATTAAAAACAGATAATAATCCAAAAACATTGCAAAGGGGTCACATGTTATTTTAATCACTGGGTCCCCACATGGGTTCAATTTCAAAAGTAAAAGGGAGACAAGTTAACAGATGTTTTTAAAATATGAGGTGTACCCAAGAAAAAGCTGTTTAGATAACTGGTTAGTAAATAAGCTCTAACTGGTTGCTTCAAGAGTTAATCAATGACTCAAGTTTTAAAAAATAATAATAATTTTTGTTGTATTTTTAATGTAGATAAAAATGTATTCACTGTTAAATTTTTTAGATTTTAAATGAGCAGTGGGAAGCCTCCATTAAAATTGCACCTAGAAGCAAAGGTTAATATTTGTTTTAAATCATTTTACTGCCTGACCTGTAATCTCTCTTATTGCACTCTCCATATACGATAAATATATTGTTTGTCTGTATGCATTCTTCCCTACCAATATTGCTCTTTTTACTTAGCCATGTATTGTTGACACCTTTCTATGTCATTTAATATTCTTTGTCATCTTCTTAATGGCTAGGTGATTTTGTATTCAACTAATGTAATTTATTTAACCAAACCTTTACTGTTGGTTATTTAGGTTTGTTCCCAAATGCTTGTCATGAACATCCATGTTGTTAAGTCATTGGATATTTTTCTAAATGGGCTTGCTAGATCAATGAGAACACGCTTTTTAAAAATAAGCAGTTTATTTTTAACCTCCATATTTTAACATGCTTTGTACATAAAGGCACATCCTTATCTTAACTAGAATTTGGTGTCCCCACTGGAATATTGCGTGTGCTTCTTCCGGAACAGACTGTCTTTGACACAGGTTCTGCGGCCACTACCTGTGGTGCTGCAAGCAGCAAAGGGCCCAGGGCTCTGAGCACAGCGTCTACCTGGGCCCCAGTAGACTAAACATGTCACATTTATAACCTGCCTCGCTGTGCTTCCCACAAGCTGGGACAGCCTAAGCTTGAGTGTCCTATACAAAATACCCAACTGAATATGATTATCTAAGTATCTGGGCAACTTGATTTTCCAGGATGCATTTGGTGTCACTGATTTGAGTAGGCTGATGTTCAAAACTGTCTGCAGAAAGTTCAACCATTTTTCAGAGGTGACTTGAAAAACAAGCTTGTATGTGCACAGAATATCTCTAGGAGGATTCACAAACATCTGGGGACCGGGTTTGCCTCTGCCTTGGAGGAGTAGAAGTAACAGAAGTGGGTGAGAGACTTACTTTTCATTGTCTTCTTTTGCACAGTTTTAATTTCTTGCCATGTACATGTATTTAACGGGGAAATTTTTAAGCAAGAAAGATTAAGCCCAAAAGAAACAATATATGCATGGATACGTTTTCCATTGTCAACTACTGGAGTAGTAAAACTCTAGCAATAGTAAAGCACTTGAATGATTTCATAAAAAGGGTATAGTCGAGTAATTAAGAATAAAAGGTCAGGAGCCAGACCTCCTGGAGTCCATAGTGCAGCTCTGTCACTTACTAGCTATGTGATCTTGGATCATCACTAAAGCCATTCTGTCCTCAGTTTCTTCATCTATAAAATGGGGTTAATTATCTTACTTAGTTCACAGTTAATTGTATTAAATGGGTGAGAACATAAAAGCCCTTAAAACAGTAACTAACACACTGCACATGATCATTGCATATTAGCTACTACTGTTGTTGCTATTATTCTTCATTTAATGTGTACAATGCTATACTAATAGTAGCAAAAGCCCTCCCTAGGATTTATAGACCTTGAAAATTGGAATAGCATTTTTACTACAAGTGTCTAACTGATATTATGTTATTTACAACATGCAAATAGTCAATGAGAGGGAGGGGATGTTGTAAAACTTCCCTTTATTGGCAGTGATTCCAAATTTGAGAATGGCAAGAGTAGGTGACCCAAAGCATTTGGGGAGTTTGGTTTCGTTTTCTTGGGGGGGGGGGGGGGGAGGGTGCTGTGTGTGTGTGTGTGTGTGTGTGTGTGTGTGTGTGTGTGTGTCTCCAAATGACTTTGTTTCTTTTTTTGAGGGTGGGTGGTGGGGGTGGGAGAGGGAGAGACAGTGGTTAAATAAATAGCAAAAATGAAGTTGCAGTACTCATTTAATTTGATTAACCCTTAAACAACTATCTAAGAAGCACATGTTTTAAAATCAGTATTTGCCTAAGGAAAACATTCATGAGATAGAAGGGCATTTGAGATTCCTGAAATATTCTAATCCCACCTACTGTGCATAATGTGCTCAGCCATTGGAAATGTATTGCTGGCAAAGCAGGTGATATGGTGACGGGGACAAGTAGACTCTGCTGTCACACAAGCCTACATACATGCTCTTGCCCAACACTTTACTGAACATGATAAACAGAGTGCTGTTACGCCTGTTTTATGGGTGACCCCTGCTGCCTTATTCCAGTGTGGCTCTTCCCAAGCTGCCAGAATCATCAGAATGAGATCTCCCCTGCAGGATTTTAGTTCAGATGATCCCAAACTCCAGTCAACATAGCTAATTAGTGAGAGTACAGCACACTATTTATGAAGATTCTATTCTGAGCTCTTAGCAGATTCAGCACTGTGCTTCTCACACAATAGGTGTTCAATAAGCATTTGTTAAATGAATCTCCAAATTCATCATGTGGATATAACATAATATTTCCCCCATAAAACACAAGACAATCCCAGATTCCCTGGATCTGCCATACCTTCGGGCATAACAAGGTTCTATTGTTTGTCCCAAGTCCCTCCCTCAGCTGCTTCTTTACCACCAAAGGTGATTCAAATAGAGCAAAGGGTAAGAATTGGGTCCAAATAAGAGTCTAGTTAGAAAATATTTTCATCGTACAAACACAGTTTGTGTTAAGCTTAGAATTCTGACTCACAGCACTGCCTATGATAACACACAAACTTAACCATTTGTACACCGTAAGCGGCTATATATGCGAGCAGCGGACCTTTTTTAATTAAATTCAAAATATCGTGGCAGTTAACTGGTTAAAATTACCTTGTTTCATTTTACTAAATTATTCAAAATCCAAGAAGTTTGAAAGGTGAGCCCCACAATCAATGATCTGATAGTCTAAAAACAGAGGCATCGTTTGACGTCACGGCAGCACCCAGCCTACCGTGTCCTTAGAGAAGGAAGCGATGAGCAAAGACTGTTCCATGTGCCACGGTGCTCATTGTTCCTCCTGTAGATTCAACAGTTTCTTCAAACAGTGATAGACCCACACAACATCATTTTGAAGATATCAAAGTTAGAATGTTTTATACTTTGCCAGTAGAAATTGGGCAAACTATATTTAAACCACCTAAATTAGAATCTATCAAGATACCAGATTCAGACATTTCAAAAGAAATATGGTAGTGAAATACAACGACACAAATGGGTACAGGTTAACTGATGGAATAATGTGCTTGTCTTGTCAGAGGCCACAAGCTATATGGCATTACCATTGTTAAATCTCCCCACATACAGGGGACAGCTAGGTTCCTGAGATACAATTTGTCTCAACAATATTAAGGCTGATATAGCCTTTGGGAGTTGTAGTTTTATCATTTTAACTGAGGTTGTTGTATAAACATTTTTAATGCATCATCATTAATAGGCTAAGAAAAGAAATCTATTTCTGCCAGCAGATAGGAAATAAATCTTCACTATCTCTTTGGTCCACTAGTTTATGTTTAGAACATCAGCCCTTTTCTGAGAAGCTGTTGGAGACATATGCTCTCATTATTACCCTGCAGTAATTTATCACTTAACTCTGAATCACACAGTATCTCCAACCTACCCACAAACTGGTGTCCTATTCCAATTACCATTAATTAACTCAAAATATGTTACTTTTACACAAACAAAGCATTGTTTTACAATCTTGTGCTTTAAACTGCCAACTGATATTTATACATTTCTTTAGCTAATACCATTTACTGAGAACCTATTATGTGCCCAACACTGTGTTATGCAATAATATTTTTGGCTTCCCAAATGTATCTGAAGCTTTCATTATGAAAGTTTATTCTCAAAAAAGACAGTGTCAGAGTGTAAACATACACGATTGTGAGTTTTCAGACCTTCTCTGCCAGTAACACACTGTGTGATCCCGACATCATGCATCTCTCTGTGCTGTTTCTTCATCTGCAACAGAGCAGCAACTGTCCGTGACCTGACTCAGCTATTAAGAGAAACAGCTAATAAAAATTGTTGCAAAGTACCATGAATATTGGAAAGTGCATCATCATCATGATTAATAATCATGTATAAAGCTCAAATATTGAAATGACTCTCTGGCATCATTCCAAATCAAGAAATATAAGCTCTGGCCTTGCATAGTAATGAAAAGAAACAGTGTGAGACTCTCTTATTGTACAAGTTCAAATGAACATAGTGATGAATATCTTTAATTACAAAGTATTTTATAACTCTGTGTGTGCGTGCGTGTGTATGGGTATGTGTGTTTGCGCGCGCACGTGTGTGTGTGTGTGTGTTTTAAACTACATGTATTACAAGCCTCTCAACAATACATCTAAGATTCAAATAGAATCATTTCCAAACCAGGAAGACATGTATATGTCTGTACCTAACCTTGAAATGAACGCACATTTTGATAGAGAAGGTAAGCAGCTAGCAGTCTTCTGTTAAAGAAAGCTGGGCTCTGGTTCCATAGATCTCAAAATCTGTCATCTCCAAGTTAGCCGACTGTCTGGCACCTAATGAGAAAAACAAATTACTTTTACTTTCCACATAAGACATTTACATTTAGAACCTTTTTTGCCTCATAAAAGGTTTATAAAACATCCTCTCAAACCATTCCACCTGCATTTTTCACCTAAAAGGATCTTTATGAAATCCTACAGTAAATTTAATAACCCTCTTCAATAAACATGAGCTTTTATGAGCATGACATATCTAAATAGACTCAATGGTCTGGGAATAAGATCTGCATCAGTAATATTTTCAGTGCTGTAATATCCCACTTTTTTTTAAAAGCCACGTACAGAGCAGACCACTGCATAAGAAAAAAAATTAGTCTCCAAGTGTAAGAAAGCAACTGGTCAATGAACACCTGGGTGACCCATTAAGCTAAATGGGAAATGTCTTGATGTGTACAACATCGAGCTTCATAATATTCAAACATTAGCATCTTTCAGTTATTCCATTTTCAGCAAATGCACATTATAGAAATAACTTTAGAAATGGCCTTCAGTAATAGTTCACACTGGGTTTTTCAGGAAAGGGACCTTCACATGAAACATTTTCCCTCTTCAATCACCTCCGCAGGGGACTTCTGCTTGGGTGAACCTGCTGACATGAGCCCTATTGCTCCAGGTAGCTCAGAGCTTCTTTCGCCAGTTAAGCTACCAAATTAGGCATGAGACTGGGATGCTCATTTCTCCTATTGCTTGTGTGTATCAGTAAGAAGACAGGAAAATGCTAGTGACTTTTTTATAGCTGCTATATAACAAGAGAACGAAGTGTCAAAGCCCTGGAAACTCCATCCTTCTTAGTGCCATCAAAACTCATCTAGCTACCACTAATACTGAGAGTTGGCCCTCACCTTCAACTTTGCCTTGCTAGCAAATAGCAATTTAAAATTCAGCAATGCAGAGCAGTCCAACTATCCTGATGTGGATTCAGTAGTTAGTGAACATCTGCATGTGCTAAGGGCTTGGGCAAACATTCAGAGCAGCCCACCCTTACTGTCTCGAGGTAGCTCACTTCCTACAATTAGACATGCTGTTGAGAAGTTGTATGTAAATTGTTTCCTTGATAATTAATTCATATTTATAACATACCAAGGGATTATATCCTAAAAGATAAGACAGGTTTTTATGCAGGTTTTTCCTTCATTCTTAAAATCATGTCTTTTTAAAACCAAGATTTGCGTATTTAAATCAAGGGTTACTTAAAGTTGAATAGATAGGGAGACAGTGATCAATTAACACACACAAAACCACAGGTTATCATTTTAGTCCTTATTTCTATCTTCTTTTGCTCTCTCATATTTTTTAACCAGAATTTCTAGTGAGAACCAAATAGAAGAAAGATATTCAATAGTCAAAAAAAAAAAAATGCTGTTTCCTCCATCTCTGAGTTCAAAATTCCTTTTGCACATCATTTAGCTGATAGAGGCCAAGAAGCAGAAAGACTGTGAGTAGAAGAGTTAGGGGATAATCATAACATCTCAGGAGGAAACGATTAAACTGTGCTTTGGGCTTCCTACCACCCTTATCCTTATCTTCTCACTGCCCTGGACTCTCTACAGCTTGGGCACAAGAGTACATGGTAACCAAAGATGAGCCTTCACTTTTCATACTCATTTCTCCGATCAACAACCTAGGCCAGAACCAGCAGAACTGCCTGGCCAGCCTGCCCCTCCTGCTTAAGCTCCTGGTCCTCACCTGAACCTCCTCCTCTACCTGGTCTGCCATCCTGGTGACCTGAGGCACTCTTGGGCAGAAGAGCCTTCTGCATTTTGCAGGAAGCTCAACCAAAGCAGAGTGAGGCACTCCCCGAAAGCTCAGGCTTCACCTTGAGATCTTCTCCCAGGCTGCCTTTGGTCAACAGTGTAGTGAAGCAAAAAAGGTCCAAAGCTGAACAAGAAAACAAATAGACGAGAAAGGACCAATCAACAAAATAGATATTGTCCCTAAACAGCCAAGAAGTAGCAAGGTAGTACTAAAGCCTGGTTTTAAAACTAGTTTGCAGGGCCTTCAGACATGACTGCTGCCCACAGAGCACTGGGAGTGTATCTGCTGGGATGCTTGCCAACCTGGACCAGGAACCCAATCTTAGTGCCAGAGAGCCCCCAATGATCAGGAAGAGTTTTTCCTAAGGCCTACATAGCTGTGCCTAAATGTCCTATTCCCAAGAATCAATGGAGCCTACTGCTCCAAATTAGTGCATTTTAAAACTACCAAATAAAATGAATGAGGTGATGATACAGAGAAAAGAAATCAGTTAAGGATAATGAGCGCCGAGCACAGAGCTTCATTCTATACAGGGGGAAATAAAGGTCAGTAAATTTAGCACACACAGAATAGTGCTCACAAATCATCTCCTAATTAATCCTCATGCAGCCAAAATGTACCAGTTTAACCTTTTCATTCTGGGCTTCTCACAATATTTGCAAACCACTACCTCTCAACAGGAATGGAAAACACACCCATCGCAGAAGCTGCGTGGCTGAGTGCGCCCTGGATGTGCCCCTGCAGGACAGGGTGAGAGGTCGCCTGGCACTGCCGCTCCTCTTACTGGGCACCATGTAGAGTCTGATCATGTGATCAGAAAACATAACCCAGCCATTTAGAGCTATTGTCTGCTTTTTCAGTGCCAGAGTTGCGTGTACTTGGCAGCAAGGGTTTTAATTTTATTTTGATTTCAAATAACAGTAATTTAACTGATCCTTCGAAAACAATGAAGCTGACCTCAATAAGAAACAGGTCGCACTTAGATCCTCCCCAAGAACGTAATTGGTGATTTATTAGAAAACCTTGTCAAAAGGCAGTTTAATCCATAAGGTGAGTCTACAGCACAGGGATGCTGCAAGTACAGAACATTCCAGAAGGTGTACTAGGGCAGAACCTCCAAAAGAATATTTCCAAATACATCATTTCTCAGGATAAGTATATTGATAACCAACTCAAGGCTTTGAAAGCCTCTATTTGGAAACACTTCAGGGAAGTGTAACACATAGCACCTAAATAAAACTGTCATTTTGCTAAACTAGTCCCACTCTGAACTAAAAATGCAAAACATTAAGTAGTAGTCTGAGTTTCTGCATTAGACCCTCCATAATTCCAGTTTCACTCCAGCCAGCACACAACCCTCTACCCACAGGGTCAATCATTTGTATCACTACTACACTAAGAGTCAGAGAACGAAGGAAAATCAGAGCTGGGGGGAGGAGAGGCCAGATTATATTAACTGTGATTTAGCCTGAATAATTATAATAGATAATATTTATTAAATGCTTTCTGCATACTTTTAAGTACATTATACTTTTAATTTATTTAGCCTCCATTACAACTCCATGAGGTAGGTACTGTTGTTATACCAGTATTATAGACAAGGAAACTGCGGCACAGAGAGATTAAGCAATTTTCCTAAGGTCACACAGCTAGGAAGAGGAGACTATGGATTTCTCAAGGACAGAGTTAATATTTTATTCAACTCTGTATCGCATCAACACCTAATCCAGTAGTTCTCACCTATGTAATTTGAAAAAAAACATTAGTTTTTTGCAAAGAATCAGGGTGAACTGAGTAATTTTTTAGAGGGTAGAGGAGACTTCCTGGCACTACAGAGGGGAAAGGGTATACTTGAAAAGTACTCTATGAGCAAGAGGTGTGGTCTCTGAACCCTGATCAGTATTTCCGGTTTATACGTTCATTGGACAGCCTTCTGTCCAAGAGTACAGCACACTGGGAGTGCACATAGCTCCCATCTCCCCTTGATAGTGCCCTTTCTTGAATAATAGGTGAAGATTACAAGTATTAAGCAGTGTGTCCTATTGCTGTGGACCTATCCACATTTAATTCAACAATATTTATTAAGCATTTGGGCAGGGTGCTATACTAGATGCCACAAGTAACAGGACAATTTGTTCCTGCCCGGCCAGAGTTTAAACTGGAGGAGGGGGAATAATGGGAAGCTCCCACAGCCCAGGTAATGGCCCAGGTAGGACCTGGAACTTGACCCGGTTCTCACACCTATTCCCCTGAAGAGGAAGGAGAGGTTGCATGTGGCAGACCTCACAGTGGAGAAACCATGCAGATGAACAGGAAGCTGGCAAGAACCCTGGCTAGGAATTAAAAATGGCCACAGCCACCAATGCGGCTGGTGCTAGAGCTGAAGGCCGGTCTGTGTGGATTCTGCTTGCTATAGTATGAGGAGTGCAGGGACTTGAACGTCAAGTTTCTGATCATGCAACAGTGGAAAAGAAAAAAAGAACCTCTCTACTAAAAGCCTTTTACAGCAGCACAAGGCTGCAGTCAGGGTTTGGAGAATTACACCCTGTTACAGCAAATTGCTGCTGGGGCGATACTGCAAGCCATTACTGGCGAAGCTCAGACTGCTGAAGTGACCTGAGAGGGCAGTGAATTCTCACTTTTAGGAAAGCTAATTTGGGAGAAGGAAGAGAGGCACTGTTATCAGCTGTCCTTCAGAACAAATCAGAACGGCAAAGCTGGAATTGAAGACAGAGGTTTTGATTCTGAAAAAGCAGAGTTTAAATGACAGAGGAGAAAGAAATTGCTAAATTATTCATCTCTGATCAAGACTGTACCCTAGAACAAACAAGGGGCCAGACATAGAAACAGAACCCACTAATTTGCCTTCAGTATAGGGTCGGGTCACACACAAGACAGTTGAGATTCCTGGCACCCAGTAGGATTCAGGCATATACTGCACACAGGACTTTCCAGGACCGTGTGATAAGAAAGCCTCATTCAGTTTCGAGAAGGAAGGATGTATGTTAGATGTACCACTCCTTTAATACCACTACATAGAAACCAATGATACTGCACCTAGCCCTCTGTGGACCAAAGAAGATTTCTGATGAAGGAAATCCCATGCCTATATGTGGGGTTGGAGGAGGCCAGTATGTGACATCAGAAGAGTGGAAGGAAAATGACAGTCTCTCCCAACACCCCAGTGACCCAACAAAGCCAGGAAAGAATCCTATCTAATAAAAGGCTAATATGCAAATCAACTGAACAGGGGAACAACCAGTCGCTATGATACATACTGACCATTTGGGAAGACGCTCCATGCAGGAGCTGCCCACTAGTGGTCATTGTGCTACCACAGGGGGAGTGCCACTCAGCCAGAAGCCCTGAGCTGGGCTCCTGGCTGGCAAGCACAGCAGTGGTGGTGGGAGCCTCTCCCCCCTCTGCGGCAATGCTAAAGCTGTCCAACTGCTGGCTTAGTGGGGAGCAGGCCTAAGCTGTCAGTTGGACATCCCCCGTGGACTCCTGGACTACGAGAGGGCACAGGCCTGCCTGAGGGACTCCCTCAAGTGCACGAATTTTGTGCACCAGGATTCTAGTACTCTAATAAGTGTCTCTAAGTTTTAAAAAGTCCTGCCTTGCTCACTGGAATAAAAAAATATGAGTGAAATATAGATGCTACAAATTAATCTAGGGTTCTGTGGAATAAGGGGAAATAGAATTTGGTCTTTGTTCCTGCTTCCTAGCTGCTAATACCTTTGGAGTATTTGTAGTGATGGGTGTCTTTTGTATGCTGATGAGATGACTGGTGCCCCTAGAGAGCTTCAAGCTAGTCACCAGAAAGACCAAGGCCTGATCAGAGAGTTGAAACTTTGTCTACTCCCGACATACAGAGAGGAGAAAGTGACTAGAGATTGACAATCACCAATCACCAAAGATTTTTTTTTCTTTGTTATTTTCTTTTAAATTCTTTATTGTTGAAAGAATTACATATGTTCCCTTTTCCCCATTGACCTCTCCCTGGCCACCCACACCCCCCAGCACATGCCCTCACCTCCCTAGTGTCTGTGTCCATTGGTTATGCTTATATGCTTTGGTTGCTCTCTTACCTACCCTCCACCTCCCCTGCCTTCCCTCTGAAGTTTGACTGTCTGTTTGATGCTTCTCTGTCTCTGGATCTATATATATATATATATATATATATATATATATATATATATATATATATATATTTCAGAGAGAACGGGAGAGGGAGAGAAAGATAGAAACATCAATGATTAGAGAAAATCATTGATCGGCTGCCTCCTGCACACCCCACAATGAGATTAAGCCTGCAACCTAGGCATGTGCCCTTGACCGGAATTGAACCTGGGACCCTTCGGTCCGCAGGTCGACACTTTATCCACTGAGCCAATCCAGCTAGGGCACTGGATCTATTTTTCTTCATCAGTTTATGTTGTTCATTATATTCCACAAATGAGTAAAATCATGTGATATTTATCTTTTGCTTATTTCACTTAACATAATGCTCTCCATGTCAATCCATACTGCTGCAAATGGTAAGAGTTCTTTTCACTTTCAGCATACACTGAGTGGCCAGGTTATTATGATCTCTGAACACATAATAATCTGGCCACTCAGTATATCCTATCTAATAAAAGAGTAATATGCAAATTGACCATACCTCCACTACACCCACAAGCCATGCCCACCAGCCAATCAGGAGGGAATATGCAAATAAACCCAACCAAGATGGCTGCAACCACAGAGAGCAGGAGGGAGGCTTGGGTTTCCCTGGCAATGGAGGAAGCCAAGCTTTCTGCCTGCCCTTGCCAGCCCAGGCCTCCACTCAATGTTACAAAGTTTCAATTATAGAAGATAAATAAAGCCCAACAGAAATGGCAGCAGCCACAGAGCTGGAGAGAGAAGGAGGCTAGGGTTGCCCGCAGCAATGGAGGAAGCCAAGCTTCTGCAGCCCTGGCCTGCTTTGGCCTCTGCTTAAGGCTACAAAGTTTCAATTATAGAAGATACATAAATCCCAACAGAAATGGCTGCCGCCACTGAGCAAGCAGAAGGCTTGGCTCCACTCCAGGCTACAAAGTTTCAATTGTAGAAGATAAATAAATCCCAGATCCCAGGGCCTCCGCTTGGGTCGCCAGGGGGCATGGCCAGCCTGCAAACCACCACAGGCCCCTCGCCCAGGCCGCCCCACACCCCAAGGGAACTCCCACCCTGATCCGGGACACCCTTCAGGGCAAGCCAGCTGGTCCCCACCCATGCACCAGGCCTCTATCCTATCTAATAAAAAAGTAATATGCAGATTGACCATCACTCCAACATACAAGATGACTGCCCCCATATGGTAAAAAATGGCTGCCCCCATATGGACACAAGATGGCCACCACAAGATGGCCAGCAGGGGAGGGTAGTTGGGAGGGACCAGGCCTGCAAGGGAGGGCAGTTAGGGGTGACCCGGCCAGCAGAGGAGGGAAGTTGGGGGTGACTGGGTCTGCAGGGAAGGGCAGTTTGGGGCGACCCAGGCCTGCAGGGGAGAGCAGTTGGGGGAACCAGGCCTGCAGGGGAGGGCAGTTAGGGGTGACCAGGCCTGCAGAAGAAGGCAGTTAGGGGCAAACAGGCTGGCAGGGGAGCAGTTAGGCATCAATCAAGCTGGCAGGGGAATGGTTAGGGGGTGATCAGGCTGGCAGGCAGAAGCGGTTAGGGGCAATCAGGCAAGGAGGCAAACAGTTGGGAGCAAGCAGGCAAACAGTTGGGGCCACTGGGATAGGGCCTAAATGGGAAGTTGGACATCCCTCGAGGGGTCCCAGATTGGAGAGAGTGCAGGCTGGGCTGAGGGACACCCCCCCCCCATGCACGTATTTCACGCACCGGGCTTCTAGTGTGTGTGTGTGTGTGTGTGTGTGTGTGTGTGTGTGTGTGTGTGTGTATGGCCTGGTGCATCAATTTTGTGCATGGGTTGGGTCCCCAGCCTGGCCAGGGGGAGGGGACATGGATGGTTGGCCGGCCTGCCTGTTGGTCAAACTCCTGGTCGAGGGGACAATTTGCATATTAACTTTTTATTATATAGGATATACACTGAGTGGCCAGATTATTATGCATTCAGAGATCATAATAATCTGGCCACTCAGTGTAGTATTCTATTGTGTAGATGTACCACAATTTTTTAATCTACTCACCTGCTAATGGGCACTTAGGCTGTTTGCAAATCATAATTATTGTAAATTGTGCTCCTATGAACATAGGGGTACACATAATTGATGATTTAATCAATCATGCCTATCTAATGAAACTTCCACAAGAACCTTTAAATCACAGGGTTAGGAGAGCTTCTGGGTTGGTGAACATGTGAAGGTGCTGGGAGGGTGGCAACCCCAGAAAGGCATGGAAGCTCTGAGGCCCTCTCCTCACCCCTTCCCCTATGCATCTCTTCCATTTGGCTGTTCCTGAGTTGTATTCATTGTGATAAACTGGTGATAAACTGAGTTCTGTGAGCTGTTGTAGCAAATTATCTAACCTAAGAATGGAGTCGTGATTTATAACCAATCAGTCAGAAGTACAGGTGACAACCTGGGACTTGTAGTCTTGTGGCCCTGATCCCTTGACCCATGAGGTTCTGCACTAAATCTAGGTAGTTACTATCAGAATGGAATTGAATTGAATTGTGTATACACAGTTGTTCTCCACAGAGAGTTGAAGAATTGCTTGGTGTGGAAAACCCCACACACTTGGTATCAAAAGTGTTGTGAGTGCCCATCCGACGTGGCTCAGTGGTTAAGTGTTGACCTATGAACCAGGAGATGGCAGTTCGAGTCCCCGTCGGGGCACATGCCCGGGTTGCGAGCTCCACTTCCAGTGTGGAGTGTGCAGGAGGTGGCCAATCAGTGATTCTCTCTCATTGTTGATGTTGCTATACTTCTCTCCCTTTCCCTTCCTTTGTCTGTAATCAATAAAAAAATATATTTTAGGGAGAGAATCCAAGATGGCGGCATAGGTAAACACCTAAACTGCTGCCTCCCACAACAATTTAAACTGCAACTAAAAGACAAAACGTCTATCACCCAGAACCACGGGAAAGCTGGCTGAGTGGAAGTTCTACAACTAGAAGGAAAGAGAAAAGAGCATTGAGACGTACACGAGCACTGAAAAGCTGAGGTACAGAGGCACGTGATCCCGGCTGGCTGCGGGCGACTGGGTGCGTTGCTTTTTTCAACCCGAACGAAGACAAGCCCCCGATTACTCTGAAATCCAGTCTCTGGGGAGACGCGGGGGACCCAAACTCCTACGGGGAGAAACTGGACTGTCTGCCAGTGAGGGCGGCTTGCTTGCAGAGCTGCACGCAGGAATAATTGTTTATTGCACTGGGGCACGGGACTCCCGGATGCCGTTGGGGACACAGAGCCGGCTAACTAGCAGCCATTGCTGTTTGCCATGCCCTAACCTAGTGACACCCTGAGGCCCCACCCTGCACAACCTACAAACCCACCCAAGCTCCAAGCAGCGGAGTTAGCATAAGAAAGACCTGCCCTATCACAGCTTAACCTAGCAAACTTGCAGCCTGGGTCAGACAGCTACAAAACCTCCAAACCCCAAGCAAAGAGGAGAAAACTGTAGCTCTCACTGTAGCTCCTGCTGAGTGGCCTCAGACAGTAGCTGACCTGCACCCCATTGGAGATCCAGAAGCCAATGTACCTAGTGGTCAGTGTGAGACACCAGATTTCAACTCTTCACATCCATAAGTGACACATTCAAGAGGCAGACTCAGTGAGCACCAAAGCCCCACTGAAACAAGTCCGGCCCCATAAGCGTGTCTTCAGCACAGCAGTTCTTCCATTATAGACACAGGGAGTGCTCACAGCTACTTGGCCTGGAGGTCAATTCCTCCCAGCATACCAACAGCAATTAAGGCTTAACTACACCAAGACTTTGCACTCAGCCCACAAAGGGGTGTACCAAGAGCGTCCACATCAGGTGATTGGGGAGGCTGAGCTACTGCCCCCTATAGGTCACCTACCACACAAAGCCACTCCATCAACACAGGGAAGCAGCCAAAATGCAGAAACAAAGAAACATGTCACGAATGAAAGAAACGGAGGAAAGCAAACTACTGGATGACATAGAGTTCAGAACCACATGTATAAGGTTACTCAAGAATCTTCTAAAAACCACCGAGAAACTTGATGAGACCTCTGAGGAGCTTAGTGAGACCTTCAAGGACCTTAATGAGAATGCCAAAAAAATGGAAAAGAACCAGTCAGAAATGAAGCATACACTGTCTAAAATAAAGAATATACAGAAACTCAATTGTAGATCAATGTACCCCAAGAATCAAACCAAAGATCTGAAATATGTGGAAACAAAAAACATCCAACCAGAAAAACAAAAAGAAAAAAGAATCCAAAAATATGAAGATAGTGTAAGGAGCCTCTGGGACAACTTCAAGCGAACCAACATCCGAATTTTTGGGGTGCCAGAAGAAGGGAGAGAGCAAAATATTGAAAACCTATTAGAAAAAATAATGACAGAAAACTTTCCCTACCTGGTGAAAGAAATAGACTTACAAGTTCAGGAAGCGCACAGAACCCCATACAAGAGGAATCCAAAGAGGACCACCCCAAGACACATCATAATTAAAATGCCAAGGGCAAAAGACAAAGAGAGAATATTAAAAGCAGCAAGACAAAAACCGTTAATTACCTACAAGGGAGCACCCATACGACTGTCAGCTGATTTCTCAACAGAAACTATGCAGGCCAGAAGGGAGTGGCAAGAAATATTCAAAGTGATGAACAGCAAGAACCTACAACCAAGATTACTCTACCCAGCAAAGCTATCATTCAGAGTTGAAGGTCAGATAAAGAGCTTCACAGACAAGAAAAAGCTAAAGGAGTTCATCACCACCAAACCAGGATTACACGAAATGCTGAAGGGTATCCTTTAAGAAGAGGAAGAAGAAGAAAAAGGTAAAGATAAAAATTATGAACAACAAAATGACATCAAATACATACCTACCAACAAGTGAATCTAAAAATCAAGTGAATGAAAAATCTGAAGAACAGAATGGACTGGTGAATATAATAGAATCAGGGACATAGAAAGGGAGTGGACTGACGATTCTCAGGGGAAGCAGGTGGGAGGGGTGCGGGAAGAGATTGGACAAAAATCTTACTCCTATGGATGAAGACAGTGGCGGGGGGTAAGGGCATGGGGTGGGGTGGGGAATCAGGTGGAGGGGAGCTATGGGGAAAAATAAAGAGGAACACCTGTAATAAAAAAAAATATTTTAGAAAACAAGATTCTTTTTTTAAAAAAAGAGTATTGTGAGTAAAAACAGCTCAGAATGTCTTCTTTCATATGCCTCAGAAAATTTGCATAGTAAATTAGCAAGGATGAAAATATTTTTCTCATGGAAGAATGTAAAAAGATGGTGAAAATGTTATCCTCTTAGCAACTACCATAGAATTCTTCTTCAGAGAGGGAGGCACCTACATTGCTAATTTCTTGATAAAACACCTTGAGCAGAAGCTGCTGGGCTCCTCTTCCCCTAACCTTCAGGCCTGTTCTGGAAACGGGGGAGGTATGTGTTGCTCAGGGGAGGTTGGAGAAAGATGAGAGAGAAGGAAGAGCAGAGGCATTGGCATGGTGGACAGTAGGAGGTAAATTTACCAAAGTCACCAAATACTTATGCACATTGGTTTGGGAAGAGATTAAATTGAGCTTCCTATCTAGATTAGCATGGCAGTAGAACTGAAGCAGCAAATGCACTCTGTGAAAGAGCCAGAGATAGAAAGATAGAGCTAGAAAGGGATATTCTTGGGGAAGGACATTCTCTGAAACTCACAGAAATCCAAGGAGTGGGGGAAAGAGAAGGTGACTGAGCCATTTATGAAGCTCTCACAGCCAGCGAGTCCTCAGTTTTTCTAGATGACCCATACATTTGCTCCTTCCTTGCTCACAAGGATGCTACACGTCCCTCCTCTTCCCTCTTTTGCTTGCTCTTGTTCTTCCTATCCTTAACCTCTCTCCTCCCATTGCCTGTCTCCTTCTCCTGCCTAATCAATGATAGTTCACAGAACTTTGATTCCCCAAATTCCCCCTTTGTATGTGAGGCCATTCATAGAGTCACCTAGATTCCTGCTCTTGTTAGAGAACCTCTTCATTGGCATTCAGAAGGTACATGAATAAAGCCAATTTTGTCTATTCCAGCCACCTGACAAGATCACACACCACACAAGTAATCAGGTCTGCAATTCAACCCACCCACCTGGGGATGTTTTGGTTTTACAGTTAGTACACATACTGAGCAGAGTAATTTAAAATAAAGAATTGGATGACTACATATTACAATTTGTCATTGTTAAAAAATGAAGGTGATTGGTTAAGTAGACAGGACAAATGCATGCAAGATAATATCGACAACATGTTGACAAATCACACACCCAATCATCTTACCTGCCACAAGTGAGAATTTGGTTAAACATGTTGATGATGTACAGAATAGCTTGTAGAGGGATTTGTTCCCAGGTAATTGGCAGGAACTGAAGTTCATTAAATTACCTCTCATCTGACATGCCAAATGATACTCACAGTTCATCCGTTAGAGATCATCAGCAAGCAATTGTGTATATCTTCCATGAGCCAGGATGACAAATAAGCAATTTTAGCCAAAAGGGTTAAGGCCAGTGCCAATCATTATTCATACTGTAATTTAACTGATTCTCTAGCAATCAATACCATGCATTCAAAATGCAATACAGCAGTTTCTTCCACATTGTGCAACCCTTTATGTGAATATTCTGCCAGAATATAAACAAACAAAATACTACATAAAGACAGGTCTCAAATGTAGTATTTGTCATCTGATTTTAAGGGTGTGAGGAAATCAGTAAATTTAGGGGGATTCACACCAGCAGTGGTATAACAGAGCAGGTACATTAAGAGAGCTCCTACCCAGATTATTGGGCTAAAACCAAGCTTAGCAGCCTCATTGGGAAATCTGAGATAATGATGGATAAAACAGCTCTAAATGGCCACATTTTGCTCTCTGTTTCTCTGCGCTTGAAATCAAGATCTTCGTATGAGATTAGCTAAGGGAGGGATTCTGCACCAGCAACACCACAATGTCTTACTCAATTTGCCCATTGACATAGCTGGCCCTTGTTTAATATGCTATTTCCTTTTCAACCAAACTTTTCTTATATTGCCTAAGGCTCCCAACATTATGGCAAGATTATAAGCTATTTAGACATTTCCCCTCATTGTACAAATGACCAAAATACAAATAGTAACAGGAAAAGCCACTGCAAATAAGGAGTTTAAATCTTAGAGCCGCAGCCCTGAAACTCATTCACCATGGTGCCACTTAGTGCTCAGTCTCCAGCCTTGATTTCTCTTTCATTGGAACATGGAGATTCTTATCTAGTTCGTGAATTATTTGGGTTTCTTGCTTTCCCTTCTTACCTTGACTGGGAATTGTGGTCACTTAGCTACTATAGTGCTCCTCTAATATGGGGCACTCAAGAGGCAGAAATTCAAGCCCAGCACGGCCTCCTCAGATGTTGTCTGTGCTGATAAAATATTAAGAGGAAAAGAGGATTGACGCTGTTGCCTAACGTAAGGCTTCAGCATCATTTCACTATTCCCATCCTGTGTGTTTTCCTTGGCCTCCCAACCAAGATAATCAAAATTTGGTCATAAATTTCCTTGGTTAAGAGACCTCCTTATGATATGTTCAGCATTGTGCTAATCCAAAGCCCTATGGAAAAACTGGTACTATAGGTCTTTAAAGCAATGTATGTAATTACTGCAGTCATAATATTTATAATCTATATTCATAATTAAAACAATAAATACTATGCACAAAGCTCTTTCTCTGGGATCTTGTCACATACTCAAGGATAGAGGCCTGAAAAGAGTTAGTGGTAATAGAACTATAGGAAAAAGCATGGGGACTGGTCAGATTCTGATTGATTGGAGGAGTTAGGGTAAGAGAGAGTAAGAAATCAAGAATTAGTCCCAAGTTTTCAATCTTGTAGATGCAACATCAAGATGGCTTTGAGACAATTGAAGGAGATAAGTTGAGTTTAGAGCATATTGAGTTTAAGATGCCGGTGGAACTTTCATGTGGAAAGATTTAATTAAATATTTGGGCCTAGAGTTCAGGAGAGAGATGGGAGCTGGAGATGCAGACTTGGAAACTGATAGCATATCAGTTAATGCTGAAACCATTATGAGTGAATGAGACCTTTGGGGGCATGTAAAGAGAGAACAGGCAAAAAGCAAAACTCTAGGGATACCACATTTAAGGAACCAGCTAAGGAAAAGCCATCATCTCAGGAGGCTGAAAAGGGACAAGAAAGAGTAGTATTGGGGAAACCTCAAGGGTCATCCAGAGTGGGCTCATAACTTTCTGGAAAGATAATTTTAGTACCCCTGCCATTATTAAATATGTAATGATATGCAACATAATCAGGTCTCAGCTTCCCCATTCCCACCAGCAGCCTTCTTTCTATTGCTCCCTCTATAAAAACCAAGGAGTTTCAAAAGAGATGATTATAGTTTTAGATGTCTCCACATATCAAATAAAAAGAATAAAGTTTTAAAAATTCCACTGACTTTTAAAAAAGGAAGTTTTTGGAGACTTTGAAGAATTAATTTCCATGAAATAATGAAAGCAAGAGTTCATTGCAATGGGCTGAAAAGTTAGAAAAGAATATGTGTTCGCTGCTCTTTCTAGAACTCAGTTGTGTTAGAACTCAAAAGAAAATTGGCAGAAACAAGTAAGAGAAAGCAAGGTGAAGGAATGTTTTTGCTGTTTGTTTTCTTTTTCAGATTTAAGGCTTAAGTTTATTTATGGTTTGTGAGGAAGATACCAAGAGGGTTTCTTTAAAAAATAAATAATAGATCAATAGGTTGATAGATGGATAAATCAATAGATCAGTTTAAAGGAAAACAATGGAAAGGGAGCAAAAGCAAGGGATTTGTCTTAAAAAGGAAAAGGGCTCCTCTGTAGGCTCCAGGCAGTAGGTATGACTGATAGGAGCATACAGCTCTGGGAGAAGGTCATCCATTCTGTGGGGAATGAGAAAGAGAGAGTGGATCTGGAAGGATACAAATCTTGTCCCATGTTTTAGAGGTACCCAATTGAAGTGGGAAATTACACATTTACTGTGATACAAATTTATGCTGCTACATGAGCACCTCAGCCATTTGGAATGCAGGAGCAGAGATGACATGGTCAGATTGAGCCTTGTTGGTGCCTAAAAAACATATTTTGTAAAAGGACATGAAGGCAAAAACACTGGGAATATTAGCAAGAGAGAAATGAGCTATCAAATATGCTGCTATTATTCTTGTTGCTACTGTTTCTACTTTGCCCTAGACACACCCATGTGTGCTAGAACTCAAGCAGGCTCCCTTGCTCTGTATGCTGCTGCCCAAGATGCTTGCCACCCTTTATCCAAAAGTGATTCCTTTCTCTCCACACTCCCTTTCTGTGCTCCATCAGCTCTCCTTTGCGTTACATGGACTATCCTAGCTTTTGACAGGCTACTAGCCTATGTATAAAAGAAAAAGTCTCCCCCATTATGCAGAAGTCAATGACTGAGTAGAACACTTCCTGTGTCACACCATCAAGCTTCCCTCCAGCTGCAGCCACCTAGATTGCACTGTTGAACGGTTGCATGCCCACTCTGTGTGGAATAAACATACAAAGAGAAACAGGCCATCTATTTTCTTTTAATATATTTTTATTGATTTCAGAGAGGAAGGGAGAGAGAGATAGACACATCAATGATGAGAGAGAATCATTGATCAGATGCCTTCTGCATGCCCCACACTGGGGATCAAGCCTGCAACCCAGACATGTCCCCTGACCAGGAATTGAACCATGACCTCCTGATTCATAGGTCAATGCTCAACCGTTGAGCAACACCTGCTGGGCCAGGCCATCTATTGAGCCTAATGGGTTCTTAGCCTTGAGCTAACAGTGGGATTAGCAAGGAAGCCTATAGAGACTGATTATTTCCTCCTAGGCTTAGCCATAATCCAGCCTTTACCTGATTCTCTGCGCACCCAGTAACATTTTGAATACAAATTCAGTCTCTCAAATATTGCAATAATAGGATAATGAACATAAAAATAAGACATTTGAAGGGCAACTCCCCCTTGTAAAATAATAAATTGGTATTCTGATTTATACATAATTTTTAAGAGTCACAATCATAGCCATTTATTAAAGCTACCACATGGCACTGGTTATTTGTTTTCCCTCTCCCCTTTCTCCACAGTTGGCCACTTGGTGGCCCAGGGTCTTGGGCATAGACTGGAGATGGACAGTCCAGAGCTCTGGCACAGACTGAGACATCCTAGTCCAAGGACTGTGTGCATAGAAGTGGTTTTGGGGATTTAATGAGGGCAGGCTGTGTATTCTAAAAGCATATGTTAGGAACACAGTGATATTCTCTGGAGAATATCCAATGAATATCTATAGTTAGGCAGAGAGAGGGAGAGGGAGACAGAGAAAGAGAGAGGGAATCAGGTATGAAATAGAGCACATGATCTTAAAAAGAAAGATTTTTCCAGCTTGATCACTAAAAGTGTCCAAGAGAAAAGCATCACTTTTTCCCATAACCAGCTCTCAAGTTCATGCACAGCTGAGTATTCAGACTTCAGTCTCTAATATTGTTCTTTACTGCAAAGAACCAGAACTCCATGTGGGGTAGGTGATCCTATGCTCAGAGAGAGGAGAAAATCAGGACAGACTTGACACATTCTGTAGTTGCCCATCATCCCTAGAACACTAGGGTTGTCCTCAAGGACATCAGACAATGTACTGAAAGAAAAGAGGAGACAGCCTTAAAGGCTCCCTGGTTGGTGCTACCACAGAGGGCCATCCACTGGGTGAAGAGTCTGAGATGAGGGCTGAGAGAGAAAGCAAGAGGCCAAGACTCAGAGGGCTCTCAGACCCTCACAGGGGACTTTTCAAATGGAAGTGTCTGTCCAGACCTCAGAAGAACTCATCAAACATCCCATACCCACTGCTTGAAAGAGCTGGCATTTAGATGGCCAATCCATCACAGAGAAGGAGCAAAAACCAGTGGAAAGAAAGAGGGCACCAGTGGAAAGAAAGAGGGCAGACATGAGATGTGCATGGATGGGAACAGCAATTATAACCAACAAAGAATCTTAGCACTGGAGTTAGAAGGAAATGGTTTTGTTCTCTTGTTCCTCTCTGCCCTTTCACCAGAATAGTAAGAACAGGGAAGAGAGACAGGTGTCTGATGATAAATTGTGCAATACACATACACACACACACACACACACACACACAGATTCCAAACTGCTAGAGTCTGAAGGATAATCTATACTGAAGGAAGATGAATGCTTTAGATCAAATAGGAGATTAATGTTTTTAAATAAAAGGGACTAAATTTTAATAATCCAAATGAGACTCTTAATAAGTAAAGTGACTGACAAGGTTGATAATCAGAGGAGCTATTATCAAAGCAGCTTGCTATGCAGGAAATAGAAAGCTAAAGCCCATGATAGCACTGAATGGGGTGCAGAGCTCTGTGATAGCAATTATATCTCAGTGAGTTGAATTCTTCAATCACACTGCTTAAATAACATGTGTAATTTGAACACTAAGAAAGTATAAATAATAGATTCATTCCCTGCTAGACACAAAAATTTTCCAACAATGTATAAAATATAGCCCTTTATTTAATAGTCATTTTAGACAGGTTTCTTTTTTGAATTAGGATAATGAATAATATAAATGAAAATGTATACATATATATTTAGCTTGTAGAATCTACCCCTAAAACTACCAGCCATTTTCCTACATATATGTGTCAATACATTCCATCTTCCCATAACTGTAAGGGCCAATAAATATTTCAGGATATTTTCTAGGCACATCTAATTCTACCTAGTATTCTGCTGTTCCATTTTCCTAGTATGAACAATGTGCTGAACAGTTTGGTGCTCCTTCAACAATAGAATGTGGGTAACAGCACCCTCACTCTATTTTAACATGCATTGTAATATGATTTCTCATTTGCTGTTTCCTTCCAAGATATTTTGAGCTTTGACAAACCATAATTGATTTTTTTAAAAACCCCTCATATAATAAATGCAGATTTGCTGTCCAAAGTAAATACATAATTAGTTTTTTTCTACTAAGCACAGATCCATTTTGTAAGCTCTTTTGAAATATATTTTGAAATGCATATTGACAGCAGGATAGTTTTATTTTACTGATATAAATGAATCCTTTAATTATGAAAATTACCACAAATTTGACATATTGAATATTTAATTAATAGATGTACTTAAAGTACTCTACTTTGAAAGGTTTAGTGCTTGGAGGAAGAGGAGATAAGTGATTGAGTTGTGAGTTTGTAGGAAAACTTGGGGGGGGAAATGGAAGCCTCCTGACCCATGTGGCTCCCTCTATTCTGATAGAATGGCTAACCAAGAGCACCAGGCTTGCAGTCTGGTTTGATTGTTAGGTCCCTCCTTTACAACATGTAAGCCTGAGCACATCACATACCTACCAAGCCTTGGTGTCATCATCAGTAAAGTAGCCTACTAGTACTTCATATGTTCCTACAAGAATCAAAGGAGTGACTACAGGCCAGAATTATAGGAAATTTTTATCATTAAAATCACTATATGTGATATATTAGCCCCTAATTTCTTAGCTACTAGACAGTCTCTCAAGACATAGAAACTTAAATCTGCATAACTACAGCCACCATTTATTAAACACTATGCATCCGGTATTTTGATAAATGTTCCACGTGTACCATCTCATTTATTCCTTACAGCACCACGAGCATTATCCCTACTTTATAGTAGGATACCAAGATTCAGAAAGGGAAGTAACTTGTCCACAGGCATGCAGTTGGTGATCTATGGAGCTGAGATTGCACTGGTATCTCTCCAGCTCCTGAGTTGATGCTGTAAACCACAGGGTCCACACCCTCCCTGCTAACATTGGTAAGGTTTTACCAGCTCACTCATCACATGCTAGCTCCCTATTCATTATTAGGAACAAAACAGTCAATGAATTCTAAACCCAGAAGCATACAATCTATTCAGGGTAGTCTAACTTCTTGCTATGCTACCACCCCCAGCAGTGAGCATGGTGGGCTGAAAGGAGTTACTGTCCCACTAGCTAGGGTCTGAGTTTCAGAGGGTCCAATCTCCCTTCTTGTTTACCACAGAATCCCCCAGCAAATGGCAATGCTCATTTGGTAAATATTTCATGTTATTGCTGAATTTCTGAAAAAGATGTACCAATGAAGAAAAAATCTTGTCTGGCTAGTCTTCACATCACCAATGGAAGAAGTAAAATTTGGAAGATGTGATAGGATGGCCCAGGAGCCTAAGAAAGGTGGTATTTCCCCTAGCTCCTCATCCCAGCAGCCAGCATTTTCCATGTGAAGACACCAGGAGTGTGAAATCAATGAAGGGCTCCTTCCTCTGGGAGGCCAGGATATGAGCAGGAGGGGAGGAATCATAGAAACCATTTCTCTTTCTCATCCTGAGTGGCAGGTGCAGCAATAGACCCCATGCCATGGGGCACACTACGGAAAAATGTTCATTGCAGAACCGAGATGCCAGAGTGAAGAAGAAATAGAGCACTTCCATCAGCTGCATCTGGCTTTTTGGCAGGCTTTCTACACTGTGGTACTGATTCTCCCTGCATCTGCTCTTTAATTGTTTCACAAGTCACCTGTGAACTAAGTCTTATCCACTTGGACCACACACTACTTGAAACTTGGATGAATGCGGCACTGTTATGTCTGTTTGCAAGATTCTGTGAACCTTTTCAAAAAAATCAATGTAAAACACTTTTAGTTGTGGCATAGGAAGGAAGGAAGGAAGGAAGGAAGGAAGGAAGGAAGGAAGGAAGGAAGGAAGGAAGGGAGAGAGAGAGGGAGGGAGGGAGGGAGGGAGGGAGGGAGGGAGGGAGGGAGGGAGGGAGGGAGGGAGGGAGGAAGGAAGGAAAGAAGGAAGGAAGGAAAGAAGGAAGGAAGGAAGGGAGGGAGGGAGGGAGGGAGGGAGGGAGGGAGGGAGGAAGGAAGGAAAGAAGGAAGGAAGGAAGGAAGGAAGGAAGGAAGGAAGGAAGGAAGGAAGGAAGGAAGGAAGGAAGGAAGGGGAGAGGAGAGGAGAGGAGAAAGGAAAGGAAAGAAAAGAAAGTAAGAAAATGAAAGGAAAGGAAAGAAAAAGAAAAGAAAGGGGAAAAGGAAATTCACTCTTCTGGATCACCGGCAGCTAAGAATGCTGATCACGTCCACATATAATGATTTTGAAAATCAAGAGAAAATTCTGCCTTATTCTAAAGTAAGTGCTCTCTTCCTGTAAATGAGTACAGGGTTCAATGGGTTAATACAGTGGCTGTACAGTTATATAGGCCCTGAGGAAATTTAATCTGCAAGGAGGCTTCGTTAAAACCCTCACCTTTAGCAGAGCTTTTTGCGCATCAGAAAAAGTGAAATACACTTCATGGCTTTCCCTCTACACATTTTTATACTACACCTTTCAGCAAAAGCTTTTACAATGATATTAAACATTAACTCTGTATGGGTTCATCCCAAGACACAGCAGCAGCCTTAAGGTTAATAGTCCTTTTAATTAAAGGATAAGTCAGTTATTGAACGCAGAAGCTAATCACAAAAGGATTACCACTGAAAATGAACATAGTCTGTGCAATTAGTCTGATAATTAAGACTTAAATACTGGACAGAGATCAAAGTGCTTGTAATATGCAATAAAGTTCCTAGAGTTGTAAGGATATTCAAAATGTTAGCTTGTGCTTTATTGCACCTTCCATTTATCGTGTACCCATGATAGCAGCAAACACATTTCCCCAATGGATGTCAGCATGGATAACTGCAACAGCTGTTACTACATAAGCCTGGTGTTTCTCACAATATGATTACTCTGTCAACGACGGCTGTAAAAGGTGGCATCTGCATTCATCAAACAGAGTTATCAATAAATGTAAAACCATACAACAATTAGAGATCTCAAAGGAAGAACAAATCCAGCTAGAAAAAAAAAGTCAACCACATTCCTTAATTACTAAGATTGTTAATCAATAAAACACCTTCATAACTTTTAATTAAAATTTTATTTGAGCTGGATGTTTGGAAAATCTGATTCTTTGTTTTCATTACATTTAACAGTTGCGCTACAAAAATCCTGGTGGCATCTGTGAGCACCATCCCCTGGGGGACACTTTATATCTGTAATTGCATATTGTCACCTACAGAGGGTGTTAAGAATCCTTGTTAAAAATAAAGGAAATGGAAGACATTTCACAGTAGCCATTATTATGGAGCAAATTACTAGATAGAGTAATCCAGAAGCTGTCAAGAAAGGTTAGCAAAAAAGAGTGTGAGAAAATCAACCATTCAGCAATTCATCATGGATCAAATCTAGGTCTAAAATAAAACGAAGGCAAAAAAGGTTTTATGAAGTCCAGACATTGCCTTTGTTTATAGCAATGAATAAAGATTATAAGAGGCTACTGGTGAAGGATAAAAAGATACAATGAGAAAAGAAAAATCAATTGCTTTAATCACACTGATTCTCAGGCAAGATATAACGAGAACAAGTTAGAATTCCAAAGCTCTGTGCTGTGTACATTAACTTTACTTTATCTTCAATTTGTATTGATAAGGGTCTGTGTAATTTATGCATCACCAGCTCCGGAAGTTGCCTGGTGAATTTCCATACCTTCATCTCAGTCTCTTCAAGCCAAATACAGGCAAACTGTTACATTTTTAAATGGTCTTTTTGATTTATTAAAAAAAATGATCTTGAATGTTTTTTTCTCTACTGAATTTCCATGAGGCTCTCATTTCATACTCAGTCCCAGACTACATACATAAATGAGGTTGATTCTTGCCTATTTTATTGCTGAAATAATTAGCAATCTGTCCTTTCACGATTTTGAGTGCTGATAAGATATAGAATTTAGTGCTCAGAAGTTCACTCTTGGGACTGTACTTTCCTTGGTGTCAGCTTGGTTTCCTGGATTCCCACAGAATAAGAATGATGGTAAACTACAGCCAACCAAACTATGCAGTGTCCTAGCGAGGACTGCCATCTCTCTAATTCAAAGCTCAAAGCAGATAGAATGTACCCTCCATGTTTTCTGTCTTTCAGGAAAAATTGAGCTATCATCGGAGCATTGCTTAGAAGATCGGCCAAAGAAGGCTGTTTTTTTACCAACAAGTCCCAGCCAAACTTGGGTTCCAAACAATGATTATACTCATGAGATCAGGGTCATAACTTAAAGTAAGAAGAAGAAAATAATAGTACTTCACACTTAAATAATGTGTACCAGATGCCAGGCACTATTCTGAGTACTTTACATATATTAACTTACTTAATCTTCACAAAACCCCTAAGAAGTAAGTTATTATTAGTATACCAAGAGGTTAAGTTGCTTGCTCATGTCACATGCATATAAGTGATGGATCTGGAACCATGCACCCAGGGTGTCTGGCTTCAGAGTCTATGCCCTTACCCTCTGTCTTACACTATTTTTCTGAAAATAGCAGTTATTGGTCATGCTAAATGTTTTATTTCTGTTTGCATAACTCTTCAAAGTGGGTTTTACAGATGGGGAAATTAAGGCTCACAGAGGAGAACTGAACCGGCTCAAAGGCACACAGTAAGTAGTAATGCCAAGTCAAATCTGGTTCTATCAGAGTCTAAAAATCCAATTTATTTCACATATTGTCAGAGCAAGAAATGATCATTGGATTTTAATTCCACTAATATTCAATGATGAGTGAGAGGTGGGGGGAAATGCTAGAGAGGAAGGGAATACATGTACTAGTATATGTGCTACTTTCTCTCCCAGCAGGTTGGGGAGTAAATTAGCTCTGAGACAGAAGACTAGACAAAGTTTGGACATTTTTCCAAAATGTGAGAGTGATTATTGAATGGGATTCAAATATGATAAAGGCGATTTTCTAAGTAAAGGAGGATACATTCTAAGAATGAGAACTTCTGTTTCTAATGGAATCTGAGATCTAGGAGGTCAGAAGGCAGGTAAATGACATAAAAGTTTACATCAAGATGTTCCCAAGAGCATTAAGGTTTGCCTTCAACTCTGACAGAGGTCGTGTTTTTACCATTCTCCTCAGGGATGAATATTAGGGTTGTGATGTTCATGGTAAAACATTCTCCTCTCTACCAGGTTAGTAAAACAAGTTAAAATAAACACCAAGGAAGAAATGGGGATTTGCAAACAAACAATTAAGCAGTCCATGATGGGGGTGGCTGGCTAGAAGGGACTGCTGACATGGGAAAATCAGGGTCTGGTTCACCTTTGTAAAACCACAATGCCTTGCATAACAGTGGGCTCCAATAAACATGTCTGAACTGAATGATGAACCTTTTTCCTTAGCTTCAATTAGGAGATAGCAACTCCAACCTCTGCTAAAACAGGCTCCACAGATGTTTTCAGCTTACCAGTGACAGCACTTTCTCATCTTTCCACCTGTAGCATTTGGCTTACTCCTATTATTCACTCTTATTATTCTGAGCAGTTGTTAGATTTTTCCCCCTCTCATTTGAGTCAACAGTTCAGGATGGGCAACAACTCCATCTAAGTTGATCAAAATGTCCATTTCAGATATTCTAGTAGAACCCTTGTTTTCTTCCCGTGTTTAGTACGGCCTACTATGTTACAGATAATGGTCAAAGCATCAATAGAGGTGGTGTGTTCTGTGAAAACCGCTTGAATCATACTTAGTATTTTGTTCATACCTACAAACAAAGCAGGGAGATACCCAGCACAAGTAATTTTAACCATTTCATCAATTGCACATAAATAGTAGTCATATTAGAACATCAGAGAGATGTTTCAAACCTTAAATGATATGTAAAAAGCATTGCAGACTCCTGACTGTTATTTAATTTCTACATTTTGAGATGATTGAAAATGAACATCATTGAAATATAGATGTCGTATTTTTTTCAAAACTTTCATTTTGCAAAGGTTAATTGGCAAGCAGTTTGAGCAGAGGGAATGAGCTGCAAGTAAGCTTCCAATTACCAGAACTGGGACAGAGACGTGGGAGAATGTATGAAATACATAAATCTTGAAATGCTAACAGAACTTCCATTTACTAGGCTGAGGAATGAGCAGCGTAGATTTGAAGACATTATGGCTCATTTTATAAAGCTATAGCTATCTACATAAAGAAGAAATAAAATAAATATCTTGATTTTAATTTCAGGGGGAAAAACTGTAAAAATTTTCCACAGGAACTATCAATGACTAATAAAATGAAATTTCTTTTTCTATTAATGAAAACACATGGGTATAGTTGCAAGACTGTATGAATATATATTCATACATAGATGCAGATATGTAAATTCACTGCCAAAAAGATTAGCAAAATGCTAGTTGCATGGCAATCTGGAGGAGAGTGTATCTTGTTGCAATTTTTAAATTTCTCAATCCATCAGTTAAATGTAGATTCAGGGCACAGACTCATATTTCCTTGTCAAATAAATTATGTCTTACATCAAAGACCACACAGATCCCTACTTAACAAAACAGGAGAATGTCTGAATAGACCATAAATGTGAAATATGAAAGAGGACAAAATGAGACAGCCAATAAAATAAAAGATTTGTTAGTCAGCTGAAAACTATCCACAAAATGGTACTACTGACAATCAGAAATGGTGATTAAAGAAATATTCTTTTAACCGATGCTAATTTTTTTTCATGAGCAATGAGGTCTGATGATAATGCAAAATGGTAAAATTGCTATGCATAAAAAGTTTTTAATTAGACAACAAAGACTGACATGTATCTTTTCTGCTTGACTATTGAAACATCATGTACATATAATATAATAAGCAAAAAGAATGAGAAACGTACCTGATCTTTAAGAAACAAACCAAGTACTAAATAATAATCTAGTTGTAAATCCAAGGGTCAATATTTGTTTGATCAACTCGACATTTTTCCCTTTCAAAGTAATTTATAGCAATTCATTTTCATTTATAGATATGTTTTCTACTCTTTTTTCTTTCTCCCAAAGATGGCATTAAAAGAGCTGTCCCTGCCTAGATGTCACTGCTGAAGATGCTATTTGGCTTAATGGTTTTGGTAAATTAAAATGTTAGTAGTCCTTAAATTGGAACTATCTTAAAATGTGACAGAATGTAACACATTATGAGATTAAGAAATTCTTCTCAACTGTTCTTTAAAGCAGCTTCAGGAGGGCCAAACCAAGATGGCGGCATAGGTAAACACCTAAACTGCTGCCTCGCACAAGAATATCAAAACTACAACTAAAAGACAAAACAGGCACCATCCAGAACCACGGGAAAGCTGGATGAGTAGAAATTCTACAACTAGAAGAAAAGAGGAAAACACATTGAGACTCAGAGGAGCTGCAAAAGGCTGAGGTCCAGAGACGCACGTGCACGGAGAGGACGAGTGGCTGTGTGCACGGGTGGCTGAGTGCACAGCTGGCTTTCTAAAGCTGGAGGGAGAAGGAAGCTCCTGACTGCACTGAACTCCAGTCCCGAGCAAGACGCTGGGAAACCAGACTCATTCAGAAGGAATCTGGTTTGTCAGGAAAAGAGAAAGCACACTGAGACTCGGGAGCTGTTGAAGGCAGAGGTCTGGAGCCGCGCGCGCAGAGAGGACTGACTGCTGAATGCACGGGAAGCTGAGTGCGTGGCTGGCTTTCTAAAGCTAGAAGGAGACAGAAGCTCCCGACTGTGCTGAACTCCAGTTCCGGGCAAGTTTCTGGGAACCCTGACTCATTTGGGGAGAAACTGGACTGTCTGGCAGCGGGCGAAACTCAAGGGAAGCTTTCTCTCAGAGGTGCTTGCAGTGATTACCGAGGGACACTGAGACCCAGGGGCCTCACAAGGCAGGGCTGATGGGAAACCAAGGCTGTCTGCTCCACCCTGAGACTCCACCCCATCCAAGCTGAGCACAGAGGCTTTTGCAATTTTTCAAGTCTTTTTTTATAAGAGTGTCTCCAGCACAGAAGTTTTCCCAGCATAGACACAGCTGATCCTCACAGCCAATTGGCCTGGAACTCAATTCCTCCCAGTGATACCAACAACAGTCAAGACTTAACTACAACAAGGCTGAGCACACAGTCCACAAAGGGGTGCACCAAGAGTGTCCACCTCAGGTAACTGAAGAGGCTGAGCCACTGTGCCCTAGAGGACACCTATCACACAAAGCTACTCTACCAACTCAGGGAAGCAGTGAAAATGCAGAGACAAAGAAACAGACCACAAATTAAAGAAATGGAGGGAAACAAATGACTGGATATAGAGTTCAAAACCACGGTTATAAGGTTTTTCAAGAATTTCCTAGAAAAGGCCGATAAATTTAGCAAGACCCTCAAAGATATGAAAAAGGACCAACTAGAAATTAAACATACACTGACTGAAATAAAAAATATTGTACAGAGACCTAACAGCAGACTAGAGGATCACAAGAATCAAGTGAAAGAGTTGAAATACAAAGAAGCAAAAAACACTCAGCTGGAAAAGCAAAAAGAAAAAAGAATCCAAAAATTTGAAGATAGTGTAAGGAGCCTCTGGGATAACCTCAAGCATACCAACATCCGAATTATGGGGGTGCCAGAAGAAGAGAGAGAGCAAGATACTGAAAACCTATTTGAAGAAATAATGACAGAAAACTTCCCCCACCTGATGAAAGAAAAAGACTTACAAGTCCAGGAAGTGCACAGAACCCCAAACAAAAGGAATCCAAAGAGGACCACACCAAGACACATCATAATTAAAATGCCAAGGGCAAAAGACAAAGAGAGAATATTAAAAGCAGCAAGAGCAAAACAATTACCTACAAGGGAGCATCCTACAACTGTCAGCTGATTTCTCAACAGAAACTATGCAGGCCAGATGGGAGTGGTGAGAAATATTCAAAGTGATGAACAGCAAGAACCTACAACCAAGATTACTCTACCCAGCAAAGCTATCATTCAGAATTGAAGGTCAGATAAAA
The DNA here is from genome assembly GCA_026230045.1 of Corynorhinus townsendii. NCBI lineage: Eukaryota > Metazoa > Chordata > Mammalia > Chiroptera > Vespertilionidae > Corynorhinus > Corynorhinus townsendii. The sequence goes on from JAPDVU010000005.1 coordinate 44,474,355, forward strand.
AGCTTCACAGATAAGAAAAAGCTAAAGGAGTTCATCACCACCAAACCAGTATTATATGAAATGCTGAAAGGTATTCTTTAAGAAGAGGAAGAGGAAGAAAAAGGTAAAGATAAAAATTATGAACAACAAATACATGTCTATCAACAAGTGAATCTAAAAATCAAGTGAATAAAAAATCTGATGAACAGAATACACTGGTGAATATAATAGAATCAGGGGCATAGAAAGGGAGTGGACTGACAATTCTCAGGGGGGAAGGGGTGTGGGAGGTACAGGAAGAGACTGGACAAAAAGTGTACACCTATGGATGAACAGCTCAATAAATAGACCAGAAAGATGGTAGCCTTTTGTTGTCCAAGGCCCCATCATATGTGTATTAGTTTGCTAAGCTGCTGGGGGTCAGGGCTTCCTGAATTTGGAAAGGATAGAATTCAGTCCATCTATACTAATAAAAGAGTAATATGCTAATTAGACAAGACACAACCAGACATCCTTCCAGATGTCCTTCCGGACAAAGCCACAGTGGCAGGGGTCGAGGTAGCGGCAGTTAGGGGCAATCAGACCAGCAGGGGAGAGCACTGAGGGGTGATCAGGCCAGCAGGGGAGAGCAGTTAGGGGTGACCAGGCCAGCCAGGGAGGGCAGTTAGGGGCAACCAGGCCAACAGGTGAGGGCAGTTGGGGGGACCAGACCGGCAAGGGAGAACAGTTAAGGGTGACCAGACCAACAGGGGCGGGAGTTAGGGGCGACCAGGCCAGCAGGGGACAGCAGTTAGGGGCAACCAGGCCAGCAGGGAGGTGATCAGGCAGGCAGGCAGAGTGATTAGGGGCGATCAGGCAGGCAGGCAGGTGAGTGGTTAAGAGCCAGTGGTCCCGGATTGCAAGGGGGATGTCCAACTTCCATAGGGATCGGGCCTACACTGGCAGTCATACATCCCCCAAGGAGTCCCGGATTGGAGAGGGTGCAGGCTGGGCTGAGGGACCCCACTCCATGCACGAATTTCGTGCACTAGGCCTCTAGTAGCAATATAATATCATAATGTTAGAGACCTCTGGCACTGGGGGAGGATGTTGCAATCCAGAGTCCAGAGAAAGGTAGAAGTTCTGGTGAGCAAGCGTAGAGGGGAAGGGCTGATGTGTGGTGTTCTGGCACCCTCTCTTGAATTTATTTTAGTCGTGGTCTGGCTCAGCCTCTCTTCTGCACCTGCATCTTTGCATTTTTTTTCTGTACCAACATCAAGGCATCTTTGCCTTGAGTCAGGTGTTGATTTGATTATATTAATACTATGTGCAAGTAAGTAAAAGGCTTAGCAGTTTTAAGAGGTGCTCTGTATTTCCCACAGAGGACTTAGTTATACCAGAAGAAGCTCAGGTAAATTGAATGGGGGAAGGCAGAGGAAAGTATAGGGATAAGGGGCTGTGGGATGGGCGGGAGGAAGTGAAAGGGAAAAGGAAAGGGGAAGGCAGAGAATGCCCTATATTTAAAGGAACTAGAAAAAAGATATTTGTCTCAATCATAAACCAAGTGTTATTTTATCCTGATGTTTCACACTGTGTGATAACCTCAATTTATGAAACTATTAATGTGCTAATCAGGGAAGAGTCATTTTTCTTTAACAGGGTGTTAGTGTTAAGAAAGATTGTCATGATGTGAAATAATTTCAGTAGAATATATAATTAGCTACAGTATGAACTTTAAGGAAAGGGAGGAAACAATAGTCTCTTCCTTGTTTCTCTTCTCTCCAGGTTACAGGAAAGGGGGTGTCTGTAATTTAAGCCCTGGCTTAATGCCTACCCAGTGCTCTATGCCTTGTTCAACAAATAGATATTGTCAACTGACAACCACACTGCACAGTAACATTTTCATTTTTAGCCAAATTCACTATATCTGCATAGTTCTATTTTTCTCTGGGCTCTTTCCTCCTTAAAATGATGGATTGCCAAGTAATAAAAAATGCCTCACCTTTATCTCCACCTATCTGAGCCCCTTTACTAGCAGATCTTGTTTTATCACCAGGCTCTGTGTCAGGTGAATCCATCCACCCATCTCTCGTTGGTTTCCTGGTACCCAGCAGCTAAGGGCCATTCCGGTTTTAAAATAATGGTAAGTTTCTCGGGGTATATTCCTAGAAGTGGGATTACTGGGTCAAATGGGAGTTCCATTTTTAGTTTTTTGAGGAAACTCCATACTGTTCTCCACAGTGGCTGCACCAGTCTGCATTCCCACCAGCAGTGCACGAGGGTTCCTTTTTCTCCTCATCCTCGCCAGCACTTGTCATTTGTTGATTTGTTGATGATAGCCATTCTGACAGGTGTGATCTCACTCATTTGTGGAATATAATGAACAACGTAAACTGATGAACAAAAACAGATACAGAGACAGAGAAACATCAATCAGAACATCAAACCTCAGGGAAGGTAGGGGACAGTGGGGGTAAAGGGGAGAGATCAACCAAAGGACTTATATGTATGCATATAAGCCTAATCAATGGACACAGAGAACAAGGGCATAAGGGCATGAATGGGAGGGGGTGGGGGGTAATGGAGGAATAAGGACACATATGTAATACCTTAATCAATAAAGAAATTTAAAAAATAATAGCAAGTCTTTCATTAAAATCATTGATGTTGGTTGATTAGAGGAGATGTGGGTTGTGTTTTAATTATTCAGAAAGGATAGCATTCTAACTGGCATCAGCCAGGAAAGTCTCCCTTGAGCAGAGGTGCCTGAGCTGGGAAAAATTAAGAGGCAAATTCAGCAATAAAATCAGGGAGCTAAGAGTGGTGGGACAGCCTAGCGGAGGGGTACCAAATGAACTCTGAGATAAATCTCCAAAAATGAACTCTGAGATAAATCTCCAAAAACAGAGGCCTAGGACTGTAAAGGGTTATTTATTCTTTAAAAATACCTAGGGAATTAATGGTTTGGGCAAATAACACTTTTATCAAAAATAGGAGACGATGAGTGGTTTCTCTTATTTCTTGGGGTACCATCTATTATTGAGGAGCTTTCTGTGACCCACATTGCCCTCCATCTACAAATCAGAACCTAAAACATATGAAGTACCTGGAGAAAAAGGCACTCAAAGACTTATGAGTTACTGTTTGTCTTCTCTTCATAACTGCAAAATCATATGAATATTCTTCAAGGTAGACCCAGAAAGATAGTATGCATAAGATCATTGAAGAACTTTGCAGCTCAGGATCAAATTTAATCACTGAGATGAGACCTGGGCAAATTCCATTTTCAAAGGGAACTAAAGAAGTCTAGGACTTCTAAATTAGAAATCTGAGTTCATGATTTTGTAATTTTCTAACATTTACAATTTACGTGTCATTTACATTTAAAGTTAGTTAACATTTACTTCATTTTTTTGAATTTCTGACTGATGTATATACCTGCTATTGAATTTCTAATATACATTTTGAGTGCATAATAGTACAATTACTATGATTATCCTTTTTTGAACCATAAAGATCTGAGACTACTTGTACCTACCAGAAAATATATATATATTAGGAGTCCCTACATTGTAGTATAGTAGCAAAAGCTCTAAAACTGGACATAAAAGATCAGAATTCTAGAGTGAGGCTACTCTTTGGATATTATTAGCTCATCACCCTGGACTGCTGTGGCAGTGCCCTTGCTAGGGACTTTTGGTACGCTGTGAAGAAAATCATAAGACAGTATGAATTAGCCCATTGCCTCCCCACTTTTGTGTCCTCCTTCTTCCTACAATCCACCTCTTCAAATTTAAATTTAATATGAATGCTGTCAATTCCTCAGAACTTACAATAATCATACTACTTTTTAGCAGTAATTCTACAATAAATAAATGAATGATAATTTGGTTCCTTAAATGTCAAAGTTTTAAAATCTATAATTGAAAGTCATGGGACATAAAATGTCCTAAAGTCAATAGGTTATGAATCTTTTGGCAGCAATATTTAGTAATCCAATATGCAAATTTTTATTTCCTATAGCAATAAAAAGGATTTAGAGTTTTATTTAACTAAAAAGAAGGTAATAGATTATGTCTTTGTAGAATGCGGCAGCATGTAAATAAAACAAAAGAGGTTGTAGAAATTTCTTTAGAAATACACCTCTTAATTTACTTTAACAAAATATAATTTAAACTTTTCCCCTTTACAAATATTTTACTAAAAAATATTAAATGTGAGGCTTTTCTTTCCAACAACTTATCTAAAGACTTTCCAGCATTACTTACAAAGAAAAAAACACAAATATCTATTTTTGTATGTATATCAAAAATATCTATTTTTATATACCTTGCTTTTACTTTTCAATGGAATGGAATAATAAATTTCTTAATTTTGAAAAGCCCAAATTATTTTTTATTTTATAATAAACTAACACAAAAACGTGTTCAAAGCTTTTATCCTACCCCAAAAGAAGCCAAGAGGCTAACATTGCATTGTCATTGCAGTTTTCCCTGATGAAATATTTAAGTGAGCTAAGCTACTATTTGTGTGACATTATTCTGAAAGCTTCTATAAAAACATATTTTTCACCTTGAAGTGAGTTACATTTGAAAGGATTGCAGAGCTATCCATCTGAGTAAAGGCCGGTCATTTTAGAGTCATGAGTTTCATAGCTGGAAAGACTGGGGGAGGCATTGCTCCCCTCTCCTGCTCCATCAGCACCGTTCCATCAACACCATGCTCACACCTTGTCAAAGCACACCACACACGAAAGCCCAGCAGTCTTTATTCCACTAATAGGGGAACTCCTTAAGAAAAGAGATATTTTATTTCCTTTGTTATCCCAGTGCCTAACTTGTCGTTTCAAAGATGATCAATAAACTATAGGCAAATAAATAACTCATGGCCAAATCCCCCTCTTGCTATGGACAATGAAAAAGAAACCAATAGAAAGACAAGGACTTTTGTTAGGTCATACAATTGATTAAAATCAGAACAGGATAAAAACCCAGAACTTTTGATTTTCATGCTGGGCAGTGTCAGCCAGCAAGTTGAATGTAGATACCAAAGTATTGAAAATTGGTTGAATGTAGTATGTGGCTCATGATGACTGAGTTATGTACCGTTTTATGATGATATTGCACTAAGTATAGGTAAAGAATTATTATCCTAGTCCATGGAGATCGCCAGCATGAAAGTTCAGAGCACATTGGATTCGAATTGCAGAACAGACCCCAGCTGTGTGGCCTTGCTCAGTTCCTTAATCTAATCCTGTTCTGTAATGTACATAGAATAGTAGCCACCCCTTAGGAGGGATAAGGACTAGACAAAGCTCAGGGCCTGCCACGTGGTTAACAACACAGCAATAATTTAAACTGCTTTGTAGGGATTTGCTAACCTTGAACGAGTGAGAAAAACAGATCCCACTACAAAATATATTTTAATTATAAATCCATTCATATACACATTTATATTTACATATATGAATACATATCTTTAAACATATAATTTTATATGTACTTACATTTATATTTTTAAATACTTTTATATGTATAGTACATAATAGAGGAAAATAAGTCTGATAAACAGTACAAAATATTAAGATGATTATTTTTAGATGGTAAAATTTTTTATCTGTATTTGTATATATTTTCTATAATATACTTAAGTGATAATGATCTTATTTTAGCATAAATAATTTATATAAAATAAATTTAATGTATTTTAAGCATAAATATTGACTTTTATTAATCTGGTTTTAAAACTCATTTATTTGGAGTAAATCCTAAAATCGCTTTTATCTGTGAGCTATTGATAATGCCAAAGCTATTGGAATTTCCCCAAAAATGTTGCTGGGTGTTTATTTTTAATTCATTTTACAGTTGTTTATTCTGTTTAACACTTACCATGTTCCTGTTCCAAGTGCTTATCACTATCGACTCTAGAAAGAGCAATAGTACCTATTTGGGGAGAAAAGTAGCTATATGTGGGGGTACGACATACCTAGGATAGAAACTTATAAAATGATAGTCTAATTTCTGTCTTTTAAAACCAGACTAATAGAAAGTATAGGACAAATACAAATTTCTTATAATTTGTTTTATTCATATATACATAACCACCAAAATGAGATCATTATAGCTTAAGTATATTTTGCTAAGAAATTAATAATGATTTTCTAAATAATTTAGACATGCTTTTATAAGGCATAATTTTACAAGAAAATCATCAGAAACTATGTCAACTACATAGCAGGTGCCTAACATATATTATTTTCTCTTTAGCCAAAACTACCAATTACTGTTCTCTAAATGAAATTTAAGTACATAGTTAGAAATGTAATAATAAGATTGAGAACTAGTTCTCATCTTCTCATCATACTTTTCTCTGCACATACAAGGTTTCCATAAAGCCAGCAGGCAGGACTCAGTAGCTGTGGAGGTCACAGAGGGGGCACAGTGGTGCGTAAGACTCAGGCTGGTAGTCAATATGATATACCTCTGGAATCAGTATAATCACTCTGAATAACACAGGAACATCATGGTAATATATGACGAGCCATCATTTTTCCTTGCTGTTCCTTATGTAGCTGTGATGACCATAACTCAACAACACATTTGTCATAGAACCTTCAAAGAAGGGGGGGGGGGGGGTGCGGTTAATGGGCTTTCATACATCTGTTCTGGGAACATATGATTGTTTCTAATATAAATATAAATATATTCACAACCATATTTGCTTCATGTGTAAAAATGGCTATTTTTAAATATCAGTGATCCAAAGGCATGAAATTTGCTGTTTCTGTCACCTGAATATTGAGTGATAGAAAAGAGGCCTTGGCATAATATGGTTGAAACCTCTTAGAAATAGGAAGAATCATTATTATTCTTTCTGAGCCAGGTGCTGCTGAAAAGCCCATGAAAATCAATGGCCAGAGCCTAACCTGGGAGAGAGTAATTATTTTTCCAAACCATCCTAATGTTCGTGTAGCACCCGGAGATGTGTTCATGTTCAAAGTTTTAAACCATAAACATTTGATTAATGAACCAACAGAGCCAGCCTTAGTTTCCCTAATTCTTCCTTTCTGACATACCTGGGCTGAATTTGGGACGAACCGTGTGTGTGCAACTGCTAATGGCTGCACTGGTAATTATTTTCATGTTGAGAAAGAAGGGAGCACAGAATTATGAAACTATCTCCTTCTGGGGTGTTAAACAGAGGGAGCTTGTCCAACTTCATAGAAAAAAATAAGTAGGAATTCTTGGGGGAAAAAATTTTTAGTTTCTTTAGAAATCTCATGTACGCATATGCCAAAGTTCAAAGATTCCTGAGTATGAAGAGGGGTAGGGTTCTGAAAATAGAATAATAACAATAAATAAAAAATAGGAGCTGAAAGGGTGTTTAGAATTCACCACATCCAAGCCCTCACTCTCCACCCCATGACTGATAAGGGAAGGAAGGTCCAGAAAAGGATCCGAAGTCAGACAGGGAATTTCAGGCTGAGCCAGGATTAGACACCCACTTGGTTTCCGTGGTAGCCCACAGCTCTTCCAGGACCCAGCCTGCAGTCTCTTGGCCCAATGTTCCTTCTACTTGGGCTGTGTCACAGTAAGGAAGAGAGAGTCATTGAAGGTGTTGGAGCAAAGAAATGACATGATCATCTCTGTGTTTTAGGGAGAGTCATCTGGCAGTCCCGTCCATAAACTGGATTAAAAGATCAGGACTAGTGCAACATAGCATAAGTCCAGGGCCATGGGAACAGGAACTAAGGGAATAGAATAGAAGGGGGAAGATGCAAGAGAGATTTCAAACCTGCTTGTCTACACCCTAGTCGGCATGAGAGCAGAACCAGTTGTATCCCCAGTTCCTGATATTGTGCCTAGTGCATAAAAATATGACATCTGATATTAAATGAACAGATAAATAAGTAGAAAAGATAGGAATCAGTGGACCTAGAGAGAATTTTATCTTCTTTTTAAATTTTTTATGTTTCAGTTATAGTTATCATTCAATATTATATTAGTTTCAGATGTACAGTATAGTGGTCAGACACTTATGTAACTTATGAAGTGATCCCCCTGTTAAGTCAAGTACCCTCCTGGCACCATACATAGTTATTACAATATTATTGACTATATTCCCTAGGTTGTACTTTACATCCCTGTGACTATTTTGTAACTGCCAATTTGTACTTTTAAATCCTTTCACCTTTTTCACCCAGCCCCCAATCCCTTTCCCATCTGGCAACCATCAGTTTGTTGTCTGTATCTGTGAGTTTGTTTATGTTTTGCTTGTTCATTTATTTAACTTTTTTAGATCCTACATATAAATAAAATCATGCAGTATTTGCTTTCTCTGGCTGGCTTATTTCACTTAGCATAATACCCTCTAGATCCTCCATGTTGTTACAAATGGTTAGAATTAGTCTCATCCCAGCATTTATTCTTTTTCGTGGCTGAGTAATATTCCATTATACATATATAAGTCTGGTACCCTCCTGGCACCATACATAGTTATTACAATATTATTGTAATATATATATTACCACACCTTCTTTATCTATTTGTCTTTTGATTGAAGCATTTAATCTGGTTACATTTAAAGTAATTATTGATAGGTAGGTAGTTATTACCATTTTATTAATTGTTTACTGATTGTTTTTGTAGTTCTCTGTTCTTTTCATATTCTCTTGCTTTGGAGAGGGCTTTCTTGAATCACTGTTGTAGAAGTGATCAGTGAAGCCATAGCATAAATGAGAATACTACTGAATAACAAAAATGGAAAAAGAGCTGGAGATATCAGTGGAGTTAATCTGTACACCTATAGTGTGCACCTGCGTATGGTTTTTTAGACTCATAGTTCTTTACACATGTCTGGCTGATAGCATTTGGCAAAAACAAGGGACAAAATTTCAGATCCAACTCAGTATCAGTGTGAAATTCTCCAACAGGAGGACCTAAATGTATGTTTATAGTAGCAGTGAGAAAATTTCACCTTCAACTTTTAACTTGTCCAGAATTTTATAATCACGAAACCTTTTCAAAAGAAAAGAAAGAACACGGTTTTTATTTTAGTATCTATATAAATGTTGAGTTTTACAGTAAAGAAATATTTTCATTTTGAAATACATACTAGGTTGTGGGTGAGGAACATGATACTCTTTTCAGTAATTGGGCAGGATAGCAAACAAGCCCTGACACTCCCCCACCCCTACCCACATGCCTCCAGGAGTGGCAGCATGTAAATGCATCTTCTCTGCAGGACCCTGGGAAGCAGTCACCTACACATGTTTGCTATTGGCCACAGCAACCTCCTCAGATGTGTCCTACAGCTTTTCTGCTCCTTCCATTAACCTGACCAATCAAATAGAAGCCAGACCTTTGAAGTGGTTGTTATTCCGTGGTTATTACTACTTCCTAAGGTACTCGGATCCCAGAACCATAAATGTCAAAATTCATAAACTGTTATATCTGAACGTGACCTTAGAGATGAGCTATTAAATCCCCTTGAGGGAGCCAAGAACCAAGGGGAGAAAGGCAAGGTTTTTGGTCAAAGCTGATGTTCTAGGATCAGAAGCTGAAAGTGAGGCTAAGTGGTAGCCCTTATGCTGTAGAATGTTTAGTCGAGAGAACAGCATAGGGCAAAGAGGCTTGAGACACATTCTCATAGTTGTCAAACACAAGAACAAACAGGTTGCAGATGGGACCTGGAGAAGTGATAGAAGGTGACTGGACAATCGAGGGGATTGTGGAGAGGTGGAGACGGTGCTTACTCTTGTAGGTGAGGACTTCTCCCTACAGTACCCTAGTTCTGAGATGAGTTAAGGCCAACCCCTGAAAAGATGTCTCCAACACTCTATGGTAGTAGAGTCAACTCTCATCACTGGTGGAAATAAGAGTTTTGGAATAAAGAAGGGAAATACAATAAGATCACAAATATTAGCTAAGCATGATGGAAATATATTATTTTTAAAAATATTAATACAAGTTTACCAAAAAGAAAATTGAATCTGTCAATTTTTGTGTTGGTTATGTATAAGGTATCTTGCTGTCCTTCGGGTTTTTTTTATTTGCTCACTGACCTCTCTATCCACCTACATTTTAAAAAGTCATTTCCATATTCCTTTGTTCACTATTTCTTCAGCAAAATATACATTGTTTGCCTAAAATGTGTTGGACACTAGGTATACAATAGTTTACAAAACTGCATGGAATAAAGAATATTTTAAAGAATAATTTTAATCTACTACTAACATGAATTCAGCTCATTTCAGCATTTATTCTTTCTTTTCCTAAAAAACAATTGTACTTTCATAGAAGAAGAGCCATTTCCCTTGAGCTGAGCATATCTCTTTTTTGGAAAAGAAGAAAAAATAAAATACCTCTCCATCACTGTATCACTGGCATTTCATGTACATTCATCCTCAAACTAAGCAAGAATTTATAATCTTTCCCTTAGGAATATTCAAAAATAATTTGAAAATCACCCTAGCTTATCTTTGCTTCTGACAGCAGTTTGTAATATCTTTATTTTCTCTGTTTAGTTTGCCTTGGGTTTTGACATTACTCATTGCTTACACTTGAGTTAAGTCTTCCCAGCCTCTGTTCACATCAACTTCTTTCAACACTTAACTAACCTGTGGATGGTGATGTTATGTTAACTTATTCTCAACATGATCTTCAATATGGTCAGCAGGCAGTATTTTCTGCAAAAGGCATTTTCTCCTAACTGAAAGGAGAAGAAAGCTGACTCTAGCTTCCTGTGGGCCCAGTCCCTTGTGAATTCCGAGATGGAGAAAAAGGTTAATTGTTAACAGGCCCATGCATGTGTCACTTACAACTCACCACTGGATCCCTTCAGTCCGACACCCTTTCAGCAGTAGCGTTTAACACACTGAGACCAGACGGAGATTTTATTGCTTTCTTCAATAAGACACACAGAGAGTTTAAGAAGGTGATCTTTAAGATTTATCTCTGTTCTAGAATAAGAGTTCAATAATTCCTTTAATCCATGTTGTCATCTCCTTTGGCTTATTGCTTTACTTCAGTCTTTTAACATCTCATCTAATATTAATAGCAATTATAAGAATCCATATACTAATTTCACCTAACAAGAACTCTAGTATCAGTTTAGTATGAGCAACGCATGGGATTAGGCACTCATTTTATACTTCATAATGATACCATATTTCACAGGCAAATGCACTGTTTTTAATAACTACAATTTATCTACAATTTGTCTTTAAAAGATCTCTGACAATAAATCAAAAGTATTAATTGGATAAATTTTCCTTGAGAGGGCATTAGAATGTTATAACATCTCTTAACACTAGTTGAAGCAGTTGGCATAAACTTGCAAATACATCATAAAAATAATTTAAATTTAGTGGGCAGGATCAGTAAAAGTAAAAGCCCAACTTTTTTTCTATTGTAATTTATTTTTTAAATCATTTGGCATGTTACATCTTGTAAATTTCAAGTGTATAGCATGTTATTTTGATAAATTTATATTGTAACATGATTGCCATTGAAGAAATATTGTCACATTACATCATTATACTACAATATTATTATCTATATTTATAACACTGTGCATTATATCTCTGCGGCTTATTTACTAATCATGGGAAGTTTGTATGCTTAAACACAATCAATCTTATCCTCCTAACCCTGTCCCCATTCCCTGGCAACTACAATTTTACTCTCTATTTTTTTGCAGTTTTAACTTCTTTAGATTCCACATGTAAGTGATATTATACAGTACTTGTCTTTCTCTGTCTGACTGTATCTCACTTAGCACAATGTGTTCAAGGTCCATTCATACTCTTGCAAAGGGCAGAATGTCCTCCTTCCTCATGCTTAAATAATGCTCCGTTATATATTATTTAACGGAGCATTATTTAAGCATGAGGAAGGAGCACACCTTTTCTATCCATTCATCCACTGATGGGCATTTGTAAAAGGTAGACTTGCAACAGAATTAATAGATCCCAATTTACTTTAAATATATCTATATCTAAAGGATCCCCAAAATACTTTAAAAGTATATATGTATATATATATATATATGTATATATATATATGTATGTATATATATATATCTCCTATATACACATCTGTCTATCTCTGTAACTATATGTATATAGTTTTGTGTGTGTGTGTGTGTGTGTGTGTGTGTGTGTGTGTGTGTATATATTCCTAAATATGCTTAGTTCTTGGTAAGAGTTGTCATAATTTTCTACTTCAAGAGACACTACCAACAGGCTCCTTTTCTAGAATGTTTTGGATTAAGGCAACAGCAAAAACAGCAAATCATGTCTTGAAATTTCATAAAATCTTCAATATATATCATATCTCTGGATAAACATCTAAAGAAATCTGAATATTCCAACACTTGAAAACAGTTTGGCTCTCCACCGTACTGGAAGTGTGTCCACAGAATCATTTGTCTTTATTTCACAAACTCATCAAAGAACTAAGGCCTCTGCAAGTCCCGTGGTTGACCCTCTGTTGGAAATAACCACCTTTGCAACCCAGAGGCCTCTTAGAAACTGGTTACTTAGTTCATTATTTCTGAAACTTCTTTCCAGATAATATTCCTGTACTTCAACCTGTTAACAGGTATTTGGGGGGACCAGTTTCTGTGTTCAAATAAAGTCTCAGATGTCTCTTCTGGGGGCTCACAGTGCATATTAGCATATCAAAGGCTCAGCATACCTGCAGTTAAAAAAAAGACCTACTAGGGGGATGGGTTTTTATATTTTTATCTCTAAATATATTTGTACATTTTATTATTTATACAAAAAAAATATGGCATGCTACCTGAATAAGAAATGAAAAAATGGATCTCAGAGAAAGTGGAGGAGAAGACAGATGGTAAAAGAGTTGATCAGTCCCAGTGAGAAATGCAACATTAAGGATTAAGAGGTATGTCTGAAGAGCATTTTTATGAAATTTTGTAATATGAGGTGCTTTATCTCTTCCTTGGTGTCCTTAAGAGTCACATTACTTGTCAGGGCAAGAGAATGAGGAAAGGAGGGAAGAAAGGAAAGAAGAAGGGAGAGAAGAAGGGAGGCAGAGTAGAAGGAAGGACAGATGTCTGAGAGAAAAAGGAGCTGTTCAGCTCTGTAAAACCTGTGTTTCCAAAACTTATTTGACTGTAGAACTCCTTATTAAAAGAGAATCTATCAGCACTCGCGGTGTGCTGGGAAGTATTTAACAACCAGCTCTTGGGAAAAGGAAGGGCCCTGACTTGTAGCATTTACCTATTTCCATGGTGTAAATACTCCCACAATGGCCAATTTTAAATTGCCAACATGACATTCACTAATTCCCAAGTTCTAGCTTCAGCATACCTCTGCCTGTGTTTCCTTAGGAAACAGAGTTTGTTGAGCTGGTGTATCATCCCCTATTTCGCAATTCTCCTTCCTGCACATACATATTTTAAAGATGAGAACACTGAGGCCTAGAGAGGTTATGTAACTGTTAAAATTACACAGCTAATCGTCTTTATTTGTATCTAAACTCTAATTTCTAAATTAAATGATGCTTTCATACTATCTAACATAAAATGTTAACTACATGAAAAGGAAATGTAGTACTAACGATCCCAATAATGAGGAAGACCCTTACCTCAGAAACATGAGTTGATACCTTTTTAGCTGTTTAGCCTCTCTGTCTGTAGATAACATAATTTGGATAAAATGTGTGTATTACCAGTGTCTCCTAACACTAATAAAATATGTGGTCCATTCATAAATATTTTGAAATCCTTAGTCAAAAGGAGCTGCATGACAATTTAAAATGTCATGCCTCATTCAAGTCTTGACATTTCTTAGACCTTGGTCTCCAACTAGAGGTTACTTACTCTCTGATGTCAAAAGAAATACCTTATTTAGAAACAAAGGAAAGTAAGTTCTCATTTATTTTAATATTTTTGTTGTTCAAACATTTTCTCCTAAACCATAATGTACCTTATATTTTTTTGCTTATCTCATCGTGTGTTTTTTTTTTTCAAAAGACAAGGATTTGTTGAAATACATGCTTTTAGAACATAGAATTGTTCTTTATATCTACACACACACACACACACACACACACACACATAAATAAATTAGATTTTGTTTGTGGAAGGTGATGCTAATTCCTTGGGTTCAAAGATAAGACTATAAATTTGCTTGTATTGCAAGTCATTATCCTTTGTGGCAGAGGCCTCCCGTGAGCCCTTCTATAAAAGGATTTGTACATTAATCCCAGGATCTTCTCTGACTGGCTCTACTGATCTTAGACAAGTCCTTTAATCTTTTATTCCTTGATTTTCTTATTCATTTTTTAAAAAGGAATAGCAATCTATACTTTATGGGATGGTTGGCCTCAACTACAGAGGTTTTTAAAAACTGATAATTAAGTTTGTGAATTTCACTCTAACTTTGGCCATTTTACAACATTAGTCTCTCATCAAAAGCTTGGTGTGAAAAAGAACTAAAGTCAAAATTTGTCTTTTTAATTGTTTAAATGTATTAAATTATCTGTAGATTGCAATCATTCAGACTCTCCTGGTGTCTCATTAGGATGGGTACCAAGAGTTGACAGCAATTGATATCATTGCATAAATATAATAATGGATTTGTGTTGCCACTATATCAATGAATAGCCTCAATAAAAAGATGATTTTTAAAACAAAAGCCTTACAAAATTCAATAAGCTACAGAAGAAGATAAAAAAAGGATCTTAATGAAAAGAGGAAGGATTAAAGGGTAAGTGGTTGGGACACTTCGAGTACCTCTGGCTGAACCACTTTTTACACCTCAAGGAATGAAATAACTGACATTCTCCTTTGGTCTCTTTCCTATAATGATGAATTTCTGATTTTTCAGAGGTTTTAATGAAATTCTACAAACTTTCAGAGTTTTTTAATGAAATTTTCCTCTATCTCCAAGTTTCATTGTGGTTGCAAAGTGATTGATTCTTTTGACAATGCATATGCATCACTCAGGAAGACAATTACCTGATAGTTACCTAAGCTCTGTAGGGAAATTTGGAACAGAACAGGTAATTGCAGGTTCAAATGAGTCCTAGGGTTGGTAATCTCTGATACATATTATACATTACTCCATACTCAAGTAACTTTGTCCAGCGCAAAGGAACCTTGTGAGCGCAACTATTTTATGAGAGATTTTTCTGAAAATAATGTTATAAGAAGAAACAAAATGTAATTAACTTTTTAAAAAATATATTTTATTGATTTTTTACAGAGAGGAAGAGAGAGGGATGGAGAGTTAGAAACATCAATAAGAGAGACATCTATCAGCTGCCTCCTGCACGCCCCCTACTGGGGATGTGCCCGCAACCCAGGTACACGCCCTTGACCGGAATCAAACCTGGGACCCTTCAGTCCGCAGGCCTACGCTCTATCCACTGAGCCAAACCGGTTAGGGCTGTAATTAACTTTTAAATAGGACTTGACTCTTTATGCAGCATTTCCCCCCATGTTGTCTAATTTAATCTTCACAATAACCCCATCAGTGTGGAGGTGTATTAATATCCTCATTTTATGGATAAACAAGTTGAAGTTTCAAGAAATTACCTTATCCAGGTCAAGGGAAGCCCATTAGGAAAGTTTGGGACTCAAATATCCAATTCTGTGTGCCTTCTACTATACCACATAACTCTTAGACGTGAACTTGACTTTTGTTCCTACTATTCAACTAATTACTAATGTTAACTAGTCTCCCAATCCTGGGGAACCAGTAACAGTCAAGTAAAAATGTTGTGTCCGCAATAGGTCTTTGACATACCAATCCAGCAGTGATGAGGCTAATAGCAGAAAGCACAATTGGACCGTACAACATGCAAGGCCTTGTTCCAGTGCTTACTTGGCAAGTTACCGAACATCTTAGAATCTCAGTTTCCTCGTCTGTGCAGTGGGAGGGTGACACCACTTCCTTGTTGTGAGGATTAAATGGGGTTAAATACATAAAGCACTTAGCATGTTGTAAGCACTCAATACATTTTTGCTTTAAAAAGTTACTTCAGTTGCCCTAGCAGGTGTGGCTCAGTTGGGTGCGTGTCATCCAAGCACCGAAAGGTCACTGGATTGATTCTTGGTCAGGGCACATACCTAGCTTGTGGGTTCAGTCCCCAGAAGGGGTGCATATGAGAGGCAACCAATCAATTGATGTTTATCTCTCTCCCTCTTCCTTCCTCTCTCTCTCTAAAAACAAATAAATAAAAACATATTTTTTAAAAGTTACCTCAGTTATGTCAGTTTTTTAGTTATCTCAGTTTTTCCTCTTTTAATCTTAACATAAACCTAGTCTAATATTAAAATTTTTGTATTAAACTCAAGGCACACACAGAATGTTCACATAAGGCCCATCACTGGGGGCTTGACTGTTACTACTGTCTGCAGAAATCTAAAGGCCACTCCAGGCCACCAACTTAATTATATCCAGGATGCGCAACAGAGGTGAAAATCCTCCTAGAACTGTTTTTCAATCATCATCTCTCCAACTGAGCTGGACTAGTGACACTAAACCGAGCAATTAAAAGCCTCAAGTTTAGAACACACTCAGTTTCCCAAGTCCCAAAATGGCAAAGGTTAAGTGAACGATGTGGAGATAATTCTCCCAGGTCCCAAGGGAGGGTGCTGCCAACTTCAGACGGCTGGCTGTTTCCGTCTTACATTTTTCCTTCCCAACTGACATGTTTCTGGCAATGGTGCCGCCAATCTCAATATCAGGAAAATAAAAGAAGCTACTAATGGGGAAAATAAAAACTCTTCAATATGTTTCTAGGAGGAAGCATGTGATTTGCACAGTTATATTTCTGTAACACTGCAAGCTTTTTCCTCTAGCTATTTTCAAGAGTAATCATGAGTAAATTTACACTCACCTCATACTAAAAATATTTGAGATCTTTATTGTGCTGCTTTGCTACTTAAATTGGAGTGTGTCGCCGGCCATCTTATTGCGTGAGACCATAATGGGACCCACAACTCTCCTCCAGGCTGAATTAGAACCACCCATTACACCTCGAGTTGTGTGGTAACACCTCCACAGTGTTTCCAATTAACTTTGTAAGTTTTTAATCAGTGACAAATGCATCTTTGTAAATTCAATTTACCTTTTATTGCAGCACTATAAACCGTCTTGCAGCATTCCGGTACTTTGTGAACATTTTACTTGCTACTGACATAAGACAGCTGTTAGACCTACAACAAAGGCTAAGCTTTATGAGTTACCTGAATTAGGATGTAGGTGAAGTAATTAAACCCCAAAGAGAAAGAGGGGGGAAACAGATAGCCCTCCACGATCCACATGCCACAGCACACAGGCAGGAACTCCTGAAGCACTCTGACGCTGAAACATGCAAGATTAAAACCTCAGAAATGCCCTTCTTCTATTGTGAGTTTAAACTCAGAAAATGTTAAGAGAGGTAGATGAGTGAAAAGGTCAGGCACATTTTATTAATAAACCCATACTGCTGTTTGTTTTTCTTTTTAATCAGATTCAAATGCATCCTGTTAAAGGGCCATGGGTGATTAGATCATAAATCTGAATGACCTTGAAGATGATGAAGGAAATGCTTCTCTGTAAAGTGATCATCATGCTGCCAGTTTCATCATTTACACATTTTTACAGGTGCAAGGAAAATGTTTAATTTCAAATCACTTTCCAGAATAAAATACTACTTTATAAGATCTCCAGATAATAAAGACAATGAGCTAATTGAGATATATGAAAATATGTGAGGGTTTTTGTTTCTATCTTTGCTCCTAAAGTAAGAAAATGGCAAAAAAAGTAGGGGAAGGATTAGTATAAGTGTTTGACCTCAACTATACATACTTTAGGATTCTAGCTTAGGTTTCATTTTGCTTGGATATTACTAATGACACATTAATTCATTACCCTTTTCTGCAAATTATTAACTAATTTTTAAGTAATATGGTCATAAGACTTATTTTTTGTTATATATTTAATAAAAAATCTTCACTTTTATAAAGGCAGCAAATTTATGGATGACATCTATGGTTCTTTTTCTTTGATACTAGAGAATTTTTTTGTCTTATTTTTAGATTTATCATTCAACCATGAGACATTTGACATTCAAGATATAGATCTGCGCTTTGCTATCATCACATTGAAAATACTGTAAGTGTTGTAATTTGTCAGTTTTTAGACCCTGCCTTTATTCTACTTCATTAATTTGTTCACTTATTCATCAAGTGCTTAGAATAAATAGTGACTGAAGATGTGGTCCCTTGCCTAAAGATCAAAGATCATAAATGCAAGAAAATTTGCAAATCTATATAAATTGGTGTTATTTTTCAGATGTTTATTTAAACTTTGTTTTTAAAAATCAGCCATAATCTAAAATTTTTTATTAAATCTGTACATTGTTACCATTTCTAAACCATAGGCTTGCTTTCTTTGACCTTTTCTGAAGGGCATACCCTTTAAATACTGTTTTGATTTTTCTGTATGTATCAAAGGTGCTTTTGATAGCTTATGAATTTTTTATAAAATGTTTACAGAATAGTCAAAATGCAGCTTTGATTTTATTACCCTAGTTTTCTTCATTCTTTATTACATGTATTTAAAAAATAAGAACATGCTTGACAGGTTACTATATAGCTATTTTGAATGCAGGACTTAGACATGAAAAGCACCCTTTTAAATTACTATAAACTGATCATTAGTTTCTTACCATTTCTTCTGGGTGCTCAGAAAAAATATGGGCTGATGTAGGAGAGGAGTTTTAGCAGACAGTATTGAGTTCATGGTCTTTATCCCACAGTACAATCTTCACGCACTCAAAGGAACACTCCAATGACAGCCCCGTGACTGACTTTGAGGACAAGAGGACTCAGTGCCGTGGCACTGCACAGGCATTAGAGAAGAAGGCCTTCAAAGGGTTACTGAGTCTTCCTCACGCTCAGTGCTTCTCTAACCCTAACAAAGCCAACCCAGACATATTCCCAAAGGAATGAAGAGAGAGGTAGCCTCCCAGAAGGCAGGGTTTCATAATCATGTCCTAAGATGTCATCTGACACCCCTGCATGACACCAGAAAAGGCCTTAAATGTGGAGCAGATCAGTGGCTGGAATCAAAAGCTTTGGAGAAGAGCTTTGGTATAGTGACCAAGTTGTGAAAAGTTGCTTCTTATTGAGAATTTGAAATATGCAGGCATCGAATTCATCACAACTAACTCACAATGTGGAGTAGAATGCAGAGGCTCAGGGATTTGCTTGGAGCTATCAACACAGTGGAGCTGGAATTCATACCCATGTTGGCTGTGAGTTCCATGTGGGTAAGCCCACACTATAATTACTATACCACCTTACCATCAGACGTCAAAATGTCATACTGTCTCTGAAAGCTAAGTCCTTATTCTTCATCACAAAATTTAAAATATATGGTTTATCTCTTAAGTAACAAAGTTGACATCTCAGAAACCCATCTTTACATTGGAATTAAAGATCTCCTCTAAAATAGCAGAGGCTGCCTTATTTTATGGCAGAACATGTTTCTACTATAGAAAAATAGATTAATTTTCTCCCTACTGGGTAATTTACATTTAAACTACCTTATAGCCAAAGCCATTTTACCATAGTTTATGCTCAGCTTTTTAAATAAAATGCTTCTAATAAAGTCTCTTGCATAAGGATTTTTATAGTATTGTGTGTGATACACAAATTGTTTTCATTAAAACAAATCTTAAAAGGTTTATATATGTTCTGTATTATTTAGTGATGTAAAACTCTAGCTGCGAAGTAATTAATTAGTGATCATTGGGAATTAGTATGTTGGATCCTAGTCAGGAAACATTTTAAAAATCAATGAATATTGTAGGCTTCACTTTCTTCACACCCAAAAGGAAGAAGAAAGATTAAAAACAAATTCCTCAGGTATCATCATGCATTCTCAGCATACTCACATCTGGTATCATCTGCAACAGCTCAATCAATAGGGAAGAGTAATGTAATAATTGCTGCAACATTTTCTGTAATTCCTCATTGTGGTAGCAACAGCATTTCAATAATATTTATGGTGCTTAAGGTAAGAGGTTTCTACCATGTACAAAATAACAACAAATTCAGTGCTGATATTTAACCCTTAATGTGAAGAATTCTTAGTGAAAGCAAAGAAGCAGCTAAGCACTTACCTTAAACTTAAGTTATCAACTCTCTATGCCAGACAATAGTCACAGGGCATGTTGAGCCACAGGGTATTCCAATAGGCAAAATAGTACTTGATGACCATTAATAGAGGACCAGTTGAATTAAATATGGTATATCCACACAATAGATGATTATGCAATTGTTAAAACAAGCATAGGAAGCTCATTATGTACTAATATGAAAAATTATCCAAGATAGTTTGTTGAGTGGACAAAGTAAAATGCAGGATGGGACTGGGGTGGATGGGAGACATGAATGAGTGCAAGATGTTTTTATATATTTACTAGAGGCCTGGTGCACGAAATTCGTGCACTGGGAGAGGGGGGGGCCCTCAGCCCAGTCTGATATCCCTCTCACAATCTGGGACTGCTGGCTCCCAACCACTTGCCTGTTTGCCTGCCTGATTGCCCCTAACTGCTTCGGCCTGCCAACCTGATAACCCCTTAACTACTCTCCTGTCAGCCTGATCAACGCCTAACTGCTCCCGCGCCAGCCCAATTGCCCCCAACTGCCCTCCCCTGCTGGCCTGGTTGCCCCTAACTGCCCTCCCCTGCTGGCCTGATTGCCCACAACTGCCCTCCCCTGCGGGCCATCTTGTGGCAGCCATCTTGTGACCACATGGGGGCTGCCATCTTATATGAGGGTGTGATGGTCAATTTGCATATTGCCTCTTTATAATATAGGATATATTTATAATTATATAAAATTATATATACATATATAATTTCTGAACATGTGAATACATTATTTATTCAATAAATTAAATTAAAAGTCATTTAAGTGATGTACTACTCTTAACAGAGAACCAGTTAAATAAATATGATATAGTCATAGGGTGGAATATTATGTGACCATAAAATAGAATAAGGAGACTCTTTATGTACTGATATAGAAAGATATCTCGTATGTGTTATTGTATTTAAAAGAAAATCTGTATGCAGAATAATATCCTTAATATGCTACAATTTTTGTGGAAGGAAGAATATTTGCTTGCATATGATTAATTAGCTCTGAAAGTGCATGTAGGAAATGACTAGCTGTGGTTGGTTGTATTAAGAGAAACAACTGTGTAATGTGACTTGAGGGTGCAAAAGAGACTTTTCACTGAATAGCCTTTTATGCTTTTTAAAAACTACTTGAATATATTACCTTTTTATAAAATGAAATTCAAATTTTAATTAAATTTATTGATGTGACATTGGTTAATAGGATCATTTAAGTTTTAAGTGTACATTTCTATGATACATGATCTATATATGGCATTGGGTCCACCACCCAAAGTCAAAAAAATCTTCCATCACCAAATATTTGGCCCCCTTTACCCCTCCACCTTCCACCCCAATTAAAAGTAGTATTTAACTATAATTACTGCTTTTCCCCTAAAGAAAATAAATGTATCAATAAGTTGGTCTTGAAATTAGAGAAAGGAAGAAAACCAAGCTCTAATTTATCAAAATACGTAATTTATGAAACTAATAATCCAGCTACTATCAAACTACTAATATTTCACCTTACTTTTTTCCAACTAGTTTTATTCAAACTTAGCTTAATAAAATTAACTGGGTGCATTATTCCCAGACATATAAATAAACATCATGTTTGCCTCTTCTGCACCCCACTTCTCACTCCCAGAAGGGAAGACTAAATGGATTGAGAGTGCACAATTTAAATTTTACCTGGTTCATTGTCACTTTCAAATAATTTATGTATTTTAAGCAGCTGCTTTTTTCTCCTTATGTGTCAGTCATGCAAATTAGCAAGACCTCAAAGAAACTAGCCTATAATAAATCAATTTTTAAAATAAGTGTTTCACAGGGTTATCTTTCCTGTGTATTTTAACAGCTGCAAAGCACCCACACTTCTGGACTAGAAAATAGTGGAAATATTATGAGCTTATAGTTTAATACACCTGAAGTTTAATCTTGCCCTGCCATTTATAAGCTGCATGTCCTTAGACAAACCATATTACCCCTTTGAGCCTCAATTGTCCTTACCTGTAAAACAGGAGAATGCCTGGTCACAGGGCTGTCATTTAAATAAGGTCTGCTAGTGTGTGCAGTAGAATGCCTGATTCTGGGTGACCAATAGTCGTGGTTTGGCTGGGACTCTCTCCTTTAGCACCGCAAATCCAACATATTGGGCAGCTCCTTAGTCCTGAGCTGATCAGGATAGCTAGTTACCCTATTTGGTACAAAAGAAACATTCAATGTGAATTAAAATGTTCAGTGCACAGACTAGGAAGGGCACTAGTGTCCATAGTAGATTATTTCCATGTTTCTTGAGGGGCTTCTGTGAGAAAGATACCAAAAAAGTCAGTTCTAAACCTTTTAGGCAATGGAAGCACAAGATAGACAAGGAGAAGATGGCTGCGTA
Source organism: Corynorhinus townsendii (assembly GCA_026230045.1). Taxonomy (NCBI): domain Eukaryota; kingdom Metazoa; phylum Chordata; class Mammalia; order Chiroptera; family Vespertilionidae; genus Corynorhinus; species Corynorhinus townsendii. The sequence continues at coordinate 44,496,849 of JAPDVU010000005.1, forward strand.
GGTAAACACCTAAACTGCTGCCTCCCACAACAATTTAAACTGCAACTAAAAGACAAAACGTCTATCACCCAGCACCACGGGAAAGCTGGCTGAGTGGAAGTTCTACAACTAGAAGGAAAGAGAAAAGAGCATTGAGATGTGCACAAGCGCTGAAAAGCTGAGGTACGGAGGCACATGATCCGGGCTGGCTGCGGGCGACTGGGTGCCTTGCTTTTTTCAACCTGAACTGAGACAAGCCCCTGATTACTCTGAAATCCAGTCTCTGGGGAGACGCGGGGGACCCAAACTCCTACGGGGAGAAGCTGGACTGTCTGCCAGTGAGGGTGGCTTGCTTGCAGAGCTGCGCGCAGGAATAATTGTTTACGGCACTGGGGCACGGGACTCGCGGATGCCGTGGGAGACTCAGAGCCAGCTAACTAGCAGCCATTGCTCTTTGCCATGCCCTAACCTAGTGACACCCTGAGGCCCCGCCCTGCACAACCTACAAACCCACCCAAGCTCCAAGCAGCCGAGTTAGCATAAGAAAAGCCTGCCCTAGCGCAGCTTAACCTAGCAAACTTGCAGCCTGGGTCAGACAGCTACAAAACCTCCAAACCCCAAGCAAAGAGGAGAAAACTGCAGCTCTCACTGTAGCTCCTGCTGAGTGGCCTCAGACAGTAGCTGACCTGCACCCCATTGGAGATCCAGAAGCCAGTATACCTAGTGGTCAGTGTGAGACACCAGATTTCAACTCCTCACATCCATAAGTGACACATTCAAGAGGCAGACTCAGTGAGCACCAAAGCCCCACTGAAACAAGTCCTGCACCATAAGCGTGTCTTCAGCACAGCAGTTCTTCCATTATAGACACAGGGAGTGCTCACAGCTACTTGGCCTGGAGGTCAATTCCTCCCAGCATACCAACAGCAGTTAAGGCTTAACTACACCAAGACTTTGCACTCAGCCCACAAAGGGGTGTACCAAGAGCGTCCACATCAGGTGATTGGGGAGGCTGAGCTACTGCCCCCTATAGGTCACCTACCACACAAAGCCACTCCATCAACACAGGGAAGCAGCCGAAATGCAGAAACAAAGAAACATGTCACGAATGAAAGAAACGGAGGAAAGCAAACTACTGGATGACATAGAGTTCAGAACCACATGTATAAGGTTACTCAAGAATCTTCTAAAAACCACTGAGAAACTTGATGAGACCTTCAAGGACCTTAATGAGAATGCTAAAAAAATGGAAAAGGACCAGTCAGAAATGAAGCATACACTGTCTGAAATAAAGAATATGCAGAAACTCAACTGTAGAGCAACGTACCCCAAGAATCAAACCAAAGATCTGAAATATGTGGAAACAAAAAACATCCAACCAGAAAAACAAAAGGAAAAAAGAATCCAAAAATATGAAGATAGTGTAAGGAGCCTCTGGGACAACTTCAAACGAACCAACATCCGAATTTTTGGGGTGCCAGAAGAAGGGAGAGAGCAAAATATTGAAAACCTATTAGAAGAAATAATGACAGAAAACTTTCCTTACCTGGTGAAAGAAATAGACTTACAAGTTCAGGAAGCGCACAGAACCCCATACAAGAGGAATCCAAAGAGGACCACACCAAGACACATCATAATTAAAATGCCAAGGACAAAAAACAAAGAGAGAATATTAAAAGCAGCAAGAGAAAAACAGTTAATTACCTACAAGGGAGTACCCATACGACTGTCAGCTGATTTCTCAACAGAAACTATGCAGGCCAGAAGGGAGTGGCAAGAAATATTCAAAGTGATGAACAGCAAGAACCTACAACCAAGATTACTCTACCCAGCAAAGCTATCATTCAGAGTTGAAGGTCAGATAAAGAGCTTCACAGACAAGAAAAAGCTAAAGGAGTTCATCACCACCAAACCAGGATTACACGAAATGCTGAAGGGTATCCTTTAAGAAGAGGAAGAAGAAGAAAAAGGTAAAGAAAAAAATTATGAACAACAAAATGACATCAAATACATACCTACCAACAAGTGAATCTAAAAATCAAGTGAATGAAAAATCTGAAGAACAGAATGGACTGGCGAATATAATAGAATCAGGGACATAGAAAGTGAGTGGACTGACAATTCTCAGGGGAAGCAGGTGTGAGGGGTGCGGGAAGAGATTGGACAAAAATCTTACTCCTATGGATGAAGACAGTGGCGGGGGGTAAGGGCATGGGGTGGGGTGGGGAATCAGGTGGAGGGGAGCTATGGGGAAAAATAAAAGAGGAACACCTGTAATAATCTGAACAATAAAGATTTATTTAAAAAAAAAAAAGATAGACAAGGAAAGGTGAGTAGTGACTTGACTCAGGAGCTAGGTGGCCTGAGTTTTAGTTCTGGTACTGGTGAAGACCCACTGTGTGGCTGGCTTCTGTGCCATTGGGTCTTGGGTTTACCATCTGTAATTGAGAAATTTAGACTGGCTCTTTCTTAGCTCTAAAATTCTATTTCAGGAATACTCAGAAATCCCCAACTGATATGAAAAATCTCAGAACACCACCAAAAGGAGGTGGAAAAGCTCAATGTCCCTTGTCTGGTCAGACCTTCCAGTGCTGTGAGCAAGTATGGAGCACTTTCTCCACTTGGGGAACTTTCTGCCAAGTAGAAGACAGGTGAGTAAGACACAGCCCATGCCCTCCACTCACATAGGATGGAGTGAGAGTTATTTTTACCTACAAGTATCTGAGAAATCTCTAGCAAGAAGTGGATTACAACTGAGTGTGAAGGTTGGGTAAAATATTAATAGGCAATAGATGGCATGGCACTGAGAGTAGAGATATTCTGAACAGAGGAGAGGGTGCTAGTTGTCTAGAATCCTACTGCAGACAGACTGTAAAGAAAGGTCATGGGTTTTAGTGAAAGCAGATAATAAATATTGCAGAGAGCTATTTTACTAGCGTCATAGTGATACCATCACAACTGCCAAATGAGGAAGAAAATGGAGGCCTTGGGTAATGAGAGGAGGAGAGAGATGAGAACCTGAAGCAGAGGCAGAGCAGGGCCAAGGCAAGAGTTTTTTAGAAAAGGGGGAAGATTTGAACATGTCTGTAAATATATGACAGATGAGCAGCACACAGAAAGAGCATATGTAGAAAAGTTTACTTTGGGAAGGAGCAAGAAAAATTTTTTTTTCTTTTTGGACTTTAGGTACAGGAAGGAAAGAAAACTTCAGAGAAGATGAAAATATTTAGTAGAGGGTGGGGAGAGATGGAATTGGAAGAAGGAGTTAAAAGATACAAACTTCCAGTTATAAGATAAATAAGTACTAGGGATGCAATGTACAACATGATGACTATAGATAGTTAACACTGCTGTATAATATATTAGGGTTGTTAAGCAAGTAAATCCTAAAATTTCTCACCACAAAAAAAAAACACACCTTTTTTCTTTTTTCTTTTTTTATATATATGAGATGATGGATGTTAACTAAACTTATTGTGGTAATCATTTCACAATATATGCAAGTTAAATCATTCTGCTATACACCTTAAACTTAAACAGTGCTATATGTTAATTATCTATAATAATAAAAACATAATATGCAAATCGACCAAATAACCGAACAGCAGAACAACCATCTGGATGACCTTCTGGACAACCTTTCAAACGACCACTCTATGACACCCACTGGTGCCAGGCCAGCCAAGGCAGGTGCGATACAATTGGTCAGGGGCTCAGCCATCGCCCCATGATCACCCTGCAGAGGGAGACCCAGGCCACCAGCTGGCAGGGCAATCTATCAGTCAGAGGGTTCCATGATCACCCCAAAGAGGGAGGCCCAGGCCATCAACCAGCAGGCAGGCCTCCCTCTGCAGGGGGTGGAGGGGGTGATCTATCACAGAGCCCTGGCCGGATGGGCAGGGTCTACCTCTTTGGGCGATCGATCATGGGGCTCCCAGACTGTGAGAGGGCACAGGCTGGGCTGAGCCCCCCACCCCCCCGCATGAATTTTGTGCACCAGGCCTCTAGTATCTCAATAAGCTGGAAAAAATAATATAATTATAATACTACCATAAAAAAAGCAGTTGGTGGGGTTTGGGTTTGACAGTCTCAATCAACAGTGTAAAATAACTATCAGTTATTTTTAGTTAAAATATCATCTCAATTTAGTGAATTATCTTCATGTTTATATATCAAAGACAGAGGCACTCAAATAATGGAATAATTAATTTAGTTTTTTGGGTAACTGAAATTTATTGAAGGTTTCAAACAAAACTTGTGCCTTTGTTCCAACTTCTATCTTTGAATTTTGAAAAATCTATTACTCTACTGTCCTTCCTTGGCAATTAAAAAAATGAGATCTGTTAGATTTTTTTAGTTAAATTATTTAATTAAAATTGTTAATTATGGAAAATAACAAAAAATATGGGGAGGAAAAGTTCTCACATAACCAGTCCCAGACATTACTAATATTTTGGAGCCAGTATATCCTTATAGTTTTTTTCTAGGCATTTTTGTTATGGCATTATGCAAATAACGTGTCACAGTTTTTTGTTCACTTAACAATAGAAAACAGAAATTTTCTCATATTAATACAAACTATTATAACACATGCTTCCACTCATCATTTTAATATCTGCATTCCATAATAAGATTGTGCCATAAATTATTTAAGTGCTTTTCTATTTGGACTTGGGTTTTTAATTTTTCACTGTTTTATATAATGCGGCAATGTGCGACTTTATGTATAAAGGGGTTTCCTAATTTATTTAGGATAATTTTCTTAACTTTGATTTCCCAAAAATAAAGTTCTTTTTTAAACAGCTTTTTTTATAATATTTTATTGTTTTTGGTTTTTTTTTTTCAGAGAGGAAGGGAGAGGGATAGAGAGGTAGAAACATTGATGAGAGAGAAACATAGATCAGCTGCCTCCTGCACACCTCCTACTGGGGATGTGCCTGCAACCAAGGTACATGCCCTTGACCAGAATTGAACCTGGGACCTTTCAGTCCACGCCGATGTTCTATTCACTGAGCCAAACTGGTTAGGGCTTTAAACAGCTTTTTATTGAGTACTAGAGGCCCAGTGCACAAAATTCGTGCATGGTGGGAGGGGAGGTGGTGTGTCTCTCAGCCAAGCCTTCACCCTCTCCAATCTGGGACCCCTCGAGGGATGTCCAACTGCCTGGTGGAATTGGGCCTAAATGGGCAGTCGGACATCCCTCTCATAATCAAGGACTGCTGGCTCCCAACCACTTGCCTGCCTGCCTGCTTGATTGCCCCTAACCGCTTCTGCCTGCCAGCCTGATCACCCCTAACCACTCCCCTGCCAGCCTGCTCCATGCCAAACTGCTCCCTTGCTGGCCCGATTGCCCCTAACTGTCCTCCCCTGCTGGCCTGATCACCCACAACTGCCCTCCCCTGCTGGCTATCTTGTGGCCATCTTGTGTCCACATGGAGGCGGCCATCTTGTGTGTTGGCTTGACAGTCAATTTGCATATTACTCTTTTATTAGATGGGATATTTCACATACCCTACACTTCACCCATTTAAAGTATACAATTCGATCCGAACCAAGATGGCGGCACAGGTAAACACCTAAACTGCTGCCTCGCACAACAATTTCAAAACTACAACTAAAAGACAAAACGTCTATCACCCAGAACCACAGGAAAGGTGGCTGAGTGGAAGTTCTACAACTAGAAGGAAAGAGAAAAGACCATTGAGACATGCACAAGGGCTGAAAAGCTGAGGTACGGGGGGCACGTGAATCGGCCTGGCAGCAGGCGACTGAGTGTGCTGTTTTTTTCAACCCGAAGGGAGACAAGCTCCCAATTACTCTGAACTCCAGTTTCTGGGGAGACGCTGGGGACCCAAACTCCTAACGGGAGAAGCTGTACTGTCTGCCATAGGGTCGGAAAGTGAGGGTGGCTTTTTTGCAGAGGTGTATGCAGCAATCATTGTTTACTGCGCTAGGGCGTGGGACACAGGGACTTGGAAACGCAGAGATGCAGAGACGGCTGACTGGCAGCCATCACTGTTTGCCACAACCTAGCCTAGTGACTCCCTGAGACCCCACCCCATACAATCTACAAACCCACCTAAGCTCCACACAGCAGCTTTTGCATATAAATGGTATGCCCTATTGCAGCTTAACCTAACAAACTGAAGCTCTGGTCAGACAGCTCCAAAACCTCCAAACCCCAAGCAAAGAGGAGAAAACTGTAGTTCTCACTGTAGCTCCTGCTGGGTGGCCTCAGACAGTAGCTGACCTGCACCCCATTGGAGATCCAGAAGCTAGTGTATCCAGTGGTCAGTGTGAGATGACACCAGATTTCAACTACTCACATCCATAAGTGACACATTCAAGAGGTAGACTCAGTGAGCACCAAAGCCCCACTGAAGCAAGTCCTCCCCATAAGCATGTCTCCAGCACAGCAGTTCTTCCATTATAGACACAGTGGGTCCTCACAACCAATTGGCCTGGAGGTCAATTCCTCCCAGTGTACCAACAGCAATCAAAGCTTAACTACACCAAGAATTTGCACTCGGCCCACAAAGAGGTGCACCAAGAGTGTCCACCTCAGGTGACAGGCTGAACCACTGGTCACCTACCACAGAAACCCACTCCATCAACACTGGGAAGCAGCAAAATGTGGAGACAAAGAAACATGTCACTAATGAAGGAAATGGAGGAAAGCAAACTACTGGACATAGAGTTCAAAACCAAATTTATAAGGTTACTCAAGAATCTTCTAAAAACCACCAAGAAACTTGATGAGACCTCTGAGGAACTTAGTGAGACCTTCAAGGACCTTAATGAGAATGCCAAAAAAATGAAAAAGGACCAGTCAGAAATGAAGCATACACTGTCTGAAATAAAGAATATACAGAAATTCAACTGTAGATCGAAGGACCCTAAGAATCAAACCAAAGATCTGAAATATGAAGAAACAAAAAATACCCAACCAGAAAAACAAAAAGAAAAAAGAATCCAAAAATATGAAGATAGTGTAAGGAGCCTCTGGGACAACTTTAAGCGTACCAACATCTGAAATATTGGGGTGCCAGAATAAGAGAGAGAGCAAAATATTGAAATCCTACTAGAAGAAATAATGACAGATAACTTTCCCTACCTGGTGAAAGAAGTAGACTTACAAGTCCAGGAAGTGCAGAGAACCCCAAACAAGAGGAATCCAAAGAGGACCACACCAACACACATCATAATTAAAATGCCAAGGGCAAAAGACAAAGAGAGAATCTTGAAAGCAGCAAGAAAAAAACAGTTAGTTACCTACAAGAGAGCACCCATACGACTGTCAGCTGATTTCTCAACAGAAACTATGCAGGCCAGATGGGAGTGGCAAGAAATTTTCAAAGTGATGAACAGCAAGAACCTACAACCAAGATTACTCTACCCAGCAAAGCTATCATTCAGAGTTGAAGGTCAGATAAAGAGCTTCACAGACAAGAAAAAGCTAAAGGAGTTCATCATCACCACACCAGGATTATATGAAATGCTGAAGGGTATTCTTTAAGAAGAGGAAGAAGAAGAAAAAGGTAAAGATAAAAATTATGAACAACAAAATGACATCAAATACATACCTACCAACAAGTGAATCTAAAAATCAAGTGAATAAAAAATCTGATGAACAGAATGGACTGATGAATATAATAGAATCAGGGACATAGAAAGGGAGTGGCTTAACAATTCTCAGGGGGAAGGGGGTGTGAGGGGTGTGAGAAGAGATTGGACAAAAATCTTACACCTATGGATGAAGACAGTGGCGGGGGGCAAGGGCATGGGGTGGAGTAGGGAATCAGATGGAGGGGAGCTATGGGGGAGAAAAAATAGAGGAACACCTGTAATAATCTGAACAATAAAGATTGATTTAAAAATTAAAAAATAAAAATTAAATAGAGTATACAATTCAATTGTTTTTCATATATTTGCAGATATGTGCAAGTGTCACCACAGTCCATTTTAGAACATTTTTATTACCACCCAAACCTTGTATGATTTACTTATTATTTCTCTATCCCCCCCCCGCCACACACACACACACACACACATACCCATCTTCCACCAACCCTAGACAAACACTACTTTATTTTCTGTCTCTATAGATTTCCCTGTTCTGAATATTTCAAATGAATAGAATCAAATAATATATGGTCTTGGAAGAGGAATGAAGATGGCGGCATAGGTGAGTACCTAAACTGCTGCCTCGCACAACAATTTCAATACTACAACTAAAAGACAGAACGGACACCATCCAGAACCACAGGAAAGCTGGCTGAGTGGAAATTCTACAACTAGAAGGAAAGAGAAAAGCTCACGGAGAACTGGAGGAATGGCAAAGGGTTGAGGTACGGCAAAGGGTCTTTGTGCTCACAGAGAGGAAGGGTGGCTGAGAGCCTAGCTGACTTTCTCTGGTGGGAGGGGGAAGGAAGCCCCCCGACTACACTGAACCCCAGTTCCGACTTCACTGAACCCCAGTTCCGGGTGAAACCCCGTGGACCCAGGCTCATACAGGGGGAGTCTGGACTGTCAGGTAGAGAGAAAGGCACTCAGAGGCTAGGAGATGGGGGGGGGGGGGGCAGGGAGTCGCAGCGGGCAGGGATCTGGAGGTGCGCCCACCAGTGCGCACAAAGACTGTAGAGGTTGCCATAGGCTTTCCCTAGCAGAAGGGAGTCGGAATCTCCTGAATGCACTGAACCCCAGTTCTGACTGCACTGAACCCCAGTTCTAGGCAAGCCCCTGGGGACCCATGCTCTTGCGGGGGGAATCTGGACTCTCGGGCAGAGGCTCGGGAGCCGGGAAGGCAGAGGTCTGGAGGTTTGTGTGCACAAAGGCAGGGCTGACGGGAAGCCAAGACTGTCTGCTCCGCCCTGAGACTCCACCCCATCCAAGCTGAGCACAGAGGCTTTTGCAATTTGGCAAGTCTAATCCTATAAGGCTGTCTCCAGCACTGAACTTCTCCCAGCATAGACATAGCTGATTCTCACAGCCAACTGGCCTGGAGGTCAATTCCTCCCAGTGATACCAACAACAATCAAGACTTAACTACAACAAGGCTGTACACACAGTCCACAAAGGGGTGCACCAAGAATGTCCACCTCAGGTAACTGGGAGGCCGATCCACTGGGCCATATAGGAAACCTAGCACACAAAGCTACCCTACCAACTCAGGGAAGCAGTGAAATGCGGCGACAAAGAAACAGATCACAAATGAAAAAAATGGAGGAAAACAAACGACTGGATATAGAATTCAAAACCACGGTTATAAGGCTTTTCAAGAATATCCTAGAAAAGGCCGATAAATATAATGAGACCCTCGAAGATATGAAAAAGGACCAAGTAGAAATTAAACATACACTGACTGAAATAAAAAATATTATACAGAGACCCAACAACAGACTAGAGGAATGCAAGAATCAAGTCAAAGATTTGAAATACAAAGAATCAAAAAACACTCAACTGGAAAAGCAAAAAGAAAAAAGAATCCAAAAAGTTGAAGATAGTGTAAGAAGCCTCTGGGACAACTTCAAGCATACCAACATCCGAATTATGGGGGTGCCAGAAGAAGAGGAGAGCAAGATACTGAAAACCTATTTGAAGAAATAATGACTGAAAACTTCCCCCACCTGGTGAAAGAAAAAGACTTACAAGTCCAGGAAGTGCACAGAACCCCAAACAAAAGGAATTCAAGAGGACCACACCAAGACACATCATAATTAAAATGTCAAGAGCAAAAGACAAAGAGAGAATATTAAAAGCAGCAAGACAAAAATAGTTAATTACCTACAAGGGAGCACCCATAAGATTGTCAGCTGATTTCTCAACAGAAACTATGCAGGCCAAACGGGAGTGGCAAGAAATTTTCAAAGTGATGAATACCAAGAACCTACAACCAAGATTACTCTACCCAGCAAAGTTATCATTCAGAATGGAAGGTCAGATAAAGAGCTTCACAGATAAGAAAAAGCTAAAGGAATTCATCACCACCAAACCAGTATTACATGAAATGCTGAAAGGTATTCTTTAAGAAGAGGAAGAAGAAAAAGGTAAAGATAAAAATTATGAACAACAAATACATATCTATCAACAAGTGAACCTAAAAATCAAGTGAATTAAAAGCCTGAGGAACAGAATATAATAGAATCAGGGGCATAGAAAGGGAATGGACTGATAATTCTCAGGGGAAAGGGGTATGGGTGGTGCAGGAAGAGACTGGACAAAAGTCGTACACCTATGGATGAGGACAGTCGGGGGGAGGTAAGGGCAGAAGGTGGGGTGGGAACAGGGTGGAGGGGACCTATGGGGGGGAAAAAGGAGAAACAATTGTAATAATCTGAATAAAGATTTATTAAATAAAAAATAGATAAAAATAAAGCCATTAAAAAAATATGTGGTCTTTTGTTAACTGGCTTCTTTCCAAGGTTTATCCATGCTGTGGCATCTACCCATACTTTATTCCTTTTTATAGCTGAATAATACTCCATTGTGTGGATATACCGTATTGTTTACCCATTTGCCAATTTATGGACAGTTGGGTTGTTTCCATCTTTTGGCTTTTGTGAATAATGCTGCTATAAACATTTGTATACAGGTTTCTGTATGGACATCTGTTTTCATTTCTTTGGGGTATATATATCCTAGGAATGGAATTGCTGGATTATAGAGCTAAAAATGTAAATTCCTGTTTAAAAAAGCTTGTACACAATTAAATCTCTTAATATTTAGCTCCATATTGCTTTTCTAAGGGTGTTGAATTAACTCTTAATTCAGCAATTAACAATTTAACAATTAGTCAGTTGGTTCTCAGGGAGTAATGATGTCCCAAAGTAAAAGCCTAAGACAGTGTTGGCCAATAGAAATATAAACCAAGTCATATATGTAATTCTAAATTTTCTAGTAGACATTTTTAAAAGTAACAAAAATAGGTGAAAATTTAATAATGACTTTATTGAACTCATTATATCCAAAATATTCTTACCTTTTAAACCTGCAATCAATTTGGAAGTTATTACTGAGGTATTTTATCTTCTTTTGTATTCACACTGTTTCCAAAATCTAGTATTTATTTTGGACTTTGGAACATCTTCATTTGAACTAGTCATATCTTAAGTGCTCAATAGCCACATGTGACTAATAGTGGAGAGTGGCCAGGAGTTTGGCTGACTACATCTTCTTTAGAAGGCAGCAGGAAGTTACTTTTAAAACTTATCCTCAGATTTATTTTCACTTATCTTCCTCTTTTTAATAAAAAAAAAATGAAGCAGGAATAAAACTTTGCTGACTAAAAATTCCTCCTAGGTTGACTAAGTATTTACTGATTTCCCACACTACATATTTCTACTAGATGAGTGACAGTGTATAATGTGTAGGGGGAAAGACAGTCTTAGAGCATCCACTCTTTTTCATATTATTGATTAAGGTATTACATATGTGTCCTTATCCCCCCATTGCCACCCATCCCCAACCCTGCTCATGCCCTCACCCCCTAGTGTCTGTGTTCATTGGTTATGCTTATATGCATGCATACAAGTCCTTTGGTTGATCTCTCCCCCTTGCCCTCACCCTCCCTACCATCCCTCTGAGGTCTAAGCATCTGGTCAATGCTTCTCAGTCCCTGGATCTGTAAAAAGGAAGGATCTCCTACCATTTGCAACAGCATGGATGGAGCTGGAAAGCATTATGCTAAGTGAAATAAGTCAGTCAGAGAAAGATAAATATCACATGATCTCACACATTTGTGGATTATAATGAACAATATAAACTTATGAACAAAAAAAGATGCAGAGCATCCACTCTTTTATTTCAGATAACTTGGACAGACCCTGGAGCTGCTTTTGTTTCTGGGATCTATGTGACTGTGCTGAATGCTAAGCACCAAAGCGAACATTGTCCAAAATTGGTAAACAATTTCCTTTATTGAGTCTTTAATGATGAAATAAACAGGAAAGAAAGAAAGCAAGAAATAGATTTCTGTACTATGCTAGTGAAAACCATGTTTTCCAATTTATTCTTCTCTCTATACGAAGTGTGTAATTTGAGATTCTGTATAGTCCCAGGACACAATGATCCTTCTCTGTTGTATGGCAACTGCCTGCCATGCATAATTATTTTCCAAAAGCGATTCAGGTCATAGATGATGCAGAGAATGGGGAAAGGGTCCTGGGTGACCTTAGGCAGGTTTTTTTACTAGTGGGAATCAGTTGGATAGTTATCACCACCTGGCACTGCTAATGAGTCTAGTTGGGAAAACAAAGCTGCTAAGCATTCCACAGCAGATTGCACCGTGGTCCAGGTCTTTGGAGTCTTCTTGGGGTCTATTGAGCATCTAAAGATAAATTTTAAAGTGTTTTGCCTAGTATAGAAATTGAACTCCTGTTTTTTCACTTTTAAAGGGAACATGTTATGTGGAAGTATCATTAGTTGTTGATTAATTTGTGCTTCTGTAACCTGAATATTTTACTGGTTCATAAAATAATTTTAAAAGTTTAAATATATTTGTATGCATTAAAAGCAATTTATTCATAATATTCTTGGAAAAAGTCAACCATCTCTTCCAAGAAGGTATTTCCACTACTAATTCAAATTGCCTCTAAACAACCCATATAGAGACAATACAGTGCAGTCATTCAGAGCAGGAAGTCTGATGTGGAGAGACCTCCACCTTCTACCAGTCCTGTCACCAGAAGTAAGTTATTTTTCTTTGTGTAAGAGGCCTCTCCTGAATAGAGGAACAATGAGAGCTATTTTAAGGATTGAGTGATATAATGCATATATGGTACTTAGCTGAATACCCATCACTGCTGTCTTTGTTGTGGTTTCTTTTTTGTTTTCGTTTTTGGTTATTATTCGTACATATATCTCATGTATTCCAAGCTATCACAGCATAAAGAATAGCAAGCAAAAATCTCAAGGAATAGTAAATAATCAAACCAGAATTATTATATAACCCAGCTACAATGCTATGACAGAAAAGAAAGCATGGCTATCGCATAAGTTGTGAGAACTAGGGAAGAGAAGACTGGAGTGATGGGAAGAGGAAATGGTAGGAAACATTAAAGTAACATACTTACTAAGAAGATGCTTTACTAATACACTCCACCTATTGTAATTAATTCAATACCTACTTATTGAGCACTAACTATATGCAAAACATTGTGCTTGTGGTTGCAGGAGCGGAGAGTCTGCCTTGGACCAGTGCAGACACAGGTCCTCAGCTGCTCACTGCCTGGACAGAGACTTCAGACTCAGGTACTTGTGGGTGCAGGGCGAGGGTCTGCACCAAGAGGAAAACAATTGGGAAAAGTGGTATCTTCACAACATCTGGTGCATAGAAGCCCAGTGATGTGCTTGATGTTTTGTGTTTAAGATCGCTTGGACCCTCTTGCAGGTTGGCATATAAGCATGTTATTTCTATTGAGTGAGTTGCTCGGGATAAGATAGTGTCAGTGGATGCATCACAGTTACCCTGCACAGAAATGTTTACATAAGTGAAACTCCACAATAAAGAAGCCATCTCATACTCTCCTCCTCCCCACGGTCTATGCAAGGCAGCCTTGGCCTTCCAGCGGGAGGGAAATGGGATCCACATGTCCCCTCCAAAAAAAACAACATTGTGCTTGGTGTGAGGATTACAAAGATTGGATATGTAACCCGCCTCCAGTAATTGTGAAGCCCAGCAGAGGGTTGCTCTTATTATTGTATGAACCACCTTGCCCTGCTTGCCACCCCACCTTCTTGATTATGAGCAGAAATGCTATCTTACTTACATTTATACCTCTGCACTAAGCACAGTACTCAAGAAATGTTTGCTGAAGTGAATTCCTAAGCATGAAAAGGGAATCAACCACTATTGGATTTCCAACTGTCATAGATAAGCTCCTTCAAGGCAAAGACTCATGCTTACAAATTTCTTGATGCCAAGGAAGGTGGATTCTTGATGTTAGTTTAGCACCGTGATTTTTTTTTAATTTTATTTTATTTTTATTGTTTTAAGTATTACAAATAGTAGTACATATGTCTCCTTTTTTTCCCCCCTTGATCTCCCCCCGACCTCCCCTACCCCCCAGGACATGCCTTCACCTGCCCACGCTGCCCCCCCGCCCCAGTGTCTTATATCCGTTGGTTGTAGCACCGTGATTTTTAACCTCCTGGCACAATAAACTAGTTACTAATATTCTGCTACACACCAAAAAATACATATTTCTTGCCATTGACCTGGCCAAAAAAAAAATAGGTATAATTTTGACGCATTCATACTGGATGATTATTATTGCATTGGCTGTTGTCATTTTTTTATTTGACAATGTAAGGGGAGAAAAAGTCAGTGCCCCTGTCTAAATAGTTAGGTATTGCATGTTTTAAAAATTGTTGTGGCACACATGTGCCGTGGCACACTGGTTTAGCAGTTATGCCAATATTAAAATTGCATTATTAAAATGAGAGTTGCTTTGTAATATCAAAAAGCAGTTATTGCAGTTTCAATTTTCAGTAGGTTTCTTTAGTCACAGATGCATAAAATACACAATTTCATTGCACTGTTATATCTAAATAATGGAAATAAAGCAATGAAAATGTGTTCTCTGATAAATATGTTATTTTTGTTGAAGTTTGGAAAACCTTTTACTTTTCGATGAGATGCTATAAATAAGCTTTTTATTGAATCATAAATGCTGGGACTTCATCATTTATTTTCCATTCAGATTACCTTATTTTCCTTAAAAAAATAGATGTTGAAAAATGTTTCAATGAGGAAAAACTGATTACAGAATATGTGTGTGTTCTCCAATTCTCATGTGGAGGTAATGTAGTCAATGAGAGCAATTCATAATACTGTTTCAGTGTATTTGGTAAAATTATGTTTTGAGGATGCATCCTTTCTGATGTCCTGTGAAGTAAATTGTGCATCATATCATTACTGAACTCTGTTAGACTGTGAAAATTTGTAACTGATTCTTTGATAGGCTGAGTGGAGATAGGCTACAGATATTCATTCCTGTTATATATATTTATAATTGGTAGTCTGGAATTAGATGCTAATCCACAGCCTAATCCAAGCATGATAACTTTTCATTAATCTGTGATGGGCTTTTATTTCTTTATTATGAGCTAAATGTGTAAACACAAAAGAATTAATAATCATCTTGGCACGACTTAATTCTCAGAGCTCCCTCTGCTGGTAGTGAAAAAACAACAAATTTACAGAGAGCTTAAGAATGAGGTTAATATTATTACCACACTTTTGCCATTTATATTAAAGCTAAATTTATTGTTAGACAGTTATGCAATAAAGCCAAATATTTTGGTTTATGGCAAGCCAGCTTTCCCACTAAAGATTAAGTGATATTTTTGTGGTTGAATTAATTAGTCTTTTCATCAGAGAAAATTGAACTATTTTGTATTTAAAATAAATATTTGCCAGAGTTATACAGAGTAATTTACAACATCACTTATACAAATGATTACCAACAGTTTACATAAATGGAAACAGAACACTTAATAGAGACATAGAGAAGATTTAGTAGCTACCCAAACTACTTCACCCTCCCCTCCATAATTCCTATGTAACATACACACCACACATGCCGTCCAAAAAAACAATTACTTCCTGGGCCACAGTACCTCAACATCTATCTATCTATCTATCTATCTATCTATCTATATATATATATATATATATAATAGAGAAATATGCTAATTAACCGGGACACCATAATGGGTCGACCAGACAGGAGGAGGTTGCACCGCAGCGTCGGGGCCCAGGAGGCAGGGGCCTCCACACACCTGCGCTGGGGGAGGGCCTGATCAGCTGCAGCCGCGGCTGCTTCAAGAGCTGGGGAGGGAGGCAGGGCTGGACCGGCAGCGGCAGCTGCAGGCCCGGAGAGGGAGGCAGGGCCAGACTGGTGACTCGAGGGTGGGTGGTGCCGCGCAATTTCGAATCACGCGCTAGGCTCCTAGTAATATATAAAAATTGGAAAAATATATTCAATTTTCAATCCTCCAAGTTAAATACAGTGCTCTTTTAACTTTAAAAAGTACTTTCATATTTACCACCACATTTTATCCTAACAACCCTTGAGATAGAACAGGTACTGTCTCTCCCATTTAACAGGCATAGTAACTGAAATTAGGGGCTAAACAATTGTCCCAAAATTATACACTAGTTAGTGGATGAGAGCCTTGGGCTCTTCCAGTATGGCCTGAAGACCTCTCTCTTTCAAGTACTGTTTATTATTAACCAAGTTATCTTGAATCGCCTGTCCATATTTATGCTTTGCAATGACCTATTGAGGACACCTCTTAATGAACCCAAATCTGAGAGCTGTAGACAATTTTAAATTAAGGGTTCTATCAATGAATTAGAAGAGAGAAAAGAATAGGGCTAGTGAGGTGGGGATCATTTTATCATCATTCCCTATGTTGGTACATAAAGGGTGGGCTGTGTTCTCTTAACTCTGACTTCCAAGATCATTTGGGAAGTGCTCACTGTATTGAACCATTGTATTGAACCATGAGTTCTAATTGAGTCAACCTCAAGATAAAAACAAATAACTACTCCAGTACTCAGGAGTCATCCAGGCATATAAGCAGTTTTTTAAAACCAAATCATGAACTTAGCTTTTTTTCCATGCATAAGTGAATAACCTTTTAGCAAAATTTAATGATAGAGTTGAGATCAAAAATTCTCCAAGTTAAATACAGTGCTCTTTTAACTTTAAAAAGTACTTTCATATTTACCACCACATTTTATCCTAACAACCCTTGAGATAGAACAGGTACTGTCTCTAAAACCAAATCATGAACTTAGCTTTTTTTCCATGCATAAGTGAATAACCTTTTAGCAAAATTTAATGATAGAGCTGAGATCAAAAATTCTGGTCTAACAATCCTCAGAGAAATAGGTTTGATGATTTCAGTTCAGTGCATATCATGAAAGCACTCTGGCACAATTGATAGGATGTTCATGAGGAGGTAATATACAGAGCCACAGATTAAATTACTTTTCACCCCAAGAGATATTTATAGGGGTGATCTATCAAGGTTACAGGGAAGGACAGTGACATGGCAGTAAGAATGCTCAATCTAAGCTTATATGCTGGAATATAAAGACACCTGCAGTTTTGACCTTGTTAACTATTACAAATTGACAACTTTTCATTAAAAAATGTTTTGGTACAGAAATCACTTCTAAAGATTTATACTTGTTTATCAAGTTGAATAAAAGTGCAAAAATGTACCAATCTATTTTACTATAGAAAAGATACTACCTACATCTTAAAAGAAGATATATAAAATTAGTTTCCACAGCAAAAATAGTTAATTTATTTTATTATAGGACAGATGCTACTTATATCTTAAAATAATAAATAAGGACCAGAAATATGAAATTATTGTCTTCACAACCATAAAATCCATTCAATTGTGAAAAACATGATTTTTCTGAATAGAAATTTCAGCAAACATTTTGCCTTTAAAAACCTACCATGAGATCAACTCAATTTCAATTACATTTCAATGTTAGATAATACAGATGGATTAAATTGTCATCTTCTAACCCACAATTTCTACTCCAATGGTTCTTAATTGGAATGAAATATGGTCCACCTGACCTTTAGACTTCACACACATAAAAAAATTATATTATTTCCTTGTCTTCTCAACAATTGAAAAAATAGACCTAAGTATTCTTTCAAAAGTATAGTAACACTAACTATATCACATATATCTGAGTACTTCATTATTCATAATACAAGAACCAAGGAGCCAGAAAAAAAAATTAAGGAAAAAAATTAATCCAGCCCAAATTCATCCATTTTATTCATGAGGAAGTTCCTTGGCCCCTCTTTTATAGCCTCTTTCCTTACATTCATACACATGCCAACAAGCTTAGGTTACCCTGGAAGAAAAGTATTACTAAAGGTGGGCATACTGACATGACAAACAGCATTTTATGTATACCAGATACAAATAAAATTACCACTCTGGTCTAAAGAAAAGGTGCATTGTAAAAAAATGCACACAAAATTCCTTCTCTTGTCTAGTCATTATATCACAGTGCAAGATTGAAATGTACATTTTATAATCTCTTCATTTATAATAAACTGCTGAGCCTTTATGGCATGCAAACTGGATAAGGAGTACTTACTGCACCACTTGGCTCAGACTGGACTGTCACAAACCCAGAGAGAGAGACCCCAGAGAAGGTTTTCACTGGGGAAGGGAGGACGTGTGTCTTCCTCCATGCTTGAATGCAAACCTTTAGCTTCCGAGGTCCAGAGGAGGGCCTGGGGGAGAGAAAGGGATCAGCCAGAGTTGGCAGCCCATGTAACTTATCCATGTAGACCACTTCTACAGAGTCTCCACGACAGGTTCTTCTGCACTATTTGTACTTCAGCTCAGGAAAGCTGAGTCGCCAAACCCTTCTGGGCAGCATCCAGCAGAGGTGGGAGTCAAGATTTTCTCCTTTTGATGTTAAGACAGTGTGACAAGAGCAAGAAATGGAAATTCAGGGTTACATGCGTGGTGACCAGTTGTCCTCCCACAGCCATAAATCATGGCTAAAACAGAAAGCCATACCAAATATATTCTGCCAATTGAACTTTCAATGCTAAATTAAAGCTCCATTTTTTTTCCCTATAAATATTACCTTGGTTTGATGAAGTCATAGTGCCTGTGTTTCTTTGGTTCTTTCCTGACATGTTGATGAACAAAAGTGGAAATATTCTGCAAAGAGAGTGTCAAAAGAGAAATTTCTGACTTTGAGTGGAAAAACTTTAAGCACTTTTAGAAAATCTCTAGTGATTATGTGGAGAATCTCGAAGTGATTAATTGAAACTGGGTTCTCAAACTTCTTAAGTATGAGGATCCTGTGCTGCAAGTTCTTGAACTTTTAGTATCTGCTGATTTGGAAGCTAGATAGTAATGACAAGCTATTGCCAGGTTAATGATTAATTTAATTTTAAATTAGCTTGCAATTAATAATTTACATCATCTACATATATTTGAAAAGTAGCAGTACAGTACATATATACATGTATATGAGAGACAAAATTCAGAATCCATTTATACACCTTTTACAGTAACTCCAAGGGAACATAAAGATTAAGTCCATAGGTTGGAAAGTACTTTTTTAGAGTAACTAAACTTATGAAAATAATAAATAGCTGAAGGAACATCTGACCATTTTGAATGTGGGCATGTTTCATATTTTAAATTTTTGTGTGTGTATATATATATACAGTATATATAAAAGCCCAAGTGACCTAACAAACAAATGCATGGTCAACCAGTCACTATGACATGCACTGACCACCAGGGGCAGGTGCTCAATGCAGAGCTGCCCCCTGGTGGTCAGTGTGCTCCCACAGCCAACCTCCCGCTGCCGGTCAACCTCCCACAGTCCCTACCCCCAGCCACCCAACCTCCCACAGCCCCTCCCCCTGGCCAACCTCCCACGGTCCTGATCGACCCCAATTGCCAGCCAGGCTGAGGGACCTGACCCATGCACAAATTTGTGCACCAGGCCTCTACATAGAACCCAAGTATACAATTCTATAATGCATCATCTGTATATTGCATTGTGTGTTTACCACCCAAAGTCAAATCTCCTTCCATCATCATATATTTGTCTTTCTTTACCCTTTAACTATCCCCTTCTATCCCCATTTACCTGGTAACTAGCATACTATTGTCTGTGTCTATGAGTTTTTGTTTGCTTGTTTGTTCATTTGTTGCTTTTAGTTTTATATCTTACATATGAGTGAAACCATATGATTCTTGACTTTTTCCATCTGACTTATTTTGCTTAGCATAGTATTCTCAAGATCCATCTATATTGTCACAAACACCAGGATTTCATCTCATCTTATGGCTGAGTAGTATTCCATTGTATATATGTACCACTTTATCCAGTCATCTATTGAAAGGACATTTCAGTTGTTTCCATAGCTTGGCCACCATGAATAATGCTGCAATGAACACAGGAATACATATATCTTTAGGAATAAGTGCTTTCAATTTTTTTCAGGTAGATACCCAGAAGAAGGCTTGTTGGTAACTCTATGCTTAATTTTTTTGAGGAACTTCCATACTGTTTTATATGGTGGCTGTTCCAGTTTACATTCAAATGTGGATATATTTTAAATTGTCAGGAACCTGGAAACAGCTCAAATTGAGTGTCCTGCCTTTCTTTTTAAAGATCAAATACATTTTGAATGTGAATAGGATAAACAAAAACCTAAATGCTGGACTGGCATTGACTTTACATTTTAACATAGGAAGGGATATCAACAAAAACGAATACTTGTGTGGAAAGAATTTGGTTTTCCTTTTTCTCTTTTATTCTAGAAAAATAGGCAAAGACAGAAACATATAAGATGATTAGGTAGTAGAACCGTGTAGTGGCTAAGCTCCTAGTTTTGAGAGCCAGATAAACCTGGGTTTGACAGCAGGCCTCAGCCCTAACCAATTGTAGGATCTTCAGTTTCTTGATATCATTTTTTCATCTGTAAAATAGAAATAGTGCCTACATTAGGAAATGGTGGTAAGGGTTGAATGACATACTTGTAAAGTGCTTAGTGCACAAGAAGAGCTCAAAAATGGTGGCCATTGTTATTATTAGTGAGCTCTGCATGTAAATGGATATTCTCATGAGTTTTATTTTCAGAAAGCTAATATTTTTTATTATACACAGAGAAAGGACAAATTACAGACAGACCTAAAAGCTAGATCTCCAAAATGCAGCAAAAGGTGTCCTCACTCCACTTAAGTCAACTCCAAGAGATGAGAGAAGAAGAAGAAATTTTTATCACTGTTTAATTTGTGCTTGGGCTCTTTGCTGAGGCCTCAAGTAAATGGTCTCTATACTCTTGGTATCATGGCTACCACTTGAAAAAGAATTAAACCATTTTCTTGTAAAAAATAAAAAAGTAAAAAGCCTGTACACTTAACGGAATGTCTGAGACAAATGTGGACTATGACAGAGACATAGCTTTTGGACTATCTTAGTATTTGAGGGAAATTTATAAGCTTCATTTGTGAAAGGTCGACACTGCACTTTTTGTTTAATAGAACATTAATTTCTTTTCACCACCCCTTCAAAAGAACAGCTGAAAAAACAAAACAACTCATAAATATGTTGTGGATCTAAGTTGGAAAACCCAATTTCCACTTCTCATTCTTGTATAACTCTGAATATTTTACATTTCTTTTACCTTGACAATAAATAGGCATAAAGATCTACTTCTTCTTATTTGGCAGGGTGGGTGCAGTGGGAAGACTCAACTTAGCATTTCCTTTTTTCTTGAAACTTATTAAAGTCCTTAGGAGCCAAACATTTAGCTTCACTTGAAATAAAGATTGTAATACCAAGTAAGTGTCGTTGGCCCTTCAGGGATTTTCTTGAAGTCTGCAGAAAATCATCCTGATAGCACCTGAAGGATCAGGAGGGGATAGTTCAATTACAGTCGGGAAGTGCTGCAAAGAAGATCTGCACATAATTCTCACAGTGCTCATTACCTCTGGCTTTCTGCCTTAGCAACTGCCATGTACTACATCAAGCGTGTAAATGTTCTATGCAGAATGTTTTTTGTCACAGCCTTTGAGCCCGCCGGGCACAGGCAAGGCTAAGAGAAAGTTAGCATAAGACATTTGGGACACAGTTCCCTAACTTTTCAAAATATTGAGATGATAATCATGAAATGTATGATGAATAAGAATATCTGTATGTACTACATAACAATTAGTTTGTTAAATTGTATAACAATTCTGTAAAATATATAAAAACTGTTAGCATCTTCATTTGGGTTTGTTTGGTGGATTGTTTTCTAGCATAAGCTTTAAGAATTCATTCAGGCCCTGACCGGTTTGGCTCAGTGGATAGAGCGTCGGCCTGCGGACTGAAGGGTCCCAGATTCGATTCCAGTCAAGGGCATGTGCCTTGGTTGTGGCCACATCCCCAGTAGGGGGTGTGCAAGAGACAGCTGATCACTGTTTCTCTCTCATCAATGTTTCTAACTCTATCCCTTTCCCTTCCTCTCTGTAAAAAATCAATTAAATATATTTAAAAAAAAAAAAAGAATTCATTCAGTGTCAACCATCAAGATAGGCCTATGTGTCCTAATTCCTCTGATCCAATGGTTCTCAATCTTTTTAATGCCGCGACCCTTTAATACAGTTGCTCATGTTGTGGTGACCCCCAACCATAAAATTATTTTCGTTGCTACTTCATAACTGTAGTTTTGCTACTGTTATGAATCGTAATGTAAATATCTGTGTTTTCCAAAGATCTTAGGCAATGGTCTTAGGCTCTACAGCAGTGGTTCTCAACCTGTGGGTTGTGACCCACAGGTTGAGAATCACTAGCAGGGTTGCCTAAGATCTTTGGAAAACACAGATATTTACATTACGATTCATAACAGTAGCAAAACTACAGTTATGAAGTAGCAACGAAAATAATTTTATGGTTGGGGGTCACCACAACATGAGCAACTGTATTAAAGGGTCGAGGCATTAAAAAGATTGAGAACGACTGCAATCTGTTATGCTTTCCTGAAGTCATATAAGGTCTGGGCTTTGTTCTATCAAATTCTGTTTTGGATTTAGTCTCCTATCATTCATAAACCATTCTACAGGTATTTATTAAGCTCCTACTGTATGCTAGGCACTAAGTATACATAGGTATGTACTCCCTGCCTTTGCATAGGTTATAATCTGTGGAGACACCAATGATAAGCAAATAAATATGCAACTGCAAATTGTGAGACATGCTTGGAAGGAAACTAGTAGGGAGCAGTTGAAAGTCAAACAGATGGGGCCTCTCTGGGGTGACATTTAAGTCACGGTGTGCAAGGTGAGAAGTGCCCAGAGCTTTCTAGGAAGGAGGAGCAGTAAGATATGCTCAAGGATTTCTGGGCATTCCCTGGACCCACTGAAGGCCTCTGTGGCTGAGGCAGAGCAGGTAAGAGGCAGTGTGGGGGCCATGTTGGAGAGGTGGTGCGACCAGATCATGCAGGGCTTTCTTTGGGTTTTCTAAAGTGCAATGAGAAGCCTTTGAAAGGTTATAAGCAGGGGAGTGACATGTCTTTAAATGACCCCTCTCTCATTGCTCTGTGCTAAATGGACTGGATATTGCTAATATTGGAACCAGGAAGACAAGAAGGAAGCATTTGCAATTGACCATGCTATTGGAGTAAATTCTCTTTGTTTACTTCAAGAGAAGCTATAAATGCAGATGGAGAGTAAACTCCAAGGTAAATAAGCGCTGTGCTGCTAACCAAACTTTGTGTAGTATTTATAACTATGTCCGACTACTTAATTTCCCTGAGCATCAGTTTTTCTGAAGAAATTTGCCAACCTTGAAGAGTTATAGTAAGGATTAAATGACAAATTAATGAGTGAGAGGCATCTAATACCATGCTTGGCACAGAGTAGGTACTCAATAAATTATATTGTTATTATCGTTTTTCATAAAGTAATACCTTCTTATGACTTACATAATCTCCATTTCAAAAAGTTGTCAATATCTTTATTTATAAACTTGCTAAGACAGAAACTACCTTGTTTAAGTGGGTCCCTATCTTCTCACTTATTTTTTTTTATATCTTGGAGTAGAGACTGATTTTGCAAGAAAATGAATAATATATTAAGTATATGAAAATCAATCAAATCTTTAAAAATTAAAAGTATGTTTAATGCCATCCTGGTAATGGTTTTTTCTGATTTCTTTTGTTTTTGTTTTTCTGGTTAGGGGTAGGACACATTTTACATTGCCATCTTTATATATATATATATATATATATATATATATATATATACACACACACACACACACACACACACACAAGTGGAGAGAGAAAATATTTCAAATGCAAATTAGAATTTTATTTAAAAGTATGCTTTCAATTTTAATTGTATGCTAAATCTAAATTATATTTTATCAGCCAATATTTGTCATTTAAAACAGTATATTTGAATTTTACGTTATGAAATCAATTAAATATTAAGAGCCAAATTCAACTAATATTTTCACTCACTAAATTTATAATTAAGATATTGGTGTGTCCTTCTCAGCAAATGATTATCCTTCACAACAGAGAAATATAAATAGTATTTTCATTAGTGTTCTCCATATTCTTAGTGCTTTAATCCATGCTCAGTTTTTAGCTATATGAACAGGAATTTGGCCTGATTTCAGGGGAGAAAGAAAGTGAAATTTTGGATTTGGGACTATTGGGTCAGAAATAGCTTGAAGGGCATCTGGAAAGCACTTCCTTAAAGGACCTATGACCCAATCATGACGGCGGGGGAGGGGGGGAGAGAGAGAGACTACAGCTACATAGGACCCTATCCTGACAATATTCATGGTTGGGCATATGTTTGAATCTAGTGCCAATTATAGAACCCTCTATAAAGGAATATGTTACTAGATTGATAGAATGTAAGCCAGATAGAATGAAGATCCCACAAATACAGCTATAGCCAGAAAAATCTGGATTAAAATACTGTTGGTGAACAGTCAGTTTAGTAGGTTCTAGTTCCATTCCCCAGCACTAGCATCCCTTTTTTAATGAAGAATCGTGTTTGTCATGTTGACTTGTGGATAAGTATGCCTCAGATCAGCCATAGAATTCCCTTTAACACTGAATGCGGGTAAGGTATGGAATCAACAAGGACAGAAGAAAATAACTGCAGCTTGACTCAATCTTTCTTGGAAAACAAGTTTGAAAATGGGGCACATACATCTTAATTATAAATTTAATGAGTGATAATTGTCAAAACCTGGAAGCAACCAAGATGTCCTTCTGTAGGTGAGTGGATAAACTCTAGTACATCCAGACAATGACTAGTAGTCAGTGCTAAAAAAAAAAAAAGTGAGCTATCAAACCATGAAAAGACATGGAAAAAACTTAAATGCATATTGCTGAGTGAAAGAAGCCAGTCTGAAAAGGCTACAAACTGTTTGATTACAACAATATGGCATTCTGGGAAAAGTAAGATTATGGAGGCAGCAATGAGACTAGTGATTGCCAGGGTAAGGGAGTAGGCAGAGCACTGAGGATTTTTAGGGAGTGAAACTACTCTGTATGATACTATAATAACAGATATATGACATTATACATTTGTTCAAACCCATAAAATATACAACACCAAGAGTAAACCCTAAGTTAAACTGTGGTCTTTAGGTCATTGTGATATGTCAGTGTTGGTTCATCAATTGTAACAACTGTGCCTCTTTGGTGGGTGAGTGTTGATAACGGAAGAGGCTTTGCATGTGTGAAAGCAGGTATTCGAAAAATCTCTCTACCTTCTACTCAGTTTTGCTGAGAAAGACTTTTTATAAATAGTGTCTTATTATTGGATAATTGTTAATTTTGCTGCGTTCTTACTTTGTGGCAGGCACAGTTATACACCTGGTCACATTTAATCCTGAACAAAACTCTGTAAAGTAGGTACTATTATTATCATTATTCCCACTTTATAGAGAAGGAAATCAGGCTTAACTTGACAAAGGTCAAAATAGACAGATCCTGCACTTGTCACTATACCATGCTATCTCAGGCCACAGATGCTCACTAAAGGCACTGCTTTGTCACAGGGACATTGTAACATGTGGGCATGAGTAATAACTGTGATAGGGAAAACAGAAATTTTGTATGAAGCTATTTATAAATAAGTTGTAAAGATCACATAGACTGCCACCAAGTGAGAGATCCAGGGAAAATCTTAGCATGAGGAAACGTGTGTGTGTGTGTGTGTGTGGTAATGTTTGTGATTGTTTTTGTCAAAGGGAAAGAAAATACAATTAAAAGTCTTCTAGTGGCAAAACTTTAAAAAGATTTTAATGATTTATGCTCTGAGTAGGGAAAAAATACTGTTCTTCATTATGCCCAAAATAAAGTAAAATATGACTTTTTCACTTTTTAGTCATGTATACTAGTAGGCTATACCCCACACTGTGCCCTCACAGGGCATGTACAAAGGGAAGACTGAATTCATTAATAACGTAAGGACGCCCACATCTGGTTGATCCTCCCAGGTGAATGAAACCAAAGCCTGATTTAACAGATGGACACTGCACTGCTTCCTGATGGTAAAATCGCCAGATGTTTAGAGATTCCACAAGTACAAAGGCAGAAGGAAGTGCGTTAATGATGAGGTTTCTGGCACACCTTTGAATTTCTTACTTTTCACACTATATTTTCTTGCACATCAGGTACATGTGCACGAGTTGTGCCATTATTTGAGTTTAATTAAAATAGAATTTTACAAAATATTTTATTCTAAATATAAGGAGCAAGGGAAATGTTATTACATACCCTTACCAGGCTATACCAAACATTATTCAAAGCTTGAAAAAAAATCTATTGTTTTGTTTCCCATTGATTTTCTTTTGCAAAAGCCCTTGACATGGCCTGGGCCAGTAATACCAGCCTTTGTGGAATGACTTGCCCAGTCCTCCCTGGCTCTGCATCCTTGGCTGTGCAGGGGAGCCTCTGGCAGGAGGATCACTGCAGGTTTGCTCCAACACTTTACGAAGCTGTAGCCATTATTTTTAAGCCTCCGATCCTAAAAAAATGTTGGGCCCACTTTCATTCACGAAGGGGCAAGTGTGGAGGCCTTAATGCTAGGGACCTGGCGTGAGGACTTTGGTGCCAGTAGGGCTGTAGGAGGAAGATTATTCTATGATGGGTAAGAGCGTAAGAGCGATAGCTGTGCAGAGAGCAAACCTGGGTTCCAGTCCTGGCACCAGCATTTACTAACCACGTGGCCTGTACTTGGACCAGTTACTTAACATCTCTATGTCTTGGTTCTGTTTTCTCTTCTGTGCAATGGGGAGCCTCATGCATACCTCATAGGATTGAATTGGTAATTAAATGAGGTAAGGGGTAGAAATGCACTTTGCATGTTGCCTGGTACAGCATTAAGTCCTTAAAAAAGAAGAAGAAGAAATCAGAGATTAAAAGAAAACTATGCATCGTGAATTTCCTTGTATACTGCCTCGGATGACAACACAGTCTCCCTTCCTTTGTCCTCAGGATATTTCCATTTTGATGTCTGGAATGAACTAGCTTCTGCTTATTTGTTCCAAACCTGTCTTGATCACTCCAATAATCAAAGTTCTGGGCCCTATGTACAGTGTAGTAAATCTGGACAACAATATTGTATTATAATCACCAAACTTACTGAGTTTAGATCTTAATTATTCCCCCCCCCAAAAAAAGAAACAATAATTATGTGAGGTGATAGAGGGGCTAACTATCACTACAATAGCAATCCTATTACAATATATAACTGTATTAAATCAATTTGTCATACATTTATACTATGTTATATATCAAATATATTACATTCATTCATTAACTAGTTAATTAATTAATTAATTAATCAGGGTCCTGGATTTTCCTCAAATGGAGCTTCCTGTTTCAGAACTGAGAGCAGGCCAAGGGGCCCACCCAGCACAGCTCTCTTGTCTCAGTTTCTCTTTTAAATATTAAGAAATTTGGCCTTCTGGGTCCCATCTGAATACAGAGAGAAGTGACAACACACACACATACAGACACACACACACACACACACACACACGTCGCTTTCTCCAAGTTTTTTCCATGTTCTTTCAATGGGGTGAAGCTGCCCAAGGGTTAAGTGCTATGCTACCAACTGATGGTAGAGAGACACACCCTGAAAAAGTAAGGCCGAAGTTCCCTTTTTCCTAGTCTTTCTCAAACTATCTGCTGGGTAACTGTTTAATTAGTGGGCAAACAGTGATTCCCAGAAATTATGCAGTCTTTAGCGTTCACAAGGATATAGTTCCTAATGTGTTTTCCCAGCAATATATACAACTATTTCCTACTGTTAAGTAGTAGGCTAATCTGAATATTAACTATCTGCCAATTTCAACACACCTCTCCTATAAACCTTTCCTTCCTGGGTAGGGAGGAAGCCCAAATGATGTGGTCCTGGGTAGTTCTTTAACTTTCTTTTTTATGATTGGTGCAGAGCATCTGATTATTTCCAGGTGTTTCAGTGTTTCTCAGGGTCTCCTTGTTATTTCTCCCCTCTTTGAGCTCCTTTGGCAATGAATGTGACCATGAGTCCACAGCTATAAAGGATGTGTTCACCACTTCCCTCTTATGTCTGTCTCTTTATTTAACCACAAGTTCACTGTCTGTATCCATGTTAATTCCCCGAGGTATTCACACAGCATTTGTGTTGACTGCCTTAATTTTGATCTTCTCTAATCATTCCCTGCCAGATGGTAGTTAAAGTTTAATGGCCCCTGTAAAAATAGTTCCCTTTCTTCTTTCATCAGTCATGTGTGTTTACTTAGCTAACTGCTGGATGTTCGGAGTGAACACAAAGTGACCACCAACAAAATGAATTCAACAAACACATTGGCTTAATACTTTCCATGGTAGCTAAAGACATTGCCTGCCATTACCCACTCAGCCATTATCCTTACCTTTTATTGTCTTTCCTTTCTATTTTGTTAGTTTTCTTTCCTTTTTATCTCCCTTTTTGGGTTGTTTGGTGGAAAACCACAAGACCGTTAGGCCAGGCAGCTGTCAGTATCCAACAATTAAAGCGTGTGGATATGTCCGGATACAATAGCATTTAAATGCTAAATAAATGCCATTTGGCATATCTGTAGAGCTTTCCTTGCCACACCCCTAAGATGTGTGGGTAAGCATCATTCTTTATTTTCAGATGAGCTAGCTAACTCTCAGCAGGCCACACAAGAGGCTGGGATAGAAAGTTGGCATTTTAAAGGAACAAAATGAAGAAGCAGATAGCTATAACAAATTCCTCTCTAAATAAATAGTATGCCCTTTGTGCCTTTAGTGCATCTTACCATCCTTTCTAAGCTAGCTAGCTCAGAAATAGCAGCTAAATAAGGACTGTATTATATGCCATTTTACAGATGAGGTAACTGAGATGAGTCATATTGCATGACTCTTGCCAGGCCACACACACATCACTAGACGTATCCTGTCACTTCGATTTATAGTCAATTTATTAAAATATGTAGGAGCTATTTAAAAATAAATAAAACTAACCAAACAAAAGATTAGCAGCATTTTTAGAGCAAGCATTCTGGGTGACTTTATACACGCATACCACTTAAAGCCTATAAAACATAGGAGTCCAAGGCAGGGGTCTGCAAACTCCAGCCCGAAGGCCAAATTCAGCATGCTGCCTGTTTTTGTAAATAATGTTTTATTGGAACATAGTCACTCTCATTCTTTCACATATTGTTTATGGCTGTTTTCACACTGCAATAGCATTGTTGAGTCGTTTTAACAGAGACTATATGACCTGCAAAGCCTAAAATATTTACTGCTGGGCCTTTTACAGAAAGAGTTTGCCGACCCTGCTCTAGGCCTTTGAATTACAGCATTGCATAAATAATTAATTCCTTCTTATGATTCAGGAATGCTATTAGGTGTTGTTACTGAACGCTGTTTAAAATGATGTCAATTTTAAATGTCATTTCAAAGGATTCTAAAATCTTCTACTAAAATGTTCATCTCCATGGTCCTGACCACCTTGACGAGTTAAGAAACTACAAATATTCAACAACTTCTTGGTCATTCGGGAAGCAGTTGATGGCCACTATACACTCTGCCCTTGGTAGTCATTAGAATGTTGGCAAAAGATATCCCAACTAACTATTAATCAGGGGGCAGGAAATGTGTTACTATTTGGCCAGTTTTGCAAATTTGGAGCAAGAACTGTAATCCCTCTGGGCTTTTGTTTCTTCATCTATGAATGGATGCTGTGTATGAAATAATCTCTAGCTTCCCTTGTAGCACTAATGTTCCATAGTCTATATTCTTCCCAAAGTGCAGGTAGCTCTTCTCCCCTCCAATCCGCTGCCAAAAGAAAAGTTTCTAGGCTCTCATATAATTAGTCCCATTTTTTAAACAGCCCCTGCAGGCAGATTTTAATTCTAGGCAACTTTGACTTGAATCTCCTTGAAAGAGAGATGATACTCCAAAATGAAGAGCATTAAGTACTCTCGTGCCAAATATCTTATCTATGTCTTTAAAAACAGAAGATTTGTACCCTTTAGACATGAGAAAGTATATCCAGACACAGAACAAATAAGGCATCAACTTTACACAAAGATTTTGAAGGATGAATTAAGAAATTTAACTGATTAATTTAAAGCTTCTTTTTATATTAAAACAAATAAAGCCATGTTGTGGAGTAACCTGCAAAAATCAGCATGAATTTTAAAAGTAAAATGCAGCCCTTCCAAGAAATTTTGTACATGAGGAAGGGTCCCCAATTTTACACCGGAGCCTTCCTCATCCCTTGTCCCCTCACACAAAGGGCTGTTCACTGTTCTTGGTCACTGAGGAACTACAAGGGAAAGTTAAAGAGGCCATGCCTTGATGAAAGTGGGTTCTCAGCTTCCAATGTAAAGAATATCTCCTATACCTTTGAGTCAGCGCACCAGGATTTATATTCAGACTTATTACTGTATCTGAAAACTTCTAACTAGCTCTGAGAAGTTTATTTCAACAATATGTGTGTAAGTGAACATTCAGACTGGCCCAGATTTATAAATTCCCAGAAGTGTGTGTATGTTGTCCTGATGTTTCAATAAATTACTGTGGGTAGAATTCAAGCATCATATTTCAACCAAATTATCTCCGAGTTCCCTTCCAAGCAAGGGAGGCAGTGGGAGGAGGTGAGGAATGAAGTGGGAATAAACCAGAAGGTTCTGCCACTAACTCATGGTGTGAACCGTAATCAAGTTTAACAACTCTGGGCTGTGGTTTCTTTGTCTGTGAGTGAGAGGTTAGAAATAGAGGCAGGCTGACATGTGTCAAATGTGAAATTCTTGGAATGCATATAGTTGAAGACCTCCAATTCACGCTCCTCCCTGACCAGAGGGAGCACACTCCTGAGGTTAGTGTACAGCCTTCCCTTCTGTCTTTAAAATTCTACTACATTTTTAAATAAATAGGCAATATGAAGAATAATCTTGTATTTTAACTTTACACAAAGTGGTGCCACACTGTATCTATCAAAATACCTTTTTTCCTCCAAATTGTATCTTTTAGATTTTCCATGTTGAAAATGTAAACAACATTTATTTGTTTTGATTGCATTATATATTTGTGTAACTATGGCTTATTTCTGATTTTTTTGTTATTGCAAATATTGCTGCAAAGAACATCTTTGCGCACATGGGCAAGCATTTTTCTAGGGCAATGTTGTTAAGTGAAATGGCCACTAACCACATGTGGCTACTTAAATTTAAACTAATTAAAAATCAATTAAATTAATCAAATAAAATTAAAATTTTAATTCCTCAGTTACGCTAGCTACTTTTCGAGGGCTCAGATGCTGCATGTAGCTAGTGGCCAACATATTGGAGGGCACAGTCATTATCACAGAAACTTCTACTGGATAATACTTCTCTAAAGTATATTTGTAGCAATGGAACTGCTGAGCTGTAGAGTATATATATATATCCTCAACTTTAATAGATATTTCCAAATTGCTTTCCACATCAGTCAAGATTCTTAGTTATAAAGCAACAGAAGGCCATTGCGGATTATTTCACCAAGAAATATTTATTTTTTTGCCTGGCCAATGTGGGTCAATGGTTGAGCATCGACCCATGAACCAGGAGGTCAGGGTTCGATTCTGATCAGGGCACATGCCCAGGTTGCGGGCTCGATCCCCTGAGAGGGGTATGCAAGAGGCAACTGATCAGTGATTCTCTCTCATCATTGATGTTTCTTTCTCTCCATCTTCCATCCTCTCTCTGAGATCAATAAAAATATATTATTAAAAAAGAAATATATATTTTTTAAAGAATAGCTCACAGAATCTTGGGAAGGGCTTGAGAACCAACTTGAAGATAAACTACCTGAAGTCATGACATAGAATTGATCTAATAAGAACAATGCTACTCTACTTAACATGCCCCTTTTATTTCCAATATGACATATGCCCAATGCTGGCGCTTTTCCTAGGATTATAGTCATTGCTGCCTCCAGAAATTGTATTTAAGTGTAATCGTTGCTTTCACCTTCATGACGGGGATCCTGCTCGGTACCTACATTTTAACACACCTTCAGATTCAAAGTTTGGAGCTGATGTATCTGTTTTGGCAGACTGGGCCAAACTCCTGCACCCCATATTTACAGAAGGCTTGGAAGGCAAGAGTCTTGTAATTTTTCATTTCTGGGATATGTGTAGATTTTCAAACTTCCTAGCTATTAGCCTATTGGTATCAAAGGAGATTTAAAACTTTTAATTCCCACCATAGCAAAGGATAGTTTCCCTTTTTCCACATAGTTCCTTGCATGTGGTGTCACTTGGCATTTTAATGTTTTCCAAACTAATGATTGTGCAAAGATATCTCAATGTGATTTTAATCTGCATTTTCCTGATTAATAATAAAGCTGAACATCTTTTAATATGTTTCATTATCATTAGAGTTTGATCTATAAACTCTTTTTGTATAAGGTGTGAGGTATGTCTCAGTGTTTAAGTGAAGTCAGCAGAAAAGATTTAAAAGAATCAGAGAAATCTTTGGAGAAATGGTTGATGAAATTTTCCTGGAATAAAACTATAAATAAAAAGAAATTCATGCTTAGACATATCATGTAAAAATGCAAAAATATCAAAAATAAAGATCTTGCCCTGGCCAGTGTGGCTCAGTTGGTTGAGCATCATCCCATGTACCAGGGGAGTCACAGAATCAATTTCTGGTCAGGGTGCATGTCTAGGTTGTGGGCTCAATCCCCAATAGGAGGGGTGCAAAAGGCAACTGTTAGATGTTTCTCTCTCTCCCTCTTCTTTTCTCTCTCTCTAAAAACAATTTTTTAAAACTTAAAAAAAATCTTAAAATCAGCCTGAGAGTAAAGAAATAAGTTACAAAGGAATGACAAACTGATAGTAGATTTACCAATATCTATATCAATATCCAGAATGAAAGTTGGGAGCCAATGTTTCTCTTAAATAGAGGGGGGGTGGATATCAAGAATTGTGTAACCTACAAAATTATCTTTCAAGAATGAGATTTAAATATAATTTAAACAAAAACTGGGGGGGGGGGGGGGGTTACTACCAAAGACCTGCCCTAAAAGAACTTCTAAAAGAAGTACTTGCTGAAGCTGGTTTGGCTCAGTGGATAGAGTGTTGGCCTGCGGACTGAAGAGTCCTGGGTTTGATTCCGGTCAAGGGCATGTACCTGGGTTGTGGGCACATCCCCAGTAGGGGGTGTGCAGGAGGCAGCTGGTCGATGTTTCTCTCTCATCGATGTTTCTAACTCTCTATCTCTCTCCCTTCCTCTCTGTAAAAAATCAATAAAATATATATTTTTTTAAAAAGAAGTACTTTAAGAACAGATCTGAGATATGAGGAAAAATAGTAAGGAAGTAAAATGGTCATGATGTACACAATTACTATCTGTTTAAATAAAAACAGTAATAATGTCTAATTTGTGAGATTGGAAAAAGAAAAGAACAAAACTAAGATACTGGGTAATCAGCTGTATATCAGAAGGGGAAAGGGTATAATTCAAGCTAAGCAGTTCTAAGGACTTGTATTATTCCAAAGGCAATCCTATATAATAAAAGCCTAATATGCAAATTGACCATCACTCCAACACACAAGATGGCTGCCCCCAAGTGGACAAAAGATGGCCACCACAAGATGGTCAGCAGGGGAGGGAAGTTTGGGGCAACCAGGCTGGCAAGGGAGGGCAGTTAGGGGTAACTGGGCCAGCAGGGGAGGGCAGTTGGGGGCAACCAGGGTTACAGGGGAGGGCATTTGGGGGGGACCAGGCCTGCAGGGGAGGGCAGTTGGGGGCAACTAGGCCAGCAGGGGAGGGCAGTTAGGGGTGACCAGGCCTGCAGGGGAGGGCAGTTAGGGGTGACTGGACCAGCAAGGGAGGGCAGTTCGGGGTGACCAGGCTGACAGGGGAGGGCAATTAGGGGCAATCAGGCTGGCAGGGGAGCAGTTAGGCATAGATCAGGCTGGCAGGGGAGTGGTTAGGGGGTGATCAAGCTGGCAGGTAGAAGTGGTTAGGGGCAATCAAGCAGGCAAGCAGGCAAGTGGTTGGGAGCCAGCAGTCCTGGATTGTGAGAGGGATCCCAAATTGGAGAGGGTGCAGGCTGGGCTGAGGGACACCACCGTCCCACCCCACCCCCACCCCCAGTGCATGAATTTCGTGCACCGGGCCTCTAGTTAAGATAAGAATTGTGTAACTTTAGGCTTTGTTCAGTTATATATATAACAAAGTCTATGTCAGCAGAGGGGAGAGAACAGTGAAATAAAAGAAACACTCCTAAGGATAGACATCTAAATGAAATGAAATAGAATTGAAAGTCCAGAGATAAACTCATATTAAATCAACATTTGTGATGGTTACCCAACTCTGTGAATATACTAAAAACTATCAACGTGTACATTTTGAGTGAGTGAATTGTATAGCATGTAAATTAAAATCCAATAAAGCTGTTAAGAAATAAATAAAAAGAGGAAATAGTAAACAAAATAGTTGGAGCCAATGCCAGGGCTCTTGTCTTCTAGTCTCCCACCTGCTTAATTCCACAATTAAAGAGGAATGAGGTTTCTGTTTCTAGATCCAGTCTGAAATATCCCTGTAAAAGGCTCTGATTGGCCCTGCTGAGGTATTGTTCCCATTCTTTAAGCCAATACAAGTCCTTAAAACTACTCAACTTGAATTATACCCTTTCCTCTTCTGATACACAGGCGGATTGTCCAATATCTTAGTTTTGGCCTTCTCTTTTCCCAAACTCACAAATTAGTGGCCAAAGAGATGAAGGATTATGATTGGTCAAGTTTTAGCAGCTAGGGTAAGGTGGGGAAAGGCTGTTACCACAAAGTAGAGTAGAGAACAAAAAGGAGGAGGAGGAGAAAAGAGGTCTACTCTAGATATCCAGTTTGCATATATCCTTAAATAATTTGTTTCTAACTCACAGTCAAGAGTCTTATTCAAATGTTCCTAACCAAAACACTTAACTCTGAATGATAATAGACTCCAGTTCACAAGTCAACCTGTGAATGACCAGCTTGCTATCTTTTACATAAACCTATTATAACCCTGTGTTGAAATGGGGACTATTCCTGTTGAGTATTACAAAATATAAAAAGGTTACACAATTGCATGATTTTTGTCTAACTTTAAGATGACATTTATGTTACTGCTTCTAGGCAATGACCAAGGCCAGAGTCCCTCTGATAAATTTACTTCCTTTTATACCACCCTTATCATTTATGTACTTCAGAATTTACTTGTATTAATTCACTTCAATAAAAAAAACTCTTCCTTTTTTATTTAGCTTCACATTTCTTGTGCTCCTTAAAGTCAATTTTATCATCAGAACTTCTTAAATTGCCAAAGTACAAGGATGAATGTCAGAGTGTCAAGGGTTTTTAAATGAATTCTGACAAGACAGAAAAGGTCAAAGCAGATTTCTGCAACATGTTCAAATGTGGTCCTGGTTATAAAGATTTTTACAAGGAGTATTTAGGTCATTTCTTAAATTACTGCAGTATTCTGCTATACTTGATGGGTTAAATTTTGCATGGAACACTCCTCTCTCTAGGGTCCTCAAGTTCTGCCTTGCTCATCTCCTCATCCTTTTGCTCTTGCTGTAGATGTCATCTCTTGCAACAAGTCTTTCCAGGTTTCCCAAGATATAGACAGTTGCTTTTTCTAATATCTCTCCTTATTCAGTGTTTACTTCCATTATCGCACTTATTACACTGTATTATAATTACCTGTTAAATTGTGCATCTCTGATTCTTTTTACTAAAGGACCAGCTTTTTGAGGGCAAAAACGACCCTGGACTGAAGTACTCTAGGGACTAGCAAAGTACCTACAAAAAGTAAGTATCTGCAATGCATTTGTTAAATTAAGGGACAGGCTTCCAAACAATTGCCCTGTATTCCATAAAAATGTCAAGGTCATGAAATACTAAGAAATTATCCTATGATTCTGATCCTTATTGGTTGCTAAACCAGAAAAAGAACATTAATGGGACAATTGACAAAATTGTAATAAAGTCAGTAGGTTAGTTCATGGCATAGTATAAATATTAATTTCCTGGTTTTGATCACTGTTGCTATAGTTTTGTAAAATGTCAACATTTGGGAAGCTGGGTGAAAGGCATATGAGAATTCTTTGAATGATTTTTTGCAATCATTTTTGTAATCCTGAAGGTTAAAAATGTTAATAGGAAAAAAAACTGCATGTGTTAACTCAAAAACAAAAAGGAAAAGAGGGAGAGAAAATGGAAAGGGGAGAGAGAGTAGGAGTAAGAGGGAAAAAGGCTAAAAGCTAGCTGGCTTTTGGAAGTATAGCTGGGTAATAAAAGGAAAAATTTGAGAGCTTTCTAACCATAGGTGCCTCAAATGTCATATTATTACCACATTCTTAGAGTCTAATTAGGAAATGCTGTGCATGACCACAGCCTTATATAATTCTTTCTTTCCTGTTTACTCTTGAGCTTTGTCCATATGTTTACAAATTATTCAGGTGGATTTAGCAAGTACCTACTGAGTGCCTGCTGTGTACCAAGTACAGTATGAGCACTGAGGATAGAAGCAAATGTGGTAAGATATGTTCGTCATCCTCAGAGGAACACAATCTACAGGGGAACTTGAAGCAAAAAGAAAATGGAAGAATGGCAATACAGTGAGAAATATACAACTATTCCCACAAATACCAAATCAAGAGGCAATTCCTGAGGGTATTATGCTAAGTGAAATAAGTCAGACAAATACCATATGATCTCACTAATATGAGGACTCTAGAAAAAAATAACTCACATATAAAGAGTAGACTTGGTGGGAGAAACCAAGATGGTGGCATGGGTAAACATCTGAACTTGCTGCCTAGCACAACCACTTCAAAACTACAACTAAAAGACAAAACGGACATCATCCAGAACCATAGGAAGGGTGGCTGAGTGGAAATTCTACAACTAGAAGGGAAGAGAAAAGCACACTGAAACTCAGAGGGGCTGCGGAAGTAAAGGCAGAGGTATGGAGGTGCGCAAGGAGAGGGCTGGCAACTGAGTATGCAGCTGGCTTTTTCAATCCGCAGGGAGACACAAGCTCCCAACTGCTCTGAACTTGGGCGAGACTCTGGGGACCCAGACTCATACGGGGAGAAACTGGACTGTCTGGCAGCGGGCAGAACTCGAGGGTGGCTTTCTCTCAGAGGTGCTTGCAGCGATTACCGTGGGACACTGAGATACTGGGGCCTCTTAGGGCAGGGCTGATGGGAAGCCATTGCTGTTTGCTCCACCCTGGGACTCTGTCCCATCCAAGCTGTGCACAGAGGCTTTTGCATAAGAATGGCCTGATCCTTTGAAACTTACCTCACAAACTGCAGCTGAGTCAGAGAGACCCAGAACATCCAAAAGAAGGCCCAAGGCCCCACATCAGCTTGCATTGCCTCATAGCTGGGCCTCATCTGGGCAGCTCCAAAACCCAAACAAAGAAGAGGAATCTGCAGATCTCTCCATAGCTCCTGCTGGATGGCCTCAGGCAGAGGCTAAATTAACACCTCCTTGGAGATACAAGAGCCAGTGTACCCAAGGATCAAATTAGGACCATCCAGATTACAACTCCTCAGATCTATAAGGGACTCACTCAGGGGGCAGGCTCAGTGAGCACCAAAGCCCCACCGAAACAAGTCTTGCCTCATAAGGGTGTCTCCAGCACAGAAGTTCTCCCATCGTAGACACAGCTGATCCTCATAGCCAGTTGGCCTGGAAGTCAATTCCTCCCAGTGATAACAACAACAATCAAGGCTTAACTACAACAAGACTGTGCACACAGCCCACAAAGGGCTGTACCAAGAGTGTGCACCTCAGGTAACTAGGGAGGCTGAGCCACTGGGCCCTATAGGACACCTAGCACACAAAGCCACTCTATCAACTCAGGGAAGCAGCCAAAGTGTGGAGACAAAGAAACAGGTCACAAATGAAAGAAATGGAGGAAAGCAAACTACTGGATATAGAGTTCAAAACAATAGTTATAAGGTTTTTCAAGAATTTTCTAGAAAAGGCCGATAAATTTAGTGAGACCCTCGAGGATATGAAAAAGGACCAACTAGAAATTAAACATACACTGACTGAAATAAAGAATAATATACAGAGATCCAATAGCAGACTAGAGGATCACAAGAATCAAGTCAAATATTTGAAATACAAAGAAGCAAAAAACACCCAACCAGAAAAGCAAAAAGAAAAAAGAATCCAAAAATTTGAAGATAGTGTAAGGAGCCTCTGGGACAACTTCAAGTGTACCAACATCCGAATTATGGGGGTGCCAGAAGAAGAGAGAGAGCAAGATACTGAAAACCTATTTGAAGAAATAATGACAGAAAACTTCCCCCACCTGGTGAAAGAAATAGACTTACAAGTCCAGGAAGCGCAGAGAACCCCAAGCAAAAGGAATCCAAAGAGGACCACACCAAGACACATCATAATTAAAATGCCAAGAGCAAAAGACAAAGAGAGAATATTAAAAGCAGCAAGACAAAAACAGTTAATTACCTACAAGGGAGCACCCATACGACTGTCAGCTGATTTCTCAACAGACACTATGCAGGCCAGATGGGAGTGGCAAGAAATATTCAAAGTGATGAATAGCAAGAACCTACAACCAAGATTACTCTACCCAGCAAAGCTATCATTCAGAATTGAAGGTCAGACAAAGAGCTTCACAGTTAAGAAAAAGCTAAAGGAGTTCATCACCACCAAACCAGTATTATATGAAATGCTGAAAGGCATTCTTTAAGAAGAGGAAGAAGAAAAAGGTAAAGATAAAAATTATGAACAACAAATACATATCTATCAACAAATGAATCTAAAAATCAAGTGAATAAAAAATCTGATTAACAGAATAAACTGGTGAATATAATAGAATCAGGGGCATAGAAAGGGAGTGGACTAACAATCCTCAGGGGGAAAGGGGAATGGGGGGTGCGGGAAGAGACTGGACAAAAATCATACACCTATGGATCAGGACAGTGGGGGTGTGTTTAACGGCATGGGGTGGGGTGGGAACTGGGTGGAGGGGAGCTATGGGGGGAATAAAGAGGAACAAATTTAATAATCTGAACAATAAAGATTTAAAAAAAAGAGTAGACTGGTAGTTTTCAGAGGCAGGGGTTAGGGGTGGGTGAAATGGGTGAAGGGGGGCCAAAACGTACAAACTTCCAGTTATAAAGTAAGTAAGTCCTGGGAAATGTAATTCACAGCATGGTGACTATAGTTAATGGTACTGTACTGTATATTTGAAATTACTAAGAGAATAGATATTAAAAGTTCTTATCACAGGAAAAATAAATTTATAGCTGTGGTGATTTATGTTAACTAGACATATTGTGGTGATCATTATGTAACATATACAAATATTCAAATATTGAATTAATATGTTGTATTAGTAGCCCTGTGCACGAATCCATGCACGAGTAGCTCGCTGCCACTTGCCTCAACTGGCCACCCTCCTACTGGTAGCTCTCCTCGCTGGTAGCTGTCCTCCCGCTGCCCCACCCTCCTGTAGCTCTCCACCACTTGTAGATTGGTTGTGATGTTATGGCGTAATGGATAATTAGCATATTCCTCTCTTATTATATAGGATATCTGAAACTAATATAATGTTATATGTCAATTATATCTCAATTAAAAAAAAAAAGAGTGCAAAACAGAAAGTGCTTACTTTCCTGGGGGAACAGAAGCATCACAGAAGAGAAAATGTGTAAGCTGGGTTTTGAAGAATAGGGATTTACCAGTAGACAAAACTGGGAAGAACATTCTAAGCACAGAATGTGTAAGACCTCAGAAGTGGGAAACAGCAAAGTGAGTTAGTTCAGCATGGTTAAAATGGAAAGCACCCACAGAAGAATGGACTCTTTTTTAGTGGCTTTATTGGGATATAATTCACATATCATAAAATTCACCCATTTAAAATGTACACTTCAGTGGTTTTTAGTATAGTCCCAAAGTTGTACAACCATCATCACTGTCTAATTTGAGAACATTTCATTAGCACCCAAATGAAATACCATTCCCATTAGCAGTCACTTCCCATTCCCCACCTCCAGCCCTAAGCAACCACTAATCAAATCTACTTTCTCCCTCCACAGACTTGCCTATTCTGGACATTTCGTATTATAAATGGCTGTACCATTTTACATTTCTACCAGTAATTCCACAAAAATTGTTATTGTCTATCTTTTTTGTTGTTGTTGTTATAGCCATCCTAGTGGGATGTTGTTTATTAACTTTCTATGACTGCTGTAACAAATGACCACAAACCGGTGATTTAAAACAACAGAAATTAATTCTTTCACAATTCTGGGGGCTGGAAATCTGAAATCAAAGTGTATGCAGGTCATGCTCTCTGTAAAGGCTCTAAGTGAAACACTGTTTTATACTTCCTCTTAGTTTCCTATGTTACCAGTAATCCTTAGCATTCCTTGGCTTACAGATGCATCACTTCAATCTCTGACTCTGTCATCACAGGCAGTTCTCCCCTGTGTCTCTGTTTCTTCTCCAATCATATTGGATTAGGACACACCATCTTGAATTGACTACATCTTGTTACAAATACTATATTTCCATGTAAGGTCATATTCTCAGGTACTAGAGTTAAGACTTCAATATATCTTTTTGAGGGAACACAATTCAACCCACAAGTGATATACCAGTGTGGCTTTGATTCACATTTCCCTAATAGCTAATGACGTTTAGCATCTTTTCATGTGTTTATTGGACCATTTAATCCAAAATAAAATCCAATAGAATAAAAAATAAAATAAAATCCAACTAGTAAAAAAGTAGAGGGCTGTCTCTTCTCATTTTTTTCTTGCCCATCCATTCTCTCAGGCCTAGGTTCCCTTGTACAATCCCAGCATAATCAATATGCTTTCTTAAAAGAAAATAACATTTTGCCCTGGCCAGTTTGGCTCAGTGGATAGAGTGTCGGCCTGCAGACTGAAGGGTCCCAGGTTCGATTCCAGTCCAGGGCATGTGCCTTGGTTGCGGATATATCCTCAATAGGAGGTGTGCAGGAGGCAGCTGATTGATGTTTCTCTCTCATCAATGTTTCTAACTCTCTATCCCTTCCTCTCTGTAAAAAATCAATAAAATATATTTTTTTTATAAAAAGAAAATAACATTTTTCCAGATCTTGTAAATCAACAATTTTTTCTTATAAATCAATGGTTCTTTTTTTGTTTGACTTTTTATATTTTTATCTTACAAAGCTCAAAAGTTTTTTATCTAACAACTAATGTTTTAATCGAAAATGTTCAAGGATCTCCTCATAGCCAGGTTTGATTATGGGACAAATAAAATAACATATATACTTTGATTCATAATCAATGTAATTGACTTATAATTCCAATGTGATTGGAATTCTAAAGCAAAAATCCCCTAATCCCATTTATAATAGGATTCTTCTGTATTTTAGAAGTCAAATCAGAGACTTCAGAAAACTGCAGATAAAAATTACAGGACAGGGGTTAGGAAGGGAACCTAGCTCAGAAACAGAGTGAAAACTTAAATAATTTTTTTTAAAACATAAAGAAAAATAAATTTTGAAATTAAAATATTTTAATTTAAGTAAATAAATATGAAGAGAAAAAAATGATAATGCCATCTACAAGTGAATAAGTACAGCTGATCCAAATCTCAGTTTTAAAGCATTTCATAGGTGAAGTCCTTAGGAATGGCTTCCAGCTCACCAAAGAGATTGTTTCTCCACATGCCAAATTACAACGCCAAGGCAGATCAAGGGAAAATAATCAACCATTTGTTGATTATTTATTTTTTAATCATGTCCTCAAGCATCTACAGATGTAAGGAAGCATGTGGCCTCAGACTGAAGCTGTTTGCAAACAGCAGGATTGCCTGGCCCGAGAAAGGGCGTTTGCTGTGAGGAAAGCTGCCCCTCTACAACCGTGTTTGGATAGCACCTATGGCCTGCTGAAATTGGCATAGCACATTCGCCATGGGCATACTGCCAGCCTAACAGATGGGCAGGAATGTAACCCTGCCAAAGAGCCTGTGTGTGCGGGGAGCTCACAACTGTGGTTAGATTCCTTTCCAAGGGGCTGCATCTACTTATGCTGCCCAGCAAATAAACGTATGACTTACATGTCTTCAAATGGCATTAATGAATATGTAAAAAATTCTCCAAATTAATGGTTACCTGGATTAGCATCACTGGCACCATTTGGGCTATTGCTAGAAATGCAAATTTTCAGGTACCACCCTAGACCTAGTGAACCAGAAACTCTGGGGGTGGGACCCAGCACTCTGAGGTTTAACAAGCCTTCTAGATGATTCGAATGCAGCTCAAGTTTGATAGCTACTGCTCTAAACCACCTTCTAAATATTCAGATTACTTAGAAATTTTTTTAAACACATGCCCAGAGATTCTGATTTAATTGGTGTAAGGTGCAGCCAGGGCCCCAAGAGTTTTAAAATCTTCTCAGGTGATTTTTAACGTACCACAAAGTTGGAGAAGCAGTGCTGTTCAAACTACTCAGATTACATCATGCAAGCTTTGAGGAGAAACACTTCAGACCTTTGCAAATGCTGATAAGTGTTTATTGAAAGAACATTTGTATAGATCTTTGCTTAAATAAGTCTTTGATTAATCATTCACTTTTTTAAGCCCTTAGATAAGATAAAATTTATGTAGCCTGTGGCTTTTGGCAAAACCCTGTGTGCTCTGTGAGTCACTTAGCTTCAAGATTATCCTCTCTCACAGTACCGTATTTAAGTTTGTTCCCCATTGCAGCATGCTCTTCTAGGCTCAATGAACTTGACATACGACATAATCCTATATAATAAAAGCCTAATATGCAAATTGTCCCTCAAGTGGTCATTCGACCAGGAGTTCCACCACTTACTATGATGTGTGCTGACCACCAGGAGGCAGCACCAAACATAGCGGGTGCTGGCAGCAGGAGGCAGTGGAGGTACTGCCAGCCCGATGGGCCTCCAAGAGAGCGGGACCGCGGTGGGATGGTGGAGCAGATGAGCGGTGAGTGAGCAGCACCAGGTCAAGGCTGGTGTGAGCAGGGGCCAGACTGCCCTGCCGCCCTGTAGACAGCAACCAGCCATGGTGGCGGGGGCAGGGCCGCTGCCCAGCTCCCATGTGTTGAGGGAGCTGGCGGCGAGTCTCCCCTCCCCTGGCCCCAATCGACTGCCCTGCAGGTGGGATGGTGGAGCAGGTGAGGGGGTGGCGCCAGGCCAAGACGGGGTGCCAGGCAGGGCTGCGGGACTGCGAGGCTGGGGGTGCCAGCTGGGGCCCAATCTCCACAGGCCACCCCGAGGGACCCCGCCCATGCACAAATTCGTTCACCAGGCCTCAGTTATGTAATATACCACAATTCTATTCTACAGTTATCTCACTCCTCTGTGTATCTCAAATACTGAAAGCTTGGCTTCTTCCCAGCCATAAAGAGATCTGATATCAGAAAATGCATACTTCAGTCTAAATTGAGCTAATCAAAAGCAAAAATATTCCCTTTAAGCCTCAAACTTACTCAGCATATATAGTATTACTATAAGTATTTGAACAAAAAGGCAAGAGCAGGAAAACTTGAAATATCCATTAATTTGCTGCAAGGCACACATAGCCATGATATTTACACATCCCAAGAGAGTGAATGGGAGAGGTTGCCGACCACCTGGCCACTTTGAGGGCAAGAGATCAGGATGTCACACACACTAAATTCACTGCTGGGAAGCTCTGAATTGTTGAAAGCTCAGCTTCATGGATGAAATCTTAATATAATTCTATAAAAAATGAGGTTTAACAAACTAATATTTGCTTCCCCTTCCATTTTTCAGTAGCCAATCTATTGTAAGATGATGATGATGGTCCTTTGTACTACTAGCTGACTCTGTTGAGGTCCAACTTATCACTGACTAAAGAACAATGTGGGGTGAAAAGTTAAGTGACTGGACTTAGCTTTCCTGCAGTAGACTCTCAGTTCTGTCACCTACCAGCTGTGACCTTGGACAAATAACTTAATGGTGCTGTACATCAATTTCTTTAACTATAGATACTATTATTTCTCATAGGGTTGTTATGAAAATTAAATGAACTAATGTATGGAAGCACATAGTAAGCTGTGATTCCACGGTTACTATTCTTATTAACAATGATTGCATCTAATAATGACATTGTATGGACCTATTATTAGCCCTCAGCCTCATTTCCTTTGTCTTGGTCTCCCCTAGCTCTGACGTATAAATTTATTGAAGGAGTAACTATTGAACCATTCTAATGTGTGAACAGAATAGGGCACAACAAAATCTAGGGAAATGGTGAGGCTGCAACTGGGTTCAGTGCAGAGTCCCTTAACCCTAGGAAGGAATGCTGACCTGGTTGTTTCATTTAGGGTCACCCAACAAGCTCAGAAGTGTTT
This sequence comes from Corynorhinus townsendii, assembly GCA_026230045.1. NCBI lineage: Eukaryota > Metazoa > Chordata > Mammalia > Chiroptera > Vespertilionidae > Corynorhinus > Corynorhinus townsendii. The sequence goes on from JAPDVU010000005.1 coordinate 44,541,281, forward strand.
GAAAATGTTTGAAAACATGTCTGACTGTACACAGCTAAGGAATGTTACTGGCATTTATCCAGTGTTATTACATTTCTTCAAATAAATGGAAACTAAAATGGCAATGGCACCCACATTGAGATCAAAGTCAAAAGAGGACCAGGCCCCAATGTGATTACTGGGACATAAGAGAGGTCACCAGAGTAAGGACTTGAGAACAGAAACTAAGAATGAGCACCAAACTATAAACTGAGCCCCATGGCAGGGTGTTTATAAAGGAACTAGTGACCCGGTGCACAAAATTCATGCACATTAAAAGGGGATTAATTAGAGGAAATAATTTAATATTGCTATTTGCCCTTTCTCTATAATAGAAGTGTCAGAGATGAAAGAAAATTAGTAAAATGTATATGAAAACCTTCCTCCTGTCAGAGTCTGGGGCTCACCACGGGACCCAGAGTCAAGTCCCTGCCCAACCACATGTACCTCAAAATCACATGAGACCCAGACCTGTCCATCCCCCAGATTAGGCTAGATCCAGACCCAGCCAGTCGCACACTTGTCAAGCCCTGCCGGGCAGTGGGCATAGCCTCAGGTCCCCTGGCCCGGCGCCAGCATGGGGGGGGGGCATGGCTTGAGGTCCCCCAGCCTAGACCGGGGCGGGGGGGGGGCGTGCCTTGAGGTCCTCCATCAAGCCCCACCAGGTGGGGGACACAGCCTAAAATCCCCTGTCAAGCCCCGCTGGGTGGGGGGCATAGTCTGAGGTCCCCCATCAAACCCCGCCAGGCTGGAGGGGCTCAGCCTCAGGTCCCCTGTCAAGCCCTGCTGGGCAGGGTGGTGCAGCCTCAGGTCCCCTGGTCCAGTGCTGGGGTGGGGGGCGTGGCCTGAAGTTCCTTGTCAAGCCCCACCTGCTTGGGGGCACTGCCTGAGGTACCCTGGCCTGGCGCTGGGGCGGGGGGAGCAGCCTGAGGTCCCCAGCCCAGCACCAGGATGGGGAGCACACCTTGAGGTCCCCTGTCAAGCCCTGCCAGGTGGGGGACACAGCCTGAGGTCCCCTGTCAAGCCCCACAGGGGTGGGAGAGGGTGTAGCCTCAGGTCCCTGCTGGTTGCTCGTTAAGGCTCCTTATGGGAACTTGGTCTCAGCTGTGGGTGCAGCCATCTTTGTGAAGGAGTGATGGTCAATTAGCATATTCCCTCTTTTTTAGATAGGATACCCTTGAGGTAAACACCTGTGGAAGGAAAGAGATTATCTTTGTCTGGGCTGCTGTAATAAAATACTGCCAACTGGATAGCTTATAAACAAAAGAAATATAATTCCCACAGTTCTGGAGGCTAGAAGTCCAAGGTCAAGGCACCAACATGGTCACATTTTCAGGTGAGGACCTCCTTACTGTGTCCTCACATGGTGGAAGGAGTCTCTTTTATAAAAGCATTAATCCCACTCAAGCGGGCTCCACCCTCATGATCTAGCCACCTCCTGAAGCCCCCACCAGTTAATATCCACCACCTTAGGATTTTAACATGTGAATTTTGGGGAGACCAAATATTCAGATCATAGCAGTGATAGAAGCAAAATTGGCCAGCGGGAGAAATCAAGCTACCTCAGCTGACTCTATGGAAAGTGCTAGAGCTAGAATGGCCCTTCAGTGTTGTCTCAAGTTGGATTAGATGTCAGTGTCTTTATATACACCCCATTGATCAATCATTGGATATGGGCTGCCCTGAAAAGAGTATGACCGTAAAGTTTGGACACTGGTCTCTAACGTAGGGAAGTTGCATGTTCTCAGGACAATGCCCACTTAGCCTTACGTGAAATGACCTAGAAGAGGGGATTGGTCAATAAAGCCATGACACTTCTCCAGATTCTACAGCAAGATCTGGTTGCCACACTCCCTGTTCTTGCATATTTGAGCCCAGAAGTAGACAGTTATAACATGTTCAACCGTTCAGTCAGTCCCACCCATTGGTGTGCTAAAGAGAACAAAACATGGCTCTGTTTAGGTGTTGATTCTCTCTCCTTTCATTAATCTTGCCTGAAAAGATGAACAGCAGCCTTTTATATGAATTACATAGAAACTTAGTTGGTAAGAGTAGGCTTTTTAAAAATATGTTTTTTATTAATTTTAGAGAGAGGAAGGGAGAGGGGGAGAGAGAGATAGAAACATCAATGAGAGAGAAACATCAATAGGCTGCCTCCTGCATGCCCTCTGCTAGGATTGAGCTTGCAACCCAGGCATATGCCCTGACTGGAATTGAACCAGCAACCTCCTGGTGCATAGGACAACGCTCAACCAATTGAGCCACACTGGATGGGCAGGAGTGGGCTTTTGATACCAGTTCTGGTTTATATAATGGTCCAGCCCTGCCTTGAATGTGTTTGCTTGGTTGCAAATTTATCAATCCACCTAGTCCTAGTCAATCTATTTTTCCCAGGATCTGGACCATGTCCCTGATCCCCACATGCTATTTAGGATCTTGTTTTCTTCTGAGCCAAAATGATATCACAATTGGATATCACCAGCATAGCTGCCATTCAGAGAATCTTGCAGCAGGATCCCAGCTCACCTTATCTGATACCTTAATTTGGATTTTGTTTGGACTTCATCCAGTTTCCTTGGAAACTGGCCAGGTCAGTCTCCCAAACCGTTGCCTCATAAAGCCACAGTTTAGGGTCCAGGATACCCACTGGCAAAATATACATTCTATGACACTTTGAAGCCTCTTAGAAAGGTGTTTCAAAAGTACAAGCTTCAGGAATCAGTGCAATAATACTTCTGCTAGCCAAATGGAGATGGCAGATCTTAACCCACAATTTCTTCGGCTTCTTATCTTCTCAGATTTCAGTCTTCCCCAATAGATAGGGTTATTTTACTTTATACAACAAGGAAGCATTCCTCTGAACATAGCAACCCTTTTGCTAGAACATGGCAAAAGACCATAGCTCAACATCTCAGACTCCCTTGGGGCCTCCCAGTCAGGTTTGGTTTCCTGTCTGGTTTGCATTCCATCTGCAGTTGATTGACTGAACACAATAAATAGTCTACACTTTCCAGGCTATTTGGGATAACTCCAGCTCCCCCAAAACTCTGGGCAGTGGCTTTGTCACTTACGAGTTTGCTCTATAAATAATATATTAACTATTTAATGCCAGTATTATCCATTGAAAAAGGACTTGCACAAATTCATAAAGTCAGAAGACTAAAGATTGGTTGCCCAGGGCTGCAGAGAGTGGACAAGGGGGAGAAGTGTTTAATGGGCACAGAGTTTGGGATGATGATAAAGTTCTGCAGACAAATAGTGGTGACAATGGCACAACAGTGTAAACGCACTTTATGCCCCTATACTGTACACTTAAAAACGGTTACAGTGGCAAGTTTTATGTTATGTGCATCTTACCACAGATTTTTTTAAAGACTCTGGAGAGACTTTTTAAAAATATGTTTTTATTGATTTGAGAGAGAGAGGAAGGGAGAGAGATTAAGAGATAGAAACATTGATCAACTGCCTCCTGCACACCTCCTACTGGGGATCAAGCCCACAACCTGGGCATGTGCCCTGACTGTGAATCAAACTGGTGACTTCTAGGTTCATGGGGTAGTACTCAACCACTGAACCACACTAGCCAGGCTGGAGAAACTTTTAAAAAGATTCCTATTCTAGTTTCTTTGGTTGGAGATGGAAATATATTTACTCAGGTTTCCACAAGTGATGCAGTTTATTGTAAGACTCAGGATGGAGCCAGGATCTCATATCAATTAAAGAACAGGGAGCAGACTGGAGCAGAAACTGGAACTGTACCCAATAAGCCTCAGAAGCAAGAGGGTGACTCTTCTCTCAAGTGCTTCATACCAACTAAGGCTCAGTTTCTCCTTGTCTATGCTTCTCCTCACATGTCCTTTTTTCTTTTTTTCAGGGAGGAAGGGAGATGGAGAAAGAGATAGAAACATCAATGATGAGAGAGAATCATCAATCGGCTGCCTCCTGCATGCCCTCTATTGGGAATCGAGCTCACAACCCAAGCATGTGCCCTTGACCGGAATAAAACCTGGAACCCATCAGTCCGCAGGCTGACACTCTATCCATGAGCCAAACCAGCTAGGGCCTCACATGTCTTTTTGATACTTCTTGCAGTAAAGACTAGTTCCTCACCCTGGCTGGTTTGGCTCAATGGATAGAGCATTGGCCTGTGGACTGAAGGACCCTGGGTTCGATTCCAGTCAAGGGCATGTACCTTGGTTGTGGGCACATCCCCTGTAGGGGGTGTGCAGGAGGCAGCTGATCAATGTTTCTCTCTCATCGATGTTTCTAACTCTCTACCCCTCTCCCTTCCTCTCTTTAAAGAATCAAATATATATGGCATTTCAAATGCATAAAAACAATGAACAGGGTTTGCTTAAATTAAAAAAAAAGGCTAGTCCCTCTACTTTATCTTTTCTCCTTCTCATAGCTTCTGCTCAATTATTGTCTTACCTTCTTCACAGTTTAGCTTCCTTGTAACTTAGCTTTGAACTTAAACTCTTTTCTACATTATATCCCTTCAATACATCCTTTCATATCAATCCCCACTGTTACCCACCTCATATTCTGTTTCGCAAATCAGGTACCCACGACTGAGCAATCAGTCTGAGTAGAGCTTTTTGATCCGGGTGATCCCATAAGCTGCTCTCCAATCTATATTTTGGCTCAATCTGCTGCAATCAGCCATGTGAGAGGTGGATTTATTAGCTACAAAACATGGATGCCTTCATCTACCTCTTTAGCAGAGATGGTAGGTATAAAATACACTGTGATAGCCATGTCCTGTCCAACCTAATTTTTAATATCATCACTCCTTATGAGTCTAGAATAATAACCCTTTCTAGGAAGAGTCACAGCAACTGCATCTGCGTCAATGACATCTTTGACATCGGTATATTTCAGGAGAATCTCTACTTTCTGATGGTGCTAAAGAGCAAATGACTATTCCACTGATGACACCAGCAACCATTTTCTGTGTGGAATATATATATATATATATATATATATATATATATATATATATACACATATATATATATATACAAATGTCAGAGAGCATGCCTCTGGTATGAAAACATACAGGATCAACTTAAAACACTTAGCTTGATTTTATGGAACATTTTTACCCCTGCTGGTTACTCATTATGTTCCTAATTTTGGCATAGTTTAAATCCAAAAAGTCCTGTGGACAAATGTATGCTTTTTAATCAGCAAATTATTTTTGGTTCCTGGTCATTAAATCCTAATCATGTATCTAGGACATTTGGCCTCTAGCAAATGCACTAATTAATAATGTTTTCAATAGCACATAGTGGTTTTTTGTGTGGGCAACGTGCTAAGTAAGATATTCCCCAAACTTAAAGACATAGGAAGTTATTCCTTGAGACATCAGATCTGGCTGAGTTCTGTGGAACTCACTGAATACACATCAGCTGGCTCAACTCCAGCTCTGCAGGACTTGAAGCTTCTGGCAGAACAGGCAAAATAGCTGCATTATGGGTGCCCCCAAGTGGGTACATGTTGATGTGCACGCTGAGGATTTTCTGGTCAGCTCCTCTAGCATTAGCCTGTGAAGGTTTATAAGAATGCAAAAAAGCTATAAAAGTGTGCATTTTTTTCAGCATGCACCTCATATAGTATCAACTGAAACAATATTTAATGTTTTGGGTTACCACAGATCATTTATTTTCTATCAAATATTAATAAAGTTTTCAAAATAACCTACCAAATGTATCAAATAGAAAAAGGATGTACTTGAATGTCAGACAAAACTTGACTTTGAACTCTCAGCCCCTTATTGGTTGTGTAACCTTGGGCAATCCACTTAATCTCCCTAATTCACGATTGTCTCTTTTTTTTTTTTCCACAATTTTCTCATTTTTAAAATCGGATTTAGGAGTATTTACTTCATAGGACTATGTTTTGGATAACACTTGTAATAGGAACAGGATCTAGCACATTACAAAGTGCCTAATAAATATTATTTATTATTTTTGTTGGTAAACAATACTGTTTGTTATATACATGCAAAATAAAATATATCTATTGAGATATCCAAGTTCTAGGACTTCCCCCAATACCTTGTCAACAAATTCCTTTTCTATCATGGGAATGTGAAGTACAGCATAGGTAATATAGTCAATAATATTGTAACTGTGTATGTTATCAGGTGACTACTAGACTTATTGGGGTGATCACTTCTAAGATATCTAAATGTCTAATCATTATGTTGTACACCCAAAACTAATATATTGCATGTCAACTGTAAATTAAAATTTTTAAATAAGTTCCTTTGCTGCTTAAATCAACAATAGGCAATTTCTGACATTTATGAGAATTTAGCAATGTATATAATTATGGCAGTGAAAAAGAATGAGGTTGATCAGTATTCCTCAAAAATGTTAATGTCATGAGAGACAAAGAAAGGCTAAGGAAATGCTCTAGATGATAACAGACTAAGAAACACAACTAAATGCAAAAAAAAATCTCTATAAAGTACCTTATTGGAATAACTGATGATATTGGAATGTGGGCTATCAATTGAATAAAGTATTTTTATCAATATTATATTTCCTCAATTTGATAGCTGTTATTATGTAAGATAATTTTAGTATAATTAACAAATTATATTAGTTCCAGATATACAACATAATGAATCAGTATTTGTATCTAAAGAATCTTCCTGTTCTTAGGAAATATGCACAGAAATATTAATGGGTATGATGCAGACAACCTACACTCAGATGTTTTAGGAAAAGTAAATAAAAATATATATAACATTTCTGTGTGCATATTGTGTAGGTGGTGGATAGATAGATGTCTATGCATATAGACAACATCATACACATGTATGCAAAGAGAATGAGAGAGAGAATATGGAAAGATAGAAAATGATAACAATTTGTGAATCAGGGCAAAGGGTAAACAATAGTTCTCTGTACTCTTCTTGCAACTTTTCTTTGTTTAATATTTAAAGTTAAAAAATCTAGGTTTGAAATTTTTTATATAAATTTTTTAAAAGATAGTGACATAATCCACCAAAATATATTAGGTAACTATCCAGTATTTTGAGACAAACCCACAATATTATTAAAAATTATTTGGGAAATAAAGTATGTGTTATGTTAAAGGAATGTCTACTCTCCAAAGAAAATTGGAATATATTAACTAATTCTTTTTAAAACATAAATGATTTTCATGAACAAAAAAAATTATGAACTATAACAGCTAAAAGGGACCTTAGAGCTCACCTAGACCAAGCTTCTTTCAAAGACAGAAAATCATCCAAATTTCTTGAAAGATATATCACCCACTATTAATCTATGGGATAAATCACTCTGCATTCATTTTCTGATGATTTAAAATTATGTCTGACTCATTATCCTGAAAACCAGTAAATAGGAAGAATCAACAATTTATCTTGGCTTTTCTGTTCTAACTATAATTTAAGGTAACAAAAATAGTTGCTATGGGAAAGTTCTTCATAAAATAATTCCAGCTAATAAATGAAGATGGAACGATAGAAGAAAATCACCATATCTCAATCATAATGAAATAATTGATTTAGGAAATAATCATCAATGATCACTAAAATTATTAAGTAAAAAGCTGATGAGGAACTTTATAATAGATAAATCAAGCTGACCTCATTGATCAATTTAAATTTCATTGCCTCCTAACTGGTGCACATTGAAAATACACAGCCATTATATGCCTCCTAACTGGTGCACATTGGAAGTGTACAGAGCAACCTATAAAGGATATTTTAAGAAGAAGGAAAAAAGTTAAACAATCCTCTAGATCTAGCTACCAATTTACAGGAAATACAGAGTTCAGATGAACATGTTAAATGACACCATGAAGATTTTTAGCAAAATCTAAAATGTGGGAAATTCTACCTGACAAAAAATGAGTTTCTTAAACTAATAAATTTGAAAGAGGAGTGAGAATCTATAGATTCCAAAGGTAGCTAAAAAACACATAACTATTACAATGTGTAGAAATTGTACAGATTCTAAATTTCAACAAAGCAATTTTTAAAATAATGTTATAAGACAATCAGGACTATTTGAACACTGGCTGCATATTTGGTGATATTAGGAATCATTCAATATTTTAGGAGTGATAATGGTATTGTGGTTATGTTTTCAGAAAACCTTATGGAGATTCATACTTAAGCATTCAGAATTTAAATATTGGCTTCTGGAATTTTGTTTCAAAATAACATGGGATAGAGTGGAAAAGAAGTGAATGAGCAGAAGAATAGTAGAAAAAAGATTGACCATGTATTGATGTAGGCGATGGGTGTGAATTAACATATTACTTCCTTAACTTTTGAATATCTTTTAAATTTCTGCATAAATTTTTACACATTATTTTTCAATGTTTATCTATGATTTTAGAGAAAGAGAAGAAGAGAGAGAGGAAGGAAGGAAGGAAGGAAGGAAGGAAGGAAGGAAGGAAGGAAGGAAGGAAGGAAGGAAGGAAAGAAGGGAGGGAGGGAGGGAGGGAGGGAGGGAGGGAGGGAGGGAGGGAGGGAGGGAGGGAGGGAGGGAGGGAGGAACATCGATCTATTGGTCCACTTATTGGTTGACCAGAGATCAAACCCAAAACCTTGGTGCATCAGGACAGTGCTCCAACCAAATGAGCAATCTGGCCAGGGCTTAAATGTTATTTTTGAAAGACTGAGGTAGCTACATGTTTACTGGAACTGAATTATTACTAGTTCATGTTCATTGAAAAATCAAGATATATTTGTTTGGTTTGTTATTATGGTACAATATACATAGTATAAAATTTATCATTTTAATCATTTTTTTAAGTGTATGGTTCAGTGGCATTAAGTACATTGACATGTTGTACAATCATTACCACTATCCATTTCCAGAACTTTTTCAGCATTCCAGACAGGAACTATGTACCCATCTTACCTAATAACAGACAAACATGTAAATTGACCATACCTCTGCTATGCCCACAGCCAATCAGAGTGAGTATGCAAATTAGAAGGCCAAAGATGGCGGCTGCCCAGCTGCTCCAGGTGCGGAGTGGCCAGGCGAGGCAGGACACCTGCTATAAGAGGGAGGGCGGCGGGGGGGAAGGGGTGGAAGGGGGGACACGAAGGGATCTACAGGAGCGGCACTCTGGCCGCAGCGAAGACAAGACTGCAGACTGCAGAGTCTGCAGCAAAGATGAAGACAGCAAACTCTGGCCGGAGCAAAGGCCTGGGTCCTGGGTGCCGAGGAAAGCTGGTGCTGGAAGCCAAGGGAAGGAAGGCCTATTGCACAAATCTCTTCATGCAACAGGCCTCTAGTTAAACAATAACTTCTCATTTTCCCTCTCCTCAGCCCCTGGTAGCTTCTACTTTCTGTCTCTGTGAATTTGCATATTCTAGTAATCATATAAGTAGGATCCTGCAATATTTATATTTGGGCATCTGGCTTATTACTTTAGCATAATGTTTCCAAAGTTCATCCATGTTGTAGCATGTAACAAAATGTCATTCCTTTTTAAGGCTAAATAACATTCTGTTGTATTTATATACCATATTTTACTTATCCACTCATTTGTTAATAGACATATATTGTTCCCACCTTTTGGCTATGTGAATAATGCTGCTATGAATGTGAGTATAAAAGTATCTGTTTGAGTTCCTGTTTTCAATTCTTTTGAATCTATACCTAGAACTGAAATTGATGGATCATATGGTAATTCTATGTTTAACTTTTTGAGGAACCCAATAGCAGCTACATTATTTTACATTCCCACCCATAATGTACAAGGATGCCAATTTCTCTACAACCTCACCAGTTGTTATTTTCCTTCTATTTATAACTAGAGGCCCGGTGCATGAAATTTGTGCACGGGAGGGGGGTCCCCTCAGCCTAGCCTGCACCCTCTTTAATCTGGGACCCCTCGGGGGTTGGACATCTCTTTCACAATCCTGGACTGCTGGTTCCTACTCGCTCACCTGCCTGCCTGCCTGCCTGGTCACCCCTAATTGCCCCCCCCCCCCCCGTTGGCCTGATTGCCCCTCACTGCCTCTGCATGCCAGCCTGATTACCCCTAACTGTCCCCCCCACTGGCCTGGTCACTCCCAACTGCACCCCTGCTGGCCTCATCACCCCTCTCTGCCCACCCCCCCCCACCAGCCTAATTGCCCCCAACTGCCCCCCCTCTGCCAGCCTGGCTGCCCCCAACTGCACCCCCCCCCCGCCAGCCTGGTCACCCCTCACGGCCCCCCCCCACCCAGCTGGCCTGGTTGCCCCACGCAACCTGCTGTTCAGTCGTTTGGTTGTCCCTCACTAACCCCCCTGCCAGCCTGGTCGCCCCACGCGGACTGCTTGTTCAGTCATTTGGTCATCCCTTGGGCTGGCCCTGGGCGGCTGGGGACTGAAGGGACTGGGGGACTCTGGAGGCAGGTGCACGAAGTGCCATCATCTTGTGGCTGTGGGTGCTAACATCTTTGAGGGCGTGGCAGTCAATTAGCATATTCCCTCTTTATTAGATAGTATAGCCATTCTAATGGGTGTGAAGTAGTTTTGACTTGCATTTCCTTAATGATTAGGGATGTGCATCTTTTCATGTGTTTATTGATCATACGTGTATCTTGTTTGGAGAAAGATTTATTCTATTCCTTTGTCCATTTATTAATTGGGTTGTTGGGCCTTTTTGATGTTTAGTTGTAGGAGTTCTTTACATATTCTAGATATTAATTCTTATCAGATATATGATTTGTAAATATGTTTTCCCATTCTGTGGGTTGTCTTTTCACTTTCTTGATAGTGTCCTTTAATGCACAAAATGGTTAATATTGATGAAGTCCAGTTTATCTATTTTGTTGTTGTTGTTGTCTGTACTTTTGGTGTCATAGCCAAGAAATCATCTCCAAACCCAATGTCATGAAGACCTTCCCTGTGTTTTTTCCTAAGATTTATATAGTTTCAGATCTCACATTTAGGTCTTTGATCTATTTTGAATTAATTTTTGTATATACTATAAGAGTCCAACTATTTTGCCTATAGATATCCTATTTTCCCAGGAATATTTGTTTAAAATAATACAGAAGTTTTTATTTAAGAAGATTTAAAACTATAGATATATTTCTATGTAAAAACATAGTGAAAGATCTGGAAATATAACACTACACTGTTAACAGTGGTTACTTCTAAAAGGAAAAGAATATTGGGAAGGAAAATATACAAGAGCTACACTTTTTGCTCTATATAATGTCATAGTGTTTAGATTATTTATAAGTACATATGCAAACATAGCTTATATAATTTTTAAAAGATAGTTGTGGTGTGTTTATTTCCTGTTTATTTTTAAAATAAAATTGGTTCGATGTCAAAGCATGGAATGAGTAAGCTAAGGGTCAATATTTTGCAGACTAGAGTCCACATTTTTAAAAATCTCTGAAGCAAGAGAACTGTAGCGTGGGAGCAAATGAGCAGGTCTCAAGGGTAATGCTGTTTGTCCGGATGATCTGGCAGCAGCAAGTAGAGACAGTTAAGAAGATTTGGTTCTAATTCTTAACCTTCCACCCACCCCCTTGACTTATTGTATTTAACCTTCAGATGTATTTGAATAGCATATGTATTGCTGATATGTGTAAGAGTAACTGAACACGCAGCAGTCCCTGTGAGCTTTGCCAGAGCAAAGCAGCCAGAGTTAGAGTATGTTACGCAATGGATTTTTGGAGGATAGGTTGGATCATTTTGGCCAGACCAGAGATTTCATAGCAAAGTAGCGGGGGGGGGGGGGGGGGGGCAAGAAAAAAAGGCTTTTAATTTTACATTACTTAGTACTTTATCCCAAAGTTTTCACCAAAAAAATTGGAAAGCAGTCTCACAGTTGTATATAATAAGTACATAAAATGCTTGTTGAACAAATAAATGAATGATATGAATCAGGAGAAAAATGAAGACATATAGACTAACTAAGAGTAGACCAATACTATTAAGATAGTGGACTAAATAAAGTGGTTCCCCTGGGGGAAGAAAAAAATAGAAAATGTTTCTAGACTTGCTGCCCAGTGCCACCTGGATAAGTCTCCTGAATAATCAAGAAGTATGAATCCCAAAGCATATTACTTTTACCCTCCAATAAGCAATCAGTAAAAATGATTCATCATTGAACTGATACTGCTTCACATTTCCTGGACCTCATTTCCTATAAGGTCTTCTACTGTAAGATCAACTTTGAGGCAAACCTGAAAAGATTATTTATAGTTCTTCGTCTAGAATTCAGTGTGTTTCAGAACGTGTTCTGTTCCTTTATGCTCAAAAACATTTTAGCACCACTACTATATATCAGCTTCCTATGCCTGCCTGCCTAGAGATATCAATATTTACTTCTGATAACTGCTATCTAGTTTCTTGGCTTTTTTCCTGTCCTCCCAAATTTTGAGTCCCCAGGGTGTACCTGATCCTATGTCCTAGTCAGCTGGCTAGTATACCTGTCATGCCATCATTTGTCAGAGTACATCCCTACTACTTATTACTCCGGCCTTGCGCTAAACTAAGATCCATAATGAATGACCATATAACACTAGTGACTTAGCTGCCTGTATTCCAAAATCATGTCCTCATCCCATGTCTTTGACTTGTACTTCTAGATGAATGAGCATATTTGGAATCAGACAAGAGTTTTACTACTGAATTAATTTCCTACTGCTGTTGTAACAAGTTACCACAAACTGGGTGACTTAAAACAATACAATTTTATGAGGAGAATCCAAGATGGTGGCGTAGGTAAACACCTAAACTGCTGCCTTGCACAACAATTTCAAAACTTACAAAACGTCTATCACCCAGAACCACGGGAAAGCTGGCTGAGTGGAAGTTCTACAACTAGAAGGAAAGAGAAAAGAGCATTGAGACGTGCACAAGCGCTGAAAAGCTGAGGCGCGTGATCTGGGCTGGCGGCAGGTGTTGCTTTTTTCAACCCAAAGGGAGACAAGCCCCCGATTACTCTGAAATACAGTTTCTGGGGAGACGCGGGGGACCCAAACTCCTACGGAGAGAAGCTGGATTGTCTAACACCGGGTCGGAAAGTGAGGGGGGCCTGCTTGCAGAGCTGCGCGCAAGAATAATTGTTTACTGCGCTGGGGCACAGGATGCAGTTGGAGACACAGAGCCAGCTAACTAGCAGCCATCACTGTTTGCCATGCCCTAGCCTAGTGACGCCCTGAGACCCCGCCCCACACAACCTACAAACCCACCCAAGCTCCAAGCAGCAGCCTTAGCATAAGAAAGGCCTGCCCTATCGCAGCTTAACCTAGCAAACTTGCAGCCTGGGTCAGACAGCTCCAAAACCTCCAAACCCCAAGCAAAGAGGAGAAAACTGTAGCTCTCGCTGTAGCTCCTGCTGGGTGGATTCAGACAATAGCTGACCTGCACCCCATTGGAGACCCAGAAGCCAGTATACCTAGTGGTCAGTGTGAGACACCAGATTTCAACTTCTCACATCCATAAGTGACACATTCAAGAGGCAGACTCAGCGAGCACCAAAGCCCCACTGAAACAAGTCCTGCACCATAAGCGTGTCTCCAGCACAGCAGTTCTTATAGACACAGCGAGTTCTCACAGCCGATTGGCCTGGAGGTCAATTCCTCCCAGCATACCAACAGCAATTAAGGCTTAACTACACCAAGACTTTGCACTCAGCCCACAAATGGGGTGTACCAAGAGCGTCCACATCAGGTGATTGGGGAGGCTGAGCTACTGCCCCCTATACGTCACCTACCACACAAAGCCACTCCATCAACACAGGGAAGCAGCCAAAATGTGGAAACAAAGAAACATGTCACGAATGAAAGAAACAGAGGAAAGCAAACTAATGGACGACATAGAGTTCAGAACCACATTTATAAGGTTACTCAAGAATCTTCTAAAAACCGCCGAGAAACTTGATGACACTTCTGAGGAGCTTAGTGAAACCTTCAAGGACCTTAATGAGAATGCCAAAAAAATGGAAAAGGACCAGTCAGAAATGAAGCATACACTGTCTAAAATAAAGAATATACAGAAACTCAACTGTAGATCAACATACCCCAAAAATCAAACCAAAGATCTGAAATATAAGGAAACAAAAAACACCCAACCAGAAAAACAAAAAGAAAAAAGAATCCAAAAATATGAAGATAGTGTAAGGAGCCTCTGGGACAACTTCAAGCGTACCAACATCCGAATTTTTGGGGTGCCAGAAGAAGAGAGAGAGCAAAATACTGAAAACCTATTAGAAGAAATAATGACAGAAAACTTTCCCTACCTGGTGAAAGAAATAGACTTACAAGTTCAGGAAGTGCACAGAACCCCAAACAAAAGGAATCCAAAGAGGACCACACCAAGACACATCATAATTAAAATGCCAAGAGCAAAAGACAAAGAGAGAATCTTGAAAGCAGCAAGAGAAAAACGGTTAGTTACCTACAAGGGAGTACCCATATGACTGTCAGCTGATTTCTCAACAGAAACTATGCAGGCCAGAAGGGAGTGGCAAGAAATATTCAAAGTGATGAATGGCAAGAACCTACAACCAAGATTACTCTACCCAGCAAAGCTATCATTCAGAGTTGAAGGTCAGATAAAGAGCTTCACAGACAAGAAAAAGCTAAAGGAGTTCATCGCTACCAAACCAGGATTACATGAAATGCTGAAGGGTATTCTTAAAGAAAAGGAAGAAGAAGAAAAAGGTAAAGATAAAAATTATGAACAACAAAATGACATAAAATACATACCTACCAACAAGTGAATCTAAAAATCAAGTAAATAAAAAATCTGAAGAACAGAATGGACTGGTGAATATAATAGAATCAGGGGCATAGAAAGGGAGTGGACTGACAATTCTCAGGGGGAAGCGGGTGTGAGTGGTGCAGGAAGAGATTGGACAAAAATCTTACTCCTAGGGATGAAGATAGTGGTGGGGGGGGGGGGGTGGTTAAGGGCATGTGGTGGGGTGGGGAATCAGGTGGAGGGGAGCTATGGGGGAAAACAAAAAGAGGAACACCTGTAATCTGAACAATAAAGATTTATTTAAAAACAAAATAAAAATAATAAAATAAAATTTAAAAAAAACAATACAATTTTATTACTTTACAATTTTGGAGGACCATAACCTGAAAATGTCTCATTGGGCTAAAATCAAGGTATTGTCAGAGTGGCATTCCTTCTGGAAGCTCTAAGAAAGAACCCGCTACCTTGCTTTTCCAGACTCTGGAGGATGTCCAAATTCCTTAGCTAGTAGCCTCTTTCTATATCTTCAAATCCAGTAACAGCCAGTCCAGTCTTTTTCTGCTACATCTCTCTGACTCTGCTTCCAATGTCACATCTTCTTCCATGACTCTGAGCCTCCAGCCTCCCTCTTCCACTTATAAGCACCCTGGTGAGTAAATTGTGTTCACCCAGAAAATTCAGGATGATCTCTTATCTCTAAACATTTAACTTAATCACATCGGCAAACTTCCTTTTGCCATGTAAGGTCACATTCACAGGTTCTGGGCTTTAAGACATGAACATCATTGGGGAAGGGCATCATTCTTTCCACCAATAGTAACCTCTGAAACTAGTCTGAAGAAGTCACAGCTTTCTATGGGGAACTAAGCTATTGCTTCAAGCCCTGAGTTTAACCTGAATTCCTCATACTGCCCCCCAATCCCCTTCCAGTTCATTCCCCAGAGCCCTCAGCATAATATGTGATTAAATGATGTTAACTGGTGCTGATCAGACATAATGATATGGTATTAAAAACATGATTAGGCTGTTTTGAGCTAGGAAGTTGAAAGTGAGGAAAAGGAGTAGGGGGAAGGATTTGATTAAAATTAACTCTTGAGAAATTAAAACTGTTAAGATCTTAAAAACACAATCCTATATAATAAAAAGATAATATGCAAATAGACTGAACAGCAGAACGAATGGTCGTTATGATGTGCATTGACCACCGGGGCCAGACACTCAATGCAGGAGCTGCCCTCTGGTGATCAGTGTGCTCCCACACTCAGCCAGAAGTCGGGCTCATGGGTGGTAAGCGCAGCAGCAGCCTGGTCTCTGCATCAGTCAGGCATCCCCCGAGGGCTCCTGGACTTCGAGAGAGCGCAGACCGGGCTGGAGGACCTCCCCCACCCCCAATGCATGAATCTCATGCACAAGGCCTCTAGTCCTATCTAATAAAAGAGTAATATGCAAATTGACCATACCTCCACTACACCACAAGCCACGCCCACCAACCAATCAGGAGTGAGTGTGCAAATTAGCTCAACCAAGATGGTTGCAGCCACAGAGAGAGCAGGAGGCTTGGGTTTCCCTGGCAATGGAGGAAGTGAAGTTTCCACAGCCCTGGCCTGCCTTGGCCTCTGCTTAAGGCTACAAAGTTTCAATTATAGGAGATAAATAAATCCCAGATACCAGGGCCTCCCCTTGGGCCGCCAGGGGATGTGGCCAGCCTGCAAACCACCACAGGCCCCTCGCCCAGGCCGCTCCATGCCCCAAGGGAACCTCCACCCTGATCCGGAACACCCTTCAGGGCAAACCAGCTGGCCTCCACCCGTGCACCAGGCCTCTATTTTATCTAATCCTATCTAATAAAATAATAATATGCAAATTGACTGTCACTCCAACACACAAGATGGCTGCCCCCATGTGGTCAAAGATGACTGCCCCCATGTGAACACAAGATGGCTGCCACAAGATGGCCAGCAGGGGAGGGCAGTTGGGAGGGACCAGGCCTGCAAGGGAGGGCAGTTGGGGGCAATCAAGCCTGCAGGGGAGGGCAGTTAGAGGTGACCAGGCCAGCAGAGGAGAGAAGTTGGGGGTGACCGGGCCTGCAGGGAAAGGCAGTTGGGGGAGACCCAGGCCTGCAGGGGAGAGCAGTTGGAGGGGACCAGGCCTGCAGGGGAGGGCAGTTAGGGGCAAACAGACTGGCAGGGGAGCAGTTAAGCATCAATCAGGCTGGCAGAGAGTGGTTAGGGGGTGATCAGGCTGGCAGGCAGAAGTGGTTAAGGGCAATCAGGAAAGCAGGCAGGCAAGCAGTTGGGAGCCAGCAGTCCTGGATTAAGGGAGTCCTCAAGGAGTCCCAGGTTGGAGAGGGTGCAGGCTGGGCTGAGGGACACACACCCCTGTGCATGAATTTCGTGCACCAGGCCTCTAGTATGATATAAAAATTGTATGTTTTTTCAAAAGATAAAATAGAACAGGGGCCTATTTCACTGGTGCTTTAAGGGTGTAATTTCATGGGGTATTGATTTGTGCTTCTCTTCTGGTAGGAATTCTCTGGTAGGGCAATTTGAGGGGACTCCCTTAAGTGGTCAAGAAAGGCATATGGAATCTGGCCAAAGAACAGTCTGGAACAACTGATAGAATTTGCAATTAAATAACATGTTGCCATGAACATATGGCCATTCTCCTGAAATGAATGTATAACACTGAATAGGATTATGATCAGATAAAACAAATGCTTGTCCATGTGTGTCTTCTTATTTCAAGTTTGATACAAGGTTTTGAATTTAAAACTTGCATATTTTACTCATGCGCTCCTCTAGTTCAAATCAAGAAAGGCAAGTACTCTATAATCCTTAAGGCTTAGATGAACCTGAGATTTCCACTTACAGACTCCATTTTGTAGAATGTGGCTCTTTGATAGTTGCCTCTTAAAAATACTAGATAACCAGCCATCACTACTTTAAGTCAAGTTCCCTGACTTGGGGATATGACATAGGAAATTAACCTCAGTATCAAAGATCATAGTTCAGAAATTCTTGGAAAGGCAAGATGGGTAAAGAAAAGTCTAGTACTATGTTTGAACAAACTATGTAATGGAATAATTGACTAAAATCAGTGATGTAAGAAGTGGCCAAGGACAGAGTTATTTGTGCTGTGCAACCATGTTATTCCTTCATAAAGTCATGAAAGTCCAAAAGTGGACAGAAAATAAAGCTTTACTTAGCATGATGTCTTTGTACCATGTGGAAAACACATAATTCCTGAAATTGACATAAGACCCTCATATATCACATGGTACTGGAACCAGGAATATGACCCTTAATGACAACACTGGGGCTAAAGTAGCAAAAAAGTGATAAAAAGTCCTCGCAAATATTTTATTGGCATTGTAAAATGTCTTATTTCTTAACATAAGTTGGATATCTGGGCCCACTGAATATGGATGGATTTAAGTTAGTGAAGGAAAATCAGGACTTTTACTTGTAACTGATTGTCTTTAAAATAGATGAAATTGATATAACACCTTCCTATCATATACAAGAAATTCCAAACAATATATAGATAAAAAAAGTACACACACACACACACACACACACGCCCATGCACATACACATGAACATACACATGCATAATACTTTAAAATGCCATAGAGTTTGAAAATAATTGTAAAAGTATTTGGGCAGGGTTATTGCTTAAAAGTATGCCCAACTCCATCACCAAAAACTGAAATTCAACATTTAAGAATGATTCCTTTGGTTTAATTAGCAAGTACCATAGGGGATAATGTAATAAATGTTATCAATTTGTGAATTATATAAACTTTCTGACATATTGGTTTTTAAAATTTTAAAGTAATTCATCTATAATGTTAGCATATTAAATAACACAGAGGTATGTGAAAAAAAGTTAGCAGTTATTCCCTTCCTTTTCCAACTCCATTGCTCAAAAATTTATTGAGTTCCTATTAATGGGCCAAGCATGTTGTAGACTAATTGGATATAACAATGAACAAAACAAAGTTCCTGCCCTCGTGGACTTATAGTCTAACGTGGGAGCTAAACAAACAAACAAACAATAAATAATTACAGGTAACAAATAAGTTCTATGAGGAAATATGTATAATATGTATAATCAAACAAATAAAAATGTTCTTTGAGTTCTCTAAGTTTGAATATTGCAATATTAGAAAGAAAAAGACATTCTAGAGGTCATTCTAATCTGTCTAAATTGACTAAAATCTTAGTTAAAAGAGAAAAACAGTACAGTTATTGCAAAATACTTTGTACATACTAATCCCTTATTTATTATTGAACAGAAATATATTGAATGACTATTACATTTAACATTCTGTTAGATGCTATAGAACAAATAAATATAAATTAGGCCTGATCCCTGCCCTTGAGAATCTTATCAACTGTGCCAGTTATTAACTTGTGACATCTCAGCTACACATCCATCCTTCTCTGCCTTGCTTTATTATTCTAGAACTGGATGCTGTAGGCATTCTGCAGCTGACAAAGTATTAGGCTTTGCCAATAGAGGGCGATGGGAAAACACTGTGAGTCTAGAGCAGGAGGAAAAGGACTTCCTGTACTGGTTTTCTCGTGGACGAGTAGATTGGTTCGCAGGTGACTGATTATGTTCACCTCAGCAGGGCTCATGTTTCACTTGTGGTCCATACTGGCAGTTTGTACATTCCTATGGCAGCCATACCTCTCTAAATTTCTAAGGTCTTCCTTGCTGCTCACTCTTCCTTAGCCAAGGGTAGAAGCTATTCCCACAGTTGCTACCATATCCCTTAGAGTCCACTCTACCCTTCTTGGTTAGACACCTTTTACTGGGTAACAATCTTTATATTAAATTTTTTTTGTACCTAGTAGATATACCATGGAATAAGGGAGAAAGGCCATTTCTGCTGTAATGACAGCCCAAAGAGCTTCAGAGATGTAGATCAATAGAATTTTATATTTGCTTGGGTTGTATTCAGCTGCATATAACAGAAGACAGACTGTAGGCAGTTAAGAGCTGCTATAGCTACTAAAAATTAAGAACTTGGGCTCATTTTAGTTTCCATCTTCGCTTCTCCATTCCTAATGTGTGGCTTCTGTGCTCATGGCTGCAAGATTGTTGCTTCACCTCCAGACACTAGGTCCATATTCCAGGCAGGAAAAAGAAAGAGAAAATGAAAAAATAAATAATCCAAGTAAATCTGTTCCCTTTCTAAGCATTCTAAAAGGCAATACCAAGTCAGCTATTACTGACCATTCCTAATTGTAAGGGAATCTAGGAAATTCAGTTTGTGTTTTTTGTTGTTGTTTTGTTTTTTGTTTTTGTTTTTGTTTCCTTTTTCTGTGAACAGGGTTCTGTAAGTAAGAAAAAAGAGAGAGAATGGATGTTGGATAGGCAACTAACTGTGTCTGCCACAAATTGATTGAAAAAATAGTAAATTATTTTTGAGATGGGGAAGAGTCAGCAGAGGGCCTTGACCTCATACCCATATACTTATTCATTTTCTTTTTATGTAACTAGTCTTTCTATATTAATTATTGACCGTGACATAACATTTTTCTCAATAACTAACATATCTTACCAGAAAAAGGATAGAATAATATTTATTTTATTAGTATATTGTCTTCATACAACTCTTTAATATAAAACTTAGCCTTAGACCCTCTGGCCCTCTGAGAGGACACGAAGAGATACATTTACTTTTAATTCCTTGCTGAATTATTTGAAATTCATTTAGTAAATATTCTATTCCAGTATATTAGATGGCATGAAAGTAGCTAAGTAACCTATAGAGGAGTCAAAAAATGAAGTTTAAGGACGAAAATGTTGGCATCAGAAAGTGACTCATAGTCTAGGCAGTTAGTAGATTTGGCAGTTTGGGTTTTAAGAGATCCCAAGAAATCTTTCCTAAACAAATCATCCCATCTCTCTCATCCTAGTTCAACAATGAAGTATTTTCTGAATGAGCTAACTTTTTTTCTTGAAATATTTCCCTTATCATATACCACACAATTTAGTCCTGGGACATTTACTGATTTGTATTTTTCTCAAAAATTTTTACATACCTTAGTCCAATTTTTCTTACACCCCAATTATATTGTAAACTGTTACATTTTCCAGTATTCTCACTATGTTCAGAGAGAGGACATACTATTATGTGGAACTCACTTTGATTTAATGACCCTATAGAATTAGTGCAGATGTAGAGGCTTTTTAAAAAAAGATAAATTAATAACAGATGAAGGCCAGTAATAAGAAATAAAAACTTATATAAGAAAAGCAAAATATTATAACAGAACTCAGACTATTTTTAACTTACACTTCTAGTTTTTATTTCCACAAATAGTATTTTTTATCTTTAACAAAAAATAAAAACTTTTGTAAGAAAAAAATATTACAACAGAGCCCAGAATATTTTTTACTTACATTTCTGGTTTTCAGTTCCACAAATAGCATTTTTTAAATTATACGAGCATGACATTTTTTTATTACACTAGCATGAAAACTTTATAGGGTATTAAAATAAAAACTTTTAAAAGTAGATAATTTAAACATCTTTCCATATGTTTGGGTTAGAATTACAAGAGTTTTAACACTAACAACCCTACTCCATTCCCCTACCTCAAAGAAAGGTGAGTCAGTCACAGAAACATGTGCTTCTCTCTGTCTGGTTTGCTACGAGCTATACCTGGAATTCTGAACTGAAAGTCTCCAATATTAAGAAACTGCTGTGCTGCTGCCTCCACATGGATCTAGTGATCACTACTCCAAATAGGGGTAGTGAATATTGGATGGACATTATCCCCCATTTCTTATCTGCTGCTGCCTAACAGACGGCCATAAAATGTAACAGCTTCAGCCAACATCCCTTTCATTGTTCTTGATTCTGCAGGTCAGGAATTTGGGCAAGACTACGGGGCAGGAATTTGGGCAAGGCTCATTTCTGTTCCATGTTGTGTTGACTGGGAAGGCTTCACTAAAGCTAGAGAATCTAAGAGGGCCTCACTCACATGTCTGGGCAGCTTAGTTCTCTCTCATGGGGCTTTTTTCTGTCCAAGTTGTTTCTCAGTATTTACTAGTCTAACCCATGTTTCTTGATATGGTGGCTGGTTTCCAAGAAGGAGAGAATGAAAGCTATGGGACCTCTCCAGGCCTAGTCCAGAATCACAAATTGCCACTTCCAAGACATTCTCTTGGTCAAAGCAAGTCACTGGGTCAGCCCACATTTAACAATGGAAGCAGACTCCACTGCTTGATGAGTGAGTGCAGAGGGGGATTGCAGGATAGGAGCTATATGGGAAATGATTTTTCATACTTCTCTTTACCTCCCCATTTCTTTCTTCCCCTATCATCATCACCAGGCTTATCAGATACCACCAAATTATGATGTCTTATAATTTAACATATCTCTCCAGTCTAAGAAAAAAATACAGAGAGGATTAAACACTTCACAAAACGTTCTCTATTCATCTTTATGGTCTCACTGTACTCCTCAGAAGGTGCCTTTTTTCTTCAAATTTCCTCAGTGCAATTATATACCCCCTGTCAACATGGGTTGGTGTCAGTCAAGATCCACTCCCCCCTTCTATCAGTGTAAGTCTGAGGGTGCAAAACTCAGCAAAGTCCAAGTAAATTGCTTTAGGAAGCACCTTGGAGATATGGCCATGGTCAGAGCCCTCAACTGTCTAGACTGCCCTTTAGAACACTTTAGTTTCTAGCCTCCAGCTTGTGTGAGGTGGATATGCTTCCTCATTATTTAAAGTCTTCCTTCCTCCAGGAAATAATTATTGGGTGGGTCCTTTCTTTCTCTCTGTGTTACACACACACACCATTTTCAAAGATACAACATCTGTTCTTTGAACACCTACTTATTCTTCATAAATATGTAAACTCTAACTGATAGAACCCACCAAGCACCTACTTTCTCCTCTAGGCCAGTTCATCTGCTTATTGACATGCTGACAGTGCAGGGCCTGAACTTAGACTTCACCTCTCCCAGTCGCAGGCCTCTGTGGTAAGTACCCTGAAGTGATCCTGTTAGGAATCCTGGCTTGTCTCGTTCCTACTCATCCTCCTCAATAGTTACTGCTACTGATTTATAGCTGAACAGATAGGAGCTTCCCTTAATCCATCTCCATATACAAATCCATTTAGAATAATTTTCTCCTTAAGAGGATCTATTATTGAAGTATAAAACATGTGATGGTTAATTTTATGTATCAGTTTGGGGTGCCGAGATTAAACATGATTTCTGGGTGTGTCTGTGAAGGTGTTTCTGGATTAACATTTGAATCAGTAGCCTCAGTAAAGTAGAAGTTTGGTACATTTCTGAAACTTTACTGTGGTCATCTGAAGAAAAATTATTTGTCCAATGTTAGCAAAAAACGGTTGTTAAAGTTGGGTAGGTTTTAAAAACATTTAGTCTTTTCTTTAGTCTCAGACCCTACATGAAATACATTATAATCACTGAATTCTCCCGATCATAGAGCTGGAAGAAAAATTGACCTCTCTCACTTTACCAGGAGTCAACTTTGTGCCCAAATTCACCAAACTCTTCTATGTACTCATTTGCTCATTCCTTTATCCCAGTACTTCTAGGTCGGGTCCTCTTTCATCCAAAGGATTAAGCATACCTCTGGAATCCTTTTCCAGATTCCTTTAAAGAAATTTATTCACTTTGCTGGGGACCCTAATTTGTCCTATCAAGTAGTGAATACCCTTTTCCCACACACACACAGAGTCCTATGTCACAGAGAAAAATGACCAGGACGGGGACCCCTCTACTAAAGAGCAACTGATAAAAGGCCAAATGTCTCAGGTGTCAACGGAAAGAAAAGTAGCACTTTCCTCTTGCGACTCAGTTCAAAACCATTTCATTTTTCTCTGCCGGGGCTAGTTTTCAACCTCTTTTTCTCTCTCCTTTACCAGCCCCTGTCCATCAGCCCATCATCGGATGGCTGTCAGTGTCCTTCCCAATTGGTTACCAATAAAGTTGTTACAAAGTGACCTTGAGCGTCTTCCCTGCTGCACCCGATTCCCCGCCTTCTCCATCCGGGTGCCACGGCGCGGATAAGAACCGGTCCGCGCCTGCGCGCCCAGCCCCACTCCTTCGACCTCTGCCGCCGTCGTTGCCGCCGCCGCCACCTCCTGGGAAGGTAAGCCGAGGGCGCGGGAGCCGGTCTGGCCGCGGAAGCGGCGTCCACGGGGACCCATTCATTCCGCTGGCGTCTCGCTGGGCGCGGGGCCCAGGCCGACAGCGCGCACGGAAGCCTGGCGGGACCTGGCGGGGAGGACAGGCCCTTGGGGGGCACTTGACCTTAAGCCTCTTTTCCTCCGCAGAAAGCGGGAGAGGAGCCCACGTCGCCTGCCACCAAGTCTCCAGCCGCGCCGCCCCAGGAGTGTAAGATGTTCGCCTGCGCCAAGCTCGCCTGCAGCCCCGCTCTGGTGCGTAGCCCCGCGGGGCCGTGGGCTCGGGGCCGGACCTGTTGGCCTGGAGCGCCCTCGTTGAATGGGCCACGTCCCGGCGGCGCACACCGCCCTCTCGGGACAGGTCTCCCCTCACTCCTAACCCCGTCATTTTTCCCCTTTCCTTCTAATCCTGGCGCGCCTCACTTTCCTCACGAGGGCGATGGAGGGCAGCCGAGGCCTAGCTGTCAGGCGCCTAGCGGTGTAGGTCAAGCCTTCCTGGCGTCCATGCCCGGAGCGCCCCCTCCCCCACCCCTCGGTCGCGCTGGTGGGTCGGGGTGGACGCCGAGGTTGGGAAGCTGTGAGGAGAGGAGAGGCCGGCGAGGCCTAGTTCGGCGAGCAGCGCTCTCCATTGCCTGTCTGTAGGTCAAACTTGCTGCTGCAGAGGGAGGGACTTTGTCTCGTCCTGTGTGGGTGGAGGAAGGTGGCGGAGCAGCCGAACCTCTTCCTGCCTCTAGAATGTGATTTCCATAACCATTTTGGAGGCTTTGGGGGAAGTGAAGATCTGGGGGATTTGTCTTACAGAATCCGATCTTGGTTCTGAAGGCATTTTCTGTGACCTTAGTTTAGTGGACACTCAAGGACAGGCAGAGCAGCTGGACTGGAATATGTCCTTATGGTCAGAGTATTGCACCGATTATTCTTACTCTGATACAGAATTGCTTAAACTGCTTTTTAATTTTATGATTAACTGGCATATTGGAATATTTTGGAAATGGTGGGAGCTCATATAAACTAATGTGCTATTTTAAATACGAAGCTTTTAGAGTGACACTCCTAATATGCTCATTGGTTGGGCCTCTTAAACTTAAAAAAGAATGTGTGGTGTTTATTGTCGTTTTTCTGATCTGAATTGTGACACCACAGTAATTAAAATTTTAAAAGCAATACATATTTTTTAAACTAATTGTTCTTAGTTTTGTTCGGTATATTACAAATAGCTTATGAAGCAAGCTTTAAAATTTCATTAGCAACTTTAAAACTATTAAAATTGCTTCATCTATTGAAAACGACCAAACAGCCAAGATAAGTGTCAGTACAGAAGCCATGAACTTGGACTCATTTTTCTTCTTGCTTTCTTAGAACTCAGTGCAAGAAAGGTCATTGAAATCTTATCTGTATCCTTACTTATGTGGAATTTTCTTTCATTAATAGATCCGAGCTGGATCCAGAGTTGCATACAGACCAATTTCTGCATCAGTGTTATCTCGACCAGAGGCTAGGACTGGAGAGGTAATAGTAGTAATAACAGAAATTAAGTGACACTCCTAAGTAAGTCTTACGGTTTTGACTAAAGTGAAGGGGGTGGGAAAACAAACCTCATTAATGAATGGTTTGATGGCAATCCTTTCCATCGGATAATAAAATGTGCAGAAGATAAGCCAATAAAATAAACTTCTGTTTCCAAAACTTACCCACCTGATTTGGCTAAGGCTGGTCGGCAAACTCATTAGTCAACAGAGCGGCCAACCGTGGCTTGCAAGCCACAGTTTGCCGACCAGTGGGCTAAGCAATTTAGTATGTATATTTAAGTGCATA
This sequence comes from Corynorhinus townsendii, assembly GCA_026230045.1. Classification (NCBI taxonomy): domain Eukaryota; kingdom Metazoa; phylum Chordata; class Mammalia; order Chiroptera; family Vespertilionidae; genus Corynorhinus; species Corynorhinus townsendii. The sequence goes on from JAPDVU010000005.1 coordinate 44,567,008, forward strand.
GGCTTGAGTTGTCTATATTTAAGATTATAGTAGCTGCAGTTATTGAAAAGCCTACTCTATTAAAAAGCATATGTACATATTTTGTTTCTTAATTTTCAGCTTTCTAGGGCAGTGGTCAGCAAACTGCAGCTCACAAGCCACAGTTTGCCGCTCTGTTGACTAATGAGTTTGCCGACCACTGCGTAAGGCATTACCCTTACCCAGAAGTTTTGACTTCAGGTTTTAAAGACATTAGTACATTATTAAAATGTTTTTTAAGTGTTTCCCTAAGGCAGTGGTCGGCAAACTCATTAGTCAACAGAGCGGCAAACCTCAGCTGAAGAGCTGCAGTTTGCTGACCACTGTTCTAGAGTATAGCTAGTGTTATTCTTATTGTGCCAGATTGGAATTATTTTAAGCCCTTGATTTTTCTATTGTGCCACATCACCTCCTATTCAAAATTGGCTTAGAGAACTAGTTATCATTTTGACAGTATGGTAATTGAAATAGCTAACTGTGATAACTGATTTGACCTTTGCCTTTATTTCTTGTTCTCTAGGGCTCTTCAGTATTTAATGGGGCCCAGAATGGCGTGCCTCAGCTAATCCAAAGGGAGTTTCAGACCAGTGCAATCAGCAGAGACATTGATACTGCTGCCAAATTTATTGGTGCAGGTGCTGCAACAGTAGGAGTGGCTGGTTCTGGTGCTGGTATTGGAACAGTCTTTGGCAGCCTTATCATTGGTTATGCCAGGTAATTTCAATGGCCAAATAAGAATAATAGCTAATTTGTATGAAGTGCCCACTCTGTGTTTTGCATTATATTTGAGAGCTTTGCACACATTATGTCACTTAACTCCCCATTTGTCATAGCTATAAGTGTCAAAATTTTAACTCAGTTTGACTTCAGACCCAAAATGGATGAAGACTAACCGTTTATATTGACATACAGAGTCAGCTCTCCCCCTTTTCTTCGTATGATTAGGATTGAGGAGGAAGGGATGTCAAAGGCAAAGCAAAAGAGATCTAGACAAATACTCTTCCAGTATTTCCAGTTTACAGAGATCCCCACACTAGTAATCTGATTATTTAACATTTACCAAACATTGAAATTCAAATAATATTTCAAAGTAATAATGTGTTGTGTGTCTTTTTTAGAAACCCTTCGCTGAAGCAGCAGCTGTTCTCATATGCTATCCTGGGATTTGCCTTATCTGAAGCTATGGGTCTCTTTTGTTTGATGGTTGCTTTCTTGATTTTGTTTGCCATGTAACAGAAATTACTGCTTGAAATGTTGGCATTCATATTAATTACGGATGTAATTCTGTGTACCTTACTGTGACTCCGAGCACTGTAGTATTGGTGTCATGGAAATAGACATTATTTCCAAAGTCATTTCATTAAAGATGAAAACTTTAATTTTTGCTGTGATTTGTACTTCCCTACATTTAGATAATCTCAAAGAAGGACATGCATTCAGGCAGATGCTGTACAAATCAGAGGGAACTACAGCCGTTGACACTGATGAAAAAGACCCTAATGTAATTTTTATGGGAATTATTTTATATAGTGTCTGAACATTGTAAATTATAGGGTTTTTGATTATTCATTAAAGCAGAAATGTTTGGGTGCTTTGAGCTTCTATGAAATATGATTAATGAAACCAAGATAGTTATTTGCTCTAGATGGTTTTGAGTTTTTAAGGGCTAATGAATTCAATACTTGGAAGCAGGATCACCTTCCAAGAGTAACTTCACTGGTCTTACACAGCTGGGTCTAAAAATCATGTCAGCTTTTTAGGAATTGAAGCCTTGTTAAAGGGGAGTGGAAAGCAATTTTCACTTTTCATTAAGTTATAAGCAATTATGTGTCTATGATGAATCTTATCTGTCTTCTAAGAAACAATTTAGCAGCTAGTTTCTTGCGGAAACAAGGCTCTCCTTAACCAAATATCAAAAACTAAACTGAATTGGCTACATTTTAAAGTCAAACGTTGCTAAAGCATTGCTTATTATTGATACTAACTTGTTTATAGTAGGAGTCTTAGAAATAAGAGTTGCCTCAACAGTATTTTGCTTATAATAGTACATATTGCTACTTGGTCAAATTTTTCCTATTAAAAGGAAGAAAGTAGTGTTACTATAGAAAGACTGAATTTTCCCCTATCCTCAGTTTCAGGGTTTTCAATAAAGGTTAGGATGACAGTTACTAAACCTACTTTTTACTCCTTTAATACCCTCTGCCCAATTTAATTCCAATTGAGTCTTCAGTTACCAGGGTTTTTCAGAGTGCTATGGAAAGACCACCTCCAGCAAAATCACCTAGGATGTCTGTTTAAAATACAAATCCCTAGATTCTGGACCTACTGAATTGGAATCTTGGGCCATGAGACTCAGCCATCTGCATTTTTTAGGTTTCCCAGGTAATTTTTGTGCACACTTAGAGATTCACTAACTTACATGTACCCTTCCCACTTTCTGTACTGTGCAATGAGTCCACAAAGAGCTAGACCTAGAACTACTACCACTTTTTGGTTAATCATCTAGTCTATAACATTCCTGGAGCCTTCGCTATTTTTTTAATAGTTTTAACCAATATTTGAAATCCAATGTAAATTAAAATTATTATATGATCCAGCAATTCCACACTTTGGTAAATACCCAAAAGATTTGAAAACAAGTGTTCAAACAAAAACTTGTATTCAAATGTTCATAGCAGCACTATTCACAATAGCTAAAAGGTAGAAAAACGAGCTGTCCATCAACTGATCAATGGATAAGCACAATGTATATTCATGTAGTAGAATATTGTTCAGCCATAAAAATAGAGTACTGATACATGCTACAACATGAATGAACCTTGAAAACATGGGGAAGTGAAAAAAGCCAGACACAAAAGACTGCACACAATATGATTCCATTTATGTGAAATAATCCAGAATAGGCAAATCCATGGAGACAAAGCAGACTACCAGGGGCAGGGGAGATGGGAAGAATAGGAAGTGACTGCTTATGGGTATGGAGGTTACTTTTGGGGTAATAAGAGTATTTTGGAACTAGATAATGGTGATGGTGAACGTACTAAATGCCACTGAATTGGCGCACTTTAAAATGGTTAAAATGGCAAATATATTTTACTACAATTAAAGTACTATAACAATGTATGTAGTATAAATCTTACCACATTTTTTTAAACCTAGGAAAATATGTAAATTAACTAGTCCTCTGTTCCAAGTTGGTTTAAATAAAATCAACTTGTATTTAAAAACAAAAACTGTTCTTAATACTGTTTTGGTGGTTGGCTGAAGAGGCCCGAAACTGATTCTGGAACAGGTCTCTTGCAAGAGGTGCCCCTCCCTGAGGAAATGTAAAAGGGGAAAGAAAATATCTGGGCTGTGGCTGCCTGACTTCCATGTTGCTGAGCAAAATAGACTTTAGAAAGTATAATGAAGTATAACCACAGCCTACTTTACCTGGAAGGCAAAGGACATATTAAATGGTCAATATCCTGGAGTATATCTCTGTACTTTCATTTACAGTAACAAGTTTCTGACATGGATAGTACCTCACTGGAATACATCGACTCTGACAGCAGAAATGTTTATTGTGTACCATCTTATAGGAGGTACTGCTTCCCTTAGTTCTTGAGCCTTACAAACAAATAAGCTTTTCACCAGCTTCTTAGTTTCTGAACAGAGGCCAGTAAGATGTTATTTTCACATCAAACAACAAGTGAATTCATGTTGATAGGAGTTGGGTCTTTTCATAAGTCCACGTTTTCTAGGCATACGTTCTTTTGGTATTAGGTTCTTAACCTTTCCAAGTTGCAGAAATGTGATATTTTTAATGCTTTTGGGGTTAACTCAAAGGCTTGAGTGTGAAATGAAATGTATGTTTGAACTAAAGAGAAACTTGTGTAGCCACAAACACTAGGTATGTATGGAAATAACTAAAACTCAGAATGGTGAGTTCCAGCAGAGGAGCATTAAGTACTAAGATGTTCAGAGGTGGCAGAAAGAATTTCCACTGATGGAATCCTGTGAAGAAATGTAAACCTCAAGGAACTGGTGAGATGAAGACAGGCCCGAAGAAGAGGGTATCTTGGCTAGTGGTTGCATTAGGAAAGGTATGTGAGAAATAAAGACTTGCCTGGGTATGGGAGGGAAGTAGTGTGGAGATAAGGCTGCAAAGGTAGATGGGCCAAATTATGTAAACTGGCCGGTATGAGAGAGTGGGTTTCATTCAGGTGACTACAGCCAGCCTTTGAAGGTTTAGAGCTGTGTTTTAGAAAGGTTAATATAAGACCAGTGTGTGGGATGGACTAGGGCCAGTAACAATTAGTGGTTACTATAGTACCTTTGCTGAGGTAATGAGGGCCTAGTCTAAGATGGTGACAATGAGATATGTGTTTTTTTAAGAGTCTACAAAAGTATCAGTAGGATTTGGTTGTCTAGATCTTGAGAACTAGTTAGGGGAGGAGAGGGTGTGTACATCAAATAAGTCATTTAATCCTGATGACAACTGCACAATTGGGATTACTTTCTAAGATGTAGAGAGAAAAAATAGTCTCAGAGGGGTTAAACAATTGCCCAAATCACATAGCCATTAAGGGACAAGGGCAGGATCCAGATTTAGATTTTCCTTGTTTCCAAAGTCCATGCTTTGATTTTTAGTGATTATGGTAGGGATGACAAGGAAAAAGCTGATTTGGGGGGGATGAGTATTTTGTTACAGAATTTTTTAAAATACATTTTTATTGTTGATAGTATTACAGATATCTCCCATTTTCCCCCACTTTAGCCCCTTCTCTCAGCCCCTACCCCCTCCTCCCAGTTCACTACCCTATTGCCTGTGTCCTGCATATAAGAATATAAGTTCTTTCATTTATCTCTTCTCATCCTGTTATAGGATTTTAAATACAAAATTGAAGTACAATCTTACAGAGAAACTTGTGGGCTTGAAAAGAGGAGAGATGGTTTATAGCAAGGAGTAGATGTGCATAAAAGAAGTGCAGAGCAGCAGTTAGGACCCAGCTCCAGGTACATAACATGAATTTGTAATGAACCTAAAATTTGTGGTCACTCTGATGAGTGGCTAATGTTGGGTAGAAATGAATGTCATTGAAGTTAAGTTTAAGGAAGAACTGTAGACAAATGAGAAGTAACATTTGAGAACCAAATAAACTATACTCATGCTTCTGCCATAAATTTTAATTTCTATTAAGGAATTTTAACCAATATGGTTTGATTTGGGTGATAGGTGTTTGGGAGAGGAAAAAGTTGTATTGTGCTACTATCCTCTGCAAAGTCTTTTTAAATAATGTGACTTCTACAGGTGAAATAATGAGTTCAATTTTCTACATGCTGTGCATATGTTAATTTAGCAACTCCATGGTATAACTCTACTGATAATATTATGGACTTAAGTCCCAAACACAGAGTCCATCAATAATTTGCTCAATTCTTTATTAGGGGCAATTATTTTTCAGATCTAATGCCATCTACCTCTGCCTTGACAAATATGGCAGTTGGATTGTCTCTTGTCAATAGCAACATTATACCTTAGCTTTGATTAGTGATAGCTAATCAGTGGTGGCCAAAACTTACAGGATTTATAAGAAAATATCTTTTTACTAAAGGCCCGGTGCATGAAAATTCAGCCCAGCGTGTGCCCTCTCGCAGTCCAGGAGCCCTTGGGGGATGTCTGACCGACCGCTTAGGCCCAATCCCCACAGACATCCTTGTGGGAGCACACTGACCACCAGGGGACAGCTCCAGCCCCACCCCCCAATTACCCCTCCACCATAGGTCACCGCTGCCCCCCCCATACCCATCCCCTCCCTCTGCCCACTGGCACCCACCTTGGCTGGCCTGGCACTGCCCACTTGCAGGCCCTGCCCCCGCCAACCTGTCGTTCCGCCATTCGGTCAATTTGCATATTAGCCTTATTATATAGGATAGCTTTAAAAAAGATCACTTGAGTTTATTATACTTCTCTCTTCCTTCTACCCATTATTATCCTACCCCCACTGCCCCAACACACACAAGTTCACTTGTGCATGTGTTTATAGACTTTCTGGTGATATGTATAGCATAATATACCAGAACATTGCTACTCAAAATGAGGCCCAAGGATCAGCAGCAGCAGCATTGGCATCACCTGGGAGCTTGTCAAAACTATGGGTTCTAGAGCCTTACCCCAGAACGTCTGAATCAGAATATGAATTTTAACAAGGATCGCAGGTGACTTGTATATACATTAAACTTTGAGAAACATTGTCCAAGAATACTGCATACCATGACTCAGACTTGTTATCTTTCAAAAAACTGTCAATTATTTCACTGGAAAATCTTTCCCCCCTTCCCACTGGAATATACTGCTAATTCTGTGATTCTTCAAGTGTGGTCTGAGGACAGCTGAGGTTTTCAGGAGGTCCTTCCTTTTCCACTTACATAGCTGTGTGAGGCTAAATTCTTGTCATATTCTTCAACCAAAGCAACATAATGCAACAGGTCAAATGCTGAAGAATGCAAATATAGGCATGCCATTTTTAAAAATATATATTTATTGATTTAGGAGAGGGAGGAAGAGATAGAAACATCAATGATGAGAGAGAATTATTGATTGGCTGCCTTCTGCACGGCCCCTACTGGGGACCAAGCCCACAACTTGGGCGTGTGCCCTTGGCCAGAATTGAACCCAGGACCTTTCAGTCTGCAGGCTGATGCTCCAGTGGTCAGCAAACTGCGGCTCGCGAGCCACATGCGGCTCGCAAGCTGCGGTTTGCGACTCTGTTGACTAATGAGTTTGCCAATCACTAGGATAGGGGCTTAATCACAAGGAACAACAACAGCCTGTAATTATTGGAATCGAGAGTCTAGGTCAGTGGTCGGCAAACTCAGTCAACAGAGAGGCAAACCGCGGCTCTCGGGCCACATGTGGCTCGTGAGCCGCAATTTGCTGACCACTGCGAGTCTAGCCACTGAGCCAAACCAGCTAGGGCTAGTCATGCCTCTTTTTATTGAACTTCACTTTATTGCACTTTACAGGTGTTGCATGTTTTACTTAGTGAAGGCAAGACCCTCCACCTGCAAAAAGAATACGGCTCACTTTATTGCGATACTTGCTTTATTACAGTGTTTGGAACCAAATCCAAAATATCTCCCAGGTATGTCTATCTTCTATTTCCCTAGGTCACATCCTTTCAGTTATCTTTTTATAATCTAAAAATTGGCCCAGGCTCCTGGTCAGAATCTGTACTTTCTCCTGACCGATGCTGATAATCTAACTCCTCTTAGAAATTTACTACTGTAGAACTCCTTTCTCAAGGGAGTTTAAATATTAAAAAGAGGAATTGACCTGAGACTAACAGGGACTCGTAAATCCTAGAGCTTTTGATTGTTCTACCTATTAGGGTGAGCTAACATCCTACAATTGATCTTGGCAGACTCCTAAGGGGACCCATGATTGTTGGCTGCCTTTCAACAACAGCTTTTAGTCAGCACTTCCCAGCCATGGAGATTCCAGGATCTGCCCCTCTTATAGGAGAGTCCCAGGGTTTGCTTCCTCAAATAGCTACAGGTTGGCTGAGTCTTTCAGCCACTGAACAGCTCAGTATTTGAGAGTATTGAGAGGCTGCCCCTTAATATTCCCTTAATACTTATAGCCAAAGGCAGCTCAAAGCATTTATATACCTCTGTAGAAATATCTAAAATATCTGTAGCTCTCAAGTCCTCTATTACATCCTTACTATATTTTCTCCATAGCACTTACTACCACTATTTAAATCTTATTTTTATACTAGAGGACTAGTGCACGAAATTCATGCATGGGTAGGTTCCCTAGGCCTGGCTGGCAATCAGGGCCAATTGGGACCTTCTGGCTGCTGGCCAGGTCCTCCCTTCATTCTGCACCGCCCCCTGGTGGTCAGCGCATGTCATAGTGAGCGATTGGTCTCCTGGTTGAACTCCCACAGGGACAATTTGCATATTAGGCATATATATATATAGAGAGAGAGAGAGAGATTTATTGTCTCACCTTCCCCATGACAGCCTCCTTAAGTGACTTTGTCTTGTTTATAGTTGTAGCCTCAGCATCAGGAATAGTGCCTGACATGTTTATGCTCAATACATGTTGGTGTTATGAGTAAAGAACTATATAGAGACAGAGCATCTGACTGACAGTTAACTCAAGAGGTTGCGTCCAAGGTTAGAAGGTTCCTAGAAAGAGCAAGTTATTAGTCTAAGGGCCCAGGTTAGTTTTGGTTCCTAGCATAGGAGTTCATGGCTTTAGTATTATGTGGGCCTCAGGTTGACAAATAGACTAGCCATGAAGGGTAGACACTGAAATACCAGGCAAAATTATTTATGCTAGGAGCAGTTCTATCTACTTTTACTGATAACTTAGTGTGGGGAAAACAATATAATGTTGACAAGCCCTCTGTCTAGTGAGTGGGAAGAGAGAGATTGGAGCAGGCATTGATATGAAAGATGAAAATAGAGCCCTTAGATTCCATTCTCTGTCTCTGGGCTGTTCTCACTGAGGCCGGCATAAACTAATTGGTATGATTTAAAGATAAATACAGCCCTCTAATTTTTCCCCCACAAAGCTACACACAGTAAATAAGTTATTTTAAGAAACCAAAGATTGGGGGTGAGAGGTGGACAACAGTCCCCCCTGCACTTGAAATTCTCTCCATGGAAATTTCCATAGTGAGAACAGGCACTGAGAGGTAACTATAACATAGGTCATTTTAGTAATGTACAGAAAAACCCTGGGCTGTCAGATATAAGAAAAGATGACCTGCCATGGAAAGAAAGTACTAAAAATAATCAACATTATATCTAGGGCCACACTGTTTTCATCTCATCTCTCTGGTATCAGGTGTGTGGACACTCATGCCTTGCCTCGTCCACCCTTTTCTTTTTTTAAATATATTTTATTGATTTATTACAGAGAGGAAGGGAGAGGGATAGAGAGTTAGAAACATCGATCAGCTGCCTCCTGCACACCTCCTACTGGCGATGTGCCACAACCAAGGTACATGCCCTTGACCGGATTCGAACCTGGGACCTTTCAGTCCGCAGGCCTACGCTCTATCCACTGAACCAAACTGGTTAGGGCTTGTCCACCCTTTTCATGACACACACACACCTGATCTCACTGGCAAAATTCCAGCTAATGCACTGTACTGGGTTGCATTTTGAGGATAACTGTGAAAATGCAGAGTCCAAGGCAGATATAAGGGATGCCCTGGAGTATGTTTAAAGACAAACTAACATCCTAGCCCCGTGGTCAGCAAACTGCGGCTCGCGAGCCACATGCGGCTCTTTGGCCCCTTGCGTGTGGCTCTTCCACAAAATACCACGGCCTGGGCAAGTCTATTTTGAAGAAGTGGCGTTAGAAGTTTAAGTTTAAAAAAATTTGGCTCTCAAAAGAAATTTCAATCATTGTATTGTTGATATTTGGCTCTGTTGACTAATGAGTTTGCCGACCACTGCCCTAGCCAGTTGGGGTCAGTGGATAGAACATTGGCCTGTGGATTAAAGAGTCCCAGGTTTGATTCCGATCAAGGGCACATGCAGGCTCGACCTGTTAAAATGTCCAGTGCCATTACAATTTCATTTATGCCAAATACCATTATTGAAATGCAGGTTCATTAACTTTCAAATACTATCCACCATAATCTCCAACAATTTTAGTTCCACTTTGATTTAGAGATGTTTGTGAGTAAATTTTATGTTAATCCATAAACTGTATTCATAATTTTGTTATGGACTAGAAATTAATACTTAATAAATGAAAAAACAATATACTGAAAAGACTTCCCATTTATTAATAGTTAATGCAAATTTTCACAGGGGCCTGATCATACTTCTCAATTTATGCCAGTGTGCATTTATTGAACAATCAATATCTATACACTTAACATCTAAACATTTAAGTTGTATAGATAATCATAGAGGAACATTAAAAGAAATAATTTCAGCACTGTATTTATTTTGGTGTTTTTAGGAGTTTATGTGTGTTAGTGGCAAAGAAATAAATACAGGATGGGCAACAGGAGGTAAATTACCAGCCATCATTACCTTTTAGGTAATCATAAGAAAGGATACAAAATAATAATAAAGAACACAAGTAATACAATAATTAATAAATAATACAAGAAAAAAACCTGTTTTGGTGCTCACAACTGTAAACCTACTTTTGCCCACCCCTGGATGGTTTCTTTTGTCTCTCATGTTAATTTAACATATTAAGCAGTGGGATAATATTGTAGAAAGAGTGCCATTTCTATGCCATATTCTAATTTAGTGTCCTTTGGTTCTCTCTAAAATTGTTTTAAAGGGTTGAAATTATTTCTACTAATATTGATACATATCTATAACTACTAAATAAAGGGAAATTGATAATATAGGATACACCAAAATATGGAAGACTTTCTCTTACAAACAAGTTCTTGCATTGTTTTAAGTTACGATGTTATAGTAGAAAGCATTGAATTTCCTTTTCTTAAGTTACTTAAAACATAATTATGTGCTACTATCATACACTACTAGACGCTTAGTAGCTGGAAGAATCAGTTCCAGTTATAGCTTAGTAAAATTCGAACAAACGCTACTGAGAGCGAAGGCTTTTTCTTTTCTTTCCAGAACTGACTTATCTGATTTTCCCGCTTTAAGCATATGGGGGCTTGGGGTTTATTTCGGGCAAACTCCGCCTCTTCCAAATCTGTTAACCGACGCTCCCCTTCACAGGCTTCTGGGTGGCGAGCAGGTGGGTTTAGGCGCGCGACTCCCTGCGCTTTATACCTTCTTCCTACCCAGGGCCGGGAAGTGACAAAAACGGAAATACGGTGCCCCGAAGCTGTGCTCGGGGGACTCGTCCCCGCTATCCCTCCGGCCACTCGCAGCTTTCCCTCACCGCACACGGTCAACTCCTTCCCGAGATCTTAACATCCACCTGCTTCAGTGCCCCACACCCAGCCCGCCTCCACCTGCTGCCAATCGCAGGCTTCCGCAGGTCCTGTGCTACCAAAACACCGGGTTCTGGCTCCCTGATTGCGCCCCCTCCATATCTGCTTCCCGCCCTTCGTGATCTTTGTCCAATAACCAGCTACCGAGTGTTCCTTGGTCCCCGCCCCCTCAATCCCCGCCTTCCTGAAGTCCCGCCCCTTCCCTTAAACCTGATGGAATCACCGGACACGGAGGCGCTCCAACTGAAAGAAGGCAAGGAGGGGCGTGTGCACGGAAGGGAGGGGCCCAAGAAGAAAAGGGAGGATGCCGGGAGAGGGGCGGGGAGAAGGGTTGTCAATCCGATCTCGCGAGAGAGGACGGAAGCCTGTGGGAGTCCGTGGCCTTTAAAGTGCCGTTCAGCCCTTTCCTCCAAGGGTAGTTTGTAAACACGGCTGAGCTCGGGTCTTCCCGGCGACCGAAAGAAGCATGAATTAGTGACTTAGGTGAGTAGTGATGGGGAGAGGGCCGCAGGACTGGAGACTGTAGGGATACAGAGAAAGCAGGCGCTAACATGGCGACGTCGCTCACCCTAGTCCCCACCCCCCGCTTCCCATCACCTCGGGCGCTCCTGCCTCAGTACCTAGCCCTCTGGGCGGTTCACGGTGCTGCCACCTCCGCGGCCGCACAGCGTCGGCTGCAGGGGCCCGACCGGCGCGGCCGGCCCGTTAGGTAACTGCTCTTCCTCGGTCCGGCCCCTCCCCGCTCGCGCGCTTTCCTAACGAGGAGGAAAAAGGGATAACGGCTCCTCGTAGACCCCTCCCCCCCCGATTTATCTTCTTTCGTCAGTTCAGAGGTTCCTGGGCAGCAGGTCGGAGATGCTCAGGTTTCAGGGAGACAGACCTCCTTTAGACCTTGGATGGAGCAGGAAGAGGGTTGGCTCGGGCTCCCCACCCCGGACTCGGAGGTTGGGGACTGTGGATGCGATGCTGGCGGAGATGAAGCTGAGGGAGGCGCGGCTGAAATAGGGTCTGGGTTTCGTGCTGCGGGGGAACATGATAGGACAAATGGTACGGAGAAACCTGGAGTTGGAAGTCGGCCTTTTCTGCCCGTTCTGCCCTCTCACACTCCCGCCACCCCCCCACCCCCACTTTTTCCCGGTGGGGCGGGGCTGAGGTGTGGGTGCGTATTGATTATTGTATTTTCCCCCCCTCCTTCCCCCCCCCCCCCCATATATCACCTCCCTGGATGGACTGCGGAGCTTCTGTTGGGAAATAACCTGTGTTTTGTATTGATGCCCTAGGGACCAGAACCGAGAGAGAGAGAGAGAGAGAGAGAGAGAGAGAGAGAGAGAGAGAGAGAGAGAGAGAGAGAGAGTGTGTGTGTGTGTGTGCGCGCGCGCGCGCGCGCTATGTTCGCTCGTTGAACCTACACTGGAAGGAGAGAGAGGGTGTAGGAGCTGGGGACTGTTTGTGTGCCCTTATGTAGTATGAAATTGTCCTCGTTTAATGGGGAGTCTTAAAACTAGTGAAGCCAAGAGTAACACCAAAGTGCATATGATGGAGTAAAAGGGGTTACTCCTGATGGATTTTAGGCCTTTTGACTAATCCTTAAATTATAATGTGAAAGATACAATTTCTTAGGAATTTTAAATCATGGAAACGGTAACAATGCATGAATTTAATATGTATATTTCAAATGAGAACAAATACTCTTCCTCTGAGCACATGTTCTATTTGAAGAAATTCATAATCACTGGCATTGTCAGTAATAGCTTTTCTAGGCATAATCTTTAACCATGTATCCTTGGTCTTTTGTACCAAAACTCTGAAGGTGAGAAGCTTGTTAAAAAGTCAATCCTATAGGGTTAAGTGCCCTGAAAGACACCTACAGTAGCAATTAAATCTCTTAATTAAATGTGTTACACTGAGGAATCCATTGCAAACATTTTTTTCCCCCAAAATTGCAAGGAACACTGATGTAAAGTATGTTAAAAAATAGAGGATCAAGAAACAGAGTCAAGAAAGTTCATGCATCTTCAAGGCCACCAATTGAATTATAATTAAGAGTCCTAGTCTTTGTAAAGTAATTGTGAGAATCTTCCAAATTTATGGTGTGTATGTTGCTTTCCCAAAACATGTTTAAGCTTGCTTTTAGAAGATGCTACTGCCATTAAGTTTTTAATTATTTAAAATACAATATTGTGATAATTTCGAGTTTAGGTGTTTGTATTTACTGACAAGGAAGGAGTTTTCAAAAAGAGACTTTTGCATGTGTGTTTTTAAGGTATATAAACATGCATTCCAGAAATTCCTGCATTTACTTTTTTACTTGCAAGTATTGGTTTCATGTGTTGTTGTTTTTTTAAATATATTTTTATTTTAGAGAGGAAGGGAGAGGAAGAGGGAGATAGAAACATCAGTGATGAGAGAGAATCATTGATTGGCTGCCTCCTGCACGCCCCCTACTGGGGATCAAGCCTGCAACCAGGGCATGTGCCCTGACTGGGAATCTAACCCTGACCTCCTGGTTCATAGGTCATTGCTCAACCACTGAACCACACCAACTGGGCTGTTTCATGTTTTTAAACTAAGATAATAGTAGAAATGGTTATTATGTCAGCTCTTTAATATTTTGCAGGGATACTTTTTATTAGTATTATACTTCAGGATTTAGAAGCTATATGAATATTTAAAAGTTATGTGTTATGCATCAAATGCCTACTACATAAAACTAGCATTGTCCGCTGTTTAACCAGTCTCAGTGGATAGAGCGTCAGCCTGCGGACCGAAGGGTCCTAGGTTCGATTCCAGTCAAGGGCACATGCCCGGGTTTTGGGCTTGATCCCCAGTAGGTAGCATGCAGGAGGCAGCCAATCAATGATCCTCTCTCATCATTGATGTTTCTGTCTCTCTTCCCTCTCCCTTCCTCTCTGAAATCAATAAAAATATATTTAAAAATAATAAAATAAAATAAATTAAAACACTAGCATTAACTTTTAAGAAATCATCCACATTTTTTCTACCTAAATTTTTGTACTTTGAAAAAGTTGGATTTCAATGCTTTTTATGTTCTCTGCTGGTATGTTAAATTGTTAGATCAAGTTTGTGGATCTCACTGTGTCACCCAGGGCAAATAATAGAATCTTTCATTTAAGAACCAGTGGATAACAAAAATTGGATATGCAACTAATCCTTGTAAAAATCAGTACTTGTTATGCTATTCTTTGTAACTAAACTGTACTGTACAAAACCCCCAAATTTCCCTTGCTGTAGTCAGTTTAACACAGTATTTCTATATTTAACCTATAGTCACCCCTATTCTTTGAGGCTAAGAAATTATCTAAAATGCTGCATGTTCTCTTAATGTTTTTAATAATGATGTAGTAGTGACAGTATTTATCTATTTCTATCTAGGGGTAAACCCCATAAAACATTTATTTTTTTTTGTTCTGATTCTTAAGTTCAGGATTAAAAAAGTATAGTCCTAACCGGTTTGGCTCAGTGGATAGAGCATCAGCCTTCCGACTCAGAGGTCCCAGGTTCGGTTTTGGTCAAGGGCATGTACCTTGGTTGTGGGCACATCCACAGTAGGGGGTGTGCAGGAGGCAGCTGATTGATGTTTCTCTCTCATCGATATTTCTAATTCTCTCTCCCCCTCCCTTCCTCTCTGTAAAAAATCAAAATATATTTTTAAAAATTATAGAATAAGATATAGTTTCATAGAAATTTAAGGAAGTTTGGATCTTTAAAGTCAGCAATCATTGGAATTATTTTGCATATGTTATTATAAATATATATCATATAATTATATATACATATATACTATTTTAATTTATTATTTTTAACAACCTTAAAACTGTTGTCTTTATTTACATTTTTAAGTACATTTAGTGATGCTGTTTTTTTCCTTGGCATTTTGCAGTGGTAATAAAGTGATTAAAAACTTTTTGTAACAAGAAAGGATATAATAAGTAGAATGTTTTGGAGGCAAGGCCCATGTCTGTATTCTGTATCTTAAAAATAGTGGTTCTCAACCATTTTTTCTGTCTTGGTATCTAAGGAATAGAAAACACTCTCAATACTAGTAGTAGGTTATTATCACAGAGATTCTCAATAAGATTAATGGGGAAAGACAGGGTGGGAATGATAATAATTAGCAAAAGCCATTTGGCAAAATACCAAGTGCACTTTGGCTATTTTGGTAGTATATGGTTACCTTAATGTATAATTAATTAAATTTATAAATATGTTCCCTAAATGTTCTTTAGTTCATCTAACTGAACCTAAACCTTTGCTATTTCAGTTTTATAGCTTGGTGGTTTTTTTAATTCTGCTGTTTGGCTAGGGTGTTTCCTTTTATTTATTGAACATTTGTTAGAATAATGTTACTAGAAATCAACTCCAATTTTGCCCTATTAACAAATAATCATTTTCATCTTATTTTTTTGTTAATCCTCACCTGAGGATATTTTTCCCATTGATTTTATTTTTATTTTTAGAGAGAGTGGAAGAGAGAGGGCGAGGGAGGGGAGGGGAGGAGGAGGGCAAGAAAGAGAGAAAGGGAAAGACAGAAACATCAATGTGAGAGAGACAAATGGATTGGTTGCCTCCCTCACTGGACCAGAGTTGGGGATTGAACCTGCAACCAAAGTATGTGCCCTTGACCAGGAATCAAACCCTTGACCCTTCAATGGTTTCTCCTGCCAGTGCTCTAACAACTGAGCCACATCGGCCAGGGCCTTTTTCATTATTTTTGTTGCCTTCTAATTTGTTCATGTATGTTATAGTTTTTACAGAATTATGATACAGAATTTTGTTTTACTTTTATATCATTAACCTTTTCCCCATATTATCTAAATTTTATAATATGTCATGATTACATGACATTTACCAAATGACAGTTAAAATATCCTCTATTTTAAATGCCCAATAGGAAAATAATTATATTCACTTTTTGCCTACTTTAACAGTGAATTGAGCATCTCTGTGCATGTACTTATTTTGAATTGCTTCCATTGGATACTATTCTCAAATGAGATGACTAGGTCAGAGGATATAAATGTTTCTCTAGTTGCTAATTTTTTGCTTTCCCAAACATTTGAACAAATTTACACCATCAGAATATGAATGCATCAATTTTGTTATAATTTCACCAACTTTACAGTTGTGCTTATTAACAAAGAATTACTTAATTAGGAATTATTAGTGGGAATAAGTTGCATTACTTAGCAGTTTGATTTAGTTGACCATATCAATCTCTAGTTATTTGTCTACCAGTTATCTATGTGCTGGAACAGATATATTTTATATTTTCATCATTTCACTGACTTTTTCTTAAAGATTACTAGAATTTTTGACAATCTAATAATAATCCTTAAATTTTATGTAGTTTTACATAGATTATATGTGGCATGTCTTATGCTAGTTTGTTTTAATATAATACTTTATGAACTATAGATTTATGAGCTATTAAAATTCATAATGAATTTCCAAATAGGTAACCTTTGAAATAAAGAACATGCATATTATATAGCCAAATTGAGTTACTGCTTCCTCCATATCATTTTCTGGTACATAATAAGCATGTAATCAATGTTTTAGGGAAGTTATTAGGAGCCAGGTTGTCATGGTTCTACCACTTACTGTCTGTGTCACCTTGAGCACATAATTTCTCTGTGCCTGATTCCTTATCCTTAAGAATAACAGTAGCCCTAACTGGTTTGTCTCAGTGGCTAGAGAGTCGGCCTGGGGACTGAGGGGGCCCGGGTTCGATTCCGGTCAAGGGCATGTACCTTGGTTGCTGGAACATCCCCAGTGGGTGGTGTGCAGGAGGCAGCTGATCGATGTCTCTCTCTCATCAATGTTTCTAACTCTATCCCTCTCCCTTCCATTCTGTGAAAAAATCAATAAAATATTAAAAAAAAAAAACACAGTATATAACTTCTAGCTTGTTGTGATAGTTGAAATAATTAACATATATACAATGTTTGAAACACTGTCAGAAACTTAATGAGTGTTCAGTATGTGCTGTGGTAATTATTATTGTTACAATTCATGCAAAAATAATAATAATAATAATCTATCACAGCCCCTCCTGGCACATGTGTGGTGTGACTTGAAGGCAGACATCAACCATCTATTTGGTAGCTTTGTCAATATAGTTGGTTTCCCTAGGAATTTATAATTTGTGGTAGAATTTACCACCTTAGAATTTTCATAAATCCATGTGAAAGGATATATCATCCATCTTTTTTGTTTCATATATGCCCCTTCACCCCAAATCAGGCTTTTCTATACAAAACACATGCAGTATAGCATATCTATATTTTGTGATAATGGAATTATTTATGATTTCCATAAAATCCAATTATTTTTTTTTCTGTTCTACCAATCCCACTTATAAACATTTCAGAGAGACCTTCCATTTCTTTCCCACTGTAGTGGAAGAGATGATTAAAGTACCACATTTCTAATGTTCTTTTGAATTCTTTACCAACTTTTCAACTAATATAACTACATCATTAGTTCTTAACCAGTGTTGAAAGTCACTGGTGTATTTTATCATTTTTAAGGAAGGTTTGTAATGATTTTTGAAATATAGGTGTTTAATTGATGGTTATTTCTATAGTAATATCTCTTTCACTTCTTTGAATTTTGACATACTTTGAGAGGAGTTGAGAGAGGTGAGCTTACCAGTGTTGTAATGGGAATTGTACATAATTTATACCCTCTCTTATTTGTGGCTTCTTCCTACTGAGAAATTATTTATGTACTCTTAATAGCAATGACAACTGTGAATTGTTGTAATACTTGGGGAGCTATGAATTTGTTTTCTTTTTACTTTCACAAAAGACAGGTTTTTAGTAAGAAAACAAAAACAATGATAGATAAGTACATTTTATACATCTACCTTGAACAAAAATAATTCATTGGACATTATTTTATACTAGTGCCCCAGTGCTCAGATTCATGCACATTGAAATGAAATTAATAGAAGGTAGCCAGTGGGGCAGGAGATGGGCTGGACATGCCCTGGAGCCAACCTCCTGAGGTCCCTCCGCAGCATCTGTGGAGTGAGCGGGGTCCCTCTGGCAGGTGGGGGTCTCTCGACCTGGCCTGCGGGAATCAGGCTGAAACTGGCTCTCTGACATCCCCCAAGGGGTCCTGGATTGCAAGAGGGTGGTTCTCGGGTGACACACCCCAGAATCAGCCCCCTCCTCTCTGGTTCTGGGGTGCGTCACCAGAGAACCACCGCTGCCAAGGCACCGCAGCTCAGCAGCTCCTGCATTGAGCATCTGCCCCCTGGTGGTCAGTGAGCATCTTACCTACTGGCTGAACAGACAGTTGGACGGTCGCTTAGCCTTTTGTATATATAGATAACAGATACGATTACCAAATCTAAAATGTTACTAGTAAAAATTTGGATTAGCACTGTTCATGTTCATAAACATTAGTCTGTAAGTTCTTTGTATTTATATATTTCTAATGAGCTGTTGTAATTTTAAACTATAAAACAAGAACTTGTTTGCCTTACCTTACCTAGTGATTAGAGGTCTGTGAATAATCAAAACTCAATTTAAAAATGAAATTTAAATTGGACTTATGATTTTTATTAAAGAATATTTTGAGATATGGGGCTGACATCACTTCAGATATTAATAATGTACTTTCATGAATACAATATTGAGAAAAGTCTGTGATACTCTTTATGTGTCCCATTAACTTTGAGGAATTTCATCAGAACTTTAGTATACTCATGGGAGTTGTGATATGTGTGAAGGACATCTGTCATGTCTGCTGTGATTGGGGAAAAATTAAAAACTGCTGCTTTCCCTGTTAAAGCTGGGCTTATATTTTTCTTATATCTCAGAACTTTGATTTAATTACATTGATGAACTAAATGTCATGTACCAAATAATGTTTGGGTTAGAGGTTAATGTAAAAATCTTCTAAAAGTTAAACTACACATGTAGGTCTCAGTTTCTAGCTTTAAAAATAAAGAAGGCGGTAAGTGTAGGATTGACTAAGCATTAGGAAAATGTACACTTAAAGTCAAAATAAAATGCAGTGAAACTTCTAATAAACTTACTGGATACTGTATGAGTGCCATGCACTCTACTATGTATTTTACATATATTTCACTTATTCTTTTTTGGCAACCCTGAAACTGGTATATTGTTTCTTACTAGAGAGGATTGCAGTGAAATCATACTATTTAAAATTTTCCTAATAATAGAAATATTGAAAAGGGAATGAAGTCCTTCCAGCTCAAAGCTGCAGGTTTTCAAACTCTTAGTTTAAAGTTTGTTACTTTGTTGTTTCCAAAGTGAACTCTAGGATTAATTCATGCATTTTTGTGGTGCTTGACCAAGATAGCCTATATAATAAAAGCCTAATATGCTAAGTGTCTGGTCGTGCAGTCGTCTGTTCAACCAATCAAAGCATAATACGCTAATGATATGCTAAGGCTGCTCAACTGGTCGTTATTATGTGCACTGACCACCAGGGGGCAAACAGTCGACCATCGACCAGTTGCTATGACATGCACTGACCACCAGGGGGCAGATGCTCTGACTTGTAGGTTAGCTTGCTGCTGGAGTCCAGCCGATCAGGACTGAGTGAGATGGGCCAGTCATGCCCTGGAGCCCTCCTGTGGTCCCTCCCCGGCTAGCCAACCTCCTGCATCCCTCTCCAGCCCCAATCGTGCACCAGTGGGGTCCCTTGGCCTGGCCTGCACCCTCTCGCAATCCGGGACCCCTTCGGGGGATGTTGGAGAGCCGGTTTCGGTTCGATCCCGCAGGCCAGGCTGAGAGACCCCACTGGTGCGAATTCGTGCACTGGGCCTCTAGTAAGGAAATAATAGCACAGAGAAAACTCTGTCTGTAAGATGCTGATGCCCTTGAAGCCTTGGGATACAAGCTTATCCTCCTGGGCACTTTAGCTTAGGGTCTTACAAAACCAAAATCAATATGTTGGAAGAGCTGCATTTCTTTTTTGGAGTCTCTGGGGAAGAATTCACTTCCAGTTTCATTCAGATTGTTGGCTGAATCCAGTTGTAGGACTGAGGTCCCTCCAATCTTGCAGACTGCCAGCGAGGGCTGGTCTTTGCTGCCCCCCTTCAGTAATGGCAGATCAGGTCTCTCTCACACTTGTACTCTGTGACTGCAGCTGAGGCTGCTGAATCACTGATTCCAGAGGGAGGAAGTTCTCTGATCACATAATTAGATTGGGCCCCCTGGATAACTCAGGTAATCTTATTTTAGGATCTGTAATCTTTTTACATTTGCAAAGTCCATTTTGCCATGTAACATAACCTATTCACAGGTTCCAGGAATTTAGGTGTGTGCATCTTTGGGGGACCATTCTACCTACTACACTCATATGCACCTGAAAAGAAATTTGATTTAAAAAGTTGAGAAAAGTATAATTTCTGGCCTCTCTGGATATTGATATCACTATTTTGTAAGTATCCAGTTTCCAGGGTGATTTGATACTGTTATTGATTTTAAAAACAAACTTGACTTTCCTTGCTGATAACACCCTTGCAAACATTGTGAAGTTCCTAACACCCCTCAATACTTTCTGTCCGTGTGGCAAGCATCAACCCTACAAAGTCATACAGTACAAGAAGGGCAAGGATTCTCTGTATGTGCAGGGAAAGTGCCATTATGACGAAGCAGAGTGGCTGAGGTGGGCAGACTAAGCCAGTTTTCCGCAAAAAGGCTGAAACTACAAAGAAGATTGTGTTGAGGCTTGAATGAGTTGAGCCTAATTGCAGATCTAAGAGAATGCTGCCTCTTAAGATATGTATATATTTTGAATTGCTTAAGAGCCAAGTAATCTAAGTTGCATGTTTTGTTATATTATGTGACAATAAAATCTTGATATGTTCACTTAAAAAAACATGAATTCATATTTTTAAAAATATTTTTATTGACTTCAGAGAGGAAGGGAAAGGGGGAGAGAGAAACATCAATGATGAGAAAGAATCATTGACTGGCTGCCTCCTGCAGGCCCCAACTGGGTATCAAGCCTGCAAACCGGGCATGTGCCCTGACTAGGAATTGAACCATGACCTCCAG
This sequence comes from Corynorhinus townsendii, assembly GCA_026230045.1. Taxonomy (NCBI): domain Eukaryota; kingdom Metazoa; phylum Chordata; class Mammalia; order Chiroptera; family Vespertilionidae; genus Corynorhinus; species Corynorhinus townsendii. The sequence goes on from JAPDVU010000005.1 coordinate 44,588,021, forward strand.
GTTCCTAGGTCGACTCTCTAAACACTGAACTTTGACAGCCTGGCAATAGTTGGAAACTTTTATTGTTCCTTTTCCTTTTCCTATTGAAGTTTTATTTAATTTACACTTCTCTAGCAATTTTACTTGAATCCAGCGTATTTTAATATTTTAAAGTAATTATTGATCACCTTATTATCTCTGCAACAAATATAAATTAAAGTTTCTTACCGATTTCCCCTTTGTTTTGTTCTCTTGGAGCTCTCTGTCAGGACAGTTCATTTTTGGAGAATATTGTGCAAATGGAAATCATTAAATGAGTGTTTTTTATTGTTACAGTCATTACACTATACAATATATCTGAATTCAAAACATTCCTAAATATAGGGCAAAACAGTATTCTTAAAGCCATGCTTTGTTGTTGTTTTTTTTGTTTTGTTGGTTTGTTTTCTTACATTTTATTGATTTTTTTTTACAGAGAGGAAGGGAGAGAGATAGAGGGTTAGAAACATCGTTGAGAGACACCGATCAGCTGCCTCCTGCACCCCCCCTACTGGGGATGTGCCCGCAACCCAGGTACATGTCCTTGACTGGAATCGAACCCCGGACCCTTCAGTCCACAGGCCGACGCTCTATCCTCTGACCCAAACCGGTCAGGGCAAGCCATGCTTTGTTTTAACAAAAATATTTGTAAGACAGGAAAAGACACAAGTCTGATGTTTAATGGTACCTTGATTAATGGAGGCTTTAAGACATCTTAAATTATCTTGTGTTTTGTTCCCTGGAGGATTTTACAACCTGGAGCAATGTATTGTAATAAGATTTGATCTGAGAGAGAGAGATGGGTTTCTTTTGCAGTGTGAAAGACTGAGGACTTAAGGAAAGTAGGCAGATCATTTTTAGGAAAGCAAACATAGGGAAGTTGGAGATCCTGGAATTGATTTTCTTAAAACTTGTTCAGATTTCTTTTGGAAAGTCTTCTGTACACCTGTTTGAACACTGCTGCTTGGAGAGAATGTCCCCCTTTTGCCTAGCTCTCGTCCTCTCACAAGGTCAGAAGCCAACTTCTGTCTTCCAACCAAGATTGCCTTCGAGTATGTTAGACTCCTCTGAGTCCCTGTCCAAGAAAATTCCTTTATCAAACTACCTTTTGTGCCCTATTTCCTGTCACAATATCTACCATTTTCCAGAATACTTGTCTTGCCATTAGCAGTGTTTGCCCCATTCAGCAGAGATCCTACCCCTTACCCACAAGTTAGTTATATCCAAATATAAGAAGTACGTACACAGTAGTCAGGATAGAGTAGAAACAAGAGTCTTTCTTGCTTCTGGTATTTGCATCAGTTTTAAACATACCATACGAAGGCTATTTCAGCCAACTTTATTCAAAGTAAAGTGCAATCCTTCTTTCCAACATTCTGTACAATAGGGTAATTTCTGAAGTTCATACATGACCTAATAATGGGAGAGGAAAGTCTACTTTCCCTTTTAACATCTTGCTTCTGAGTTCACTGCCTTTCCCTAGTGCATTTTGTAACTGAGCTTTCTGCCAAGTTCTTACCCAATCTCACCTTGGGCACTCCCTTGCTTACATAATGGTCCTGTATAATTCTGTGTTTTGTGGGCTCCTTGGATGAGTTTATCCTCCTGAAGTACAACTATATAGATTGTTTCTTTGCTCTGGCATTGTTACTGTGGTCTTCAGATTTCCCCCTCTGTCACCTACAGATTGTCCTTGCATATTTAGAGTAGTCCTTGTGGACATTGGTCTTGTTCCTTGATCACTGGCAGGACTTGCTGCTTTTGAAAGCTCCCTTCAGTAGACTGCTAAGGCAGCTCTACAGGCATCCAGCCATCTCACATTTTAGAATGAAATGAATGAAACAACTAATTGTCCATTAATATTCATTCTTTTCTTTTTCCTTATTAGTGGAGTATATGGCGAAATAAAAAAATGTATTTCCCAGATTTCCTGCTAGCTGTGGCCATGTGACTTAAGTAGTAGCCTATGGAAGGTAAATAGAAGTTTCTTGTGAGATTTCTGAAAAATTTCCCTAAAGGGAGGCTATTGCTTATCTCCTGTTCTCCTTCTTGTCTGATCAAAAGATATAAAGACTATACCTTCAGCAGTTACATGTTAAGGGTGGCAAAACAACAAAATAGAGCCTAGACTAATGACCACAGTTCTGGACTGCCTGTGTTTATATGAGAGAAATAAACTTCAGAATCATTTAAGCCATTGTTATTTTGAGTTTTCTGTCACTCACAGCTGAACCTAATTTTGATTCAGGTATACAAAAGTCAAGCTGTTTCCAAATAAGAATCACATAAACTGTGTCCCATGGATGTTGTTTCTTCTGTCAGTCTTGGTAGCACTGATAGAAGAAACACTATAATCTGAACTAACAATTTTGATGCTCAGATTTAGCACTGTCATTTTACCTGTCGTCTATGACTACCTCTCCCTTCTATTATGGTAAAACTAGAGGCCCGGAGCACAAATTCGTACAGGAGTGGGGGCCAGCCAGCCCGCCCTGATTGGGGTCATCGGGCCTGGCTGCCCAGAGGGAGGGGATGCAGGAGGTTGGCATATTAGCCTTTTATTATATACGATAGGATGCTTCATTTTTCTCCTTTCACCAAGATTCCACTACTGTACTCCCATCCTTAAAACTTAATACTCTCCTGAGTGGCAGTGTACCTGGAGTTATGGAGTCCACAAGATAAATATCTTCCTGGAGCATTGAAGACTTTGGAGGGAACCCTAATTTTTATATAAAAGTAATAGCATGGGAGGCAAAATTCACATGCATTTTAAAATATAAAATAACATACACATTTAAAAAATATAGTGGATGGAGTTGAACTGTATGAGCCTTTTTTTTAGATCTCACAGAGTAATGAGTTCACTCTTTTCTGCCTCTTAGAAGGAAACCTGAGAAGCATTGCTTACCTGCCTAGAACTGGGAGATTCCTGGCAGCAGAGTGACTAAAGCTCATGGCCCACCAACTAGAAACGTAAGAGATTTTAAACTTTCAATGCAAAAAGTATCTTTTTATTTTGTGATTGTCTCTCAAATATTATTGAATTCAACAGATATTTCCAGATGGTAGTCCTCAGAATGCTGGTGTTCTACCATATTGATAAAAATTCTAGTAATAAAATAGTAATAAAAAAGTTCTGAAGTTCAGCAAATTTGAAAGTGTCCTTTTGGAGCTACTATGCATAGTAGCACACTCTGTACTTACATTGAAGTGTTTAATTTTGTTTAACCCAGAGGTTCTTAAACCTTTCTGATTAGGGAGCCTTCTATATAGTACAGGGTCCTAATATGAACGTCCCAATTCTCCTAGGATTTCATAAGCATAGTAACAGCAGTTAATCCGTGTCACATTTTCTACATTTCAAAAATATTTCACCCACTCTAAGGCAGTACAGCTAACTAAAATATCAAAGTTATTTGCTTTTGGCTTGAATTATATCAGCTAAGTTTAATACCATGATTAGTTCATGCTGATCAGAAACATTTAATAGGACGTTATATATTCAAACATTTACCTTTATTAAATATCTCTGTCGCAGCTGCAGTGTGCTGATGTTCAAAGATACAAAGTACAATGAGTTCTGGTCTCAAGCCATTTATAATTTGGGGATGTAGCTTCTAAAAATGGAAAGAAAATACTGATTTAATAAATGTGGCCCAGCATACATAATCTTTCAGTTCGGCCTGGTGATAGACTTTGTCGGATATATCAAGATACACAAGCAAACTGGCATATGTTATTATATCTGAATCTGGAGATTCAGATCAAAAGAAAAACTATATTTAAATGTACATTTGCTCTAATTTTGATAAAAATTTAGAAAATAATTTAAATGTACATATATATTTGAAAAAGTAAAAAATTTTCAGCAGGTATAAGGTGAAAAGGGTGGCAACACTCAATAATTTTTTCTTATACACTGATACCTACATTAAATAATTTTGAGCTACCTGTCCAACTTAAATGTTCAAGTCTCCTGATTTGGTTAGAACTATTTCCATAAAATGTAAATTCCATGAGGACAGGTACTGTGTCTATATCATTGTACTCTGGAATCTAGCACAATTCCTACCCTTCTGCGCCTATTCAATAAATATTTAATTACTAAATGACTAAGTAAATGAGAGATCTGAATTTCAGGTTGGGGGTAGAGTGGATGCAGGAATATCAGAGGTGAGTAGTGTTAACTATGAAAGTGATAGGTGAGTGGGAAATGAGGCTGAGAGAGGGAGCTGATTAAAAGCCTGCATAACTAGAGCCAGGAGATGAAAAGGCAGCATAAGATTGGGTTAGGAGGTAGGAGGCAGAAGGCAGTTTATGCAAGGGTCTGGAACCAATGTGAGGATATGAGCTTTTATCTAAAGAGCATTTTTCATAAGCAGGTCCTTTTCTCTCATTTTGATTAGTGCTGCTTGACTTTAGACCATTATTCTCTTTCCTGAGGTTAGCAGTAGATTGTACTGGTTTTCTTCTGTATAGTATTGCCCTCTCTAATCAGTCCTTCATAGTTACATTAGTGATCTTACCAGTATGCCCCTTTTATTATCTAATTCACCTGATTTAAATCTTTTCACTTTTTTACAGTAGGGTTAAGCAAGCTTTATCTTTAAAGGGCCACATGGAAAATATGTTAGGCTTTATGGGGACCACATATGGTCTCTGTAGCTTTTTTTTTAAAATTTACTTATTAATATTTAGAGAGAGAGAGGGGAAGGGGAGTAGAGAGAATCATCAGTTTGTTGTCCCACTTATTAATGCATTCATTTGGTTGCTTCTTGTGTATGTCCTGACCAGAGATTGAACCCACGGCCTTCGTGTATTAGGACAATGCTCTAACCACTTGAGCTCCCTGGTAAAGGCTCTGTTGCTTATTTTTCTTCCCTCTCCCACTCCCCTTGGCACAGGGCCTAGTTTATAACCTCACAGTGAAGGTGGGATGGGGAGATAAGTATAGAATTGAAACTCCTTGCCAAGGCATTAAAGGCCCTTCAAGTTGTGCTTCCCTCTCACATTACCGCTCTTCCCTTCAACCTATGTTTCTACACTTCAGCCATCAGAAGTGCTTAGAGATCCTTCAGTGTATTCTGCTTTATTGTGCTTTCTACATGGTGTTTCCTCTGCCAAAACATCATCTCTAACTGGCTGATGCTTCTTTCATTGAGAAGACTAAACTCAGACATTGTTTCCTTCAGTAGTCTTCCCAAACTCTTTTTCTATGTGTGGCCAGGTACTGTCTTATTAGGGGATAGAAAATCAGATAAATTCAGGTTAAAAAAAATAAAAGGAGCTTCACACTCAGGATAGAGAAGACTCTCTCATGACCCAATCATAAGCATAGTTAGGCATCACAGAAACTACGTTCCTTCATACTGGCTGAACTGTTTCTCATATCATTTTCTACTCCGTTGTGGTGTATGATCAGTATGAACCTGACAGAAAATATCCACCAGTCCTGAGTATGATTTTGAATCTCTGGTGCCCACCTCTGTTTGGCTGATTATGTTTTTCTTTTATAAATTTCTTGAAGAGGTAATCTGATTGGCTTAACTTGGCCAGGTGTCTCCCCTGGTTCACCTGAGCCAGGTATGTCAGGGGCATGGATATATAGGATTGCCCTTTACTGTGCAATCTCTAAGGGCACTGTGGGTGCTAAGGAAGATGACTGTTCCAGTATACCTCTTACATCCCCATGTTCCCTTAATGTCTGTGTGTGTGTGTGTATGTATAAAAGCCTAAGTGACTGGAACTCCAAAACTACTGGAACACCACAACCCTAACGACTGGTTGCTATGATGCGCACTGACCACCAGGGGGCAGACAGTCAACGCAGGAGCTGCCCCCTGGTGGTCAGTGTGCTTCCACAGCCAACCTCCCCTGGTCCCTCCCCCCGGCCAGCAGCTGGCAATTAGCATGAAGAAAGGCTCTGGCCAACAGCCAAAAGGAAGGCTCGGCCAGCAGCCGGAAGGCCCCAATTGGCCCTGATCGCCAACCAGGCCTAGGGTCCCCACCCATGCATGAAATTGGTGCACCAGGCCTCTGGTATCTTTATAATTATGTCTATTATTTTCACTTGTTTGTCTTCCTCACTAAGCTGATTTTGAGGGCAAGGATTACATATGTCTCTTACGGGCCCAAGCCTCCACTCAATGCTACAAAGTTTCAATTATAGAAGATACATAAATCCCAACAGAAATGGCTATCCTGGATTGTGAGGGATGTCCGACTGCCTGTTTAGGCCCGATCCCAGTGGACAAATGGGCAGTCAGACATCCCTTGAGGGGTCCTAGATTGGAGAGGGTGCAGGCTGGGCTGAGGGAAACTGCCCCCCCCCCCCCGTGCACGAATTTCGTGCACCTGGCCTCTAGTAGTTCTATAACCAACTAACTAGAAAATCAGTTAAATTCACATTTTTTTAAAATATTTTTTTTATTGGTTTCAGAGAGGAAGGGAGAAGGGAAAGAGAGAGATAGAAACATCAGTGATGAGAGAGAATCATTGATCGGCTGCTTCCTGCATACTCCCCTACTGGGGAGTGGAGCCCTTGACTGGAATCAAACCCAGGACCCTTCAGTCCCCACGCCAAGGGTCTGTCTACAGAGCCAAACCAGCTAGGGCTAAATTCACATTTTAGAACATAGAGGTTTCTGAAGTTAGTCACCAGAAATTGTCTCCTATTTATTTTTTAAGTTACATTTACTCACATTATTTTCTAAAAAGTGAATTAGTTTTCTTTTTATTTGTTTTTAATAGAAATGTTAAACAGCAAATATTTTTGTCAGCTGAATTATTTGAATAAAAGAATTCAAAATGGCATGGGAATATTAATACTGCAACCTAACGGATCATCTAACAGCTTTAATGCACATTTTATATTTTTTTAAAGGAAACTATCCTTTGGACAAATAATTGTCTAATATCACCCCTCAAGATTTTATTCAGATATAGAAATTGTTGTTACTATAATATTATTCTGTTTGCTCTTAACCTTGCAGTACAGAATACAGTTTTTCTATTCTTTGGTATCTCATAACATGAAAGTTATAAACCAGAAACAAGCAGAGAATTGTTAGAGAATCCATATGTTTTATGGTATTTTTCTCATATAACTACTGGTAAAAACTACCTACTAATTATATAATGGTTGTATAGTAAATTATTATAGTGCATATTATTTATATACAATGTAAACTATAACTTTTTTTAATTTAAATTTTAAATTACTTTTTGAAATTTTTTTAAAGTTCAGAACCTTTTAAAAGTAAGTTGCCAGCATATTTCATCATCCTCCAAAACTTTGTTTTCTATAATAAAACAGTCTCCTACAAAATCACAATATAACCATGAAAATCAAGAAATTAATATATTACTACCATCTAATTTGCACATCACATTTAAGTTTTGCCATTTATTCCAATAATGTCTTTTATATTTATAGCAAAAAGATTCAGCTGGAATCTCACATTGCAGTTAGTTGTTATGTCTCATTGGTCTTTTTCAATATGAAACAGTTCCTCAATCTTTCCTTGACTTTGATGACTTTTGGAGATTATAAGCCAGTTATTTTGAAGAGTTTACCTCAATTTAGAGTTGTATAACATTCTTCATGACTAAATTCGGTTAATGTATCTTTGATATGACTATCATAGAAATGATAATATATCCTTACTGCATCTTATCAAGCCACATGGTATTGATTTCCTCTACTTCTAGTGTGAATTTGGATACTTGAGTAAAGTGATGTTTGTCAGATTTTTATACTATAAATTACCCTTGGCTTAAGTAATTAAAATGTATTTTATAGGGTGATAGAATATAAATATTCTGTCTTGTCAAACTTTCAGTTTATTCTTTTATATCAGCATGGATTAATGGAATCCTACTTTATTCATGATATGAGCCATTAATGCCATTATTTATTTTGATTCTCAAATTGTCCTAGATTTGGCCACTTTCTGGCCAGATTCATATGTAAGTCCTTCTTTACTTTCTGGCTCAAGATATTCAAAGCCCATCCTGTACTTTCCCTGCCCCAGCCCTGAGATCTGCCAAATTTTAAAGTTCCTTTCGGTGGAGAATGGTATCTAGAGATCAACATCTGGTTGCTAAGTGGGCTTATTGTGAAAGGGATATCAATGTTCCCAGACCCTCTCAGGGTGCACAGCTAGGGAAATATATGTGTTGTCATCTATATTTCTGTATTTTTATATCTATACTAGAGGCCCAGTGCACAAATTCATGCACGGGTGGGGTCCCTAGGCCTGGCCGGCGTTCAGAGCCGATAGGGGCCTGCTGGCTTGGGGGAGGGACTGCGGGAGGTTGGCCGGCAGCAGGGAGGGACTGGGGGAGGTTGGCCAGCCACGAAGTTGGCTGTGGAAGTGCACTGACCGCCACAGGGCAGCTCCTGCATTGAGCTTCTGCTGCCTGGTGGTCAGTGCGCAATATAGCGAATGGTTGACCAGTCGTTCCAGTTGTTCGATCATAATGGTCGCTTAGGCTTTTATATACACTGAGTGGCCAGATTATTATGATCTCTGAACCCATAATAATCTGGCCACTCAGTGTAGACTGACCACAGAGTTGGGATTTTAAAAGAAGATTTTTCCATGTATAAAAACTGCACTGTGGGTAGTTAGAAAGAAGCAGAGGACTTACTAGCCAGAGGCTGGGTGCCAATATCTCCTGGTCCCTTGACATATCAAGATTTGCAAGCTTTCCCTTATACATAAGTACACTGAGTGGCCAGATTACTATGCGTTCAGAGATCATAATAATATGGCCACTCAGTGTATATAGATGGAAAGTCATGAATTCATACTAAATCTCATCTCATACAATGGTTCATTATGTATAATTATCTTCACCCACAATGTGAATTTACCTTCACCTACCACATCCTTGATAATAGTTACTTATTCAGTCAATTCCTGTATATAATGAATTACCTGTTGTTAACAGGCCCTCTCCTCCTTACCCATTAGATATCCTCTGCTTGGGCCTTGATATCTTTTGCCGGAATGGTGCCAACCCTATTCTTTACCTCATGTGGATGCCTCCCCACCCTACTTGGGCATTGACATCCCACATCAGTATACATACCCCCTCCATACACTTGCCTCAGCCAGCTCAGACTCCCCTCAGGTCCAAACCCTATTCCCACCTTGCTCACCTTGCCCAGGCTCTAACACTATACTGGACTATCATCCCTCAATGGCCTAAGCTGCCTCCTATGAAGACACCCTTTCTTCTCGCCCCTGCTCCCCCTCCCCCCGCCGGAGGCTTGGCTTTCATATTAATTTTAAATTATAAGAAATGGTTTGCCACTTAATTTCTCCCATTTTCTTCTGGTCATCTTTCCTTACAGTGTTGTTCCTTACTGTTTTCTTATTGGCATTTTATATTATGTGTGATTTTATTTGATAAAGGCTCAGTTGTATAACTCTACAAATCACAAGAGAGTCCTTTGTACTATTTTTTTAAAGGTGGTTTACCTAAAATTTTGGTATAATTGGTAGGCATAGAATAGCAAGGTATAATAGCCAATATGCTTAGTGGAGCAGGGCTTACCAGTTGGTAGGCACAGTATAGCAGTTGAAAGGTTTTTGTCTTATTTTTTACCTGGAGTAAGTTATTTCACTTTTGGGAACCGCTTTTATAGGTTGACTAGTTAGGACCACATCAGGAACCCAGTGGAGGTACATGATCAGAAATCTATATCATAAGAAAGAGCCTATGATATATATTCAAGAAAGAGAATTTTGTTCTAACATTTTACTTTTTAATTATCAGCAAAGGAAGTATTTCACAGATAACCATTTTACATGTGTGAAAAAGTTCAACCTTATTACTAGGTCAAGATATGCAACTTGAAAATTAGGTGGGTGTGTTTTTTGTTTTTTTCACTAATCTGAAAAAAGTGTTAAAAAAATAATATATACTGTTGGTGTGGATGTTGAGGAATGGGACTTTTCTGTATTCTACTTGTAAAGTAGAAATCAATATTATATATTTGAGGGCAGTTTAGAAATATAAATCAAAAGCCTTAAAAATATGACTTCAGAACACTAGTTTGAAAGAATATATGCACCCCTATGTTCATTGCAGCATTATTTACAATAGCCAAGCTATGGAAGCAACCCAAGTGCCCATCAGTAGACGAGTGGATAAAAAACTGTGGAACGTATATAAAATGGAATATTACTCGGCCTTTAAAAAGAACAAAATCTTGCCCTTTGTGACAGCATGGATGGACCTGAAGGGTATTGTGCTAAGTGAAATGTCAGTCAGAGAAAGATAAATACCACGTGACTTCACTTAAATGTGCAATCTAAAGAACAATATAAACACACAAACAACAGAAACAGACTCATAAATAGAACAGACTGATGTTGCCAGAGCGGGAAGGGGGATTGGGAAACTGGATGAAATAGGTGAAGGGATTGAGAAGTACATATTGGTAGTTACAAAATAACCATGGGATATAAAGTACAGCATGGGGAATATAGTCACTAATAGTACAATAACTATATATGGTATCAGATGGGTACTGGGAATATCGGGGAACACTTTGTAAAGTATATGATTATCTAACCACTATGCTATACACCTGAGACTAATACAAAGTAATACTGAATGTAAACTATAATTGAAAAAAAATAAAAAACTTTCAAAAAGTAAAAATATATATACATGCCTTCTCTTTGACAGCAATTTCATGTCTATAAATTCATCCTATGGAAATTATTACAGATATTGCACTAAAATTTGTCCTCAAGGATATTCATTGATGATGAAAATTGACAAAAGAATTAGTTAGAAATAAAATCTAATATTTAATGTTACTATTATTTAATGATGTCACAGATTTTAGATAATTGCATTTTAAAGAAAGTTGTACTCTTTTTACAATTTTTATTTATTTTTTTAATGTTTTTATTGATTTCAGAGAGAGGAAGGGAGAGGGGGAGAGAGATGGAAACATCAATGATGAGAATCATCCATTAGCTGCCTCCTGCACGCCCCCTGCTGGGGATTGATCCTGCAACTCAGGCATATGCCCTGCGGGGAATCAAACCGTGACCTTTTTGTTCATGGGTCCACGCTCAACCATTGAGTCACACAGGCTGGGCACTCTTTTTTTTATTATTATTATTATTATTGTTTAAAGTATTACATATGTCTCCTTTTTCCCCCCATAGACCCCTCCCTGGTCACTCCCAGCCCCCAGGATAAGCCCCCACCGCCCCAGTGTCCATTGGGTATGCTAATATGCGTGCATACTTTTTAAAAAAATCCTTACTTGAGGATATGTTTTTTATTGATTCCCTCCCAAACCTCCCTTAGGGAGAGGAAGTGAGGAAGGGAAGGATAGAGAGAGAGAGTTGAGAGAGAAACATTGATCAGTTGTCTCCCTCATGTGCCCTGACTGGGAATCAAATCTAACACAACCTTTTTGGTGTATGGGAGGATGCTCCAACCAACTGAGTCACCCGGCCAGGGCCCTCCTGTACTCTTTATGACAGTGATTTTTCCCACTAGTATAGTTTGTGGATGCTGGCCAGAGAGAATGGTATGGTATATTAAGAGTTCTCTATCTGCATTCATTGACTTCTTCAATAATTTATAGTTTAACAAAAGCTTCCCTTCCAGGCTTTCCTATGAACATATTTTCATCCTTCCTGTAAAAGGGAGATAAGCCTGGATTTAGAGGCTTGAGATTCAGTTAGATCAACAAAGAGATGGCATTTTAAGCCTGACAGAGGAATTACCATTTATGTCTCAAAGTGCTTTAGCTGTTATATTTACAGCTACCTCAGCTAGGTATTAGGAAAATAGTAATAAGGGACTGGAATTTTTATTGGGTGTGTAGGAAATAGGCTGATCTGTAGGTAAGGAACTTCATTTTTAGAGAAAGGGGACAATTGTGGTAGGGGAGTGGAAAGAATGAGAGAGAAGGGCACCAAGGGTTCAATCTCTCAGAAGGCATTTCTAGAACTATCAGAATGGTCCCTGCACTACCTCTACATTCTTATAGTATGTAATTCTTTAACTCTCATTCTTACCAAAGGAATTGAAATTAGATTTCTGTATTTTTCGTTCTTCTGCTAGACTAAAAGTTTCTCACATGTAAACACTTTTTTTATTCCCTAAAAATTTTTGTGTTTTGGCATATATAAGATGTTTAAATGCTTCTGGAACTTAACTAAGTTTAAATATTGTTTTGGTTTTTCAAAGTAATATAGTAATAAAATGAACTAAACTTATTTGTCTTGTTCATGTCATACAGCTATGTATTCATTCCTTATATTTTATGAGTAAATGTTATGAGCTATGCACTGTTTTAGGTAATTAACCTAAAAATAAGTTATTTTCCCTCACTGAGCACACATTCTACTGGTAATGACAGAGCATAACTTTTATAGGTTTTCTTTGGCTTATTCTAGTGTTCTTTTCCCTCTTCTCACAGACAGCATGGTAAAGATGGATGTGAATGAAGAAATTGAATCTTACCAGATAGAAGTTTTGCCTGGGGCCAGGGAAAAAACTTTCTTTTTGCTATCTCCTATCCAATGGTTGGCAAACTCATTAGTCAGCAGAGCCAAATATCAACAGTACAATGACTGAAATTTCTTTTTGAGAGCCAAATTTTTTAAACAAACTTCTTCTAACGCCACTTCTTCAAAATAGACTTGCCCAGGCCATGGTATTTTGTGGAAGAGCCACACTCAAGGGGCCAAATAGCTGCATGTGGCTTGCGAGCCGCAGTTTGCCGACCACGGTATACCACATCAATCTTGACTCCAGGCTCAGAACTGTGGCTATTTACAGATTTTCTTACAAGAATCATCCACTGTTTCTGAGCAAGACATTCTTGACACCAAAATTATAGAAGCAAAATTATGAAAAGTAAAAGTTTTTCTTTCTGTACCATTGGCTTATTTAAATAAGCATATATAGTTACTCTGTTCACCTACTAGATGGAATTTCAGTGAATGCAAGATGAAATCGTATTAGCCGAGTTTTAATGGACCACTGACCTGGATAGTTTTAGTAAGTTACTTGTCCTTAGGCTAATATCAAATAAGTAAGTTACAAAGTTATGGAATTGAGAACTGCTTCTATAGATTAAATACATTATGAGACAAATAGATTTTGATGAATTAGGCTGAGAACCTCACCACCATGAACTACATTTAAAAAAATTAAAAGGCTTTTGAAATATTAGCTCCTCTTTCTCATCAGTCTTCAGAAGTCAGGCTTTTCACCCTGTTAAAGGCTACTCTTTAACCACAGCCATAAAGGTCAAATGAAATGTTTCTCTTTTACTCTCTTTGTGGTAGAGTTTGATATATTAATATATATCTTTATATATAATTATATAATTGTTTAAGTCATTTACATGGGTGGTATTCATATATGAGAAGTAGTACTGTATTATAAAGATTCTTAATAGTGACTGGATTTTTGGATGACAGTAACAGTGTCATTATTTGAGTATTATTTTTTCTACAGTGTTTCAAGAAATGTTTAAATACTATTAAGAGTGGGAAACCACTTGTGGTTTTTTTGTTTTGTTTTGTTTTTCAGTATCCTTGCAATGAAAAAAAGGACGTGATAAGTTGTTCAACTTATGAAATTCAAGTTACGTGTGAATTCTGCCAGGTATGTATGCAATATTTGATATTTTTAGCCATTTTAATGTTTTAGAGTATAACATTTTTCATAGGTTGTTTCTAGATAAATATTTTGGTGTTTTTCCATTACTAAGAAAACAACTTGTGTGTTGTTTCGTTGAATATACAATTGTTTTTAAAATTTTTTAAATATATTTTTATTGATTTCAAAGAGGAAGGAAGAGGGAGAGAGAGATAGAAACATCAATGATGAGAGAGAATCATTGATTGGCTGCCTCCTGCACACACACCCCCACTGGGGATCGAGCTCGCAACCCAGGCGTGTGCCCTTGACCAGAATTGAACCTGGGACCTTTCAGTCCTCAGGCCGATGCTCTATTCACCTAGCCAAACCGGCTAGGGCTATTTTTAAATTATTAAATAGAGCATCTAAATTCACTTAACTATAGTAAACATAAACATATTTTAGGGTTTTGATTTCTCTAAAAATGATTAAAAATAATAATGGTCCCATGAGATAATCTATAAAAAAGGGTTCAAATAGCAAATGGATGTGGAAAAAATATTCTAGGTGCTCCTTTGATCATTTCACTTGAACATGTTGATGACTCTGAGAAGTCGTACCAAAAAAAGTACTCCAGCATTTTCCAAATTTGTTTGGCAAATTTGTTTACATTTTTCTATAATAGCTATTGTCATTCCTACTGGAAATGCTTTGGGAAGCATTGCTCCAAAGAGTTAACAAGCTAGTATTGAAAAGGCCAGAATTTTTAGTTGCATCAAATACACTTGTTATATATACTTTCTAGAAAGAATGCAAAACAAAAGCCTATAAGTTGATAGAAGGAATAATTGGAAACTTTAAATCTATAAGTAGAAAATAATATTCACTCAAAAATGTCTTTTTGTAGTTGTTTTGTTCAAATCAGGATCCAAAAAGATCACCATATTGCATTTGGTTAGTATGTTTATTAAACCTCTTTTAACCTAAAACAGTTCCCTCTATTTCCTATTCTCTTTTCTTCCATATGTTATTTATTTATCTATTGATGAGATGAGGTAGTTTGTCCTATAGAATTAAGCTAATTACAACCTGGTAGTGTTGTTCAACATGTTTTCTATCACCTATATTTCCTATAGCTGTATCTACAGAGGCTTAATTACATTAAGTTTGACTTTTTTACCCTCAAGAGTACTTCATGTGTTTTCTATTACATCATATTAGGAAACGTAATTTTTTTTGTCCCACTTTTAGTGATGTTAATTTAAGACTGACCAGTAAGTTTAGGTGCTATCAGCCCAATTCAACCATTATAAAGTTCCCATCACTTTTTTTCAAAATGGTTTTATCAGACGTTGATAATAGTTGCCTAGATCCATTACTTTATTAGTGGTTAAAGTGGTGATTTTCTAGCAACAGTATTTCATTCTTTCTGCATTTTACTATTTAACAGGAAACATTTAGCCTGATAGATCAGAGTTCCTACCCTTTTTTTTTTTATTCTTATTCCTCATTCAAGGATATATTTATTGATTTGAGAGAGAGAGAGAGAGAGAGAGAGAGAGAGAGACAGAGAGAGAGAGAGAGAGAGAAGAGGGAGAAACATCCAGTGGTTGCCTCCCGTACCCAACCCTGACCAGGGATCAAACCCTCAACCTGTGCCCTTATGTGGAATCAGATCCCCATCCTTTTTAGTGTACGAATGGAGCCATCTTGGCAGAGGCCGTATCTTTTTCTTCTGTAGTATAAAATCTGCATGTTTACATATATTTGTCTACTTATAATAAGGTAGAAGATAGGGTTAGAATGTCACTAAAAGTGTATCATTTCACATTTGGGTAGAAAAGGCAACAAACTTAGTGAAAATAAAAAATATTACATTTTAAATTATTCTTGAATTGAAAATCTGTACTGTAAAACATTTAGCCATCTCTTAATGTTTTACTCTAGGCAATACAAGGACCTGTGGAATATGAGTGATGACAAACCCTTTCTATGCACTGCCCCTGGATGTGGCCAGGTAATATATAAATTACTTTAAATCATTTTGTATATTTATATTTGTTAAAACACTGATGATAGTATATGTTATCATTAAAAGGATTCTCTTACAATGTTTTGTACAGTTTTGGAGTTAAAGAAAATAACCCAGAATAATTTGGGGAAGGAATTCTTCTTTTTCCTCAGTAGCATTATGTGAGTTTTAAAAACTTCAACCTAATATTGGAAAAAAGTTATATCTTATAAAGAAAAGATGAAAACCTGGACAAAATCTAGGGTTTAAAAGTATTTTCATTTGACCATTATTGGTAGAGAATCACTGTAAACTACCTAATTGGAAATTAGATGTACATTATCATATATGAAAATTATTTTATTTGCTCAACTCTTATGAAATTAGCTAATATTTACCTGAGAGTATTATTAACGTATTAATGTTCTTAAAGCTAACATCTTTAATACAGAGCATGTGTGGAAGCATTTTCAGAAAATAATACTTCAGTGTTTTGTAACAGGCTATTAAATTATTAACTTATGCTATTATAATTATTCTAATCTTAAAATAACTACAGGTACTAAAGAATTAAAGAATAAATTCAATGTGTAGTGAAATTACAGACTACTTAAATAGATAAATTATAAATAAAAATAAGTATGAAAGTATTTTATTCTGATATATCACATTTACTCCTTGGACTCAGTACTGAGTTAAATGGACAAAGAGGTGGTATCCGGTTTGCTGGAGTGGTTTGAACAGACACAACATGATTCTATAATACCCTGGATTATAGTAAACACAGTATGTTTGTTGCTAGAGCCAGTTTTGCTATGTTGTTCTAGGAATTATTCTTAGAAACTCAGTCTCAAACAAGCCCCTTATTCCTTCTCCTATTCTTTTCTTAAAATAGTAAGAATTGTTTGTTATCTCGTGATTGATTCTTTACTAATACACACGCCATTTTTTAATAAAAGTATTACATTTAAATTTGCTTAAATTCAGCAGAACATAAGGAAATCTATTGCTAATATAAGAATATATATGTGTATGTGTATCATAAGAGATTGTTTTTTAAAAGACCTTTCTAATATTATAAAAAGGAAAATATTAAGGAGTTAGAATTGTTTTTAGACTATTGTGAAAGGAGTTAACATTCATACTTCCTCATACCTCTTCTTCCTATTTCTTGATGTCTGATAATTATTTTGTTTTTTAATTGTCAAGATTTGTAATATATTTTGTCTAATAACCTGTAATTCCCATATTTGTTTATCTTACTTCCATTTAAATAGTATAGACAGACAAAAAGGGAAGAACTAAGTTTTAAGGCACTGTGTATTTAGAAGTCAGAAAGAGAAGGGGGAGGATATAGAATAGAAGACTGAGAAGCAGCAAACAAGAAAATTCTGTCCTGGAAGTCAGGTAGAAGAAGTGTTTCAAAGTGGGGGAACAATGTAGTCAGATAGTTGATAGGAAAAGTTGAGAATTCAACATGAGAATCCATATTTCATGGATTAAGAAATTTGAAGATTATTAGGTGAGTAGTTTCATTGAAGTGGCAGTGACAACAATGTGATTGCAGTAGGTTAAAGAGAAAATGGGGAGAACCAGAAGTGGAAAACATTATAAGACAGCTCTGCTTAAAGGGAACAGAAAAATATAGCTGGAGGAGGATTGAAGATGGAGCTTATTTGTTTTGCATTGTATAGTGGGAATATCACAGCATATTTGACCCTGCAGAGAGAGATTGTTACAAGATTGGGGTCCTTAAGTAGGTAAAAGAAAGGATGGGATCTGGTGCTCAAGTAAAGGGACTGGCCTTAATTAGACCATGGGCAATTATTCCATAGTAACTGAGAGTAAAAAGAGAGGAGTAGAGGCTTGGAAGGTTTGAATAGAGAAAAGAAAGCATACAGACATATTTCCTTCAATATAGTCACCAATAAAAAAATTTTTATTTATAAAAAATAAAATTACATTTCTGTTTATTCCATTGCACAAAAAAATTACCTTTAGAAGCTATGGCATGCTGTTTTAAATAGACTTAGGGGTGGCAAATTTTTAGCCCCTTGTATTACTTAGGATGCTGGGTAGGTCAAAAAGTCAATCTAACAATAGCTTGAATAGTTTGTTTTTCATGTAACAGCCCAGAAGTAGGAGTTCCAGGGCAGGCTGACTGCTATCCTCAACATGTGAATTCCATTTTTAGGTCCAAGATGGCTGGCCCAGCTCCTGCCATCAGATTCACATTCCAGCAATAAGGAGGGAGAATGGGAAACAGAGCACACACACATACTCACCATTTTATTAACCATTATCTGCAAATAATGCGTATAATTTTCATTTATTTCTTTTGGCAAGAACTCAATCACATGGCCACCTTATTGCAAAGGAAGCTAGAAAATGTAGTCTTTGTTCTGGGCAGCCAGGTATTCAACTAAAATTGGGAAATTCCTTTGGGAAAATTTTGAGTAATAGAGATTGAGGGACATTTAGCAGTCCTTTTCATAGTTTTCAGAGATGAATTTTCATTTGGGGACATAACAATAAGTCATTTGGAGCCTGAATCTGGTTAAGTTGGGTACAATAAGTCCTCATTTAATGTTAGTAGATTCTGCAACTTTAAGTGAAATGACATATAACAATCATAAGCAAAAATGAATGAAAGACCTTTCAAGGACCTGCTGTAATGTTTTTAAAATTGAAAACAAAGTTTTCAGTGTCTGGAATTTAGTTGTCAGTAATGTATCAGTGTTGGTTTCTTAGTTAGGGGTATACCATACCTATTATTTATCTGTGCCCAACTTGTTTCAAAAAGTATTTGAGAAATTAAAGGTTCATATAATAGTTGTCATAATAATAAAAACAATAATATTTTTAACTTAGTTAGCCACTGTGCTAAGAAGGTTATGTGGATTGTCATTTAATGCTTACAACAACTCTATGAAATGGGTGGTTATAGCTCATTTTTCTGAGTCACAAAACCAGGAATTATTGGAAATAAGTTTGTACCCAAGCCTATCCTTGTGTTCTGTCTGTAAATAGAATGTTCAGGCCTCAAGGTATATTTGAATACAGATCTTGGTATTTGTTATCTTTCAATTAACATGGTTTTTATTTCCTCTTAATAACAAAAATTTCCCTGAAAATGTTGATAGGCTTAATATGGCAAAATAAAATCTAGAGAGGATTTTGTTAACAATAGGAGCATTTCATAAGTCCTTCTCCCCTTTTATTTTTAAAACAAAATTGGGACCTTACTGCATTTGCATAGTTTTATATTCTATCAGTATGCAGATTACATTGCATATATCATAAGCATTTTGTGTGTTAATTGAAAACATGGGTTTGTGCTGCTGTGTCCTATTCTATTGCCAGAACATGTCCCATAATTTATTTACTCATTCCTCTATTATGGGCTTTTATAATTTTATAACTTATTAAATTTGTATGATTTTTACATAATTATATAATATACAATTTTATGAGTATATGTAATATAACATAAGTATATATAATTTTATAATTCCAGTATTATAAGCAACAGTGTGATGAAATCCTTTATATGCATCTCTAATAAATTTCTCAAAATACATTCTTAAAATGGAGTACTTGGTCAAAATGTATACAGTTTTGAGGTTCTTCATACATTTTGCCATATTGTTTTTAAAAGCTAAGCCAATTTTTATTCTAATAGTTTATTTAAGCACTGGCTTTATCATGAACTCCAGTTCTGGGTATTACTTCTTTTTTTGTGTCTGTGCCTGTATTTATTCCCTAAGGGATTTAAAATAATCTTGATGTTATAATAATATCTTATAACTGTTACTGATCAAAATAGTAACTTGGCTGCCATGGTCGTGTCGCTCAGTTGGTTGAAGTGTCATCCATACACCAAAAGGTTACAGGTTTGATTTCTGGTCAGGGCACAGTCCAGGCACTTGGAGGAGGCAACTGATAGATATTTCTTTTTCTCCATTCCTCTCTATAATAAATTAAAAAAACATATCCTTGGGTGAAGATTTAAAAAAAAAATGTAACCTGGCTAATGTCAGCATCATCCATTTGTTAAGTCTTTCTAAGAACAGAAATGGAATGTCTCTCTTTAGATTCAAATAATATTTCCTAGGAAATAAAAACTTCAACTGATATGATCCTGGTGGCCTTATAACTTAGTTGTACCTATTTATCTGTTAAAAAGTATTAATAATCTATGTCATGTGTGTGAATTAAATGCAGAATGACTGATTTCTTAGGAAGTTAATTCTAGTGTGTTCAAGTGTTCATGCCTTGGGATTACAGATTTCTCTATTCCATATATCAGAGCTTATATCGCTTTATTATAAAAGCATCAGATTCACATCCCTTCAATCTATCAGGTTGCCCTTCCTTTTTTAACCTTTTAAGAGAGATGATTATCCTATCCTACCTTTCTTGACTGCTTTTCTCATTGTTTATTCAGCTATATGCTCGAAGTCTTGTTTAACACAATACTGTGCACATTTCGCATTGGATTTGTGCTTTTATGTTCTCAATATGTTGTTATTGCTAGCAGTATCATTACAGTTTTATTCAATACATATTTTTAGAATAAATTTTTAAAATTTGGGAAAATAATTCAGATTTTGCAAAAATTTTATTTTAGCATGTAGTAGCTACTTTTATATAAGTATTTATTGAAAAGATGCATTTTACTTATTAATATATATATATAGGCATCAGCAAAAGTAGGCTTATAGTTGTAATGCAAATAATACAATAATTAATAAGTAAATAATAATACAAGAATAAAACCTGTGTTTTGTGTACTCTCAACTGCAAACCTACTTTTGCCCAACCCTGTATATATCTTTTCTTGGTAACCATTTTTTTTTAAGAAATCTTTATTGTTGAAAATATTACATATGTCCCTTTTTTTCCCCCATTGCCCTCTTCCGTCCCTTCTTCCTCCCTTTCCCCCCCCAAGCCTATTGGTGACCACCTTTTGACAAGATTGCCTTTTGCCATTGTCTTAAAGTTTCTTGCTAGAGGTAAATAAATTTTCTTATATGACAACCCAAGTTAAACTCACCTGTATCAACTACCAATTTTAGTATATTTTATCCATATATATAAGTGATACCATTATATGATCAACAATTCCTTTATAAATAGCATTTAGGTAAATTTGATCTGGAGATCGAACATTCATATGTCTTTCATTTCCCCTTTTAATATTAATATGACCCAAAATGTTTTTAGGGTCTTTTTAGCTGCTTTTTTTCACTTAGGATCCATCTTGGTGCCATTTTCACATGTTTTGTACAAAACATAATGTTATTTATTCTATATGTAGTTGCTCTTTGATTTGAATATTTGTGGTCAAGCCATCCAAGCAGAAGAGATTGGTAGAATAAAATTCCTGGGAGGTAATTTTCCAAGTTCTTATGTGTTAATTATGCTGACTTTGCTGTTTTGAAATCTAAGACCTCTATCTACCAAAATACATTCACTCACAAATGTTTACTGATTCTCTTCCATGCAGAAGTCACATCGTTAGGTTATTTATAACATTAAAGTGAATTTTGCTTTAAGATACATGTACTTTTAAACATGTAATGCAAAGTTAAAAGCAATGAAATAATGCCAGTAAATTGCAGATATGTTCATTCTCCAACAGTTTTGTTATTCAACAGTCTGTCAATTTTCCAAATTTGCTGGGATTCTTATAATGATAAAGCATATGAAAATAGCACTTGAGTGGGGAAAACTGGGTTATGGTCCCAGTTGCTGCTTAGTAAATGTTTGAAGAGTGAACAAATGAATAAATTAAGAGATGGAGGGGCGGGGGGTACTGTTGCATTTGAACACTCACCTTCAATGGGACCATAAGCAGGTTCTGAAAAGGGGTCATATAATAATAGACATTTTTCTGTTGGTGTATACAGTAACCTAAAGACTGAGTGGTAAACCATCCTATCTAATAAAGAGGGAATATGCTAATTGACTGTCATGCCCTCAAAGATAGCGGCACCCACAGCCACAAGATGGTGGCGCCCAGTCCTCTCAACCCTGCTGGGGCGGCAGGCGCACGGCACAGCTGGGCCCACCTCCACGCACCTGCCTCGGGAGTCCCCCAGTCCCCTCAGCCCCCCAGCCGCCCAGGGATGGTGGCTGCCCAGCCTCCGAGGGCCGGCCCGAGGCGCAGGCAAGCCTCGGATGGTGTGATGAGGGCATTGCCTTCCCCTGATTGCTGGGTCACCTCCTGCCCCTGAGGGCTCCTGGACTATGAGAGGGGGCAGGCCAGGCTGAGGACCCCCTCCGGTGCATGAATGTTCATGCACCGGGCCTCTAATACTTAATATGATAACAAAATATGGCCAAATTAAATAAAAGCTTAATTTACTGAACATCTGTGGTCTTGGTGGTTTATTTTTGTTTCTTCTTTAGACTGGGCTTGAAAATTCAACTGTTTAATTCTACGGAGCTCATTCTTTTGAACATTTATTAAATACCATATGTTAACTTTGGGGGAGTACAAACAAATAGGAGCTCAGACTACTTTAAAGGACATACAAAATAATCAGTATAATATTGATAGGTACTATAACCAAGGCATTGTGCAGAGCATAATGGGCATTAATGAGAGAGATTATCATCTACAGAGTGAGGATCTGGTTGGCTTGTAAGGATGATATAGGTAGATACTCAGTGTCATACTTTTAGAATAATTAGAAAACTTTAGAATAAAGAGCATAATGGTAAGAAATGTTTCATTCTTTTACACTGTTTACATTTTATATGATCCCTTTTCAGAACCTGCTTATGGTCCCATTGAAGGCGAGTGTTCAGATGCAACAGATTCCACAAGAGAAGGAATCTATTTTGATGGTATGGGGAACTAAGTTAAAATATTATAAATATAACATCCCCATTTGTAGGGACATAATCTAGGGAATGAGTTTAGATCTCTTAACTTGGCATTTTATAGTTATTGTTCTGAAATAATGAAGAGTAAGTGCTCCCAATTTTCAGTTATAAGAATTACGTAGTAAAGAGTATCTTCATAAAAGTTGATGTCCAGACATTCAGGAGATATTTAAATTATGCATTTATTATGTTGGCATGCAGACCTATCCAAGTTAAATGTAGCTTTAAAAATAATCTTGCTTCATTTTTAAGAACTGTGGTGAAAAAAAATCAATATTTTAAGTAAAATTTTTTTATTTCAAAATTAACTATTATTACATTGGTTGCTATTTCTTCACTGAATTGTGACAGAGGCATTCTTTTTATATGTGGTAACATAAAGAACCTGATTTACTTCTTAATTCATCCAGAAGTAATATTTTTATAAGAAAATTCTTATTTTAAAAGTGGTAAGTAACCTGAAGTCTATGTAAATACAGTACTTTTTTCAAAAGTCATTATACTGAGCATATATTTTTATTGTGATATGGCAGAATTAATAATGGTCTATTTTCAATGTCCAATGGAATTTATATAAAGTTTCTTTACCTCAAGTTTTGTTTTTATGTGCTCTCAAGTGAGCTATCAGTATTGCTTATTCTTGGGTAATGGGTTTCTCTATGATTACTTGAAATCTAGTATGGTTATCTATACTAACAATAGATTCTTTTATAGTTAACAGACTGCTATTTCATTGTTAATGGTGGTTTTACATGTTGTGGAAATGAATTTCCTTATTTTACTTATTTGATCAAATTGAAAATCTTAACTATATTTTAAAACTTTTTGCCACAGCGTTTTACCAACGAGGATCATTTGGCTGTCCATAAACATAAACATGAGATGACACTGAAATTTGGTCCAGCACGTAATGACAGTGTCATTGTGGCTGGTTAGTATATGCTTTTATTAATAGCTTATATACATATTTCACCTGGAATGTGCACAATTTTTGTGTATTCTCTGTAAATAATATAGTCTGGTGATATTCCAATGACTTCATTTGCAATAAATGTTGGCAACATGTATTTTACCCATTACATATCCATGTTTCCTTCTGACCATTCATTTCACTTTTTGTATGGTTTTCAAATGTAGATTTCAATGTCAATTTTGTGGAAGTTAATTAGAAACCTGGGAGCATTCATACCATCTCCAAAGTTTACATTTAATAGACAATTGAACTAATGTGATGTTTAGTTATTGTTTCTTTTAGCTGTTCACACCTGGTCTACAGTGCTGTGCGAAGATAGAAAATGATCATACTCCTGTTGGAGAAAGAGCACTTAGCTGACTTGTTTATTAGGATTTTTGTTTCTATTTCTCTGTACTAAGCATCCATGTTAGTAAAATAACTCTGAATACTCTCCTAAATTCAGTCATTTTTGTATGTTAATCCTATAAACATACAGTATCACCTAAGCAGATGATTATCTTTCACAATATGTGAAAAGAGAATATACATTGTTTTATTGTCCTTCATGCTGTGTTAGTTGCTCCTTTTTAGGTATTTAAATATATATAAGCACACATCTGTATATGTGTACATACACATAATATGTGTAATTTTACCATATTTTATATATTTTCTAAGTATTGTGATAAAATGTTTATATGAAATCTAACATATTTATATAAATTTCAGACTTTAGTATCATAACCACAGATTCACATACATAAATATTCAGAATAACACTAAATTATTTTCTTCTATAAAGCTTAGGTTATACTCTTTGTAAGTCTGTATTTATATCTGAATACTGAATATTATTAATACTTTAAGATTATCACCCGAATCTAGAGATCAATTTTACATATGCAATCTTTAGAGCAATATGAGGCAAATATTATTAGGTGGTTCCTCTAGTACTTTCAGCATCAAAATTTTTGTAATGAAAAAATTAGAGGTAACAAAAAGTTGGTAATTTATCAAAATAACTTATTTGTGAAAAATGTAGGGAAATGTTCAACCTGTCTTCAACTCCACAAGTAAAAGGAAGCTAAAAAGAGTGAGGTGTGCATTTCTTTAGAGTGTCATATATCAGATATTATAAGCTGGAACCAGAAAACAGTCAAATAAGCAGTATAACACCAACAACTGTAAGGGTCACTCTCCTAGGTATGAAAGTCTTTGCTTCTCTAAAACTGTCTTAGAGCAATATTTCTCTTTGTAACTTTAACTCAAAAGTGTTTGAGATTGCTTTCTAAAAACTACTTTTCTGTCTGCATTTAGTACAATAAAAAAATAGAACACATTCAGACACAGTACTTGACCATTTTTTTACTTATGTCAAGGTGAGTAATTTAGCATTACTATATAAATAGAATGCATGATGTATGTACTATATATTTGATGATCAACAGTCATAAGCCATCTGCATGTTAAAACAATTGTGCCTGTTATGACTTTTCTCAAGCTTGATCATTCCAGTAATCACTGATAAATGTGACTTACATATGCATTTTTTTTAAGACTTTTCTGTCAAACACAAATTGAGCCTTCCGTTGAGCTTAGATAGATAAACCCTTTAAGTGTGAACAGAAGACTCATATTTATATACAGTTTACAAATTCAGTCATTCTAGACCTAAGCTGATATGCATGTATGGTGGGTCCTTATATAATATGATTTTAGAAATCTTTTGGGGGGTGAGGGTATGTAAGTTGCAGACAGACTAATAGGTAAAAGGATGACACAATAGACTTCTTCAGTAATTCTAATAATACTAATAGTATCGAAGATTATGTGTAATATGACAAGTAGGTCATTTTACTGCTAACTATATATATATATAGTAAACATTAGTACTCTAATGTCAGGTTAGTATATGTGTGGGGGCAATAATAAAACAATAAGTAATGCCCATTTTGAAGACACAGTAATTAACAAATGTATGAATATTAATTTCACAAAAGATTTTATGAATATATTAGCATAAACTAGGAGTCATCTTACACTTTTATTTCGCTTAGGCTAGATTGGTGATACAAGCTATGAAATTGATTTTCTAAAAGATGTAAAATGTGATTAGAATTTCAATGTACTACCAACTCTTGATCTATATGAATAAATAGCCTTGAGAATAATAAGATTTAACAGGCAAAATTCATAAATTTACTATTTTTTATTACACGTGGACATTAACAGTCATTTGTTCTGTAACCAACACGTACATATATACTAATGTAGTACATGAGTTAATGCACATAGCATGAGTAATGTTCAAATATAGTGAAAATATTTCAAGTTTTTAAAATGTAAAGTTGAAGCCCTCTGCTGTCCTAGAAATTGTGCTAAAGCATTCCATAGATATGGAACTCTTTCATAACTAGCTCCTCGTAAAAGCTTGAAAAACGCATTAAAATAGAAAATTGGCTTCAATAGGTAGTAATGAGGGCTTTGTTTTTGTTTGTTTTGTTATAGGGCTCTTATTTTAACCTTTTTTTTCCTTGTAATATTTTGATTTACCTGCTAAAGATTGTTTTATCTTAAGCATGCTTTCATAACAGATTATGAGCACTAGTGGAAGGGCCAAGTTGAGTGTATATACATGCTCTTGTCTAGTTTTCCCCAAACTGCATGTATTTTAAACATAATTTTTAATGTAAATTAAAAAAAATCTTATGTTGACTGATGATAATAGTTGATCTCTGAGTAGAGCATGTGTATGTCAGTCTACTCAGAAGGTATGGACTAAGGAACAAGGACTTCTCTCATGGTTCATAAACTTTGAGGAAATATCTTGAACTACAACAAAAACTTAACCAAATTTTATTTGCTTCAAAGGAAAAAGGACTTTCCAAAGAGAAAATTAACAGCTGACTGAAGCAGTCCTGCTAATTTGTTAATTTATTAGGTATATTCTAGGGTTCTTTATGATATTTAAATCTATATGATTACTTCTTGACATTTATTTCAGATCAGACCCCAACACCAACAAGATTCTTGAAAAACTGTGAAGAAGTGGGTTTGTTTAATGAGTTGGCAAGTCCATTTGAGAATGAATTCAAGAAAGCCTCAGAAGATGACATTAAAAAAGTATGTTGTTCACTATGATATTAAAGAGTACTTCTCACAGAACAACAATTATAGTTTATATTTCTTTTTATTTTAGATATACTGATTGGCTTTTTTTAAAAACTCCTAACATTTTCTTTAATGTTTATCTTAGATGCCTCTAGATTTATCCCCTCTTGCAACACCCATCATAAGAAGTAAAATTGAGGAACCATCTGTTGTAGAAACAACTCACCAAGATAGTCCTTTACCTCACCCAGAGTCTACCACCAGTGATGAAAAGGTTAGAAATTTGTATTTATGGTAGAAACACATACTAAGTGGGAAATTAGATTCCTAAGTAAGGATTAATGTTTGGTCTACATAACTAATAAATTGTACATAATTCAGTGTCAGGTTATATCTGAAAGCCTGTGAATAGTCAGAAATTCCAGGGAAAGAAGATTCTAGCTTTATAGATAATTAGCTTTTTATTACACACAGAAAATTTATAAGGGAGAACAGCAGTCACTTTAGATAAAACTTACTTTTTAAAGGATATATAAATTTAACTTAAATTTTCTGGGTTTTGCTATTTTATTTTTAACTGCTTATATATAGTGACAGCTTAATTAAGAATCTTTACAATGAATATTGAACAAAGGTTATTTCAGCTTTTAAGGGTTATGGGCATAGTTACTCATTCTCAGCCATGCATCTTCGGTATCAGCACTAAGATGATGATGATGATACTGTCTTAATACAGGCCTTTAGTAGGTTGCTTTAGGGCCTCACTTCTGGATCTTGAATAGCCTAGTAACTTGAACCACCTGGCTCTCATCTTAAACTTAGTGTCTAAATTAGAGCCCTTGATTCTTTCTAGAGTTTGTCCTATTTCAGTATATTTTCTCCCAATCCATCTAGTTTCTCAAGCCAAGAATCCTTAATTTTTTTTCTTTTCCTTCACACTGAAACCAGCAGCAAATCTTATCAGACCTACTTCCTGAGTATAACCTTCTATCGTCTTCTGTCATCAGTGTCACCACTTTAGTTCAAGCCATCTTAATACATTGTCACTTCCCTGCTTGAAATCCTTCAGTGGTTTGCCATTGCATTTAAGGTAACTCACACTCCTTCCATACCCCTTATTGATCTGGGTTTGTCTACCAATCCAATCTCACCTCATGCCACTCTCCTGATGTCTTTATCAAATATTGCAAGCTTTTTCCTGCCCCAAAGACATTGCTTCCTTCTCACTATAATGATCTCCTTATCCTTTCACTGTCAGTTCAAATACCATTTTTTCAAAGAAGCTCACTTTATTTCACTGTACTATCTAAAGTAGTCAACTCCAACCTTCTTCCAGTTAATCTTTCATTATTTATATTATGTTTTACTTTTACTCTATAGCACATTTCAATCTGAAATTCTTTTTGTTTTACTTGTTTGTCTGTCTCTTCCGACTAGTCCTTGAGAGCATTTGTAAATTATTAAACTTGTTTGAATAGGTGAATTTCTAATAGTATTTATCTTCCTATGAAAAATTGGACAAATGTTATTTAGGCTTTTAAAGGGTTATGAGCCCTAACCGGTTTGGCTCAGTGGATAGAGCATCAGCCTGCAGACTGAAGGGTCCCAGGTTCGATTCCAGTCGAGGGTAGGTACCTTGGTTGTGGGCACATCCCCAGTTGGGGGTATGCAGGAGGCAGCTGATCGATGGTTCTCTCTCATTGATGTTTCTAACTCTCTATCCCTCTCTGTAAAATAAATCAATAAAATATATTTAAAGGGTTATGGGACTAGTTACTCATTCTTAATAAGATTTTTGATGTGGCAACATAAAGGCCAATTCAAAGCACACAGTTGACCCAGTTTTTATACTAACTAACTAGTTAAGGAGTTCTGGATAAGGCCCTTAATCTCTTTGTTTCCTAATCTGTAAAACGGGGAAAAGACCACCTGTAAGGTTCTGGCTAACTCACATAATTATGTAATTATGTATTTTATATTCAAGGTATCAATATTACTTGGCCATTTGATACTGAGAAATCATTGATAATGGATAAACATTTGCATTGCTTTAAATTTTAAAAAATAATTCTATTTTTTAAATAATATGTATAAGCTATAACAGTCTCCCTAGACCTCTTTACTTCTTTTTTAAAAATTGATTTTAGAAAGAGGAAGGGAGAGTGAGGGAAACATTGATGTGAGAGAGAAACATCAATCAGTTGCCTTCTTTATGTGCCCTGACTGGGGATCAAACCTGCAAACGGGTATGTGCCCTGACCAGGAATCAAACGCACAATCTTTTGGTGTATGGGACGACACTCCAACCAACTGAGTCACAATGACCAAGGCCTCTTTCCTCTTTTTATAATAAAGTGATAGAGTAGAGCTAGGCAGTCCCTTCTGGATTTTAAGTTCTATGACTCCTGAGAATGGTTTGTATTTTTTTAAAAACATATTTTTATTGATTTCAGAGTGGAAGGGAGAGAGAGAGAGAGAGAGATAGAAACATCAATAATGACAAAGAATCATTGATTGGATACCTCTTGTACACCCCCCTGAGGATTGAGCCTGCAATCTGAGCATGTGCCCTGACTGAGAATCGAACTGTGACCTCCTGGTTCGTTGATCGATGCTCACCCACTGAGCCATAGCAGCTGGGCTGTATTTTTATCTTTTACTAAAATTCTCATGGAATCATAGCCAAGTTACTCAGCCTGACTTATTTCTGGATTGATTGGAAAACAAGTTGTACTGATAAATACGAACATTGCATTTGAAATGTTATAGCTGCTTCTAAAATTTTCTTGTAATTAACTTTAGATGTTTACTTTTGGGGGTATTAAGTATCATCCTGTGGACACTCTTCGAAATGTGTTATTTTCTGTTCATTAAGGTACATAAATTGACTTGTATTTTTAAATTCCACTCTTTCTCTATCTCATTATTAAATAGGAAGTACCACTGGCACAAACTGCACAGCCAGCATCGGCTATTGTTCGTCCAGCATCATTACAGGTTCCCAATGTGCTGCTTACAAGTTCTGACTCAAGTGTAATTATTCAGCAGGCGGTACCTTCACCAACCTCAAGTACTGTAATCACCCAGGCACCATCCTCCAATAGGCCAATTGTGTAAGTGATTTGGGCCAATCATTGACCTGTTTATGAATTAAGTTTTTGTTGTCATTTTATTGTTTGAATTGTGACCTTAGTTTTGTGTGTTTGTCATATTCTGTATGCTTTGATTTTTAGAAAAAGTACTTGTGTAGTCTTTTAAATATATATATGTGTGTGTGTGTGTGTGTGTGTGTATATGTACATATATATACACACACACACACACACACACACATATATATATAATGTAATTAGAAAATAAATACCTAAAACTTAGATGTGATTTCTTTTAGACAGGTAGCTCTTAAGAGCTTTCTGATAAGGATTTTTCTTATTTGATATATTGGCGATTGTCCTGTTAAATGCACAACTTTTTCCATTTTTTTCCTGTTATTTTTTCCATACTGCTACATACATTATGCATTTTAGATGTGATTAAAAATAAATTCTGCAGTTTTTTTATTTGATTAGAAAAATTTTTTAATGCTACAGTAATAGGAATAAAAATACTCTTTTTAATTTCCCTTTTTTTGTTTTTCTTAGTCCTGTACCAGGTCCATTTCCTCTTCTATTACATCTTCCCAATGGACAAACCATGCCTGTTGCTATTCCTGCATCAATTACTAGTTCTAATGTGCATGTTCCAGCTGCAGTACCAGTAAGTTTGAGATTTAGACTATTTATATTTTTCTTTATAGCAAAACTTATCTTTTTAATCAGAAAATACCCTTTGGGCTGTTTAATTGGTTTATGAAAATGAATTCAACAAACTATTAGTGGCAAGTAGTATTTCCTCTTTGATATTTATAGTGATAACATGTACCTTCCAAGAAAAACATAATTCGATAGAAAACATTTTTTTATTCTCCAAAAGTCTTAATTGTTTTCCTTGTATTTTTAATACTGAGGACATTATTACTAGTCATCCCATTTTAATTTGACTTAGCTTTGTAGAATTCAAATATTAACACAGATTTCTGTTCTTTAAGAGGATATTTATACTAGAGCACTTGTCAGATAACTCGATGGTATTTCAGATATTGTAGAAA
The DNA here is from genome assembly GCA_026230045.1 of Corynorhinus townsendii. Taxonomy (NCBI): domain Eukaryota; kingdom Metazoa; phylum Chordata; class Mammalia; order Chiroptera; family Vespertilionidae; genus Corynorhinus; species Corynorhinus townsendii. The sequence continues at coordinate 44,618,795 of JAPDVU010000005.1, forward strand.
TTGTTTATAAAAACACTCTCTGAATTTTATGGTCAAGTTGGGTTCATAGAATTATTTTTGCTATTCAAGCTATGTGGAAATTTAAACAGTCTGAAACAATAGTTAGTCCTCCACTTTCCTAGTGGGAAAATTAAAAAAGTTGTTTGAGAGGCAAGTTAATTATATAAAATTTAAAAGACATAGGTAGTAGTTAAATATCTAATTATAATATTTAATAATTTAGTGAATATTTAAAAGCACATTCTTTAGAATTATGTAAGTTAGAAATAATGCTTTTTTTTCTATTTTCACATTAATAAAACAATTTTATTCAAACTCTACAACTGTGTCTTCAGTATTAAAGTTTGCATCATTAGAATGATGTTTTAAGATATCTGGCACAATTTTCCAAAACACATTATTTTCGTTTTTACCTAAAAAATTTCAATATAATACTTTTGGAATTTGGTATTCTCTTTCTGGAAGTCTTATCTCAATTCCTAATACTCATACAATAAAAAGATAGTTTCTTTTTTCACCTTGTAGGTACATCTTTCTGATTAGTGCCATATAATCATTTATTACATAGCTTTAAAAAAATTTTTTTTAAAGCCTACTTATAGTAACATCCAACACTTTTGGTGAGAATATTCCCCAGAATATTACTGAAATTAATGTTAAATATTTATTTTTATTCTTCTAAGTGATATTTTAAAGTATCCAGGATTAGCATTGATAGGAATCATCTTGATTATGTATGTGCTCTTTAAATAGAACTTTGCTGTTCAAATTCATTATTTGAGAGACTTAATAAAGACTGAATATAAAGTGACTACTTCCTCTTTTCTGAGGATATTTTTGAAGGGGAAACATTCTTGCCCTGCATTTGAGATTATATGGTTATTCTATGAAATGTAACTGATTAAAGAAACTGAAATGAAAAAGAGATATATTTAATTACACAATAATCACTCAGTGTTGATACTAGGTCAAAAACAAAAGGCAAAAAACAAAATGGAAAAATCTGTTCTAGGTTGTTAGAGAAATTAGAGGTTATTAGATTCTTTTCTTTTTTTTAATATCATGCAGTATATTAATATATTAGGCTATTTTTATATATTTTAATAAAGCACAATTCATTGTTGAAATTATTTTTCATGCCTATTTGTCACAAGTTTTGACATTTTCTTTCACCTCAGAATGTAAGTGTGACAGATGTGTGAGAAGTTTTACTTTGAATACTGTGAGTTTCTATAAGAAGAAACTATTTTTAAAAATTGTGAAAGTTGAATGAAGATTAGCAAAGCAAATGTCTTAGAAATTGATAACTTTTGAAAGTAAATCGGGATGTAAGATCAATGACAATTTAGGTAGAGATATAGTTTCTGATTTGAAGTCTCAAATTCCTATAACAGCCATTGTGCAAATAAAGTATAAATCTCATTTTTAATATATTTTCTAGCAATTTTTAAAAATACCTTTTTCATAGCTCGTTCGACCAGTCACCATGGTGCCTAGTGTTCCAGGAATTCCAGGTCCTTCTTCGCCTCAACCAGTACAGTCAGAAGCAAAAATGGTAAACAATATTTTATTCTGTCCATTTCTTGAGCTGATTTTGAAATCTTTTTTTTTTCTTGTCTGGTTTCTGACTGTATCTTTTTAAACAAACTGCCCTCCTGGTGGAGGCTATGAATATTACAGCTGAAACTAGGTCTAATCATCTGAATGCAGTGCTGATAAGTGGTTTTAAACAGTGATATACATTTGTAGAACAGTATTGACAATAATTTTGAAATAGTGCACAATTAGTCACCATTGCACCTAATATATAAAGGAAAACCGTATTTTTGTGTTTGCTTCAGATACTGAGAAATTATTGTTGTTTAAGGAAGGAACTGCAGATTAGGAGTCAGGAGTCATGTGTCTTAATTTTAATCCTAACTCTGCTATTCATTACCAGTTCTACCCTTCATATGTCTTAAATTCCATCTAATGTCTTTATTTAAAATGACTTTAAATCCTACTTTATATTATATATAAATGAATTCCCTAAGAGGTTTGTCATAATCCCTGAAGGATAACAAAGCCAGAATTTTGAATCCTGGCTTTGGCAGAGAACACTGTTTCCTCTTACTTAAGTTGTGAACCTTTGAAGCAAAGGATAGTACGACTTAAAGTCTGCCCTAACCGATTTGGCTCAGTGGATAGAGCATCGGCATGTGGACTCAATGGTCCCAGGTTCTATTCTGGTCAAGGACATGTACCTTGGTTGCGGGCACATACCCAGTAGGGAGGCAGCTATCGATGTTTCTCTTATCGATGTTTCTAACTCTCTATCCCTCTCCCTATTTTAATAATATTTAAAATATATTTTTTAAAAAGACTTTAGAAAGTTTTAAATGTATATCAATTCATGATGCTCTTTTAGATGATATTCCCAAGAATATTATTTTGCGATCATTCTGCAATTAGGTGTGCTCAATAACATCACTGAGCTAACTCAATGTGTGGTCTGTTTTATTAGCTGCCCAGTTCCCTGACCCTGGGCCTCAGGACCATGGTAAAATAACTCTGTGGTTTGTGGAGTGGGGGTGAAGACAGCAGTTTCTTTGAGCTTGCACAAAGAAAGTGTGTATTTCCATCACAGCTTCAGGAAGAGACCTTACAGGGCTCATAAGCCAAAGAAGGGAATAGACTATACACCACTTACCTTTGCATTATGCCATGATTCCCATAGAATTCCAGAATGAGAATGGAGTGTCTTTCCTTTCCCTCCACAATCAGCTTGCAGGGTAGCCAGCAGCTAGGCTGTTTTTCCAAAATGCTGTACAATACAGTTCCTCTTCTATGCATTGTCATCATCATCTTTTTAAAATCAGTGTGATTCTTCCTTCTACAATCTAAAATACTTCAGGGCAGTTTCTTCTTAACAGCAATTAATGAATGCATCATTAGGAAATCAATAGATAAATAGTTACTAGGCACCTATTATTTGTTTCATTTCAATGTTAGACACTATATTAACTATATAAATTTATACACATAAAACCATTCTATATTGCAAGGCTTTAAATTTTTTATGGCTATTCTCCATTAGTGCAAATAATCAATCTGAAATTGTCACGTGATAGCTTTATTTAACAATAAAACTTACACACCATCTGAATGAACTAAATAGATGGTTGAGGAGTGTAAAAATTAGCTGGTTGTTGATTGTGGTGAGAAAACTTGAAAACCTGAGAGGGAAATGTTTCACATAACAGCATGTTTAGGTCAAAACTTTGGCAAACTAAGATGAATCTTTACTTGATAGCCAAAGAGCTTCATTGGGAATGGTTTTTATTTACAATTTTTACTTTCATACTAATAAAAAATTTATTAGTGAGAACTGAGAATAGAAATGGGAGCTAAAGAGATCATATTGTGCATTGCATCTAAAAATATTTTTACATATTTAATGGGCTTCCTTTCTTACAAATTAATTCAGAAGGAACAAATTAGATTTAAGAAAACTCTTGACTTACAAGAGTAGGCCATATTTGTAGAAACTATTCAATTTAGCACTTCCCTAAATAACTTTCTCTATTAAGTCACCAAGAAATTAAATTAATACGAATAAAAGTATTTTGTGTGCTTGTATATTTAAAAATATCAAAGCTATAATATTCACAGATTTATATATGGAAAACAGTCATTGATGAAGGGCCCCAAAATAGCATGGGGAGTCACAGATTGCCCCACTCAAATTTAATGATCCAAATATTTCTTATAGAAATTTGCTAATGTGAAATAGCTAAATTTAGATGATTGCCTATTTTAATTGGGATAATAGATGTTTGTCCTTTTGTAATTAAATAAAAAGACTCAGAAATTAGTCTTTCCTTTTTTAAACTTTTCATTATGAAAAAGTTCAAACATTGACAAAGTAAACAGGATAATATAATGAATCCCCACATACCCATCACCCACCTTCAATTATTAGCAGTATAACTACTATTTGTATTTTATTTATACCACAGACCACTCCCTACTCCCATTTACTTCTTTTTAATAGGCTTTTTTAGTGTAAAATTTACATACATTGGAATGAACCAATTTTAACTGTACAGTTTTGATAAGTGCATTTATGTAACATCCTCATTATGGTATAGAACATTAACCTCTACCCATAAAGTTTATTTTCCTTCCCATTCAGTTCACCTTCCCCAAGTGTTCTGATATTTGTCACCAGCAATTAGTTCTAGAACTTCATGTAAATGGAATCAATATATATTGTGTCCACCTCAGCATGTGTCTGTGAGATTTATCCATGCTGTTGAGTGTATCATAGTTTGCTAAGTTATTATCCATTGTATGAATAGAATATGCCACAATTCTTTATCCATTCCCTTGTTGATGGACACTTGAATGACCTTTAGTATTTAGCTACTGTGACTAAAACTACTATACACATTTTTATATAACTTTTTGTGGATGTATGTTTTCATTTGGTCTATCTACCAAAGAGTAGGCAGGTATTCATTTAACTTTATGAGAAACTGCCAGAGCTTTTTCCAGAGGTTTACATTCCCATAAGCAATATATGGGAATTCCAGTTGTTCCCACATTTTTCAAACATTTGGTTTTGTTATTTTCCTTGTAGACATTCTATGATTGAATAGCAGAATCTTGTGGTTTTTATTTGCATTTCCAGTTTGACTTTTTTTGTGTGATATATTGTGCCCATTTTTAAATTGGGTTACTTGTCTTTTATTTGTGTTATATGAATTCTTTCCATATATACCAGACACAAAATTTTTACAAATAATTCTTAGTCTGTAGCTTGCCTTTTCTTAGTATATTTGTACTATTATTTTTTAAAATATGTTTTTATTGGTTTCAGAGAGGAAGGGAGGAGAGAGAGATAGAAAAACATCAGTGACAGAGAATTGTTGATTGGCTGCCTCCTGCATGCTCCCTACTGGGGATTGAGCCCACAACCTGGGCATGTACCCTGATTGGGAATCTTAACTGTGACCTCCTGGATGCTCAACCACTGAGCCACACCAGCTGGGCGATTTGTACTTATTGGTTGCTACTGTTATCCTATCTAATAAAAGAGTAATATGCAAATTGACTGTACCTCTGCTACACCCACAAGCCATACCCCCACCAGCCAATCTGGAAGGAATATGCAAATAAACCCAACCAAGATGGCTGCGGCCACAGAGAGCAGGAAGGGAGGCTTGGGTTTCCCTGGCAATGGAGGAAGCCAGGCTTTCTGCCTGCCCTTGCCGGGCCTCCTCTTAATGCTACAAAGTTTCAATTATAGAAGATAAATAAAGCCCAACAGAAATGGCAGCAGCCATGGAGCTGGAGAGAGCAGGAGGCTAGGGTTGCCCCCAGCGATGGAGGAAGCCAAGCTTCTGCAGCCCTGGCCTGCTTTGGCTTCTGCTTAAGGCTACAAAGTTTCAGTTGTAGAAGATAAATAAACCCCAGATCCCAGGGCCTGGCTTGGGTCGCCGGGGGGCGTGGCTGGCCTGCAAACCACCACAGGCCCCTCGCCCAGGCCGCCCCATACCCCAAGGGAACTCCCACCCTGATCCGGGACACCCTTCAGGGAAAACCAGCTGGCCCCCACCCATGCACTAGGCCTCTATCCTATCTAATAAAAGAGTAATATGTAGATTGACCATCACTCCAACACACAAGATGGCTGCTCCCATGTGGTCAAAGATGGCTGCCCCGATATGGACACAAGATGGCCACCACAAGATGGCCAGCAGGGGAGGGCAGTTGGGAGGAACCAGGCCTGCAATGGAGGACAGTTGTGGGCGATCAGGACAGCAGGGGAGGGCACTTAGGGGTGACCCGGCTGGCAGAGGAGGGAAGTTGTGAGTGACTGGGTCTGCGGGGAAGAACAGTTTCGGGGGAGCCAGGCCTGCAGGGGGGAGCAGTTGGGGGATACCAGGCCTGCAGGGGAGGGCAGTTAGGGGCAAACAGGCTGGCAGAGGAGCAGTTAGGCATCAATCAGGTTGGCAGGGGAGTGGGTAAGGGGTGATCAGGCTGGCAGGCAGAAGTGGTTAGGGGCAATCAGGAAGGCAAGGAGGCAAGCAGTTGGGAGCCAGCAGTCCTGGATTGTGAGAGGGATGTCCGACTGCCCGGTGGGATTGGGCCTAAATGGGCAGTCGGACATCCCTCGATCCCAGATTGGAGAGGGTGCAGGCTGGGCTGAGGGCCCCACCCCTCCCATGCACGAATTTCGTGCACCGGGCCTCTAGTCTTTAATATTTCCTTTGACCTACTTAATTGGTTTAAGTTTGCTTATCTTTTATTAGCTTCTTAAAGTAGAAACTTAGATTACTGCTTTAAATCTTTCTACCCTTTAATATGCACATTTAAAACTATATTTTCCTCTGCACACAAATTTGATACTTTTAATTATTCATTTTCTAATTTCCCTTGTGATTTCTTCTTTGAGCTATGGGTTATTTAAAAGTGAACTGTATAAATGGATTTACACAGTATTTACTATTGTGTCTATCTTATATTCAGCATAGTGCTTTTGAGACTTACTGATTGTTGTGTATTTCGTTCCCTTTATTGTATGATAATATTCCAGTAGGGGGCGTGCAGGAGGCAGCTGATCGATGTTCCTCTCTCATCGATGTTTCTAACTATCTCTCTACCTTCTTATCTGTAAAAAATCAATAAAAATATATTTAAAAAATAAAGTTTGACTAATAAATTAGGCATAAAATATTATATATAGTTTATCCACTCACCTGTTGATGAACATTTGGGTTGTTTTTGGTGTTTAGATATTATGAGTTAATCTGCTATGAACATTCTTGTACAAGTATTTGTGGAGAAAGATGTCTTTTCTTGGGTTAATATCCACTGTGGAGTTTTACTGTTTTTATCTGCATGACTAGAATGATACTAGCTGAACCAATTATTTGCTTTTTAAAATTAAGGCTCTTTTGACAAAAATCACTCTAATTTACTATAAAGAAAATTGTTTCAAAACTTGGGGATACATTTAGTTATTTATCTTTATCATTTACTTATTTAACAAATATTTATTAAGGTCCCATGTGACAGTTGGGAAAATTTTAATATGATCTGGATATTAGATGATATTAAGGACTTGCTGTTAATTTTGTTAGCGCATTAATGCCATATGGTGATTATGATTATTTTTTTAATCTCCAGGCATACTGATATGTGGTGAAAAGGAGACAGACAGGAAAGTATATAATTTCTGGCAGTAGAAAACAGAACAATGTGATAGAACAGTATTTACAAACTAGAGGTATATTGGATGTATTGGGTTCAAAGTTATATTTTGCTTGATCTCTGTATGTGAAAACTTTTCATTTGTTACTAATTTTTCACTATTTCCACATGAAAATCTAGATTTCTGGCATCTCTTGAAAACTCAATCTGCATTTCTTTTTCTTTTTTTAAGTTTTAAAGAATTTAATAGTCCTGTATAAGATGTATTTATCTAATCAACTAGATTTTTACTTAAGCCATTTTTCTAATGAGATATTTCATTCCTTTTTTTTCTATTTCAATATTTTTAATCCATTTATATAAATTCTAGATCAGATAAAACTAATCTGTGATGAAAGAATATCAGAATAGTGGGAAGGAACATGAGAGAATGTTCTGGGGTGTGGTTTTGGTTACACAAGTGTGTACATTTGTGGAAACACTGAATGGTACACTAACAATTTGTGCATGTTTTTATATCTATATTTCAGCCTCAGAAGAATGTTAAATATGTACTGATATTTGCTACTTACTTAAAATGCACCAAAAAATAAGTTGACTTTATGAATGATGGATAGAGAGATGGATTTGTGAACAGATATGTGATAAAGCAATATAGTAAAATGTCAGTAGATTGTAGTGGTGGATATGCAGATGTTTATTGTATGATTTTTCCATCTTGGGTGTATAAAAATGCATAACATTTTTTATAATAAAATGTTAAGAAAGACTCCATAGTGTTTCTCAAAAGACAGGAAGAAAAGTGAACTAGCCTGAGAATATATATGACAGACTTTCTGAGATACTTGCTGATCTGCCTCTCTAGTTAATTTTGGATGAACTGACCTCCACTCCCAGTTCTAGTGTAAACTGGTAGCTTCTTGACAATATCAGTGAGCATCTGTTTTTGGACTCAGGTCTCTTTCATTTTCATAATGCTCCTTGTCTATATTAGAATAAGTGGAATTGGAAGCAGAATGAGAAGCGAGACTTTATTTTCCAAGGTTCACAAACAATAATGATTATTTAGAAGAAAATATTTATTACCTACCCTTGAAGCTCAGGTAACTATTTGGCTTATAACTTTCTCTGGATAATTATCACAGTTGATCTTATGTGGCTTTTATCTCAATCTTCATAACTGTAATAGGTGTTATCCTGTATAATAAAAGAACAGCCACGGTAAGCTTAATGACCAGAGACCAGAACCACCACGGCCCCTTGCTGGGCTGGCCCCGCCACCAAGCAAGCGGTTAGAGGCAATCAGGCAGGTAGGCAGAGCGGTTAGGGGTGATCAGGTAGGCAAGCAAGTGGTTAGGGGTGATCAGGTAGGCAGGCCAGCGGTTAGGGGCAATCAGGTAGGCAGACAGCCCCTCTCTAGGCTGGCCTCACCCCCAAGCAAGCAGTTAGGGGCGATCAGGCAGGCAGAGTGGTTAGGGGTGATCAGGTTGGCAAGCAAGCAGTTAGGGGTGATCAGATAGGCAGGCAAGTGGTTAGGGACGACCAGGTAGGCAGGCCAGCTGTTAGGGGTGATCAGGTGGGCAGACAGCCCCTCGCCAGGCTGGCCTCACCCCCAAGCAAGCAGTTAGGGGCGATCAGGCAGGCAAGTGGTTAGGGGAGATCAGGTAGGCTGGCAAACAGTTACCCCACAGCAAAAATAAGAGGAAGGCCCAGGCCACCGGTGATGACTCTGTGGCAGGTGTGTGGCTGGCCAGTGATCGCTCTGCAGAGGGAGGCCTAGGCCAGCCAAGCCATCGAACTCTACGCCTGTGGCTTGCAGAGGTAGGCCACCGGTGGCAGGGAAGTGGGTGGCAGCGCTGCACAGATGGCAAGCAGTGGCAGTGGCGGGGGTGGGGCCAGCTGCCTGCAGCCAGGGGAAGGAAAGCCCCGATAGGCCCTGATCTCAGGCCACATCTAGGGATCCTACCTGTGGGTCCCGGATTGTGAGATGGTGCAGACTGGGCTGAGGGACCATCCCCCCAGTGCAAGAATTTTCATGCACTGGGCCTCTCGTTTATATATATAAAAGGATAATATGCAAAGTGCCCCTTGGGAGTTTGACTGGGAGAACAGGAGTTCAATTGCTTGCTATGATGTGCACTGACCACCAGGAGGTGGCGAGGAACATGGCAGGAGACCAGTGGTGGCTGCGGGGTGCTGAGGGAGTGAAGGAAGGAGGAGGTGGTGGCAGCACAGGTGGCGAGGGAAGGAGGAGACAGGGAGGTGGGGAACCTGATCGGCCCTGATCACCAGCCAGGCCTAGGAACCCACTGTGCACGAATTTTGTGCACCAGGCCTCTAGTTGTTTTATAAATAAATTTTAGATTAAGTAAAAAAGTATATTTTGTAATTTCCAAATATTTTGAAGCTTTTCTCTTGTATTTTTTATTTATTAACTAGAGGCCTGGTGCATGAAAATTCATGCACTGGTTTGGGGGGGTCCCTCAGCCCAGCCTGCCCCCTCTTACAGTCTGGGAGCCCTCAAGAGCAGGAGGCGACCTGGCAATCAAGAAGGCAACGCCCCATCACACCTCTGCTGCCGCCACTGCTGGCTGCCGCCATCCGAGGCTTGCCTGCATCTCGGGCTGGCCCTGGGAGGCCGGGCAGCCACCATCCAAGGCTTGCCTGCACCTTGGGCTGGCCCTGGGGGGTTGGGGGGCTGAGGGGACTGGGGGACTCTGGAGGCAGGCGCACAGGGCAGGCCCAGCCTTGCCGCATGCCTGCCACCCCAGTGGGGCTGAGGTGACTGGGCGCTGCCATCTTGTGGCTGTGTGGGCGCTGCCATCTTTGAGGGCAGGGCAGCAATTAGCATATTCCCTCCTTATTGGCTGTGGGTGCCACCATCTTTGAGGGCGGGGCAGTTAATTAGCATATTCCCTACTTATTAGCTGTGGGTGACACCATCTTTGCGATGGTGTGAGGGTCAATTAGCATATTCCCATTTTATTAGATAGGATATTTTAATTACTGTGCTTTGATATATTTGTCCTTTGCATGCATTTTCTAATATATCATAGCTCTCTGGTTAGTTTGTGAAAACAATAGATATTGTCATGTTATTCAGGTAACATGACATGGTAACAAAATACCAATTGCCTGGAATGCTAAAGGAATTCTGATTGTGTTTATTTTATTGTACAGAAATTATTTGATTTCACACTTCACTATTGGTTTGATACTTTTATCAAATATTATTAGTCTGTTTACCTTGTCTTAGTAACATAGAATAAACATTATTCAGTATCTGTTTAAGAATTTTCAGTTCTTTTATGTCATTATCATCAACATCAACTATACTTACATATGGTTAGAAGGACAAATGAATCTAACAACCTTATGGATTAACCAGAAATAGTTGGTTTTATAGATTAATTCATGTGTATATATTTTGCTTCAGTCTCATTTAACAGTTATTTCTATCGATTGTTATTTATTTAACAAATATTTCTTGGGTATCAAGGAATTCAGTTGTGATCTGACATTTTGAGATTATTTATTTATTCATTTATTTACTTACTAGAGGCCCGTTCCACGAAATTCATGCACGGGGAGCAGGGTGTCCCTCAGCCCATCCTGCACTCTCTCCAATCTGGGACATCCCTCTCACAATCCAGGACTGCTGGCTCCCAATCACTCTCCTGCCTCTGCCTGATCGCCCCTAACTGCTTCTGCCTGCCAGCCTGAGCCTGATCACCCCCTAACCACTCCCTTGCTAGCCTGATCGACACCTAACTGCTTCCTGCCCCTAACTGTCCTCCCCTGCAGGCCTAGTTGCCCCCAACTGCCCTCCCCTGCAGGCCTGGTCGCCCCCAAATGCTGTCCCCTGCAGGCCAGTCACCCCTAACTGCCCTCCCTGCTTGCCTGATCGCCCACAAGTGCCCTCCCCTGCTGGCCTGGTCCCCTCCAACTGCCCTCCCCTGCAGGCCTGGTTCCCCCCCAAATGTCCTTGCTTGATGGCTTAGTCTCCCCCAACTGCCCTCATCTGCCAGCCTGGTCACCCCCAGCTGCCCTCCTCTGTTGGCCTGGTCACCCCTAACTGCCCACAACTGCCCTCCCCTGCTGGCCATCTTGTGGTGGCCATCTTGTGTCCACATGGGGGCGGCCATCTTGTGTCTTGGAGTGATGGTCAATTTGCATATTACTCTTTTATTAGATAGGATTTATGCAAATGTAGGATTTATGCAAATGTTGCCTGTGATCATTAAGAGAGTCAGGAAAGTTTTACCTGCCCTGGCCTATGTGGATCACTTGGTTGAGTATCATCCAATGTACCAAAAGGTCGCCAGTTCAATTCATGGTCAGGGCGCATGCCTGGGTAGCAGATTCAATCCCCAGTAGGGGGCATGCAGGAAGCAGCCAATCATTGTTTCTCTCTCACCTCGATATTTCTTTCTCTCCCTCTCCTTTCCTCTCTCTCTCAAAAGAAAAACCTAGAAAAAAAAGTCTTACCTTTAAGAAGGCCATTATGTTTTTCAACAGGTACTGACAGGATTATATCTTATCAATTAGATGTTTTTTGTTTTCGATTTTTTTATTCCCTTGATGGTGACTTTTGTGGGCAAAATTTATTTTTTCATAGACTACCTTTAAAAAATATACTAGATTTATTAAAGTTTTAAATTTAGTTCTTCCCTAAGTTCTCAAGGCCAATTTACAAATCTAATTATATAAGTATCACTTTTAAAGAGCTTAAAACGTAATTAATGTTAAACATCTTTATTAAACTTCATTATAACTTACTATATTCTATTTTCTCAATGGGTACCTCAGTTGTCTAACAAACTTTCCCAAGTACTTAAAAACCTTTAAATTTAATTAAACTTAACAGTTATAATGAGGCATGGTTTTTTTGTTTTTTTTAATCTTTATTGTTGAGAGTATTACAGATATCCCCCATTTTTTCACTTCTACCCAGTTCCTGCTCCACCCCCACCCCCCTGACCTTCACCATGCTATTGTCTTGTCCATGGATTATGCATATATGCATATAATAACCAAAGAGGCATGGTTTTTAAAAATATTTTTGTATGATTGATTTAGAGGCTTAATAAGATTATTTTACCTCTTTAACTAAAATTAAAGGAATAAATCAATCTCTTAACTATTTTAAATTGAAATCCAGGGGTCATCTGTTATTTTAGGTACTTTTAGAACATAAAATACCAAATAGGTACAGATTATTTCTAATTTTGAATTAAAATGTCTATGTCATAGATTTATTTTTTTAAGCTTCAGAGAGCTAAAACTAAAGACTTACCAAATGAAGAAATAATTGTATTATCCCAACTGAAGAAAATCAAAACTAGGTTCATATCCCAGTACACAGAAATTTTAAAATTTCTCAGTGACCAGATAAATGAACATGGGACTTGATTCTTTTCTCCATCAGTGTTAGAACTCCAAATCCATGCTTTCCAAATGAGTGGTTCCCAATCACATCTCCTATACATTACATAATTAATTTTTTGACTGTTCACCAGTATGCAGCCCCCTAATAAAACTTATAATTTCTTCTTTCACTACTTCATTTGGATTTTGCTTTGTTGTTTTATTCAGATCTCTGAAAATATGCAAAACATCCTCTCTGTTTGGTTCTGCATGTCTCTTTAGGATTCATTTGACCTTTGTGGTCACAGTCTGTTAATGACATGCTAAATACTGTAGCAGTGTTGATTCTACTAAAATGACCTGTCATTAAAAAATAATGTAAGAGAAATGGCAGCATTGGAACACATAAAATGAATTTTGCCCATGTAGCTGAAGAGAAGCGTATTTATATTCTAAGATTATTGGCCCGGTGCATGAAATTCGTACACACTAAAAGGGAATTAATTAGAGGAAATATTTTAATATTGCTATTTGCCCTTTCTCTATAATAGAAGTGTCAGAGATGAAAGAAAATTATGGAAATCTCCCTCCTGTCAGAGTCTGGGGCCCGCCGCGGGACCCAGAGTCAAGTCCCCACCCACCCGCATGCGCTTCGAAATCACAGGAGACCCAGACCCGGCTGGCCCCACCCCCATCAAGCCCCGAGAGGTGGGGGGGCACGGCCTGAAGTCCCTTGTCAAGCCCCACGGGGCGGGGGATGTGGCCTGAGGTCCCTCGCCCTGGCCAGGTGCCATGCAGCCTCAGGTCCCTGCTGTTCAGTCATGACATTATGATATCCTGGCTAATTTGCTTATTCTTCTATTATACAGATAGACTAGAGGCCCAGTGCATGAAATCTGTGCACTGGGGGGGTGTCCCTCAGCCCAGCCTGCACCCTCTCCAATCTGGGACCCCTCAGAGGTTGTCCAACTGCTGGTTTAAACTGGCAGTCGGACATCCCTCTCACAATCTGGGACTGCTGGCTCCTAACCACTTGCCTGCCTGCCTGCCTGATTGCCCCTAACTGCTTTTGCCTGCCAGCCTGATCACCCCCTCCTGCCTCCCTGCCAGCCTGATTGACATCAAACTGCTCCCCTGCCAGCATGATTGACACCTAACTGCTCCCCTGCTGGCCCGATCACCCCAACTGCCCTCCCCTGCCACCCTGATCACCCCCAACTGCCCTCCCCTGCAGGCCTGGTTGTCTCCAACTGCCTTTCCCTGCCGGCCATCTTGTGATGATGTGAGGGTAGCCATCTTGTGACAACGTGGGGTGGCCATCTTGTGGCAGTCATCTTGTGATGACATGGCGGCCATCTTATGACACGAGGGCATGAGGGTCAATTTGCATATTACCTCTTTATTATATAGGATAGTTAAGGATGCCTTTATGGGGCCCTGATTTTCAGAAGCCTAGTGCTTATAGGAAGATATTATGCATTGTGTTTGTGTCCATTATACATATTGACATGAGATCCTCCTTTTCTGCTAAAGAAATTTCTTCAGAGCAAGCGCTTTTTAAAATTTATTTACGAACTCTAAAATAAAACTTTGGAAAAGTAAGAGTGGTAAAAACAAATGCATGTGGGGGGCCATAGATACAAGATTATCTAGTACTTTTTTAAACTACACAAAAATTTATAGAACCTATTTTCTACAAAATTGCACTGTATCTTACCAAATTTAGGTATAGGGATTTTGTTTGTCATTAAACACATAAACCATAGATATTTGCTATCTTTGTTACCCTTCTGGTAGAACAATTTTCTTATGTAATATTTGTAATAAAAAAGTAAATCTTCTGAATGTTAATCATCTAAGAGTTTTGTTTAAGATGTGGTAAAGTACTTATGTGGCATTCTCCAGAATCTTTCCTTTAAGATTTGTGTGACAAACTGAGAAATATCTTTAAACACAGGGGGTAGCCAGTAGGCTTTCTGCAGGGGGTTTCTACTGAGAGCTGACAGAGGGCATCTTGGCAAATGTTCAGAAACGTACATTAAGTTAGTTAGGCCCTGCATGGAACCTCATGTTCAGCAGAATTCTTCTGACCTGCCTCTGCATGCCAAGCTAATCAGCAAACATCTAATGAGCCTGCTCCAAAGAAGCAGACTCTCTCCCAACCTACTTCATTTTCATATGTTCTCTGGGGGAGGGGAGACAAGACTTCAGGAGGACTGATGATGCTGCAAAGACCACAATAATGATAATTAACTTGCTGAATTTAGAAGATTATGCTGTTAATTAGTTGCAAAATAAAGATAAGTAATAGAGCAGCAGATGGTAGGATAACACCCAGGAGAAGGAGGGTTATTACTCTGATGAGCTTTTGTGGCACATATGAAATATGGATCTGACTTTTTCATAAATTGTTTCTAGAGAACATTGTGTTTTTTTCTTTGTACTATGATGGAGTAGTTTGTTCCTACTAAGTTCTGACAGATGTGATAAAATTTGTTTTCAATAATACAACATATAACATAGAATTTGAATAGCAAATTATTTTTAGCAGATTACCCCTTAAAGTGAATGTCAGATCATCAGCACAATAATCTATCTCTGACTATCTCTCTAGGAAAAAACATTTTTAATATAGTAGTTGACTTTTACATCACTAAAAACTAATTCTAAACATTAAAGCATTAGTCTGCTTAGAATTATAATAATAAAGATATTTTCATTTTCTCAAAGTATATATCTTTAGTTTAAAATTAAAATTATGTCAATGTTTTATTGTACATGTTGGAAAATATAGACTTTTAAATATTATTTAACTTTGTTGAGTTTTTTATCTTTTCTTATATTAAATTTATTGTGAGAAATTTTGATCTTAGCATTGGGTTGACCAATGTCTGATTTCTTATTGAATCCTAATATGCATAGAATACTAAATATTAGACAAAAACTCTAGTTTGGAAAACTTTTGTTTAAAATATGTTTAATGATCTAGGAGTCAACAGACAATTCCTTATCCAGGCTCTGCTTCTACCTCAGTCTATCTACAATTAGACTTTTTTTTTTTTTTTACAATTGTATTAGGATATCTACAATCCACCCATATATGGGTGGATTGTAGATATCCTAATACAATTGTAAAATTTATATGAATCATATTTGGTGACAACTTTTTTACCTAACCCATTCTAATGATTTTTAGTTTACATGTATATTTAATGCTGTTTTTAAAAGTCTGCATTTCAGAGCAGTGTTAATTAACCCTTGAAAATCTTTTTTTTTTAATTTTATACTCAGTGGCATACTCTCCAAGTCAGACTCATAATCAATGTAACAGCATGGAGCAAACATTAGAGCTTCTCCACTGGATGAGTACTGTATACCCTAGGGCAGTCAAGAGAGGATAATGAATGAATACTGATGCTGTTCTAAGTGCTCTGTAAGGCAGTTACTTGCCCTACTAAAGATTATTCAAGAGAGTGATGTTTATGTACTTCACAGTCTCCTATGTGCAGTTACTGTATTTCATTAATTCTAAGAGTTAAGCTCTTCTCTATAAAACTTTAAATGCTCTTCAATCCTGTTTTCTACCTAAGGACTTATAAAAATGTTTTACCAATACATGATTTTACCAAGTTTCACATCTCAACAGCTACTTACATTTATGCCCATTTTATATTCAGAAATGAAAGCCCTAATCTAACACTAGACTGGGCACTGTTTATTGTATTTTGATGTCTAATATTCTGTTTTTAAAAGATATAATTATGCAGAGTGACCACCTCCCCAGATTCTCCTCCTTTGTTCTGTTTATATAACCCACACTTTAAACTTGTATCTTTCTACGTTTAATTCTTCTTTGACCATTTAGCCTAAGCCCGTGGTCTGCAAATTGCGGCTCGCGAGCCACATGCGGCTCTTTGGCCCCTTGAGTGTGGCTCTTCCACAAAATACCACAGCCTGGGCAAGTCTATTTTGAAGAAGTGACATTAGAAGAAGTTTAAGTTTAAAAAATTGGGATCTCAAAAGAAATTTCAATCGTTGTACTGTTGATATTTGGCTCTGTTGACTAATGAGTTTGCCGACCACTGGCCTAAGCAGTCCTACCAGATTATAGCCAATACTGCTTTGGACACATATCTGATTTTAGTTTTAATACATCCACTTCCATATTATCCCAAGTTTCTGTTTCTTAGTCACTAATGTGGTTGTTTCTGCTTGTTTAAGAATGAAGAAAAATAAGGGATGAACTAAGAATTTTACGTTATCTGAATTCTGAAAGATGCAGTGAATTTACATAATAAAATATGTCTGAGGCTAAACCAGGGCTTAAGATGACCCCTAAGTTCATTTTTCCTAAGTACATTGTGAAAATACAAAAGTTTAGGAACTCTCCTGACTCTGGCATCACCACCCACGCATATATGCTAAGAAAATAGAGGCTATTTTTGAAGAAATAAGGAAGCTGACATTGGAGAAATCCTTTTATGAGTAAGGTACTTTTACATATTATACTTAATCTTTACCTTAACCCTACAAGGAAGTTAACATTATTCATTCCCAGTTTTACAGATAAGGAAACTGAGACTCAAAGATTAAATGATTTGTTCACAGTCACAGATCATTTGAGGCAGAATTAAATTCTGAACATTGTCTTCTAGCTGTATAACATATGTATACAAATATGTATATAGCATACATTATGTATATTAACCAGTGAAGATACTATGACTTTACATATTGTAGTGCTCTTGGCAGTTCATAAAGAAGTACTCTGTCAAAAAGGAAGGGAGAAACCTACCTGATCCTCAGGTAGTGTGGCTTTAGCAGTTGCAATATCAGACTTGGCAATTCTAATCCTTTGTGGTTGTCTTTTGAAGCAGTAAGCCATCCAGCCTTATATATATTTTATTGATTTCAGAGAGGGAGAGAGAGATAGAAGCATCAATAATAATAGAGAGTCATTGAGCGGATGCCTCCTGAAAACCCCACACTGGGAATCGATTCCACAACCTGGGCATGTTCCCTGACCAGGAATTGAACCATAAACCTATAAACCTCTTGGTTTATAGGTCGACGTTTAGCCACTGAGCCACACCAATTGGGCCAGCCTCAGATTTTATTTCTTGATCACTCCTTGTGTGTGTTTTTTGTTTTTGTTTTTAGACAAATCCAGGATTTGAACTAGCTTGGTGGCTGTGTGACTTTGGGCAAACGATCAGGTTTCCTAATCTGTCAAACTGGGATAGTGTCCTATTAGAAACGCATTGAACACAACGTGAATGGATCTTAAGTACATTATGCTAAAGGAAAGAAGTTGGATTCAATTCCATTTACATGGTAGTCTGGAAAAGGCAAAGTTTTGGGAATCAGAAAACAGATTAGTGGTTTTCAGAGGCTAGGTGTGTGAGTGGAGAATGACAGGAAAGGAACGTGAGGGAAATTTGGGGGGTAATAGAACTGTACTGTACTCTGACTGTAGAGGGTGGTTTTGCAACTATATGTGTTTGTTAAAACTCAAAACTGTACACTAAAATGAGTTCATTTTATTGTAAGTAACTTATTCCTCATTAAAACTTTTTTTAACCTGCTGACTTTGTTCTTTAAATCATATTCAGAATCCACAATGATTAGTAGTAAAGAAAAAATGTCCACTAACCAGTTGTCCAGGTGTAATTATTGCCTAGTGGAAATTTTGTTAATCTTTTCATATATGCTTCAGTTTTTAAGGGATCTGGATCATTTATAGATGGTAAGATATGCATACATGAAAATAAAGAAATTTCAAATTTTTGAATAGTTCTCAAATTTTCTAAATTGTTCTTAGTTGGCATGAATGAAAGCAGTTGTACTAGCATCATTTATTTGGGAGCCTTTTTCAAAAGTTCTTCTCTCTTACCCACCCCTTTCTGCTATATCCAGGGAAGGGAAAGAGAAAGGTTACCAAGAATCTGTTTTAGTGTGTAACATCCAGGCAGTTACTTCTAGAAAGTTTGGGAAGCACTGGATAAATTGCAACATACTTCTCATACCAATATTTGTAGCCTCTCTCCTAAAATTTACACCTGAGTGTGGATCTTAGGAAAATGTAATGGACCTATTTCTGCATCAAATGTTGTAAGAAAACTTTATTTTGGGCTCGAGGACTATATCTCAGTTATTAAGATTATTATCAGCAATAATAGTTACAGGTCTCCCATGTTCCTGAGGTCTCTTTCATCACTAAGATATATAATCCAATTATATTATGCTAATTATTTCAAATTTACAGATCATAACAATAAAACTACCCCCAAAAATTATGTCATGCTCACCAAAGAAACCAATTTCTGTTTATTAGCAAATGTGTTTTTCACCTATGATGCACATCAATAATGTACTAGCTGCTAAAAGGGATGCAAATAAATATAAGGCAACCTCTGCTCTTAAAATGCTTACTGTCTGATTGAGGAGGTAATATATTCACATGTGACACATTTTTGCTGATAGAATAATAAACTTGATTCAAATTCTGTCTTTATAAAGAGGTAGCCATAGATGTCTAGGGCCTCATTGTAACACTAGACCTGCCACACTCTGATAGTGGGTCAGGTGCAGTCCAGTTAACTAGCAAAATGGAACATAGTGGAAGGGATAACCTTAGAAGTAGATCTGTTTACTGGAGACTGGGAAGCCCTAAGGGAGTAAAACCAGCTGTAGGTTCTCAGAGGTTTAGCTTGACAGATAGTGTAGTGGCCTAAAAAAATGCAACATCAAGTCATTGTCGAAGTAAGCACTGACATTAGACTTGCTTGCAGAGATCAGATGGCCCATATCTGGAAAAGAAGAGATTTTGGTCTAAGAACCTAGAATATTGGGATATGGGATACAGTTATGGGGTGGGGAAAATAGGTGAAAGTATACATAATTAACTTCAGTTGTTTATTTTAGTTGAACGGTTATTTTCAGTCAGTAGTGTTTTTAATTTTCACTCTTTCTCAAAATTGATTAGGAACAAGAAAGTTCAGAATTCTCTAGTAGTACTAGACAAAATCACTCAGGGAAGCTTTCCAAAGGTCCTTTTGTTTATCTTATTGATATTTATAGTGATCTTAGGAATGTAATGAATTATGATAAACCAAAGCTAATTTTGAAGCTGAATTGATTTATGCCTTTACAAATTTCTCTTTTGTTTAACCAAAGAGTATGTTAGGAATTGGATTTGGGTGGGAAGTAGAGAATTTTTTAAAAATTGGTGTTTGCATTTCAGAGATTAAAAGCTGCTTTGACCCAGCAACATCCTCCTGTGACCAATGGTGATACTGTAAAGGGTCACGGTAGTGGATTGGTTAGGACTCAATCAGAGGAATCTCGACCACAGTCGTTACAACAGCCAGCCACTTCCACCACAGAAACTCCGGTAGGTGTGTTGTTTTTATCATGCGGCACTCTATCATCCTTAAAAAAGCAAATGCAATGTAACTTAAATGACTATATACTTTAAAAAAATTATTTCTGGTTATATTGTTATTCCAAGCGTACATCAGAGGTAAACAGCAAGTTTTAGAATGCCACCTAAGCATAGGTATTTGGATAATTACATTTTATCTTTATGAAACTTAACAACAAAGTGGAATGTAGTTGTGGTTGTCATCCACTAAACAACTTTACTAAGTGCCCAAGAGAGGGAAAGTAAGTAAGTGTGTTTTAATGTCATAATTCAGGGGTTAGCAAGCTGGCCCTCAGGCCAAATGAACCCCAGCGCTGTTTTTTTGTATGGTCTGCAAACTAATTATGGTTTTTACATCTTTAAAAGTTTATTTAAAAGAAATGAATATAATTTATTTACTTATACTAGCTATAGTTTCCATGGATCTAACTTTTATTTATATCTTTACATTTTATTACATTTATCTTTATTACACTTATCTTTACATTTTATTAGATTAAAACTCCACTGCTGTATCTCTAGTTTCTAGAATAGTTTAATATATTTTTTTAATGAAGTGGAATGAGTGAATCAATGAAAGAAGGGAGAGAAGGAAGTACATATGTTTGTAATTAGCATCAAGTTCTCGTTAGTTGTGAAAATATAACAAATGTAAATAATAGCTTTCACGTATCATACTCGGATTTAGCCTTTGCGTAATAACTGAGTTGTCAATTTAAAAAAAACAAAAAACTGTTCTTTCTTATTCAGTCAAATGAGTAAAAAAGTAAAAAAAAAAAACCCTTCTGTAAGTTACAAGGATGAAGTAAAGAAAATATTTCAAGGTTGCCTTTCTTGAAGCCAGCCATAGAAATATTTTTATAAAAGATGAACTTGGAATCATATACATAAAAGAAATAATCTAATATTTGATCTTTATTATAATTAAAATACATTATAAATGGAATAACCCTTATAATTTTTAATGCTAGTTATTTGGAAAAGGAATTAAGTCATACCATTGTATTTTTTGGAGTTCATAGGATGAGAAGTAGTTTGGTGATTTGCCTGCAAAACTTATCTTGATCTTATATATATAAAATTTTTGCTTGTTATATAGATAAGAAAATAGAAGTTTATTTGTTTATACCTTTTAAAATATAATTAATTAAAGGTAAAGATTGTTTTCAGACTTCTTTGGATCATGGGCCTGTGGCCACAAAGTGACTGTTTGCTTTGCACTATTTCCAAGAGTTCATTTCCTGTCTCCATATTCAAGTGTTCTGTGGTACAATTTTGGGATTTGTAAGAGGATTGGAGTTATTTATTGCTCTATAGTGCTAGACTCTATACAATATCACCAGCAAGTGAAGATTTCTGTCTCTGACTGATCTGAAATAACCAGGCCAATCCGTTGAGGAGTCGGGGGATAAATTAAAATGAAAATTTGGACTCCTGTGGGATACTACCCACCAGGAAAATAAGCATTAATGAACCTGACCCTTAGAAAAAGACTTACCCTAAATTCCAAAAACTGAAGAAAAGCTGAGTAGAGTCATGTGCCACTAACAATGTTTTAGTGATGGACTGCATATATGGTGGTGGTTCTATAAGATCACAGTATATGCTTACAAGCAAACCTATGATGGAAAAGGGGGGAAAAACACAAGCAAACTATCATAGACATATTTCTGAAAAGAGTGACACCTCCTCAAGAAGAGCCTCAGGTAGGTCCTTCAGGAGGTATTCCAGAAGAAGGCATTTTTGTCATAGGAGATGACAACTCCATGGGTGTTATTGCCCCTGAAGACCTTCCAATGCGACAAGATGTGGAAGTAGATGGCAGTGAGGTGGTATTGAAGTCTAAAGTAGTGTACCATAGTGTCATAGGCCTTCACATCCACTCACCAGTCACTCACTGACTCACCCACAGCAACTTCCAGTCCTGCAAGCTCCATTTATGGTAAATGCCCTATACAGGTGTACCATTTTTTTTATTCTCTATTTTTATTGCACCTTTTCTATGTTCAGATACACCAATGCCATGTGTTAAAATTGTCTATAGTATTCAGTATAGTAACGTGCTGTCCAGGCTTGTAGCCTAGGAGCAATAAGCTATATCATGTGGCCTAGGTATGTAGTAGTCTGTACCATCTAAGTTTGGGTAAGTGCACTCTATGATGTTCCCACAACAAGGAAATTGCCTAACAATGCATTTCTCAGACTGTATCCCCGTCACTAAGAGTCACCTGATTGTATACCAAAGTATGTACATTCATGCCTTAATTTTAGAGAAACCAGTTTTTTAAAAATATTTTTTATTGATTTCAGAGAGGAAAGGAGAGGGGGAGAGAGATAGAAACATCAGTGATGAGAGAGAATCATTGATTGGCTGCCTCCTGCATGCCCCCTACTGTGGATCAAGCCCACAACCTGGACCTGTGCCCTTGACCGGAATCGAACCCACGGCCCTTCAGTCCACAGGCCAGCCCATAGAGAAACCAATTTTTAAAGAAAATTTACAGATTTCATGTAAATGTGGTTTCTTAAAGTAAATTTAAATAAGCAATTATTAAATTTTTACTTTAGTACCTTATAATTAGTTTTCAAAGGGTTGAATAACACCTTAATGTACTTTTAAGAGTATACTTGGGAAAATGTAAGATTTTTATATGATCCATTTGCATTGCATTTTCAGTTTCTTCATATTACTTCTATATAAATGAAAATATTATAGAAACGTTAAAGACTTTATTTAATGTAAATAGTGACTTAGTGAGAATCTTATATTAGCAGTGCTCATTTATTTCAAGGGATTTGTTATACTGGGTGATTTTCACATTGTCCCAAAATATTGATATATACAATGAGACTTAGAAAATAAAGTTAGTAGCTCTCCCCTTTTGCCACCCTTTATTGCCTGTGTTAAAAAGCTTTCATTTCTGTTTATTACAGGCTTCTCCAGCTCACACAACTCCACAGACCCAAAATACAAGTGGTCGACGAAGAAGAGCAGCTAATGAAGATCCTGATGAGAAAAGGAGGAAGTTTCTGGAGCGAAATAGAGCAGCAGCTTCAAGATGCCGACAAAAAAGGAAAGTCTGGGTTCAGTCTTTAGAGAAGAAGGCCGAAGACTTGAGTTCATTAAATGGACAACTACAGGTAGGTTGCATATGTGTAAATTTTGTTGTATGTATTTTAATAATTGTGACCACAGCGCTTCCCTTTTTTTTCTACTTAGCCATCTAAATATTGTAGGACACAATATTGGGTGTGTGTATGTAAAACCTAATTTTATAAACTTATTTGGATACTGAGATAAAATAACATAAAACTTTCAATACTGATACAATGAAGTAATTTAAAATAAGTGTTTGTGTAGTGCAAAAGTACTTAAACTTTATAAAGTTGTGATATAAAGTTCAAAGAATTTTAAAATTAAAAATATCACTGGTATTTCACTTTTCATGTTCAATTGTTGGTTTATATCACAATGATAAAGTTGCTTTAGTAGCAGTTTTGTTTTTAAGTCCTTTTGTTCTTTGAATTATAAATTTTGTTTTGTTTTGTTTGTTTTATTTAAAGTGAATATAGTGCTCAAGAAAGGTGCCAGATTGACAGCTTTGGAAACTGAAGGACTCTTATTATCCACAGAACAGGTACAATATGGCCAGTGGCAATAGAAATCATTTTATGCTGCCCTGCCAATGTGCCTCAGATACATTTCTTAGGAACTTCGTGGGTATAAAGGTTTAAGGCTCCTTCCTATTCAGTCTTTGGTAAGATTTCCAATGGGGGAGCACCAAATCTATTTTCTTCCTTCTGTTTTTTGTTTTGTTTTTCTTTTTTTTTAATGTTGTGAACGTTCTCCAATAAAATCTTCTAAACTACCAATCGATGAGCATCAGCTAGAAAATTGATGTTAATGAATTGTAGTTATTGGTCAGTTTTCTGAGTTAATTTATTCCCAGTTAAAAATAAATATTTCTATGTAATTATAATTGATGATGAGAACTCTCTTCTTAAACCTTTCTATCTTTAAAGATATCACTAATACAAATGTCTATTTAAATGCTTGGGAAAAAGTTTTTAACATCAGGAATAGCATTTAACCTGTAATATAAATTTTATAACCTAAAAATGTTTCATATGTGAGGTAGACATTTTTTAATACTGTGTTGTGCTTTGGATATTGGCATGTTAGTTTAGAACAAATGGTCTCATAAAATCTATTTTAACCATTTAGAAAAAATTTAAAAATGATTTATCACACCACAGAGACTTCAAATATATATTTATATACCAGGATATACTAAGAAATTATTATATTATCACCTGATAAATGAATTCTTAAGAACTATTTTCATAAGTTTTTAGAAAAAATGTATAAATTTTTTCCTCTTAAATTCAGTGAAACAGATTATAGGTACCAATTTATTTATACAACTATAAAAATGTCTATTCTTTACCAGGTCTCTCTGTTACAATATTAACTCTTTAAAAACTATTTTAAGTAATTTTAAAACTAATTTTACTATTAAAATTTTAAATATTTATATTAACAAACTGATTTAAGTATATATATGTGTATATTTCTTATTTTCTCTTTTTAACGAACAAAATTATACTTCCAAATGACTAGACTACTTATATGACATTAAACATATCATTCTTTGTTAGCCTCAGTTGTCTTATCCAGAGAATAGAGATAATACCTGCTAGCATATTTCTCTGCGTTGTTGCATAAATCAGTTGAATCAGAATGAATGTAGGTATTTTTAAATACATAAATTTTTAATTTTAATAAGAAATGTATTAATATTTTCCTTTGTCATTTGGCTTACTTGCCTTCTTAAGAAGTAAAGATGACTGAAAACTATAAATGTTATATAAATACATGGTCTCATTTACAGGGTGTTGTTGGACTTGAGGTTTTCTGCTTTGACCCAGGTTTTAGCAATATTAACAGCTTTTAATGAGATATTGCTGTTTCCTTAGTTATACTGCAGAACTGGTCACTATTATTAACACTGATGCTTTATTATTGGAAAACCTTGGAAAATTCAGTATTCAAAATAAATGCAATCTTTACTTCATTAATTGCATGTTTTTTCCACCATGCGAACTATAATTAAAATGTCATTGTAAAATGTGTTGCATTTTTATTGCCTTCGTGAGGTAGAAATTTCTTGACTGGAAGAATAAAGGCAAGATTTATCTAGGTACAAGTTAGCTAGCACATCATTTTCAAAGCATAAAACTTAAAAAGAAGTCAAATTCAAAAAATCACTAAATTAAAGTTATATTCAACTGTAGAGGTTAATACCTCAAATTACAAACAGAACAAGTAAAATCAGTATTTTTATCATTAAAAAACTGTGATGATGGCATCCTCCTATATAATAAAAGAGAAACATGTAAATTGACCATACCTCTGCTACACTCACCAGCCAATCAGGAGTAAGTATGCAAATTAACCTGCCAAAGATGGTGGGTTAATTTGCGTACACAGGCGCCGGGCAAAGAGTAGATCAGGAGAGCCGGTGGAGAGTGGAGTGGCTTGGGGAACTTGGCTCCCCAAGCTGCCAGACAGAGAGCAGAGAGGGAGAGCTGGCGGCTTGGAGGACTTGGCAGAGCGGTAGGCCATGGGACGGAAACAGAGCAGGAAGGGAAAAACCAAGAGCGCAGGGAGCACCAGGAATTCTGGCAATAGTAGTTCTGGTGGCAGTAGAAACCCAGAGCACGGGGAGCACCAGGAATGCTGGGAATCGTAGTTCTGGTGGCAGACGGATCTCCTAGACACTATAGCAAAGTGAGCCTGGAGCAAGTTACTGTTGCGGTGGGTGATGGAGGGAAAGCAAAGGTGAGAGACATAAGTAAAATCAGAGTGTCTAGGAAAAATTAAAGAGAAGATATCCTAAAACATCCAGGAAATCTCCACCAATGAAGCAATGAAAAAGAAACACCTCTATTATTCTGTGAGCAACAAACCAAACTGGGTTGGGGTCTCAGACAGTTCACTCATATGATTGCAAAGACAGACAGAAACACCTGGATTGGAGAGGGCACCCAGATTGGAGAGCATGCAGGTCAGGCTGAGGGACCCACCCCCCATGCGCGAATCTTCGTCCACTGGGCCCCTAGTAGTTAGATAAGAAAGTGTTCTCAGTTTTAGAAATACATACCAAAATGTGAAGATAGGCAAAATGATATGTTGTCATGGATTTTCTTTAAAATTAGAGGCCCGATACACGAAATTTGTGCAAGAGTAGGCCTTCCTTCTCCTGGCTGCCGACACCAGCTTCCCTCTGGCACCCAGAACCCAGGCTTCACTCTGACCACCGGCAGGCACCCAGGACCCGGGCTTCCCTTGCAGCCCCAGCCTCGTCCCAAAGGATGTCTGGTCTAATTAGCATATTACGCTTTTATTATTATAGATACTTATACAAGCCCAGCTGGTGTGACTCAATAGTTGAGGTCTCTCAATCCCCATTGGGAGCCTGCAGGAGGCAGCTGATCAGTGATTCTCTATCATTGATGTTTCTATCTCTCCCTCTCCCTTCTGCTCTGAGGTCAATAAAAATGTATTTAAAAATAATACTTGTGCAAAAAAAAAAAAAAGAATAAGGTTCATTTGTATGTATTAACCTGGGAAAATGTTTGTAATACATTGTTGTGGGCAAAAAGAAAGTTGCTGAAAACAGTCTAAACATTCATCAGTGTATGAGTAGATAAATAAATTGGGATATATACATACAATGGAGTACTATTTGGGCATAAAAAGGATTTAAAGTACATATTAAAATGTGGATGAACCTCTAAACATGCTTAAGTAAAATAAGCTAGACACAAAGTCCCATATTATATAACTATTTGTATGAAATATCTAGAGCAGAGCAGATAAATTCATAGAGACAAAATGCAAATTGGTCATTGCCAGAGACTGGGGGGGAAAGGGAGAAACTGGTTAATGGGTAATGGGTTTTATTTTAGAGTGACAGAGCTGTTTTATAAGTAGACCGAGGGAGGTGGTTGCACAACATGGTAAATGTACTAAATGCTGTTGAATTAATTCACTTTAAAATGGTTAATTCTATATTATGGGAATTTCACTTCAGTAAATTACTCAACAAAAAGTTAGTTGCATACTAAAATGTATACCATAAATCTTTTTCATTAGTAAAAGGTTTATAGTTAAGTTAGATGGATAAATGTGTAGGTATGGAAATCGTATAGTAATGAATCTCTACATATAGGTAAAATTTTAGGAATGACATGTACCAGGATGTAACAGTAGTAAAGAGAAGAGAGGGTATGGGGAAGCATGGATGGTTTGGGAAGAAAAGGCACTTCAATTATGACTTTCTCTATTATTTCAAGTGGATATGTGATTTTGATTTTTGTTTTATAGTTATTTGTCAAACAAAATAAAAAATTTTAAAATAGTGACAGACCATAGTTTTCAGAATGTGAAGAGTTAACATGCTTATAGTAGATTCAGGGAGAAAAATTGTTTTTCAGTCTCCCAACAGCAAAACCACTAGCTATGAAAAACAGAATGACTTGTAAAGAAAATTGAATGTAAAATAAATAATTAAACTGTGCTTTCTAACACATTTATCAATTCTACATTTTTAAAAATAATCCTTCATGTGACATACAGGCTTAGCTGATTGGTGTAGTGGGCAGTAACGATTCATGGTTACTTATATATTACATAAAATAAAAGATTTAATAAATGAGGTATGAATGTTCATATTTTTACCAAACATATATTAGATTTTTAAAAATATTATTCAACCTTATTGCCCCAATCATGAAATTTAATTATATTTTAGCTTTCTAAAATCATTGCTAAAAAGGCAATTTTATCAAATTGTATTAGAGACATTTGTGATAATCTAGACCAAGAACCTAGACCAAATTATAACATATTTTTAAGGTAGTACATGATATTGTTGTCTTTTATTTAAAATGCTTTTAACCTCTTATGCCTTTGTCTTTCAGTTATACTCATTTTGGGGGTTAGTTTTCAGTTTACAACTTCAGCATATTTCCTTTATGAACTAAAGTCAGACTCCTTAACAATTACTCTGTGGATAAAACTTGGAAGTTTTGTTGTGGATTTTGCTTTTAAAACTTAGGTATTGCAAAATGTATGTGGAATAAGAGGTTCAATAAATTAATAGAAGCATTCTTTGATAGCTGGTTACATGAGGAGTTTTCACTTATGGAAAAGATTTTATAGTGATATGGAAAAGGTTTTGCTTATTGGTCCATTGACTTTAAAGGAATAGGCTCAAATCTTTAGTATTTATCATTTGAAATAGGAATAGCAACAATTCAAGATGCTGTACAATGCCTGTTTTAATTCCTGAAAAAAATATGATATTACTGTCTCCTTCCGTGCCCCCCCCCCCCCAGTCTTTTATCTAGAGAAGGGGGTAAGTAAGGGTAATAGTGATGCCACCTGTACCTCATGCATTTTATTAAGAGTTTGAGACCTAGTATTTATTTTTACTAGCCTTTATCAAAAAATCTTTCTAAGCCTTTACTTTCCCATCAGTCAAAGTCATAAAGTACTTGGTAAGTGAGAGAGGATTTAGAAAAGTATTCTGTAACTGTGCTATGCAAATACTGGTTATTTATTATCTGTTCTGTCATTAAACATAAGTGCTTAATGTGTGAGGGCATGTTATTAGACACAGGGAATATAATAGTGAAAAAGACATTATCCTTGAACTCTTAAAATTTGTGGTTTAGCAGAGGAGACAAACATGAAGCAAGTAATCAAAGTATAAGATTAGATGGGTCATTCCCATTCATTTTGCAGAATATTTTCAAAATAGAACCCCATCATCTATATTTCCGTTGTAGACAAAAAACTATTTTATTCTCAAGTGTAGGTTTTGCATCCATGACAACCTTTGTAACTCTGTAGTGAGAATCTTGATATTTGATCATTGATTTTTCTGAAGACTAAACATGAGAAAAATTTGATCTTCAGCAATGAGAAATTACCTAACATTATTTATTTTATTTTGAGAGTAGTGGCTGAACTAGTAAGGTAAAGATCATAAATGTATGGAATACCTGTGGTCATCAAGATGTGGCCAGATATCAGTGAGAAATTTTGATTGATTAATCTGATCTGATTTCATCAGTCTGATCTGCTGCAGATAAACTAAAAAAAAACTTGTTAATTACTATATAATTTTCGAGTAGCTAAAAATAGAATGGAGCGATGGTAAGAAAATGCTGAAATAATTTACATTTTATTTTAAACCAGAATAATTTTACAGCATCTGCTTTATCTTAACAAACAGGTTTTACTTTGGTTAGGAAAAAATCAATAATTGCTCACATTTGAATGAGACTTTGACATTTTCAAAATGTTTTCATGTCCTTTATTTCACTTCACCTCTTTTAGGTATTTTTTACCTCCTGGACATAGAATTTCCATGGGTCTCTCTAAATATAGCTATGTACTCTCAGTCTATGCCAGCCTGTGCTGTGCTCTGGGGATACAAAGAGCAAAATAATCTGCCATTGAGAAAATCCCAGTCTGGCAGAGGTGGCAAACAAACTAAAAATTAGAATCCAATGTCATAAGTACTGTGTTAATACACACACACACATAAGTATATAGGGTTGTGAGAACGATGAAATGGGCATCTCACTTCTTTTTCAATGCAAACTTATGCTGTACTGAGTTGACTTAAAGATGAGTAAAATAATTAGCAAGGCAAAAAGGGGAGGAAAGATTTTCTAGTTAGAGATAACAGTATGTGTTTAGTTAGCTATACAGATTTTCATTCTTATAGTAAAAATGATTAAATATTGATTATATCATAGGTTCACACTAATGTGAAGGGTAGCTACAGGTACCAGATTATAAAAGACTAGAGGCCCAGTGCATGAAATTCATGCACGGGGGCGTGGGGGGGTAGTGTCCCTCAGCCCAGCCTGCACCCTCTCCAATCTGGGACCCCTCGAGGGATGTCCAACTGCCCATTTAGGCCCGATCCCGGTAGGATGCTGGCTCCCAACTGCTCACCTGCCTGATTGCCCCTAACTGCTTCTGCCTGCCAGCCTGATTGATGCCTAACTGCTCCCCTGCCAGCCTGTTGGCCCCTCACTGCCCTCCCCTGCAGGCCTGGTCACCGCTAATGGCCACCCCTTCAGGCCTGGTCACCCCTAAACTCCCTCCCCTGCAGGCCTGGTCCCTCCCAATTGCCTTCCCCTGCAGGCCCGGTCACCCCCAACTTCCCTCCTCTGCAGGCCTGGTCACCCCTAACTGCCCTCCCCTGCAGTCTTGATCGCCTCCAACTGCCCTCCCTTGCAGGCCTGGTCCCTCCCAAGTGCCCTCCTCTGCTGGCCATCTTGTGGTGGCCATCTTGTGTCCACATGGGGACAGCCATCTTTGACCACATGGGGGCAGCCATCTTGTGTGTTGGAGTGATGGTCAATTTGCATATTACTCTTTTATTAGATAGGATTGTGTATGCTTGACATACCTATCCAGCCCAACGTTATATTACAGAAATTAATAACAGACACTTGTAGACACGAGTCTCAAATTCAAGCTGACACAGCAGACAGAGAAACTTTCTTGGAAGGTATATATTGGGTTATTCATAAAATGGTTTCTCATCAACAGTGTCATTAATAAAGAGCTATAATTAGCAATATTGACACTGATGCAGTATTTCATAGAAATGAATTTTCTAAATAACACTTTATTTTTAAGGCAAAACTTTTGCTTTCCCTTTTGTACTTTGATCTCTCTAAACCATTCTTGTCTCAAATAGAAGAATATTCTAAACAACTTAACCCTTTTATTAATGGTTCAGTTCTATTATGAGCATCAATTTTTGTTTCGTGTTTTAATACAGTATTGCAATTCATTATTATTGGGGTGTAAGGAACTATTTGACTCAACAGACTTGCCTTTAGATTGCCTAATTTTTATTCTTTTGATTTTTTGTCTGTCATTAATCACATCATGAGACCTAATGAGTGTAATCTGCTAAATTATTTTATATTAAGCTTTCTGCACAAGAGATTCGGATAGAAAATGAAGTGCCTGAGCTTTGTGTACACCCTTTTGCTATATTTCTTCATTTAATTTTGAGTTCATGAGTGAAATCTGCATAGTTAAGGTTAATGTAAGTTCAAAGAAGTAGAGGTATTTGTAAATTCAGATTTTTATGTTATCAATTTATTAAATTTATATTATTTCTAACTCTTGAGTATTGATAATTATCACTAATCTACATGTCTTTAATATTTGTGGATGACCCAAAAAAATTAACTGGACTCTCAATTTGAAACTTTTATAGAGAATTTTCCAGATTAATGTATCCAAAACAAAAGCTGACTTGCTTGTTCTGTAATAAGGAATAGTACAAATCACCATTGATTTATCAGATTTAAATTTAGATGTGAACGAATTGTCTAGGTCAGAGGTCGGCAAACTGCGGCCCACGAGCCACATGCAGCTCTTTGGCCCCTTGAGTGTGGCTCTTCCACAAAATACCACGGCCTGGGCGAGTCTATTTTGAAGAAGTGGCATTAGAAGAAGTTTAAGTTTAAAAAATTTGGCTCTCAAAAGAAATTTCAATCATTGTACTGTTGATATTAGGCTCTGTTGACTAATGAGTTTGCTGACCACTGGTCTAGGTCAAAGGCAACTCTGCCTTTTAGCTATTACATCTACTTTCATTAGTTTCTTGTCCAACACAGTGTCTTGCATTGCATTCTAGATATCTGTCATTCCTTGGTTATTGTGGTTTCCCATTAGTAGCTCTTCCAAGTTTCTTAGAAACTTGATTGAGTTTTCAGGATAAATATTTCATTTTCAGTTGAATAGAGTAAAAATTTATCCTGACTCCCTTGATGTCTCTAATTTTTCAAACAAAAGAACATGTATCATCTATATATATAAAAGCCTAAGCGACAGTTACAACTGGTCAACTGGTCACTATGACATGCACTGACCACTGGGGGGAAGACAATCAACACTGGAGCTACCCCCTGGTGGTCAGTGCGCTCCCATAGCCAACCTCCCAAGGTCCCTCCCCCCGGCTAGCCAGCCCTGATCAGCCCTGATTGGGACTGGGCAAGATGGCCCCAATTTGCTCCAATTGCCGGCCAAGCCAAGGGACCCTGCCTGTGCACGAATTCGTGCACTGGGCCTCTAGTACATATAATAAAAAATATCTTCAACAGCTAATCTCTGATATCTAATAAGCAGCTTCAAGGCAAATGGTAATATAAAAACTTTGAAATATGTTGTCTAGTTGTGTTATCTTAAATTTTTATAAAAGTTGCAGTTTTTATATAAATGCTAAAATATAAAACTGATATGTACTGATTAAACATATTTAAGCAGCATATTTTGTTTATTGCTTGATATTCTGATAAAGATGTTCAATTTTTGTTATCTTAACCTTCACTTGTTTTAAACAGTAAGAAATGTTTAATCTGATGCTGGTAAGGTACATAACTTGTTTCTTCTCCAGAGTGAAGTCACCCTGCTGAGAAATGAAGTGGCACAGCTGAAACAGCTTCTTCTGGCTCATAAAGATTGCCCTGTAACCGCCATGCAGAAGAAATCTGGCTATCACAGTGAGTAATGTTCCATTACCTACAGCCTTAGGCTACATCAGTGAAATACTGCCACAGTGAACCAAGCTTCCATCAAAAAATGGAGACTGAAATTCCTGTACTTAATATTAAATATCAGACTTCTCCAAGGTTATTATGGAATGGGGTATACTTCTTAGAATCTAGATTTTTAAAAATTTCCTATTTCTAGCTTTTATTCTGGGATTGCTATGGATTAGCAAAATGTTTAGTTAATAACTTAAAATATACTATAAGTACTGATGATTATTTTGTTTATCATACCAGTATAACACTTTGTCTTAGATTGACATGGTAAAGCATTTCTTGTCCAGCCTTTGTTCAGTAATGATGTGTATTTTTTTAATCAACTGTGTTTACTAAAAATAGGGTGTCCCAAAAAATGTATACACACACTTTGAATAATTATAAAGTCAGTGTTTATTAAAATACATTTCATTTTCAAAATTGAGCTATCAGCTGTTAAAATGTGTATACATTTTTTGTGGGGACACCCTGTATGTAGTATCCATTTACAGTATCAGATTCTATTGTTCTTTCTTAGATATCAGCATTGTGTGGGGGTTTTTAATTATTGTGAAACTTTGTATTGAATCTTCTAGTCAGTCATAAAAATGCTAAAATAGAACATTATCTGCTTATCACTTTCCTCTAAAATGTTTTCCCTAAAAATGAGGTTCTTCTGTTTTCAGCATTTTAGATGTTAATTTTATTTTTTCCTTCTTGTAATGTCCTTCTTTTTGGTAATATAAACAGTGTTGGAACCAGCTGTAACTCTTGAATAAATGGCCTGTCCATTGTACACAAATTTGTAACAAATAACAGAGCTGGAAATGCATTAGGCAACATTCATAATATATAACCCACAGCTTTTGTTTTTATGATTTAGAGGTATTTCAGGATATTTGTAAATGTGAAGATTGTTTCAACCATATGTATCCACTTTATTTTAATTTGCCAGTGTCCGTAATTCAAAAGAAAGAAACATTTTATATTGGATGCAAACTGTTCCTCAGGTGCTCAAGATAAAACTTAATAGCCACCATCTTTACTTGTAGCCATTGTAAGCAGTTTCATCAGAATGGGCAATATTTTTTAATTTAAAAGATCCAATAGATTTAGCAACTCTCTATTGCCACATATATGTAGAACATTGATTTTTGTCAGTTTTGAGCAAATAAATCTCAGTCCTTTGATAGCTAATGATTTTTTAAAATCTTTATTGTTGAGATTATTACACATCCCTTTTTTCCTCCCATTGCCCCCCTCTACTTGGTTTCTGCCCTGCCCAAGCCTTCACCACCCTATTGTCTGTGTCCATAAGTAATACATATAAGTTCTTTGATTAATCTCCCCCCATCCCCCACCCCCTTCCCTCTGAGATTGTCAAGTCTGTTCCATGTTTCCATGTCTTTGATTCTATTTTATTCATCGGTTTATTTTGTTCATTAGATTCCTTGTTTATTTTGATTTTTAGATTCAGTTGTTGATATGTATTTATTGCCATTTTATTATTCATATTTTTAACCTTTTTTCTTCCTCCTCTTCTTGCTAACTGCTTTTCTCTTGCTGCTTTTAAGATTCTTTGTCTTTAACCTTTGCATTTTATTTATGATGTGTCTTTGTGTGGGCCTCTTTGGTTTCCTCTTGTTGGGACTCTCTGCTTCCTGGACTTGTAAGAGTATTTCTTTCACCAAGTAAGAGAAGTTTGCTGTCATTATTTCTTCAAATGGGTTTTCAATAGCTTGCTCTCTCTTCTCCTTTGGCACCCCCATAAAGTGAATGTTGATATGCTTAAAGGTGTCCCAGAGGCTCCTTATGCTGTCTTCATATTTTTGGATTCTTTTTTCTTTTTGCTCTTCTGATTGGGTGTTTTCTGCTTCCTCATATTCCAAATCATTGACTTGATTCTCAGAATCTTCTACTCTACACTTGAATTCCTGTAAATTATTCTTTATTTCAGTTAGTGTATGCTTTATATCTAGTCATTTTGACAGGATGGTGAAACACATTGTGGAGTAAATTTAGCCCGTATAAAAATATGTTTGGAGTTTGTATTAACAATGATTGCTGCAGGGATGAGGCCATTATGGCTCTCGTCTGACTTAACATAATTTCATGTAGAAGCTGTTAAGTTCAGCATTATAAATACATGGTTTTCTTAAAAGAGTTACCTTGAATTTTGATAGTATAGTTCAAAATTAAATGTATAATTGATTCTATAAAATTAGAAAGAAAATTAACTCATTGCATTCAATTCAAGATTATCTACAATTTTTAAATCCTTAGTAATTTATTAGATAATCCCAACAGCTTTCTCTCTATCTCTAGGAGAATATGTTCAGCAAATATAAGCCAATTTTTTTTCATTTTAGTCAATAATTTATAAAGGTATTTTTTAAATGTTTATGTCCTATACCCTTAAATAAACTGACTGAAAATCTAGATGAGTAAGTTTTTAGTGACTATTATACTACATTGTGAGAATGAGAGACATTTTTTGTTTTGGGAACTATACCTACCTTTTTTCCTGTCTAGTCCTCTAGATAGTCAATTAACAAGTATAGTTCTAGCATAAAATTTGTCCTCTTCAGCTCTATGGAGATAATTGGATTTTGTAGAAATTTTCAAGTAATGTCTATTTTCAGATTTGAAGTCTTTGCAAAAATACAACTTACTTCTCTGTTAAGGTAAATAAAAAGATTGACTAAATATTTAAATTTTATACAAAATATGGGGAAATTCACAAATACATAACACTGTTGATCATGTTGCACACAGCAATTACTAATGGTGGTGAGCTGTAGTGCTAATTCTTTCAAAACATTTGAGAGAGAAAACTAAGATTTAGTAGAAATTAAGGATTATTACAAAATCTTGTGGATAAAGGTGACAGTTAAAGTCACACTGTCACAGGGTCTCAGTTTTAACCCTCAGTCATGGGAAAACTGTGACAATTGGCAACTTAACAAATAGTATAAAATGTGAATGAAAATATAATA
The DNA here is from genome assembly GCA_026230045.1 of Corynorhinus townsendii. NCBI lineage: Eukaryota > Metazoa > Chordata > Mammalia > Chiroptera > Vespertilionidae > Corynorhinus > Corynorhinus townsendii. Next base: position 44,654,411 of record JAPDVU010000005.1, read on the forward strand.
TTTTCTAAATGTTTGGATTCCATCAAGAATAAAGTATGAGAGTGATCTTATTGCCATTAAGTCATATTCTCTAGATCACTGAGCATAATTAAAATTATATAATAGTTGTTTCTATAATCATAAGTGGAAAGGAATGCTTCTTGAGTCCCAGGTGTCCTTGAGAACTTATACAGGTGGGGCAAAAGTAGGTTTACAGTTGTGACTACACGAAACAGTTTATTCTTGTTTTATTATTATTTATTTATTTATTGTTATTATTATCTTCCATACAAACAATTGTGAACTTACTTTTGCCATACCCTATATTTTTCAGTACTGAAAATATATATGAATAGAGGTAGAGAACTTTAGAGAGTGAATTGTTAAACATCTGGTTTCTTTAAACTTATATAGGCCTGAAATGGCTCTTGAGTGCCATAAGATCTCTTGTATATTTCTAGTTCTTGTGATTATACTACTAATTTTCTCCCCCCACCTTCTGGAAGTGGATATGGGTGCAGATATATCATATTATAAAGGTATTTATAAAATTTATAATTACAGAATTTATAAGTGAGTACCTGTTCTTTGTATAGCCTAAAGATTTGCTTTACCTAATTCTGAAAGACTGGAGATAATCACTTATCCCTTAGAATTTACTGTTTAATTTGGAGTCATTGCCTTCACTATGTATTTACATTTCCTTATTACACTCATCACAGATCAGCCTCTATTTCTGAAAGCTGGTGCATCCCTAGAACTTAACCTTGTGAGAAAGGTCAATTTGCTGTCCTGTTGAAGATTAGTGGTCACATAAACAAAGAGGGCTTTTTAGTAGTCTCTAGTGTTTTCTTTGAACACATAACTATTTGTGTTGGCTATTGAAATTGTGTTTTATAACATTTATTATAATTTTAAAAGAATTACTGTAACTTTTTATTATAACTTGAGGTCAAATTTTTATCCAAGGATGTGGTTTTGCATTCCTAGCAGATTATGGAGAAGTTGGGATTCTTTCTCACTTATATTTATTAAAACATGTTTTTCAAAAATCAATGAATTTTGGGGGCAAGTAAGTCAAAATTCCTAAAAATTACTATATTTCAAAAAACCCTCAGAATAAGGAATTTCATTTGAATAAAAGTTGTGCTTTGCAAAGTTCCTCCCCTTCCATCTTCTATATTATAAATCATAGGATAAGTTCTGCTTCATAGGGTGCAGACCTTTTAATAATTGACTTTCAGAATGGGAACTTAGACATTAAGAAGAAGGCTGGTATGCATTCTCAGATTTGATAGAAAACCTGCTTATTGTCCCTTCTAAACACTAAATAAAAATTACTTTAATGCCAAGTGAATAAAACAAGGTGCAAAAGAATATATCCAGTATGATACTGTCTTTAGAATGTTCATTAGTAAACAAGCTAAACAATATTGTTAGGGATACATACCTACTTGGCAAAACTTAAAAGAAAAAATACGGGAATGGTTAAAGAAATAGCAGATGGTAATTATCTTGGTAAGGAGAGGAGCTCTTAGGAAGCATCAGGGTTTCTAAGGCAATACTCTCCTTTAGAGTTGGGGGCTGGGTTCATAGGTGTTTGTGTTGTCATTGTGTCTCATAACTTACATACACTGTAACTATTAGTGTGTTGTGCCTATCAAATTTTTCACTAAATGAAATTATTGGATTCTTTTCTGTAATAAAAAATATATGGGAGATTTGTTATTCAAAAGCCTACAAATTGGTAGCTTTATTTTTATATATATTTAGAATGCCTTTTCCTGAATATCTTTTCAATTGTAGACTTTTATTTGAATCTCAATTCATGCAACTACAACAGCTGGTGTCATTTAAATTCTAAATATTGCATATTCTCATGTGTCTGCATCATTAGAATCAGGTATTGTAATCACCCAGTGCTGCAGTAGATGGAAAGTCAGCTAGAATAAATATAGTTCTGGAACTGCAGAGGGAATAATTTGAAGATGTAATTTGTATATAAGTATTCATTTTGTTTATGCATGTGGCAATACATTTATCTTTTAAGAAGAATGGGATGTAGACAAACATTGGTTTTGTTAAATGTGTTATTTAATATGGGTTTGATTATGGTGATAGGGGTCTTTCTCCCAAAATCCTAACCCAGTTTAACTCTATTCAGCAGATGTTTCTTCAGCTCTATTCTCTGAGGCACTGGGTACCCAGATGTTTCCATGTGTGTGGTTGTGCCTTTGTTTGACCTGTTGGGGATAAAATGCTCACTTCATGTCTTATAGCCACCTTTCAGTTACTCAATTCCCATCATACTGACTTTTCTAAATAACTGATTACATAAGATATCTTGTCGCTTTTTACTCTGTACATGGACTCAGCCTACTGATACATTCTTACAGTATTTTTAGGAACTGAGCAATTTTTCTTTTTTCCACTCAGCTGCTGATAAAGATGATAGTTCAGAAGACCTGTCAGTGCCAAGTAGTCCACATACGGAAGCGATACAGCATAGTTCTGTCAGCACATCCAATGGAGTCAGTTCAACCTCCAAGGCAGAAGCTGTAGCCACTTCAGTCCTCACCCAGATGGCGGACCAGAGTACAGAGCCTGCACTTTCACAGATCGTAATGGCTCCTTCCTCCCAAGCCCAGCCCTCAGGAAGTTGATTAGAAACCTGCAGTGCAGCAGTTTTAGATACTCATTAGTGACTTCAAAGGGAAATCAAGGAAAGACCAGTTTCCATTTATGCGAAATCTGTGGTTGTAAATTTTGTTTTTTACTTGAAATTAAATTTGGCTCTAAAGTTGGGGTAGCAGCAGTTGATGATCAGACTGAACAACAGTTTTTATTCTCTGGAAAAAGGCTGATTTTGCTTTTTTATAAATATTGTTAGATTTATTAATTTTTCTGTGCTCAATGTATAAATTGTATTATAATTCATTGTGGTTTTATTTCATTTTTAATTTGGTGGTGTTTAATAAATGGGGGTGTTCCTGAATCTCTCTTCCCACTTCCATTTCTTTTGACCACCTTTTATCCCTCAACTGTGATGGTAATATTGTTATATCATTTATACCAAAGTTCTGCTTAAATCCTTATTGACTTTGTACATTAACAAAGTCATAAAGCACTAGCGAAAGAAAGTTGCTTTTAACCTTTTTGCCTTTTATTTTGCACATTATGCAAAAGGAAGAACATTAGAGAACACTTTTTGAGTGAAAACATGGTAGAAGACATACAGTGCTTTTATGCACACTTATAATCTTAAACTAAATCAAGATCATGAATAGTGCATTTTTCTTTTTAAAGATTTTAAGTAGATTTGAAATTTGAAATCTTTTATCATTTCAAAAATGACTATTTTTAAGTTTTAACTTCAGTATTTTAAACCTTATGTTTTGAGGCAAAAAATAGGAAATTATATAATGTACAATACAGGGTTATCAGATATCTAATAATTTTTTTAAATTAGGTTTTTGGGGGTTTTTTTTTGCAGATTTCAGGTTACAAACTGAGAAGTTTATGCATAATCAAGTAAGGTATGGTTGCCAGAAAAGCCTAAAATTACTACTTAGAAAATTTAAGACTGTTTACCCCCATTGTCATGTACTTGCAAGCTAACTTGTACTTATTCTTGTGAAAGCACTGTCATCTTTTAGTAGCAAATTTTGATAATGTTTCTTGTGGGGAAAAAATCAGTATCTATCTTTAGAACAATGTAATTATAAAGTGGGAGGCAAGAGTGAGTGAGAGTGTATGTGTGTGTGTGTGTGTGTGTGTGTGTGTGTGTGTGTGTGTGTGTGTGTCTTTCAATAGTTTATGCCAGCAATCTTTGCTTGAATGTTTAACGATGCCTTCAGTGTGATGCTGGCCAATAGGTGATTGCAATTTAAAAGGTCATTACTGTGCAGGCTTGGATAACTAACATTCCATGATGTAGTTTGTTTCTGATGAGATGATTGTAGGTACACTTCTCATTATCCAGTCATCTGTGGGATACTGAGTTTTCTAATGTGCCATTATCTATTTTTATTCTGCAGTTACATTCAAAATATAGTACAATATTTTAAAATAGACTAAATTGTTAAAAATTTAAAAGTAGTAGATGTGTGTAAGAGAACTTTGTAAAATAGTTATGAGTCCTACCCAGTAGCAACTTCTGGCATTCAAGCAGGATTCCATTATGTAAATATCTGTAATGCATTTATAATAAGTTGTGTAGTTTGTTCTGCATCTATACTACACTCTTTGCTAAAGTCTCAGTGCCATCTCCTAATGAGACTGACATTTAAAACCTACATGGAATATCCTTGACAACTCAAGGAAATATCCCACCTGCCTAAGTTCCAGACTGGGAAGCATTCAAATTATACAAATTACATTTTAGGACTTTTAAGTTATGAAGATAATAGGAATTTTATTGTTTGGTTTGTTAAAACTGAGAACATTTTAGTTGATAATTCTACTTCTACATTTTTTAAAATTCTTAACTGATTTTATAATTTTAAAGTAATCAATTTCTAATCATGATTTTTCCATAATTATGCTAAGGAGTTGATCTCAAAGGCACAAAATATGAATTTTGCAAGAAGGCTATTTTTTATTGTAGTTTGGATGGGTTAGGAAAAGCCTCAATTTTTCTCTCGCCTAAGTCCTTCAGTGCATTTTCCTTTCATTTTGTTATTTATGCAAGTTAAAGTTCTTTGATAACAGGAATTCTTGCAACTGTAAAATAAAGCTACATAGATGTAAGAAGTCATGTAAACGGTTAATGAGCTTACCAACGTTAGCAAAACTTTCATTGTAAATCAGTCTGTACTCAGCAAATAAAAATCATTATTAGTTGTATAAACACAAATTTCATTTGGACTTTCAGGATGTCACACTACTTCTGTACCTAGCATTTTGAGTCCTTATATTTGCAATGTTACACAAACTGTACTATTTTCTTTTATGTGCAGTTTGCATGAGTAAACCATCAGAGAATAAATTCTATCTTTAAATTATGTTCATAATTGGCTTGTTCTTACCTATCTTTCATAAAGTAGCATCATCTGATGTTATTTTTTTTTTTTTCTTCAGGGCATTTATCACCTGAGAAGAACCTGATACTCTTACTTCTGTGATAAAATTTATTCATTCTCAAAGACCATTTCACTGCAGGGTGCTCAGGCCTTATTCCTGTTTCTCTGCAGTCAGTTTAAGCCCCGTTCATGTACAATGAACCTTCAATTTAGGTCCCTTCAACTTCATCCACACACAGATCCACCAGCCTTTAGTGTCTCTTGGTGCGTCCCTGGCAAAACATCTTAAATATAACATGTCCAACACTGAACTCTTGATCTTCCCCCACCCTCCCCTCAAATAGAATCCTCCCACAATCTTTCCTAAGTTCACTGATGGCAACTCCATTCTTCCAGTTGCTTAAGCTGGAACAACCTGGTCATTCTCATTTCCCCTCTTTTCACAGTCCACATCTCACTCATTGGGAAACAGTTCGTTTTACCTTCAGAATAAACCAGAATTCAGCCACATCTCACCATTTACACTGCTATCACCCTGATCTGTGCCATCGTTTCTCACCCAGTGTATACACCCCAACTGAGGATCAAACCTTTTGGTGTACACAACAGAATGGCGCTCCAACCAACTGAGCCACCAGCCAGGGCTCCTGTCACATCATTTTATTCAGTGAATGAGTGCTACTAGGTGCCAGTCATTGTTCTAGGCTCTTGGAATACACCAGTTACCAGGACTCAAGTATCCTGCCTTTGTGAAGCTTGCATTCTACATGGCAGGGAGGGTGTATGTTGGGAAACACAGCACAATAAGTACCTTGTGTATTAGAAGTGGTTAGTGCTGGGTGAAGAAAAAGACTAGTGTTGCTAGAACATATAGAGTGATGTTTCAGTCTTATCTCAGATTGAATAAATCTGAAGATACAAAGAATCATGGTTATGTTTTATTTTAGGGTACACATTCTGACACATGTGCTTCACTTGGATTATGTGACATGAGAGAAGATTTCATGAAGACAAGCTGGCGCATTTCGATAACAGTTTGACAACTGATATGTTAAAAGCACAAAGGCATGTTTATTTTAGATGGCAGGAAAGATAATGGCTTAGCTCTGACTTGTCCTTACTGTGAAATGCAGTTTTGATAATTCTACATCTGAGACTATAGAATTCGATGTGTGACACTAAGAACTTATTTGTCAGACTATTATTATACAAGAAACACATTTACTCCTAGGCCTTCATCTTAAATAAATAGACATAGACACACACACATATTCCCCTTGAGAACACTGAATTATCAAAGCAATTAGTTCTAAAAGAAATTTAGAACAAAATTTAACCTGACTTTGAAATTGTCTTTACCACAGGACAATAGTTTTGAAGCAATTGAAGTTAATCATTTTATTTTTGATACAGTTGTGAAAAATCACTTTTTAAACTTTTAATAAATACAAATAACTTTTCTGTAATTCTCTCAGAGTTTTAAAAACAAGTGCAGGTCTATCCAGACTATAACTATAGATAGAGACTTGGGTGTCACTGAAGCAAATATTAAGATCCTAGAGAGTTAGCATCCAATGAGGGGCTGGGAAGAACAACTCACAAGATGTAAAAGACCTTTCTGATATAAATGGTAAGTTGCCAATTACATATTGCCATAGAAAAAGTGTGATCAGTGAAAGTGTTTCCAAAATGATTTATTAGTTCTGAAATAACAAAGGTAATATGGCATTGGAACCTACATAAAAGGGAAAATATGTGTAGTTTTACTCTATTGCAGCAACCCAAAGCACTAAGTCAAATGTTAATTGTAAAATAAATGGATAAATGGTCACATATGTTAAAACACTCAAATTAGAAGGGTTTTGTTAACAGTGAACCAATGAGTTCCCCAAAGGTACATGCAAATTTTCCAATGGCTTTCTGAGCCAAGGATGCCATTAGTACACCCTTATCTTGGTCACACTGCCTTCCCTTGCCGCTTTATTTTGCATTAGATTTTATATGTAAGACATTTCTTGAGCTAGAATTTTTTAACAGAACAGTTACCATGGTTTTAGCATGCATTACCTCAGTTATTTGGGAAAATATTTCTGATTCTAAATCTTATTTTTAACTATGTCATGTCAAATAAGGGTTGGTTTACTCTATTTTTTTAATTAAAATATATTTTTATTGATTTCAGAGAGGAAGGAAGAGAGAGAGAGAAACATCAACAATGAGAGAGAATCATTGATCAGCTGCCTTCCTACATGCCTCCCGCTGGGGACTGAGCCCACAACCTGGGCGTGTGCCCTTGACTAGAATAGAACTTGGGACCCTTCAGTCCACAGGCCGACGCTTTATTCACTGAGCCAAATCGGCTAAGGCTCTATTCATTTTTACATTAGGTTTTGCTTTTTGTGAAAAACAATGTTCCCCAAAACACCTTTTAAATTTTTTGCTTTAATATTTTTAAAGCATGTAAATTAAGAAGATAGACTGTTTTCCATAGCCTGGCACAAAAATTATTTAGTGGGGTTTATTTAGCAAGATTTAAGATGATAGAGTTGTCTGAGTTCCTTATAACTGGGAACAAATGCATATGTGAGGTCTATGAGGAACTGAGGACATTATCAATAGCTTTATTCTTCAAAAATAAACCCTTTTGCATTATCCATTATCATTGGTAGGATTGTAAGTTGGTGCTGCCACTATGGAAAATAGTATGGAGGTTCCTCAAATAACTAAAAATAGAATGGCCATACAACCAACCCAGCAATTCCACTTCTGGGCATTTATCCAAAGTAAACAAAAATACTAATTCAAAAAGTTATATGCACCCCTATGTTTATTGCTGCATTATTTACAATAGCCAAGATACTGTAGCAACCTCGGTGTCCATCTTTAGGTGAATGGGTAAAGAAGTGGTATATATACATACTGAAATATTATTAAACAATTAAAATAATGAAATGCTAATATTTGCAACAACATGGATGAACCTAGAGGGTACTATGCTAAGTGAAACAAGTCAGAAAACAAATACTGTATGATTTATATCTGGAATGTAAAAAAACAAAAAAAAAGCAAATGAACAAAACAGAAAGGCACCTGTGTGCAGGGGGGTTTGGGGGGAATGGGTGAAAAGGTGACGGGGAATAAGGAGTACAAACTTCCAGTTATAAAATAAGTCATAAGGATTTAATGTACAACAGGAATATAATAATGTAATAGCTTTGTATGTTGACAAATAGTTAATAGACATAATGGTGACCACATTATAAGGTATATAAATGTGGAATCCTAATATTGTATACATGAAACTAATATAGTGTATATCAACTATATTTGAATATTTTAAATATGTTTTTATTGATATCAGAGAGAGAGAGAGAAACATCAATGAGAGAAACATCAATTGGCTGCCTTGAACCTGTAACCCAGGCATGTACACTGTCCGGAAATTGAACCGGCAACTTCTTGGTGCATGGGATGATGCCCAACCAACTAAGCCACACCAGCTGGGCCTTAATAATAATTTTTAAAAGGACACAAGGAATAGAAGAAGTCCCTGCATATCTAATTGTAATTCCAAAAGAAAAGAAGTAAAAGAATGAGAGAGATTAATCCAAAGAAATAATTACTGTTAGCTACTATAAATAAGACCTGAATTCTCTGATACAAGAAACAATTTACATAAAGCTAAGTCTCTATCTAGACAAATCATGTTACTATTTCAGAACACCAAAGACAAAGAATCTTAAAAGCAGAGAAAAGATATCCCACAAATAAATAAGAGTAAAAAATGACAACGGACTTAGAACAGGGGTCAGAGGAAAATGTAATATCTCCAAATGCTGAAGAAATGTTCATAACTGTTAACCCTGGATTATTTTCTCTTAGTGTTTTTGAAAATTTCCATAATACAAAAAGAGTGTATTTTAAAATTTGTAAACACTGATGGGAAAAATTATAGTCAACCCAAAATTCTATTATCTAACTTACTTAGGTTTAGTCCTGTTTAGCCTTTGACATTCAAACCATTTAATGTCTTATTCTTTAGACCTTAGGAGTTAATGGCTTCTTCAGCTCTGCCACTGTAGTCCCCTCCCACCTGGACAGAAGGGACTGCTGCTCTGAGCCCATACTTTAAAGAGTTCCTCTATCACTTGAGATCTGAGGCTCAGCCCTAACAGAGCACAACACAACCCATAACCTTACCCAGCTGTTCCAACGTACCCCATTCAGGCCCCAAGAAAACACTTGCCTGCATCGCTTTCTTTTGTCATCAAAACACAAGGAACTGCATGGAACTGTCATGAGATTTGGGGAATATGTCACCTCTGATGTCAGAGATGAACACTAGTTTGTACAGGAAAGATTTGAGTAGTGGGAATGCTTAAGTAAGAAAACAGACTAACTGGTCAAATTTTTTCTTTGAACCTAAATGTAATAGATTCTTGCAAAGCACAGTATCATTTCCCAGTCATGTCAAACACCCATTTTCTTTTCCTGTTTCAATTTGTAGTATTGTCAGAAGATGTACACAGTGTTTGAGAAATATTTTGCAATATCAATAATTTTTATTACTCTTAAATTTGTAAATTTCAGGTCTAGATGCATGCATGAAATGATACCAATTCCCTATATATTGGCAACTAGATAGACATTAAATTAAAATTGCAATAAAAATTGCAGTACGTTTGATATTCATTAATTATAATTTTATTTTATGTTGTCATAGATTACCATTATGGTTCAATATAATGTTTTTTGAGAACAAAATTACTTTTTTATTTTTGCATTTATATAATTTTCCATTTTGATGAAATTATAATTTTGTATAGTTTGAATAATTAAGTTTGCTTTTAACCCTTTATGTCACTACTGTCAAGAGAACAGAATTTACGAAAATCTTATATCAACATAGTGATTTTATTGAAATGAGGGCAAGAATAAATATATCAAATGTCAGATTTTTGTATCTTAATTTTCTTATTCCTGTAAATATTGTTGATCCATCAGAAAACATCTAAAATATGTGCAGTAATTAAATTCAGTAATCTCTCCTATTTTACTGTCTTTTGATCATAAAAAATAACTTTATTTTTTAAATTATGGAAATATTCATCAAGGCAGGAGGCTTTATTTTATTTGTTTTCTTAATTTATAGCTTTCAAATATCTAGACAACTGATATATATATGTACATATATACACATAATAGGGTGGGGCAACAGTAGGTTTGTAGAAAATAATGCAATAATTAATAAAAAATACAAGAATAAACTCTGTTTCACATATTCACAACTGTAACCTGTTGTCTCACCCTGCACATATCCTATATAATAAAAGGCTAATATGCAAATCGACTGAACGGCAGAATGACTGGTCACTATGACGCCCACTGACCACCAGGGGGCAGACATTCAACGCAGGAGCTGTCCCCTGGTAGTCAGTGCATTCCCACAGGGGCAATGCTGCTCAGCTGGGCTCACGGCTGGCGAGCGCAGCAGCAGCGGTGGGAGCCTCTCCTGCCTCCACGGCTGCACTAAGGATGTCCTACTGACGGCTTAGGCCTGCTCCCCACATCCCCTGAGGGCTCCTGGACATCCCCTGAGGGCTCCTGGACTGCGAGAGGGTGCAGGCCGGGCTCAGAGACCCTCCTCCCCCCAAGTCCACGAATCTCATGCACCAGGCCTGTAGTATATACATATATGCTTTTATACTCTGATACGAGACCACTGAAATGTTATATATAGGTAGGCCTATCCATTAGCCTCAATTCAAGATGCTCTTTATTCCCTTTCATTTTGTGTGCAAACTGGCCAATTCTTATTCTAAACATTGCTTCTCAGTGTGCCAAAGTAAGGGAAAAACAGAACTCTTGAGGGTCTCAAGCCAGCAATTCCAGAGATCGCAAATGTCACTTGTACTCACAGCCAGGAATGAGTCACATAGCTTGACCCAGGCACAAGGGGGTCAGAAGGGAAGAACTAGAAAGATTTGGTCAGTACAGTTGGTGTATTACCTTCCTATTTCACAGATGAGGCAATGAAATTTTAAGTAACCAGGCGACAGAATTTGAAGGTAGGCAGTTTGGCTATTGACCACTGTGCTACACAAATCCTGAAGCACTTGAAGAAATCCTGGGAAGTGCTCTAGGTACGTGCAAGATGTGAAATCAGGGCTCATGTTACCTCGTATAGTTCTCAAGGACACAGGGAACTGTAGTTAATATCTCAGAGTAATCTTTACAGTGTTCTGGCTCTAGGACTCCCAGCCATATTATCTTGTTTTATGTTAGCGCAAACGTTACTAAAGAGATATCCAAAGGGCTCTGGGGGTTCATTCCCTCACCGCTTTCAGCAGCTTATCAAGAAGCCCGTTCAGCAGAAAATCGGGTAAATACCAGAGACTGAGCTCTGAGCCTCTTTATCTGTTTCTCAGGCAATCCCACAGTTATATCCACTAAGTGTTCCTCACTCCCTTCCATCTTCCCTGTAAATATGTAAAACACTTTGGGCCCCTCTCCTGGATCATGTGCACCCCAAGATCACCCTGCTGCAATAATGAGAGCTCTGTGCCAGTGCCCTGTGCCAGTTCTCTGTTGTAAGTTTTTCTCGATAAACTAATTTTATTCTATAGCACACAGTACCAGTGACTTGTGTACCCAGTCACTGTAAGACATTTTTTAACACTCAGAATGTGTGCCCGCCCCCCACCCGCATACACACATATCTTCCCTTTAAAACATTACCCAGGGAAGGAAAAAGATTCACAATGAATAACTCATGATACAGGAAGATCTGATATACCAGAAAGAGTTGTGAAATAATAAAACCAGTGAGATGTATATTTAAGTCCAAATAATTATCAATACTGTATTTGTGAGTTTAAGTAGAACTGTTTAAGGAGGTCTTAAAATGCTATGGGCATAAATTACAAAAATCAATGAACTGGGACAAAAGCACAAGATGGTTTCAACAAATCTTGAAAGGTATGGTGGGGCAGAAGGGAAGAATGAAATTGTACTAAGATTCTTAGTTTGTTCTGAGGACCGGTAGTTGTACCCATATCCATGGCCACTTCTTAAATAGCAATAGAATATTTAGTGGCACTGGGCCAACCAGCTGCAGACCAATATGTCTGTCAGGCAGAGTTCATTCAGGAAAACCAAAGCTCTACTTGGCATTTAAACCGAAAGAATCCAATATAGCAAATGAGTTGAATAGTTGTTGGGAAATTGAAAAGTCTAACTAGGAACATTAGGTCAAAGAGAAGTAACAACTTTAGGAAGCAGCTACAACCCCTAGAGGCGTGGGGACAGAGAGAAAACACTGATGTTATAGACCCTAAAGGCTCAGAGGACGGGTTCCAGGCTGTGACTTAGATCTCGGAGGGCAAAAGAAGCTGGAGACTGGGACCAACTGATGCAACTGGGGTGCAGGACCATTCTTGGGGGTGACATGAAAGCAATAAGGAAGAAGCAATTCCTTTCTCCTATCTCCCAGTGTCTGTCCACTGACTCTTCTTGGAACTTACCACGAAGTCAGCTGACGAAGGAGAACTGTAGTTTGCAGAGCCACAATCCCAGCGCCAAAAACCAGCAGTTAGAAGGGTGGGAATGCATCTGAGCGACGACAGCTCAATAACCACATAATGGCTTTCCCTGCCTCCCTCGTCCTGCGTGGGCAGGTGGTGATGGCCCAGCTCATTGAATGAATGGAAATCACACGTGCAGCTCCTGGGTCATCCATCCCTCCCCTCTTCTCTTTCCTTGGGCTGCAATGTCCAGCTAGAGGTGAGCCATGGGGTCACACAGGTGAGGTTAGCACCTTACAGATGGCGGAGCAATAAGATTAAAAAGACCTAGGTCCCTGAAAACACTAAGGCACATAATGAAGAAGAAACAGGTTTAACTGGGCTTGTTGGAACTTTAAGGCTTTATAGGGGGCAGGATGAAAGGGAAAAAAACAATATAGTGGAAATCATGAAATTGAGGGAAACAACAGTAGAACATAAACATATAGTTGGGTGACAAAGCAATCAACCTTTAACTATTCTCTGTAGAAGTGAGACGTGTAATGTAAGAAGAAAGGTTGAAAATAAAGAAATGAAAAAAGATATGCTGGGAGATGCAAACTAATAAAATTAGAGGTCAGGCAATATGGATATGGGGCAAACTAGCGCTCAAAGGATGCAGTATTAAATGAGACAAAAACTATTTAAATTAAGATGGGGAAAATCTATCAAAAATATATATAAACCTTCTCATTCTGAAAAACACCTCACCAAAATATACTGTTAAGAGAGCACCCCATGCATAAGCTGGGTCACAAAACTTTTTAATTCTTGAAATTGAACTTAGCTTGTTATACAACCCAATCTCAGTTCATTATGATGTTAAGACTACTCTTGTATTAGACAGACTAGCCAGAATCTGAGAAGTGTATCTGTGATTACAGGGCCATTATCCTTTTGACTCTAGAGGAGAATGGGTTTTCCCATGACGGGGCGAATAGTCCCACTGTCATTCTGGGAATAGCTCAGCCCACACAGTGACAAAGCTTTGGGCTGGAGAGAGGTGTCCCAGGAAATGGGAGGCTGGGCCTGGAGACGCTGGAGGTGAGCTACTCCCAGCTCAGGGGGGCTGAGAGTGAGGCAGGGTCTGCAGAAGTGGATGCCGTTGCTACTGTGTTGCTGCTTTGTGCTTTTGTGCTTCTCCTGTAGGTTATATTTTCCATGATCCCTAAACCATCAGAAAAGCCTACTTAACTCTTTATTTATTTATTTTTTTAATAAATCTTTATTGTTCAGATTATTATAGGTGTTCCTCTATTTTTTCCCCCATAGTTCCCCTCCACCTGATTCCCCACCCCACCCCATGCCCTTACCCCCGCCACTGTCTTCATCCATAGGAGTAAGATTTTTGTCCAATCTCTTCCCGCACCCCTCACACCTGCTTCCCCTGAGAATCGTCAGTTCACTCCCTTTCTATGTCCCTGATTCTATTATATTCACCAGTCCATTCTGTTCTTCAGATTTTTTATTCACTTGATTTTTAGATTCACTTGTTGGTAGGTATGTATTTGATGTCATTTTGTTGTTCATAATTTTTATCTTTACCTTTTTCTTCTTCTTCCTCTCCTTAAAGAATACCCTTCAGCATTTCATGTAATCCTGGTTTGGTGGTGATGAACTCCTTTAGCTTTTTCTTGTCTGTGAAGCTCTTTATCTGACCTTCAACTCTGAATGATAGCTTTGCTGGGTAGAGTAATCTTGGCTGTAGGTTCTTGCTGTTCATCACTTTGAATATTTCTTGCCACTCCCTTCTGGCCTGCATAGTTTCTGTTGAGAAATCAGCTGACAGTCGTATGGGTACTCCCTTGTAGGTAATTAACTGTTTTTCTCTTGCTGCTTTTAATATTCTCTCTTTGTCTTTTGCCCTTGGCATTTTAATTATGATGTGTCTTGGTGTGATCCTCTTTGGATTCCTCTTGTATGGGGTTCTGTGCGCTTCCTGGACTTGTACATCTATTTCTTTCACCAGGCAGGGAAAGTTTTCTGTCATTATTTCTTCTAATAGGTTTTCAATATTTTGCTCTCTCCCTTCTTCTGGCACCCCAAAAATTCGGATGTTGGTTCGCTTAAAGTTGTCCCAGAGGCTCCTTACACTATCTTCATATTTTTGGATTCTTTTTTCTTTTTGTTTTTCTGGTTGGATGTTTTTTGTTTCCACATATTTCAGATCTTTGGTTTGATTCTTGGGGTACGTTGATCTACAGTTGAGTTTCTGTATATTCTTTATTTCAGACAGTGTATGCTTCATTTCTGACTGATCCTTTTCCATTTTTTTGGCATTCTCATTAAGCTCCTTGAAGGTCTCATCAAGTTTCTCAGCGGTTTTAAGAAGATTCTTGAGTAACCTTATAAATGTGGTTCTGAACTCTATGTCATCCAGTAGTTTGCTTTCCTCCGTTTCTTTCATTTGTGACATGTTTCTTTGTCCCCTCATTTTGGCTGCTTCCCTGTGTTGATGGAGTAGCTTTGTGTGGTAGGTGACGTATAGGGGGCAGTAGCTCAGCCTCCCCAATCACCTGATGTGGACACTCTTGGTACACCCCTTTGTGGGCTGAGTGCAAAGACTTGGTGCAGTTAAAGCCTTAATTGCTGTTGGTATACTGGGAGGAATTGACCTCCAGGCCAATTAGCTGTGAGCACTCACTGTGTCTATAATGGAAGAACTGCTGTGCTGAAGACACACTTATGGGGCAGGACTTGTTTCAGTGGGGCTTTGGTGCTCACTGAGTCTGCCTTTGAATGTGTCACTTATGGATGTGAGGAGTTGAAATCTGGTGTCTCACTCTGACCACTAGGTACACTGGCTTCTGGATTTCCAATGGGGTGCAGGTCAGCTACTGTCTGAGGCCATCCAGCAGGAGCTACAGTGAGAGCTACAGTTTTCTCCTCTTTGCTTGGGGTTTGGAGGTTTTGGAGCTGTCTGACCCAGGCTGCAAGTTTGCTAGGTTAAGCTGCGATAGGGCGGGCTTTCTTCTGCTAACGCTGCTGCTTGGAGCTTGGGTGGGTTTGTAGGTTGTGCAGGGCGGGGTCTCAGGGTGTCACTAGGCTAGGGCGTGGCAAACAGCAATGGCTACTAGTTAGCTGGCTCTGTGTCCCCAAGGGCGTCCCGGAGTCCCGTGCCCCAGTGTCGTAAACAATTAATCCTGCGGGCAGCTCTGCAAATAAGCCACCCTCACTGGCAGACAGTCCAGCTTTTCCCCGTAGGAGTTTGGGTCCCCCGCGTCTCCCCAGAAACTGGATTTCAGAGTAGTTGGGGGCTTGTCTCCCTTTGGGTTGAAAAAAGCAACGCCCGCCGCCAGCCCGGATCACGCGCCTCCGTACCTCAGCTTTTCAGCACTCATGCACATCTCAGTGCTCTTTTCTCTTTCCTTCTAGTTGTAGAACTTCCACTCAGCCAGCTTTCCCGTGGTTCTGGGTGATAGACGTTTTGTCTTTTAGTTGAATTTTTGAAATTGTTGCGCGAGGCAGCAGTTTAGGTGTTTACCTACGCCGCCATCTTGGATTCTCCCTACTTAACTCTTTAAATGTTCCCACCTGGTCTCAGCTTTCGCTGTGGGTGACTGGGGCGGGACGGGGCGAGGCAGGTGCAGGGAGAGTGCAGCACCAGCAGGCGGAGGTGGCCATAGGCCTCGCTGTGGCCTCCGAGCTCACACACCTCCCCAGGTCCTCTTGGGACTCTGTAGACAGGTGCGCCTGCTGTGCTGGTGGCTGGGCTGCCTGCTCTGAGTCTGTAGTCCCTGTCACTCTGGCCAAAGAGGCTCTGGGCCCAGTTCCTCACCACCAGCCCACCTCTTGCACCAGAGGAAGGGGCTCCAGGCAAGGGGCCCATAGCCTGGGCAACGGCTCCCTCGACAGCCAGGTTTTGTTCTTTACTCGTTTGGTGGGGCTGGGGTATTTAATTGTTGACTTAGAGGAGCTCTAAAACTGTGTAAAAGGAGCTGTTGGATACACCGGAGGGAAAGGCCCACGTCCACCAAGCGTGTGGCTCACCGAGTGCAGTCCTGGGGAAAATATTTTTTGCCAACTGCTCCCAGGCAGCACCCTCCTCTAGCGCGGGATCTTCAGGGTGGGATCTTCAGGGTGGGATCTTCAGGTGGACTGCGGTGGGGGTAGGGGAGGAGCTAGCACACCCGTGCAGAGCACTGGGGACTGTGGGCTTTGCTGGGCCTGTTTTCCCCGTGGGCCACAGAGGAGGTGATCTGTCCCATGGGATTGGGAAGAAGGGGCTGTGGAAAGAGACCCAGCCATCATGAGCACTCCAATCAGAGAAATAGTGGCCGCTGAGGAGCACAGGATGACATGAGACGACAGATAATGAGGGTTCATTTGGGAGGTTTGGGGAGACAGCAAAGATGGCTGTAAAGTCTGGATGGAATGCGATGGTGTCCCTGCCGTGTCACGCCCACTCTTCAGCAAGGTCCCAGAGCCTCACAAAAGGTGGATGTGTTCAGGATCCTTAGGAGGAGGGCAGGCTTCACATTGGGCCTGATCCTCAGGAGAGGGGAACCCTGGATCACAGGGACCCAGCAGCAAAAAGGTGGTGAGCACTTAAATGGTTAGGCAATGTGGGAGAGTTTGATAAAGGGACTATATACGAAGGGGTGGACAGGGCATAGAGGTTGTGCAAGTGTTGTCACTGGAGCTAGTTCTACCGGGCAAGGAGAGTGGGTAGGTGGGGGAACTCACAGGGGGAGAGAGCTGCGCAGAGGGGGCTGCCTGACAGACCCTGGGACAGCCAGCTGAGAGCCGAGCCAGCCCACAATGACCCACAGGAAAGAAGGAGGCTTGCCCAAGGGGCCCATAGCCCGGGCAGCGGCTCCCTCGACAGCCAGGTTGGTAAGCAGCAGAATTAGAGTTTGAATCCAGGTTGGACATAGAGGGAAAGGAAGGCTTTGAGTGGATACATAAAAGCCCATTTTTACTATTTTTAATGAAAACAAATTATTTTACTTAACTAATGTTCTCAAGCTGGGAGTACTTTTATAAGTAAAACATAATTTTGATTTTAAACGAAGTGATTTTAGTAATAAATTTACAGAAGACTCAGTATGTCTAGAATAGGAGCAGTAGGCATGTTAAATAAGGAATTTAAAAGCCTGGTATCTTTAGTTTAAGGGGAATTTGACTTTTTAAATATGAATTTTTTATTTTAAGAGGAAGGTGCAAGAATTATAAATAAAAGTGATTTTCCAGTCAGGCAACAATTCATACCTCTCTCCTGTGTCAGGGCTTGCCGCCTGCACACTCTGCTCCCAGGTCCTGCCAAGGGGAGAAAATAAAGACCTAGTCATTTCCACTTCACTGAAAGGAAAATGAACAGTATGTATAGCACTCAAGAAAAGCAAACTTTGTTTTTACCATAGCTGGTCTAGAAAATTGGAATTAGTTGGAAAGTAAATATTAAGACTGAAATGCAGCTGGTAATGTTTACTTTTCAGTACATTTCCTTCTGACATAGAAGTCAAAAGAAATGTTACTTTCTAATTAATTGAACAAAATACCACCTAGTGGTAGTATTTTAAAAGTGAAGAGAACATACGTTTCTTATAGAAAATTTGAAATGGATACACTACCAATTTATTTTAGCAGGTAATTATTAGTTTAACATTAATTTAATATTAAAATATAAAGGGCTTACATAGGTGGGGTTTGTGTGTGTGTGTGTTTTGTTTGTTTTCTTGGCTATAGCTGTTAAAAGCTAGACAAATAAAATCCTGTTGCACCCAATATCATTGAATATCCTTTCTTATGGAGGCCTCCCTAATGAGGTGCAACTATGTGTCTGCAAAAGTAAGACCTACGTGCTACATATTACATTGAGGACTTTAAATACATTATCTCGCTTAATCTTCACAACAAATGCACAGATCAGGCTCTATTTATTTCTTATGTTTTGTGAATTAAAACACTGAGGCTCCGAGCAGATGATTTTCTCAAGGGCGCACAGAAAGTAACAGAGCTGGGATTCTGTAATGGGGTAATGTTTTCATAGTAAGTTCTGCAATTTCTATTTCTTTACCCTACCTGTCTCGCTAACCATCAAGCAGGAATCGTTTTCTAGGTGCATGACCTACAGAGGAACAATTGAGATAGTTTAGAACCAAGAGGTTGTAGCTCAATTTTGACTTTCAAAACAGGTATTTTAAAGCCCGTGGTACAAAAATAGTAATGAGAGGCCTGGCTTTCTAATGTAAGAACTAAGCACTTTAATGCAAAAAGGATTCTTGCTGTGCCTCCTAGCACTGAGAGGTTAGCTTGGAGAATTAATCACAAAGTGTACCAAGAACCATGGAGAAGAAAAAATGCAAAATGTGAATATAGGCCCTGCTTCCTGGGTTGGGGAGGAACTTAGAGGGCTTTGTGGGGATGAGTACTCAACACAGGAGGGCCTGTTCCTTGACCCCCACTTTGAGGTCAACTTTATGATGCAAAGGAGTGACGATGGCCAGCAGGTAGGTTTGGAGAAATTCAAAGCAAATGGGGTTGTTGCTGCTTCCCAGTGCCTGGCAAAGAGAGCTGCAAGCCCCCTGGAGACGCCTGGTGTTTGGAATGGCGCTAGAGCAACAGGACCCCAGGAGGTGGCTTAGCCTGGGCAAGACAGCTGTTTAGATGAACGTGCCCCAGGGCAGCCTCACAGAGGCCGAGACTCTCAGAATGGGGCAGGAAATGGAGCTAAGAGCCCCTGGACTCCAAAGCAGGGACACGGAAGTGCTGAGAAACTTGGCAGCCTGGAAGAGTTGGAGGGTCAAGACTAGGTTGTTTCAGAGAACCTGAGGCAAGACTCACCAACATCAGCGGCAGAAGCCCGTGTACAGTGATCAAAGGCCAGGGGGCTCTAGCACACAAGGGGGACAAGACCTCCGGGGCACCAGCAAAGCAGGATGACTGCTTCCTCATTGCTGTTATGTAATTTGAAATTCCCTCTGAGCCAAAATGTCATTTGGGAAGAAGCGGATGGAGGTGGCAAATCCGCTGAAAGATGGACCATCATGCCCAAAAAACAACACTTGGAAACTTAGCAGAGACTGTGCTTAGGAGCGGGGACTGAGGAGAGGGGGAGAGAAGAGTCTAGGCATGGAACTGTCAGGTCATGGACAAGCCCCTCGTGCCACATGTCCTCCAGAACTTTGTTTTTCCTGCTTTGTTCCTTGGCATCCAACTTTCTGCGCTTTTCAATATATTTGTAACCAAGAAACCTGACAGCTACCAAAAAATGAGGTGAATGCCGGCTCTCAGCAGACAAGCAGAAGGTGTGCAGCAATCACCAGGAAAGCCGGCTCTTACACAACCAGGATGGGCAGCCCGCCGCAGGCCAGCCCAGAGAGCTGGGGTGCAGAGCTTGCTGTGGCAGTGATGAGTGGTGTCCCTGGGATCTGGGGACAGCAGCTCAAGTCTCACAGAAGGGGAGAGTGGGCAGCAAGCACTAAAGTAGTCAGAAGAGCCCTAGCCGGCGTGGCTCAGTGGATAGAGCATTGGCCTGCAGACTGAAGGATTGCAGGTTCGATTCCGGTCAAGGGCACATGCCTGGGTTGCAGGCTCGATCTCCAGTAGGGGGCATGCAGGAGGCAGCTAATCATCTCTCTCGCTCTCTCTCTCTCTCTCTCTCTCCCTCTCCCTCTCCCTCTTCCTCTCCCTTCCTCTCTGAAATCAACAAAAATAAAAAATAAAGTGGCCAGAAGAGACCGAGAACAGAAACTAGTCGAGGCTGATTAGCTGACAGGGTCACACTTTAGCACAATGGGAAGCTGCCACTAGTTCTGTTACCCTGGGCACTTACTGCACTGTTGTCCCAGGAATATTTTCTCAAGGGTCCCTTTATCTTTTGCATGATTGCTCAGGAGTTAAAGTTGCAGGTGGCAGCATCGGAGTGGCCCAGCTGCCCATACTCACTAACTCCCAGGGGATGGCAAGAGGGGTTGATTACCTGTCCGCTTCAGGTGCTATAGTGGGAGATCATCCCCCACCAAGTCTTAGACTCTCACAATCTATAATAATAAAAGGGTAATACGATAATTAGACCGGACATTCTTCTGGACGTCATTCCGGACAAAGCTGGGGCCACAGGGAAGCCAGTGCTGACAACCGGGGGAAGGAAGGCCTACTCTTGCATGAATTTCTTGCATCGGGCCTCTAGTGTAGAAATAACGTTCTGATACTGGGTCATCGGAGGAACTAACAGCAACCCTACCCCCTGACCTTAGCTAAACCAGTGCAATCACAGCATCAGAAACACCGGGTAGGAGGTGGAACCCAAAACGCCAAGGCCTGCCTTCCAGCCTGAAATGGTCTGGGAGATGAAGGAAAAGTTCACGGAGGTAGGTAGGAGTGCTTTTAAATGTGTTTCCATGTCCACTGGGCAAGGGTGCACTGCAAAAGGCCTTGTAGGGCGTCCAGGTATCCCCTGCTTTTTGAAAGTTCATGTCACACCACTTCTTTGCTAAAGACCACCATTTAGTACCTGTTTTCATTCATGGAGAGGATTTTCACTTTTCAAAAGAGGCAAAAATTGCATTCAGCATTTGTTTGCACCATGTCCTTGTAGAGGCAGCAGCGCCCGGAGCAGCAAGAGTGGCACTGTTTTTACTGTACGTTAGTGTTATTTGGTATGCATTGGTAGGTTAGTTAGGGGAAGACGCCACATTTTTTTTCATATAAATTAATGGTAATTGCTTCTTCGCTTTACGCCTAATTCAAAAGGTTTCATAGGAACCGCTCTGCTTTGGATAGCGGAGGGAGCCGTACTTGAATGGAAGTCATGGTTGACATAGGAGGCCCACGACGCTGAAGCAGCTCTGAACTCTGAGAACTGGGGGCTGGCCCGCAGAGCTGCCCGCGCTGAGCGCCTGCGCAGGCGGAGTGTGGACGCGAGGTCTGCTTGCCTGCGCAGTTTTCCTCCCACTTCTCCCTCCCTGAGCCTTCCCTGGGCAAGGCTCGGATTCCCAGCTGGGCGGAGAACAGCTAAAGTGGGCGCAGATGCAAAGTTTAGTGTGGATTCTCCAGATAAGGGTGGGGAGGGGTGGTCCATCAGGGAGGCAGTTCTTGGTGCGTCGTGATGGGAAACTGGAAACAGGGTGACTGCTTTTTCATTTCAAGACATATGAGCCCTGGCCAGTTTGGCTCAGTGGATAGAGCGTTGGCCTGTGGACTGAAGGGTTCTGGGTTCCATTCCTGTCAAGGGCACATGCCCCGGTTGTGGGTTCGATTCCCAGTGGGGGGCGTGCAGGAGGCAGCCGATTGATGATTCTCTCTCATCATTGATGTTTCTATCTCTCTTTCCCTCTCCCTTCCTCCCTGAAAAAGAAAAGAAAAAAAAAAAAGGACATGTGAGGTACCTCAGGGCGGAGGCAGAGAATTTCTGTGGTTCTGAGGCACTTCACCCTCGTGGCCAGGACAGAGGGCAGATGCCTGCTAGAGGGGTGGCCCTGCAGGGGCCCTTCTTGGTCCTGGGTGTCCTTCCTCCCCCTTTCTCAGTCTCCTCCGAGGATCCTGTCAGCAGAAGAGGTTTCCTCAGCAGGTCTGTTGTTTTTTGTTTGTTTCATTTTTATTTTATTTGACACTTTTGAAAGAGACAGAGGGAACAGAGAGGAAAAAATGTGACTAATCCCCCAACTTGGGGGCCTAGGGATACAAAACCAGACTTCTCTGCCTCCAGGTCCATCCAGACTGCCGGGACTTTCAGCGCCCAGGGAGTTCGGGAAGCTAACCTATCACAGTGCTCTAGCTAAAGCATGTGTTTAAAACTACAGAGGGCTTCAACTTTTCAGCAACAAGTAACTCAGGGAGGCATCTCAGAAGAGAAATGGAAGAACTAATGCCGTGATGTCTGCAAAGCCCAGCCCTGCTCAGCTCTGCCCTCCGTGAGGCTCAGGCAGATGCATAAGGGGGCGCTGGTCGCAGCGGCATCATCGTAGGGGGTAACAGCGCCGCACTGGCATTGCTGATAACACACACCAGGACGTCGGAGTCGTTCCTGCCGTTGATGTCGGTAGCAGTTCCAAACGCAGCTAATCAAGTCACCCTTGAAAGCCAAGACAACGCTGAGAACAGAAGAACAGTAAGGACCAACAGGTAGAATTCACTGACATGACATCTTTGTAGGGAAAAGAGGAGGCAGCTGTGCTATATACTCCTGAATGGAGTTTGGAAAAACGAGCACAGTGATGGCAACCAAGGCGCTCAGAGCAAAATCAAAGATCTGGTAACAGCAGAATGGGACGATCCAGGCAGCACGTGGCTTGTATGCTCCGTAAGTAGCCATTGCACATGTCAGGGTCATGAGAAGAGAAACTGCGACAGCAATGCACGTTGGCAAAGGCACCTCCCAGTTCTGAACTGGAAAAGTGATGCTGATCGGGGTCCGCCAAGGCGCTCAACAGAATCAACAGCTCCACGGCACTGATGATCGGTCCGACACAACGAGCAGGACGGTGCCGTGCGCACAGGCAGCAGCTGTCGGAGGAGAACCTCGTCCCGTCCCGGGCGCGACCATCTTCATCTCCCACCATCTTCATCTCCCACCGTGGGCAGAGGCGCGAGCGCCGCTCAAGTTTGCAGGACCCTCAGCGCGCCGCTCGGCCACGGGGAGGGGGGCGGGGCCTGCTCCTCCTCGGTCTCTCTGGCCCCGGCCCCGGCCTAGCAGGTCTGTTCTTGTTGCCTGCTTTCTATCTTGCCCAGGCTTGTAGTACAGCCCCATCAGCTGAGTGTTATCCCTGCTCCAGCTTGAGGGACAAGTACTGCCTCTCACCTGCTGCTACGGGTCACCTTAGGGCTCCCTGTGCCTTCGCGTCTTGGAGACATACCCAGGATGGTGTAGAACAAGTTGAGGTTGTTGCTTGGGGACAAAGGCACTGCTAGACGACGTCCATAAATCCCTTTGCAGTTGCTGCAGACAAGCCTCCTGTCTGTCAGGCTGTCAGGGCAGGGGGGAGCTCACTGGTTAGAGAAGGATGCTAAGGTGGCCAAGCTCCCTGGGTCTCACCACCCTCATTCCCAGGAGCAAGCAAGCCCCGCCCCAACCAGCTTTCTTAGAAATACAATGTGGCTGTGATTAAAAGAATAGAATAATCTAGGTTTAATTATATTCAGTAGAATGCACAAGTCAAGGGCAGAGCTTGAAGACTTTTTATTGGTTTATGTACCCGTGGAAATGCCGCCCAGATCCAGATATACATGTGATTAGAGTTGAGAGTCAATTCCCCACGATGCAGGTGGGGGTCATCTAAGACAGTGGTTCTCAAACTTTTGAATCATCACAATCATCTGGAGGTCTTGTCAAAACACATTGCTGCCCTAGCTGGTTTGGCTCAGTGGAGAGCGTCAGTCTGCGGACCCAAGGGTGCCGGGCTCAATTCCAGTCAAAGACACATGCCTCGGTTGTAGACTCCTCCCTAGCCTGGGCCCTGGTAAGGGTTCCTACAGGAGGCAACCAATCGATGTGTTCCTCTCACCTTGGTATTTCTCTCAGTCTTTCCCTCTCCCACTCTCTCTAAAAATCAATGGGAACATGTCCTCTGATGAGGATTAAAAATAAATTAATCAAATACCAAAAAACAAAAAAAGAAATACTAAATTCTTTTTTAAAAGTACAAAAAAAAAAAACAAAACACAACTCATTACTGGGCCAAGGATTTGCATTTCTAACAAGTTCCCAGATGATTTGGATTCTTCTCTTCAGGACCACACATAGAGCTCCACCCCCTCCATCCAGGAACGTGTGTGTGTGTGTGTGTGTGTGTGTGTGTGTGTGTATCCACCTCACTCTCCCCACCAGCCCCCATCCCCCCCCACACACACACACGCAAGGCGTATATAAAGAAGAAAAGCCCATTAGCAGAACAACTGTAATTTATGTGAAATAGCCAGGTACTTGGCTGATGGTCTTTAAATTACGGCTTTCTGTTGTCTGACCCAGAACTCTTTGGTCAGTCTCTGTTTCCATCAAAGGGTCAACAAAGTTGTAAACAGATTGGGTCAGTACATTGGCTCTCTGAGACTACTTACGAGTGAATCAATCGGTACTGACTGCCCAGAGCTCAAAAGAATGTGTATGCTTTTATTAAACACTGAAAGACCCTTATTTTTACAGTTAGAGAGGGGTATTGGTAAACTGCTTTGAGATCCTCAAAAGGAGATTAACCAGTGTTAAAATTTCAGCTGAGTCCATTTAAAGATCAATTTGGCTTTATTCAATGATTCATGAATCAGGCAGCATCCCATCTAGCAGATAGAAAGGAGTTCCCAAGAGCTACAGAAAAGGAAAGGTTTCTAAAGGCTGAGAGTGTACAGGAAAAGGAGGTTTATTAGCAAAGAGTGGATTGGTTCAGTCTTAGGTAACCTACCTATGGGGGATGAAAGAGGTTTTATTGGGGATTATCTCATTAGTGCTGACCAGGTAATTTCAGGTCGACTGGTTAAGGGTTACATTTCTGGGAGAGGGGCTGAAGATTCAGTTTAATCACCAAATGGCCAATGATTTCATCAACCGTGTTTACATAATTATACTCCATAAAAACCTCTACACCACGGTATTGACAGAGCTTTCACGTTGATGAACACGTGCAGGTGCTGGGAGGGTGGCACACCCAGAGAGGCCTGGAATCCCTGAGCCCCTTCCATGCCCCTTTCTCTATGCATCTCTCCCATGTGTCTGCTCCTGGGTTGTATTCTTTATAATAAATCAACAGTAGCATGCCCAGGTGTAGTGGTTCAGTGATTAGTGATTGAGCATCAACCTATGAACCAGGAGGGCATGGTTTGATTCCAAGCCAGGGCACATGCCCAGATTGGGGGCTCGACGCCCAGTGTGGGGCATGCAGGAGGCAGCCAATCTGTGGTTCTCTCTCATCTACGATGTTTCTCTCTCTCTCCCTCTCCCTTCCTCTCTGAAAATATATATATATATATATATATATATATATATATATATATATATATATGCAAGTAAAGTGCTTTCCTGAGTTCTATGAACCATTCTACCAAACCTGGAATCTGAGGAGGGAGTTATGGGAACTCCTGATTGATAGCCATTTTGTTGGTCAGAAGTACAGGTGACAACTCAGAGCTTCTGACTGGGCAGTCTTATGGCGCCTGCGCTAACTCCGGGTAGTTAGGGTCAGAAATGAATTGTAGATTACCCAGTTGGGAAGTGGGAGAATCAATTGGTGTGGGAAAAAGCCAGCACATGTGGTGTCAGAACTGTTGCTGAGTAACAACAGATAAAGCACATTTAATAAATGTAAAATTAACCACCTAGAATATGCATTTTTGTTTTTATATTCATTTTCTGAATCTAGAAAGTTTTTCATAACTTTCCATATATTCCAGATTATTTTACCATTCATTATTTTATATTGCTTTTATAGTTAGAAAAAGCAAACTCCAAAACAAAACAAAAAATTTCCAGGGAAAACAACAATAGAGGTTCGAGAGGTTTAAATGATTCACTGACTGACCTCTCTTGCTGCCTGTATTTGGATAAACAGTTGTGATTAATTAAGAATTTCTGTATTACAAGATATTTACTTTTCTTCCTACAAACACATATACATCAAAATGTCCATGGGCTATTTTCAGTGCAATTTGAATCTATAATGTACAAGAAATAGTTTTTAAATAATAGTCTTTCAATATACTATCGGTATATATATGTTGTGTGTGTGTATATATATTTGTGTACATATACATATATATGAAGAATATACATACTTTGTGTAAAAAGCAGCAGGGAGGCTGAGTAGTGTTTGAAACAAAAGAAAGGGTGTTTTTTTTTTTTTTAAAGAGAAGTTAAATCACTTTCGCTGTGGAGTAAACAGTAATTCT
Organism: Corynorhinus townsendii; assembly: GCA_026230045.1. Classification (NCBI taxonomy): domain Eukaryota; kingdom Metazoa; phylum Chordata; class Mammalia; order Chiroptera; family Vespertilionidae; genus Corynorhinus; species Corynorhinus townsendii. The sequence continues at coordinate 44,680,791 of JAPDVU010000005.1, forward strand.
GGTCCCCCTGATTCATTTTCATTCCTTAGTGTTTATTTCGTGTGAGCTCTGCCAGCCAGCGGTGGTTCTGTAAGTAATGTTCTGGCAACTCTTTCTTTAGAAAGAAATGCACTCACAGATAGGATCTGCATGGTCAGCTCTGTCTTCTGTGCCCCCAGGACTGAGAGGGAAGTGACACAGCAATTAGATGAGTTCACATCTAACCTCATCTCAGCATCACGCCAGGGCAGGGCAGTGCCTTCTCCAGGTCCTTCCAAGACTGTGGTGTGAGTCTGAGCAATAGTGAAAGTTGACTCCACACTAACAGCCTGGGCACAGACCTGAAGACCGGACCGGCTGCAAACAATCTGCCCTGGGAGGCAGCCCTGGCAGATTGGGGGAGGGCTCCTTCCTTTCCCACTGGGACCTTAGGGCAAAAGGCAAACACTGCGTGCAGCTGCTTCTACTTATCAAAAGTTGCAATTCATTGGTCTAGTGCAGTGGTCGGCAAACTGTGGCTCTCGGCCACATGCGGCTCTTTGGCCCCTTGGTTGTGGCTCTTCCACAAAATACCATGTGTGGGCGCGCACATATAGTGCGATTGAAACTTCATGGCCCATGCACAGAACTTGGTTTTCGGCTCTCAACAGAAATTTCAATCGTTGTACTGTTGATATTTGGCTCTGCTGACTAATGAGTTTGCCTACCACTGGCCTAATGTTTGGTTAACCTCCTTTATGTCTAAACAAAATTTTAAAAAAATAGTCATGTCATTTTAGAATGTGGAATGAAACAAAGCAGTCATGTATGATCCATCCCTCCCACAGTTAGAATTCTTTGTTCATGTGTCCCTAAACTACGTTCACCTAGCACCTCTGGGGGTCAGGGACTTGCAGCTTTGCAAGGCAGCCCTCTCCATCACCAGACAGCCCTCATGGGTCAAGAGCAAGTCCTTCCCCTGAGCCCCTGAATACACAGTCTAATCTTTAAATGTTTAATGATAGCCTTGCCATTCTACCGGCTCAAAATGAACTTGTGGTCAGCTCAGGATCTGTCTTACAAGAACTTCTGTTAAACCATCTTAGGTCCAATTATTTGAGCCAGAGTATGGGACCTAATATGTGCCTGTTAAAGAGTAAAAAGCTGATTCTCAGGGAAAGTAGGCCTTTTATTCAAGATCCCACAACTAATAACTGAGGTTTTCGCATATCAATTCTTGATAGCACATCAATGTCTGTTTCAATATTTTTTCTTTTATTTATTTATTTATTTATTATTGATGTCAGAGAGGAAAAGAGAAGGAGAGAGAGATAGAAACATCAATGATGAAAAAGAACCATTGATCGGCTGCCTCCTGCACGCCCCCTACTGGGGATCGAGCCCACAACCTGGGCTTGTGCCCTTGATTGGAATCAAACCCAGGGCCCTTCAGTCTGACTCTCTATCCACTGAGCCAAACCAGCTAGGGCAAAGTCTGTTTCAATCTTGTCTCCATCATCCAAAAATTGTCAGCATCAAAACAAAGAAAAACAAAACTTAAAAAGCACTTCCATGTATCAGGCATTAAGTGCTTTTTAAAAATTAACTAATTTAACCGGTGAGTGTCGCTCAGTGGTTGAGCGTCAGCCATGAACTAGGGGTCACAGGTTTGATTCCCGGTTAGGATGCATGCCCTAGTAGTAGGCGTGCAGGAGGCAGCTGATCAGTGTATCTCTCTCATGGATGTTTCTATCTCTCCCCTTCCTCTCTAAAATCAGTAAAAACGTATTTTAAAATAAATTAACTCCTTTGATCCTCATGACAACTTTATGTGGTAGGTCCCATTGTCACCCACATTTTAGGATCGAAGAAACGGAGACATAGAAATGAACAACTTGCCCAAAGCCACAGAGCTGATAAATGGCAGAGTTAGGATCCACACCCAGACAGTCTGGCTTCAGAACAGGTGTGCTCGACCACTGTGCCTTCCCCGTTTTCTGTCATCTACAGATGTATAAAAATGTCTTTGACTTTAAGAGTGTAGAACTTTATTTACTCAGCACTTGCTGATTCCCCGGCCTTATGCTTGGCACTGGGTACGCATATACAGGGCAGACAAGGGGAAGGTTTGGTGCAGAGTAATTTCAATCATAAGTGACAGAAGCCTGGCTCAAACTAGACAAAGTCACAAGGGGGATGTATTGGCTCATATAGCCATAGTGTAAGAGGAATCCATCTCGGTTTCGAAGCAATAGGATCTGGAGGCAAGGATGCTGCGGTTGGGGCGGGGGAGGACTTGTTACCAGCGAAAGCCTGCCAGGCAGGGTCAACAAGAGCCACTGAACAGCAGATGGGAGTCTATTCTGGTGAAGGAAACGCATTGGAAGGCACAGGGTGGCTTGTAGAACCATAAAATCAGCTAAAGAACCAGGGTCACTCGTTTGAGGGATCCAAGGAGCATGAGATTAATTGGCAGGTGCCTTCCCTAGCATGAATGAGCACCAACCTTCCCGCCTCACCCCATCATGTTTCTTTGCTCAAGATTTTGAGATACCTCTGCATACCTATTAGAATGGCTGAGATTAAAAAGACTGACCATAACCAGTGTTGACAAGCATGCGGAGGAAGAGTTCTCTTACATTGTTGGTGAGAATGTGAAATTGCACAACCACTTTACAAAATACTTCTTAAAAATTTTTAAATGCATTTGTCATCTGACCCAATCATTTTACTCCTAATATGCCCCCAGGAGAAATGGAAGCATTTGTGTAAAGACTTGTCCGTGAATGTTCATAGAACTTTGTTCAGAATAGCCCCAAACTGTACACAAGTGAAATGCCACAATAAAAAGGAGTGAACTATGATGCACTCAACGGCATGTGTGAATATAAAATAATAATGCTGCATGGAAGAAGCCAGTCAAAAAAGGCTTCACAGACCATGACTCCATTTCTACATAATTCTTTAAAACGACCACTAATCTACAGTAACAGAAAGGAAACCCATGGTGACAGAAGGAAATCTGTGGTCTCCCCAGGGAGCAGCTAGAGGAAGGAACGACAAAGGAGAATAATAAAACTTCGGGGATGATGGATATATTTACTACCTTGAGTGTGGTGATGGTTTCATGGGTACACTCAGATGTCTAATTATATAAAAGTGTACATTTTAAATATGCATAATTTGTCATATGTCAATTATACTTCAGAAAATCTGTTTAAAATGTTCTTTGCAGCCCAGCCGGCATGGCTCAGTGGTTAAGTGTTGACCTGTGAACCTGGAGGTCATGGTTCGATTCCCGGTCAGAGCACATGCCTGGGTTGCGGGCTCAATCCCCAGTAGGGGGCGTGCAGGAGGCAGCCGATCAATGATTCTTTCTCATCATTGATGTTTCTACCTCTCTCTCTCTCTCTCTCTCTCCCCCTCTCCCTTCCTCTCTGAAATCAATAAAAATATATTTAAATAAATAAATAAAATGTTCTCTGCAGTCTCCACTAAAGGCTTGGAATGGAGGTGATTTTCCTCCTCTCCAATCATCACTAGTGGATAAATTATGAAATATGTGCCAATTTCTTAGTGTGTCTTTGGTAAGTTAGTCTTCGAAGGTGTTGGCTCTAGTGGAGGTGGAATGCCTTGGGGGAATGCAGCATTTAGTTAGTTCATGGTTTCATACACCCAACACATCCCTTCACAGGAAACTGGTAAATGACTACATCAGAATGTTTATGTTTGTAGGAACATTCGCAATCACCGAGGTCAACAGGGACATGTAGTAAGTGGGGAAAAAAAATTGAGAATCAAAGAAATAATTTGCCTACAGTTATTTAATGTTTTTTTAAAAATCACAATATAATTAATTAATTTTAAAATTATCTTATTTGGCAAATGACAAGCCCCCTCAAAATAAATTCTAACAGCAATCTTGCCGATTTTTTGTTTGTTGGACTGGTTTCTGCTTCTTCAGTCATCTCTGTGATTTATCTCATCTAGAGATACCCTCTCCCAAAGGAAAAGGGATGGGAAGGATGTGGCGGGCATTGGACTGTAGTGCCTTTCTGAATTCAGCTGTTTCTCCACCAAAGGTCTGGACAGAATTCCTGGAATATGGTGGCCTGATGGTGGTACCCATCATCGTGTCAATGAACCCCTGGGGAGAGTGACCATGTTCGGCTGATTCTATCTGTGACCTGTTTTTGTCACTGGTAAGAAACAACAATAACAATAAAACATATAACCAAGGGGAATTTCCATCAGATAAACATTATTTAAACAGTAATAGTCATCCAAGTCCTTGAAACAATCTAAGATGTAAGACATCTGGTTCATTTCAATAGCAATTTTGGTACAAGCTCAACTTTTTCCTTCAAATTTGGGAACAATTTTTGCAATAAAATATGAAATAAAACAAAGTGATATTACTCTGGTATACCTGACACAAAAATGAATTTCAGATGTATGGAGCACTTAAAACCATAAAAGTGCTAGGATAAAATATAGATGGATATGGATTATACTTCTTTTATGGTATATGTTCAATGCATGCCCTCTATTCCCCTTAAGACCTGCTCTTTCTCCATCATGCTCCCCTCAAGAGGAGCCCCCCAGAGCTTGTGTCTTTAACACTCCCTGGACACAGCTTATTTGTTATTGGCAGGGCGGGGGGTGGGGGGGTGAGTGTCAGAGAGGTAGGCCTAGCTACTAGATGTGTGAATTAGCTTCTCTTTTCCATGAGTCAAAACTGGGGCACAGAGCTGCTAGTACACTTGCCAGTGGTGCTGGAACTGGGGTGGCTACAGTGTGGATAAACAATTTATCAGAGGAGAATGAAGCAGATGCTTAGAGAAGCAGAGAGGAGAGAGCAGAGAGGAGAGAGCAGGTAAGCTGAGAGAAATGGGAACGATGCTTTGGTTCCAGGTAAAGCTTTGGTTCCTAGTTCCAGAATCTCAAGTGACCTGGTTAAATATCCTACCTCTAGGTTCCAGTTTAAATCCCAAGTATTATAATAAATTTCCCTTTAATAAAGCCAGCTTCTATGTATACAAATAAGAAAGCCTAGACTGAAGCAATAATCTTGGGAAAAATACTTTCCAAGTATTATCACAAGCAGAATCCCTAAAGGGAAATATATATATCTCCTATCTAATAAAAGAGTAATATGCAAATTGACCATCACTTCAAGACACAAGATGGCCGCCCCAATGTGGTGAAAGATGGCTGCCCCCATGTGAACACAAGATGACTGCCACAAGATGGCCTGCAGGGGAGGGCAGTTGTGGGCATTTGGGGGTGACCAGGCCAGCAAGAAAGGGCAGTTGGGGGCAACCAGGCCTGCACGGGAGAGCAGTTGGGTGGGACCAGGCCTGCAGGGGAGGGCAGTTGGGGTGGGGGGAGGCCTGCAGGGGAGAGCAGTTGGGAGGAACCAGGCCTACAGAGGAGGCAGTTGGGGGGAGGGGGAACCAGGCCTGCAGTGGAAGGCAGTTGGGGGGGGACCAGGCCTGCAGGGGAGGACAGTTGGGGGGGAACCCCAGCCTGCAGGGGAGGGCAGTTGGGGGGGACCAGGCCTGCAGGGGAGGGCAGTTGGGGGGGGGAGGCCTGCAGGGGAGGGCAGTTGGGGGGGGAGGCCTGCAGGGGAGAGCAGTTGGGAGGAACCAGGCCTACAGAGGAGGCAGTTGGCGGGAGGGGGGACCAGGCCTGCAGTGGAAGGCAGTTGGGGGGGGGGGGACCAGGCCTGCAGGGGAGGACAGTTGGGGGGGAACCCCAGCCTGCAGGGGAGGGCAGTTGGGGGGGACCAGGCCTGCAGGGGAGGGCAGTTGGGTGGGGGGGAGGCCTGTAGGGGAGGACAGTTAGGGGCAACCAGACTGGCAGGAGAGGGCAGTTAGGGGTGACCAAGCCAGCAGGGGAGGGCAGTTAAGAGCAATCGGGCCGGCTGGGGAGCAGTTAAGTGTTGATCAGGCTGGCAGGGGAGTGGTTAGGGGGTGATCAGGCTGGCAGGCAGAAGTGGTTAGGGGCAATCAGGCAGAGACAGGTGAGCGGTTGGGAGCCAGCAGTCCTGAATTGTGAGAGGGATGTCTGACTGCCCGTTTAGGCCCAATCCCAGTGGTCAGACATCCCTCAAGGGATCCCAGATTGGAGAGGGTGCAGGCTGGGCTGAGGGACACCCGCCCTCCCATGCACGAATTTCGTGCACTGGGCCTCTCATAAAAATTAAAAATTTCTCTATTGAAAAAAATGATAAGCAGGATTAAATTAAAAGAACAATTGGGGACAGAGAACTACATTTATATGACAGACAAAGATCTACATTCTTAATATCACTGAAAATTCATAACAAAAGGGAAATATGATAATAGAAACATCAGCAAAGGTCTTAAAATAGGCCGTTTCTAATAGGAGAAATACAAACAACCAATTTATATATAAAATGTTCAAGTGCAAAAGAAACCAAAATGAAATACGCTTTTGGTCTAGCACAGTGATTTTCAACCTTTTTTGTCTCATGGCACACATAAACTAATTACTGAAATTCTTCAACCACACCAAAAAATATATTTTTTGCTGATTTGAAAAAAAAAGGAGGGGGAGATAATTTTGATTTGTTTACACCGACGGCTATAGTTGTGTGGACTGTTTTCAATTTTTTATTTGACAATCTAAGGGGAAAGAAGTCAGTGCCCTTGACTGGATACTGCATCTTTTAAAAATTCTTGTGGCACACGGTTGAAAATCGCTGTCTAGCAGATAGGCAAAGTCTCCCAACTGTTTCCCACTTCTAATTTTGCATTTACTATAGTTTTTTCTTAATAGAGCCACCAGAGGGCGCCTTTTGAACACATCAGAACGTGCCACTCTTCCTAGCCAGTACCTCTCATGGCTGTTCATCTGGTCCAGATAAAGCCACAATCCCCAGGACCACATAGCATCCCCCATTACCTCACTAACTGCATATTCTCCCACTCTCCCCCTTGGCCCCTGCACTCCAGCCTCCAGCCTGGTGGTTGAGCACACCAGGTGTGTTCCAGCCTCTAGAACTTGCTGTTCCCTCTGCCAAAAATGCTCTTCCCGCAAATACTATCATGCCTTGTTCCTTATATCCTTCAAGTCTTCGCTGAAAAGTAACCCTCTCAGTGAGAGTTTCTTTAACCACTGTGCTTACATGGATGTGCCTCTCCCCCTACACTGCCTGCCTCCCTCCCAGCCCGTTTTAGATGTCTCTGTAGCACTTACCACCTCCTGGTACACAATGCAACTTAACTTGTTTTGTTAATTGTCTCTTCATACCCAGAATTCTAGCTCCACGAGGGCAGGGATTTATCCACAGCCCTTATTTAGTACATAGCCAGGTGCATAACGGGCACTCAATAAACATTTGTTGAGTGAATGAAATTTAAAAAGGATAACATTAGTTTTGTGCAGAGTCTGGGAAATGGTTACTTTCATACACTATAGATGAGAATGTAAGTTGGTGCAATGTTTCTGCAGGATGATGTGGCAATAGGGATCAAGAGTCTTAAAAATGTGTACCTCTTATGTAACAATTTTACTTCTAGAAATTTATATAAGAAAATGATCTGTTATTTAAAATCCTTTTGGTTGCACAACACAAGAAGCCCCTTGTGCTAGCTTAAGTAATAATGGTGGAGTGATTTATTACAAGGATACATCATAAGCCATATTACAAAGGGAGAAAGGGAGAATGCACTATGTGGGCATCCAGACATCTCTGCCATACCCTCTGTCTTAGGTCAGGCTCCCCAAAAAATATGAAGACAGATTTGCATGCAGAAAGTTCAGTAAGGAAGTGAGAAGAGGAGGATTGCACAGAGGGCAAGGGGGAACTGTGTTGCAGTTGTAATCAGTGCCACAGGCAATGCCATGGATTGTCCCATACTAAAGCCTTTGTACCCACATATCAACCAATCATTGGATGTAGGCTGCTCATGGAGAGGGTGTGTGACCTAGGTCCAAGCAGCTCCTTTAGTCCAACTACAAATCCTGGGGAATTGCTGTTATGACTCATCAACAACAGACGTTCCAGCGTCTGGGGGAACAGGTACCTCACTTCTGATGGGGAGAATCTGGGCAGCGTACCAAGCAGCTACTCTATCTACAGAACTTGAAGTCTGCATCCTTCCAAGCCTCAGAGTAATTGGAACCAGACACTTGGATGCTGTCAGGGCTCTCTCTCTCTCTCTCTCTCTCTCTCTCTCTCTCTCCCTCTCTCTCTCTCTCTCTCTCTCTGTTTTCTCTGCGACTCTTTCACTCTAGACTCTTTTTGTTTGTTATTCCATGTGGTCAAAGATTATTTCCAGCAGCCCCTTACTTAAACATGATGGTTTCATCCTCAGAGAAAGGGTAACTGAATGGCCTGGTGTGGGTCAGTGCTCATTCATGCACCTACCCCATGGCTGTGTTAGACGGTAAAGTCATGTTGTAACCATTTGGATTTCAGGAGGCAGAGAAAAAAATCTCAAATGTGAATAGTGGTCATTTTTTTTTTTTTTTTGTAGTGGAAATAACAATGGTTTCTCTTTTTTTGCATAAATATTTTTGTAATTGTTATATGTAGAAAAACATGTAAAAAAGTAACCTTTTTCTAATTGAAAATAGTTTTTAAAAGGGAAAAGCACGCACCTGTCTGGCTGTATGCACATAAAGTGCCACTGGCTATCGGGTATAGGAAGACTTTATATAAAATATGATTTTCTCAGAACGGGTGTGAAAAAAAATGTGGCTTGACTTTGCAAAGCTTATTTCACTGAACTGCAAACAAAGGAAACGTGGGAAAGCAGTTATAATTAACCTTCCTACAACTGGAGACCTCTATCATGCCACTCTGCTGTAAGTACAAACCTTAAACAAACCTTCCATTTGCTTTGCCATGATCTAGGTAAGTGGAGCAGGGCAGTGTAAAGCAGTGACCACAATGTTACCAATATCCCAGCATGCTCCCCACTGGGAGGTCCAGCACATAGCAGCCTATTCGAAATCAGTGTATTAGCTTTTATTTTACATTTACATATCCAACTTACATTTGCTGAGTATCTTCATGCTGGAAAATATAAAGAAAAATACAATAGAACCCTACTCTTACTGAGCTAAGGATCCAGTATATAGAAAGGTAGAATGTGTGTGTGTGTGTGTGTGTGTGTGTTATTCACAAGTATATATAGTCACAAACATATATTTTCACATATATTCAATTATAATAAAATGCAAAATATATTTAGACCCATACTTGAATTTGAAGCACAGAGTTATCTGGTAATTAAAAGAATGGGTTATTTCTGGGTGGGGTGACTTCATGTAGAATTGCATTTTAAATGATTGTTTTGGGACTTTAGCTGAGCAAAATCATTATATACTAGTGGCCCAGTGCATGAAATTTGTGCACAGGGTGGGGGGTGGGGAGGTGGGGGGATGTTCCTCAGCCTGGCCTGCACCCTCTCCAATCTGGGATCCCTCGAAGGATGTCCTACTGTCGGTTTACAGGGATCGAGCCTGAACTGGCAGTTGGACATCCCTCTCACAATCTGGGGTTGCTGGCTCCAGCTGCTCACCTATCTGCCTGCCTGCCTCATTGCCTCTAACCACTCTGCCTGCCAGCCTGCTTGCCCCCAACTGCCCCCCACCGCCGGCCTGCTCGCCCCCAAATGCCTCCCGCCAGCTAGATCACCCCCAACTGCCCCCCTGTGCCAGCCTGCTCACCCCCAACTGCCCTCCCTGTTGGCCTGCTTGCCCCCACCTTCCCTCCCCACTGGCCTGCTTACCCCCAACTGCCCCCTTGCTGGCCTGCTCACTCCAAACTGCCCCCCCTCCCGCTGTCCTGATCACTTCCAACTGACCCCCACTGATGGCCTGCTCACCCCCAACTGGCCCCCCGCTGGTCTGCTTACCCCCAACAGCCCTGCCATCCCATCCTGGCCTGATCACCGCTCCTGCAACCCAAGGTCCCAGCACCTCCTTTTTTTCTTTTTTTTCCCAGCGCCTCCTTGAGCGGAGGCCATAGCCAGCTGGAAGCAAGTATCTAGGATTTATTTATCTTCTATAATTGAAACTTTGTAGCCTTGAGCGGAGACCAGGGCAGGCAGGAAGCTTGGCTTCCTCCATCTCCAGGGCAACCCAAGCCTCCTGCTCAGCTCCAGCTCCGTGGCTGCCGCCATCTTGGTTAGGTTAATTTGCATACTTGCTCCTGATTGGCTGGTGGGCGTGGTTTGTGGGTGTAGTGGAGTGATGGTTAATTTACATGTTTCTCTTTTATTAGTGTAGATAAAGGGATAGTAAATATTTTTATTATATTTATTGGGGTGACATTGGTTAATAATATAGGTTTCAAGTGCATGTTTCTATGATGCATGATCTGTGTATTGCATTGTGTGCTCACCACCCACAATTAAGTCATCTTCTGTCACCATATATCTGGCCCCTTTACCATTTACTACCCTCCCAACCCCTTCCCTCTGGTAACCACCATACTATTGTCTGTGTCTATGAGTTTCAGTTTTATATCCCACAAATGAGTGAAGTCCTATTATGGCTCTTATTTTTTTCTGACTGACTTATTTTGGTTAATATAATATTCTTAAGGTTTATCCATGTTGTCGCAAATGGCAGTATTTCATCTTACAATTGAGTAATATTCCATTGTATATATGTACCACAACTTTATCCAGTCCTCTACTGAAGGACACTTTGGTTGTCTCCATGTCTTGGCCACCTAAGTAGATATTTACTCTATCATTATATATTTTGTTTTGTTTTAATCAAGCATCTTTATTAGCCTATCCCTATACTGCCACAGACTGTATAGGCTTGAAAACTAAAAGCAGGTCCTAAAGAAGAACTGGCATTAAGTATTTTCAATTAAATGAAACTCTGAGTCCCCAGTTTGCGGGAGGGAAAAGAAGGGCCGAGTTTGAAGGCCAGGGTGGTCTGAAGAGAGGAGGAACTGTAGAATGTGGATGCTGTCAAGCCTGACTCTTTACTGTAAGCAATCCCTGGGGCTGACCCTGATTACAGTAGACAAGCCAACACCATTTTTCCCTGAAGGAGATTGCATTGTAACAAGGGAAATGGAGAAATGATTAGCTATTTCTTTCCATGAAGAAGTGGGATAAAAATGTCTGTTGCATGATAGAAAGCCTTATGTTTCCCATCACAGTGGGGAGGGGGTGCTTTTTGGACTAAAGGGACAGCTTCAATTGAAGGGACAAACTTAACATAATGCGCCAAGGACTGGAAAAGGGCAGAGAACACAGAGGCAGGGCCAGGAGGAGTGAAGACCAGATATGAGAGCTTTTCTCATTCTGGGTGTTTTCTTCTTTGTGTTAGAAGTAGCACTTGATTTCACCCTGTCCCTGGAGGTTATCTTTCTCTAGTTCTCATTGTTCCTCAGAGGAAACACAGGAAGACATACCCTAAGACAGCTTGTTTCCCTTCACTGCTCAAGAGGTATGAGGCACTCACAGCGTTTTTGAAGCCTAGGAATCAGGCTAACCCGAGCTCAGAGAACAGGAGTATTGACAAAGTCACTCACGGACACAATAGACACTCAGCAGGAAGCTGTTTATTCTACCTCAGATTGGAATTTTACCATCTGGCACTCACCTGCTGATGAACCTATTATCTTTGGACCTCTTGTAAGTCCTGGGTGAGCCGTGTCTGGGCATTCTGGGGGCACGGATAGTCCAATGAGAGGCAGCTTCTAAAGACCTCTTTCCTCCTCCTCTTCCTCGCTCTACTGCTTGGCCAGCTGGCTCCCACCAGCCAGCATTATCCAAAGAGATCTGAGGGCAAGAGCTGCAGGTTAATGCTCTCCAAGAATTTTAAAAATTTAACCACGCCCCAATTATATGATGTTTCTTTCCTTGGGCCTGCCCAAAACACATATAAGAGACTTTTATCAAAGCACTTTGCAAAACTACTGAGTTCATAATAGATATGTTGAATAGACATGTTGTTTGCTTTATTTATTGGATTTTATCTCTTTGAGTAGCTTAGCTCCTGGCACATTGTCATTATCAATAAATGTTTTATCAAGTGAATAAATGCTTAATTTCTAAACTGGATTCAAATTGGAGCATCAAACCTAAACTCAATTATTTAGTAATTAATTCATTAATTTATTTTTCTTTATTGATTAAGGTATTATATATGTGTCCTTATTCCCTCATTGCCCCCCAGCCCAACCCCCCACTCATGCCCTCATCCCCCTGGTGTCTGTGTCCATTGGTTAGGCTTAAATGCATGCATACAAGTCCTTTGGTTGATCTCACCCCCTTACCCCCACCCTACCCTACCTTCCCTCTGAGGTTTGACGGTCTGATCGATGCTTCTCTGTCTCTGGATCTGCTTTTGTTCATCAATTGTTCATTATATTCCACAAATGAGTGAGATCATGTGATATTTATCTTACTTTGACTGGCTTATTTCGCTTAGCATAATGCTCTCCAGTTCCACCCATGCTGTTGCAAATGGTAAGAATTCCTTCTTTTTTACCACAGCGTAGTATTCCACTGTGTAGATGTACCACCATTTTCTAACCCACTCATCTGCTGATGGGCACTTAGGCTGTTTCCAAATCTTAGCTATGATAAATAGTGCTGCTATGAACATAGGGGTGCATATATCCTTTCTGATTGGTGTTTCTAGTTTCTTGGGATATATTCCTAGGAGTGGGATTACTGGGTCAAATGGGAGTTCCATTTTTAGTTTTTTGAGGAAACTCCATACTCTTCTCCACAGTGGCTGCACCAGTCTGCATTCCCACCAGCAGTGCACGAGGGTTCCTTTTTCTCCACATCCTCACTAGCACTTGTCGTTTGTTGATTTGTTGATGATTGCCATTCTGACAGGTGTGAGATGGTACCACATTGTCATTTTGATTTGCATCTCTCAGGTGATTAGTGACTTTGAGCATGTTTTCATATGTCTCTAGGCCTTCCTTATGTCCTCTTTCAAAAAGTATCAATTTAGGTCTGTTGCCCATTTTTTTATTGGGTTGTTTATCTTCCTTTTGTTAAGATGTATGAGTTCCCTGTAAATGTTGGAGATTAAACCCTTATCAGTGATAACATTGGCAAATATATTCTCCCATACAGTGGGCTTTCTTGTTGTCTTGTTGATGGTTTCTTTTGCTGTACAGAAGCTTTTTATTTTGATGTAGTCCCATTTGTTTATTTTCTCTTTAGTTTCTATTGTCCTAGGAGCTATATCAGTGAAGATATTGCTTCAGCATATGTCTGAGATTTTGCTGCCTGTGGATTCCTCTAATATTTTTTATGGCTTCCTGTCTTATATTTAAGTCCTTTATCCATTTTGATAAACTCAATTTCTTAATAGCAAAATATTTGTTTATGATATTGGACTAATTTTTACATTAAAAGGTCCTCAATGAGCAAACTATATCAATGTAGTTGAATGTGCCAATGATAAAAATGTGTCTGTGGCTAGACCTGTTTACAAAGAAAGGTGGTGTACTCTAGTTAATCAAGTACTGGAGTTGGGAATCGAAAATCTTAGATTCTGAGGTCTACATCACCAGTTTGCTGTGAGGTTCAAATGAGAATAGATATGCAAAGGATTTCAACATTCCTGGCACTCATTTTAAACTGGGGAAAAAATTTACTAGAACTTTGTCTTGGCCATCTTTCTTACCATCTTTCCTTACATAATGAATCCAAATTCCTAGTTGCCTTGAGTACGTGTAGAAAGATAGCAGGGTTGAGATAACATAATACACATCAATGTGACAGATTGGCCTTCTACATACGTCCCCAACTTACATGTCTAGCCTCTCCTCCCATGAGTCCTTGTACTAGCCAAATTGTCCTATCTGACATGCTTCTCAGGATTTTCCACCTCTTTTCCTCAAGACTTTTGTCATGCTTTTCCCTCACTTAAACCCACCTCTCCCTTCCTGTGTTGACCTAATTTTGGTCCATACTCTAAGCACAGCTTCATCCCTTATGAAGCCTTTATCCATTTCATCAGCTAGAAATAATCTTTCTCTCCTCTGAATTTCCACAATATTTCATCTGTATCCATCTTGTGGCCTTTGTCATTGTCCCGTTTATATCTTATCCCCAGGGGTTGAAGTTCTTAAAGATTTGATTACCTGTATGATTCATCTTTGAGTCCTTTGCCAGAATCTAGCACAATGCCTGGTATAACAAGGTACTCAGTTAATATTTGTTAATTGGATGAAGGATGGATGAATGAATTCCAGTTGGTGCATTGTCCTAAATGTCTGATATAAGATATATTTTACCACAGTATACAATGGAACTTTAGGAAAAATCCATCACAAAGTTAGACAAGGTTTGAGCCTAGATTGTGATTTTAAGCATAGACATATACTTCTCTCTTTTTCACTCTGTTATTTAATTGGAGATGGTGTAATTCTCACCCAGAGTTCACAGCTATTTTGCTGATTTATAACACACAATGTAATGAACTCAAATAAGTCATCTTATTGTGGACACCCACATTAACCAGGAAAACCATGGCCATGTTAGGGAGATTTGACTTGTAGCCAAATCTCCTTATACCCCCTTGAAAACAAAATCTGGCAGGAATCCAACTGCTCAAGTCAAATAGACATTTAGCTCCACTGTGCATTAGTTATGCCCGATGGCCTCAGAAAAACACACAAGCGGACATGCTGGCTCAGAGCACTAGAATATGATTGTAGTTCAGAACAAAAGCTTACTTATGAGCAGGCATAATCTCTGTATTTTATCTACTGTGTATTTGAAAATGTATTTTAAGCCTATAAAAATTTCCAAAAGATCTGCTATACTATTTACCAGGAAATAAAGTATTCTTTTAAACATGTAGTCAAAACAAATTAAAGACAGACCTTTTTACCCTTTCTTTTTTCTTAGCCACTCCACTCCAAACCAGAGGTCATTTTAACATGTCAAAGTAAATTCTATCACAAAATTAAAAAAAAAAAAGGATCTGTGGCTTTTAGAGGATTCTAAGCTAAGGTTTGTAGTAATACCTGTGGTTGCATCACCTATTGAACTAAATTTTCCTCTTCAAGCTGAGCAATTAACAAAAAGTCTATTATCCTGGGTCAGGAATAGAAAACCTTTTCATTCTGCTTTTGAATTCAATTTCTCTCTCTTCCCCCCCCCCCCCCCCCACACACACACATCTTCTACAAGCAGTTTCTTTTCACTTTGGAAGTGATATAAGGGCTGAGCAAGCAATGCTCAGCAGTGTACAGTTTCTCAGTCATGTCAATTCCAAATCTGTGCCTGACCAGTCAGCAGCCACGCCCCCTTTTAGCATGACTTTGGTGGGATTCTTTCCTGCCCTGTGTCAGCAAACTGAAAAGGTTTTCAATTCTTAAGTATTTTTCAAATTTTACTTCGTTTCTGAGATCCAGGATCACTCCTATGAATATAATTTAGGCACCCTCTGGTGGTCAACACCATTAAGTCTCCTCAACATTACCTTGAGTGATTTAAGCTGAAAGGCCAGTTTTATAGCTTATGACATAAATATTCTTTTTGTTTTCTTAAATAGTTTGATGGTCTAAATCTTTACATTTAAGGCAAGTGCTGCCTCCAATACCTGTATGTATATATGGCTTTGACCTATGAAAGTGCTATTTATAAACCATGGGATGCCATGCAAATTTCAGGTAAAGTATCCATTAAGAAAGCCTCAAATAAAAGAGAGGGGGAAACTCACCTGGATTAAGTGTTTGAGGAAAACATTATTACAGAAACAAATCTACTCTAAATAAGTTCACATTATGGACATAAATACTTCAACCAGTAATGTAAATATAGGATAGGGAGAATGTCACATATTGTGAATATTTTAAATAAATAATTTTAACTTTAATCAGCATAACTGAGGAATAGAAAATGTTCCTATCACATTAGCAGAAATATGCTTTGTAATTTTTTTCTTCAACAGCAAACTTCTGCACTATTTTGGGAATTGTGCTAATAGTACTGGGATTGCTAGTGTTCAAAGCTATGTTGACATGATAAAGTGCTATAACTTTAACTTGTTATTGTGAGGCAGAAACCACCTCATTAATTTCTGCTTCATTCAAAGCTGAGGAACAAATCAATGTTTACCAATGGGAATGAATCTAAAGGAGTAACAGAAGAAAACAAAGCACTTGTCATTAGTTTGAAATGTAGAAAGAAATTTTAAAGGGTTTTTAAGTTCTGTTTAGTCAACAAAACTTAAAAATGAGAAACCATTTTAGTCAATTTAAAATGGATTTTTAAGTGCAGACTTTACATTTTGATCCTGTTAAACCTGAAAAAAGGGTTGCTATCTATTCAATGAATATAATCTTTTATATAAAATGCCTGTGGTCGTCACACTGTAACGAGTGATCAGCAGGAGGCTGCGTGCACGGGTGGGCGGGGCTGCACACAGGTGGGCAGGGACTGGACTCTGGAGGACTTGACCGGAGGTGTGGGCGGGTTTCTGGGTCCCATGGTGGTGGCAGGTGTCTCTCTGGGTCCCGCCTCCCACGGCAGTGGCGAAGGCGGCTGCTGACTCTTTCTGGGTCCCGCCAAGCTGCAAGACTCTGGGTCCCGGGTCTCATGCGATTTCGTGCACTGGGCCCCTAGTCTATACTAATAAAAGGGTAATATGCTAATTAGGGCGGACATCCTTCCAGACAAAGCCACAGCGGCTGCGAGGGCCGAGGTGTGGCTGTGAAAGGCCCAGGCTCAGGCCGGCAGTGGCAGCAGCAGGGTAATGGGGGCGGCAACTTCCCCTGATCTGCCAGATCGCCTCCCGCAGAGGGAGGCCAGACTGCGGCTTAGGCTAAGGGCTGAGGCAGAGGTGGTTAGGGGCGATCAGGCCGGTAGGGGAGCAAGGTAGGGTTGATCAGACTGGCAGGGGAGCAAGTTAGCAGTGATCAGGCCAGCAAGGGGGCAAGGTAGGGGTGATCAGGCCAGCAGGCAAAGGCAGTTAGCCTAAACTGCCAAGGGGTCCCAGATTAGAGAGGGTGCAGGCCAGGCTGAGGTACCCCTTTACCCACCCCCCGCCCCCCATGCATGAATTTTGTGCACCGGGCTTCTAGTGTTAGTATAAGTTACTGTAGATGAAATTGCAGTATTAATGTTTTAATAAAATATGGCTTCCTTATTACACTAGGTATTTATGGAACTGAAGGTATGACTCAGACTTACTAAATATACTAGCACTTTAAATATATTAAAGAGTCAAATAAAAACGCCTTGTTTTACCCATTATCCAGTTAATTTAAATATTTTAAAATATCACAGCATGACAGCTAAATCTAAAAGGGACATTAGAGATAACTTAGTTGCATCCCTTCATTTTACAAATGAGGTGATAAGAACCAGAAGGAGGAAAACATTTATCTAAAATGTAACTAGCTGGTAACAGAGCCAACAAATCTGGCTCTTCTGGGTGCTTGTGTGTCAAGCACAAAATAAAATTTTGAGTGAAAGAGAAATGTTTTGAAAAATCAATTAATTTGTTGCCTTTTCTTATAAACAATCAAAGGTACCACCCATAATCATCACCCCAAGTGGTTAAGGCCCTTCCTTACATTGTATCTGTAGCCAAAAGGCTACTGCTTTATTTCCAGCTAAGTGAGAAAGGAAACACACTCTATTCCTCATGAGATAATACAGCATTATAAAAACCAATACTATTTTCAAGACATAGCATTCTGATCAAGTATAGAAAGCATTTTGTTAGAGCATCAGACCGTTAGGAAATCAATAGAAAGGAATCACTTGTGGAGAGCTAGATGCTTGAAAAGGAAAACATGGCAACATTCAGCCCTATTGTTTCAAATAGTACCCTGAACATCCCCTGTGTGTGTGTGTGTGTGTGTGTGTGTGTGCGTGCCTGCGCGTGTGTGTGTGGTGTGGGAGGGCCAAGACTTGTGTAGGAGAGGAAGGGGAGGGGAAGAAGGTCTCCACCTGAGCCTAAGCTGAATCTAACACTAGGATTCATCTGTGTTTGACCACAACTAGTGAGTGCAAAGCTGCTCTAGTAACCAAAGCCTGGTACCATGGGGATGGAGGGTGAGACTGACTCCCTGACTCCTGCCCAGGATAACACCCAAGGGACAGAGAGAAGGGATTCCCCGGGGCTGAGCTGCAGCTTTGGAGCTGTAGCACCAAAACCCTGATGCTCTGGCACCTCCTTTTAAGAGAGCTTAACAAAGAGGAGAGAAAAGCACCGCTTCTCTTAGCCTGATTGGACACGTAGTTCTGAGAAGAGGAGCCTGCAAATAGACTCTTGGGACAAAATTCAGCTTTCCAAACTATAAGACCCAAACATACAAAAATGGCTGAGAATGAAATACCCTCCTCGCTACTCTGCTTCTATTACTAAACAGGTTTTTTCTTTTTAAATTCAAACCATGTACCTTCTAAATCGGTGGGGAATGGAGAGTGGGGGAGGTGGTCTGAGACAACAACACATGCGTAAGATTTTCCTATTAATTTTGCCACTAACTGGTATACACATTTGGGGAAATCTTTTGATTGCTGGGCCCTCACTTTCCTTATCTGTAAATTAGGATAGTTTGGCCCCTTCTTGAAAATTTCATGCTTTTATGTGAAAGGAGAAGTCTTTACAATTTTTTATTATAAAGGCAAAAACTTTTGAGATTACAAAGGGTCTCTTGAGGGCTAAAATAAGGTCCCTAGAATAGTCTATAAATCCCCCTGAAGTTGGGTGAACGTTTTTTGGTGTGTATACGTACATAAGTATTTTTCCAGGCAGAGGGACAGGCCTGTCTTTTCATTAGAGCCTCACAGGGAAATTAGGTCCTTTGCCTCCTTTGGTTGGAGAGCACGGGCTGAGACAGGAAAGGGTTCTTTAGTTGCTGATTTATCTGCTTGCAGAGCAGACCGGCAGCAATCTTTACACGGCTGTAAAATCTGTCCCACAGAGCCGTCTGGAGTTTCTCATTTATCTCCATGAGCTGTGCATTTGTAATTTTTCATGGGCAGAAAGGCTGTCCAAAATCAGGAGTCTTTTTCATTAAAGAATTAAATTCTGGGGATTTCAAGATTTATCTTGACAGTGGTGGCCCAAGGAGGGCCATTTTACTACATCAGAAAATTCCCAGCATGTAGTACCTAACACATCTGCCCATTCATGTTGAATTATTTTACTATTTCTTTTATTCTTGAGTTAACGGACATGAAACAAAAGGCTTGGCTCCTCCTTTCTTTTTCTTCTGATGGTGGAGTCAGCTGTGAAATGATGAATTAACAGTGTTTCTATTTGAACAAGTTATTTATATAATCTCAAAAGTTGAAAACTAGAAAGAGAAGAGGAAAATGACACTAGGGAATCCAAGGAACTGAAAGAGGAAAGACGCACGTAGGAAGAAATAAGGACCAAAGAGAAAATCTGCATGATTAGATGCGGAAATTGTATCAGCTCCCTAAGCAGAGACTCAAGTAAAAAGACTTTCTAAAATGGGGAACATATATAGCAACCAGAGAATACTGTATTTTTGAATACATTAAATGAAAAAAAATCATAACCGAGCTTTTCAAGAACATCTTTTGGCTGTTAATCTCAGGGCCTTACATGGCTTCTCCTTAATTAAAGCAGAGGCAGAGGCCAGCAGAGAACATCACAGAAAGAAGGATGTTGCCCGTGATTCTTAGATAAATGCGAAAGCTCAGGGGAACAATCTTTTGTGGTAACGGAGAAGTGCCAATTAGTGAGAAATGTTGATGTTTCCTGAGACAGTATCAAAGCGCTGCTAAAGTAAAAGGACGAAAACTAGGCTTAAACATTGACCTTGTCACCATTTATTGTAGGTAATCCCAGATGCTTTGTACCCGACTCGGGTTTCCTCACGTAGGAAAAGCTGACCAGACCACTCCCAGTGGCTCCTAAGTCCCAACGGAGAGGAAAGCGACATGCAGCGCCTCTCGCTGGACTCCAGGTTCCCTCCCGAGTCCTGTAGCTTCAGGTCACTCCCCCAGACTCTGCGTTAACCCCGTGGGCGCCAGGGGAGAGACTGTCCTCAAACGACCCCGATCCCCAGATGACCCGGGCTGGGTCCCTGTATTCATGGAGCATCTAGTGACTCTTCCTCTTTGAAGTAACAGCTCAGTGTTTCTCTCCTCTGCGCCTCCTCAAATCCCATTCATGAAAAAAACCTGGGATTTCAGCTCACACGCACCCCGCCCCGCCCCGCCCCGTCGGACTCCTGGAGGCCGCTCACCCGGCGGCGCGGGCCGTCCCTCCTGGCCCCGGGCTGGAGGGGCGCGCGCCCCCGACCCCCGCGCGCGCCCGTTGCCATGGGAACGCACGCAGCTCCGCCGCCCGATGGGGAGGCGAGAGGGGGCGCAGCGGCCGATCCAGCGGGAGACGCTATCGCAAGATGGCGACTGCCAGGCCGCGGGATGCAGAGTGAGCGCGCCCCGCCGGGGGCTCTGCGAGGCTGCTCCTCTCCCCGCGCCGTCGCCCACTGCGGCGCCGCCCCTCCGCCTGCCCTGCGCCGCGGCCCAGCCTCCCCGCCTGGCAGGTACCTCCCGCGCGCGCTCCGCTAGTGCACAGATGGCAGCGACAAGTGCCCGCTCGCCGAGGGCTAGCGGGTCTCCCCTGAGCCGGTGCGTCTGACAATAACGCGTAAATAACTTTTTCTTGCAGTGGCCGCCTGCGTCCCGGCCTGCAGCCTCCCAGCGCGCCGGCGTCCACCACGCCCCTCCGACTCCCGACTCCCTCAGAGGTGTGAGCGCCGCAGGCGGGTGCGGTGACCTCCGGGCGGCCTGCGAGAAGTGCGTGGACTGGCGGGCGGCAGCGAGCAGTCGGCGAGCGCCTTTACAATGGCCCTGACCCTGTTTGGTAAGTGCAGTCCTTGGCCCACGCCGCCGCAGGTGGGCCGCGCCCCGCAGCTCGGGGGCGGGGGCCGGGGGCGCCCGGGGCGCGGACGGCGTGCGCGGTGTGGAGCGCGGGTCTGGGCTGGGAAGTTGGGGCGCCCGGGGCGCCGGGCTCGCTCGCTCGCGCCTCTCCCATTGTTCCCTTTCCAGGCAGGGCCGATGGGCGTGTGCTCCCCTGGCCAGTTCTGGTGTGGGAGGCTCTGGGGTCCTGGGTGTTTTGTAAACGGAGGGTTCCCTAAGATGCCAACTTGGGAGTGTAGTTGGCTGGTTGTTTCCAATCCTACCTTTCTCAGGTCGACAAATAAAGATCTTGGAAAGTTTATTTATTTTGAACAAGATGTCTGTGCATCCTAACCTCTCAGGAATTGCCAAAATGCATGTGTTGATTCCTGTTGGATTTTGGGGGGGATTTTTTTGGAGACAGTATATTTCGTTGAAAACTAGAGTAGGTGGTGAACTTATTCGTTAAAATTGAAAATGTTTGCTCTACCATGACAGCAGACAGAAGAAAGTTGGTTACTGGAAGTAAGTAATCTCCGGAGAATATCTTTGAGTATTTCAGGAAAGAAATGTTATTTCTGTGATGTAATTACTGCAACACTATTGTTTGGGTGGTTAAGTCTTCAAGGTGTTTTTTTCCTTAGTCAGAAATGACAATGGTTTGGAAAGAAGGACTGAAAAGATACATTCTTTCCTTTTACAGAAACAGCTTATGGTACATATGTACCTTGCTCTCAGAAAACTCAATACATACAGTATGTGAAAATTTGCATGTTCAAAGTATTCAGTTTTTCAAAGAAACAAAGTACATTGGCATGTAATTGATAGCTACAAGAACAGTCTTAGTAAGTTACTCACAATATCAAGTTTCCAGTTACGTTTTAATAATGTCATTTGATCATGCATTACATACCACAAATGCCTTTTGATGTAAATACTTTAGAGTGAATTAATCTGCTGGAATCTAAGAGTTACTTTTATGTAACCATCTTATTTTAGGAATTAAATTTAGACCCAGAAAGGTTTGATCAAGGTTATATGGCCTTTTTGTGGCAAAACGGAGCCTAGAACACAATTTGCCAGTCTTCAATCTAGGGCTGTTTACGATGTCCAAATACCCACAGTACTAGAAGTGACATTTCTTACTTTGTGTTGGTTCTCCATTGGTACTTTAAAAAAGTATTCTTTTTTTGTCTGAAAGAAATAATAAAAATTTCACTGTTTCTCAATACATTGTATCTAATCTGCATTGCTTAGAAGCATTTTCCTTAAGTAGTGACTTTTTTGTTTGAAAAATGATAGAAGGCTTTACTCATAGTTACTGTCTTTTGAAGAAGCATGTGTTGGTGCTAATACATAGCAGTAAATTTCTTTAAAACTATTTCTGACTAAATTTATTGTCCTTCCTAAAGACATAGACTGCATTTTCAAATTCGTTTTCAAAGGTTATGTTTACAAATTAACCACTTTTAGAATACTCACATTCTTGGTGAGTAAAACAGATAAATTGAGGATTATGTGATAAGGTTCCCAAAAGGATTCCTAAATTGTGGAATCTTTAACTCCTGAGTGGAGGTAAGGAAAGAAAGATCATGGAATTTGACCTTTAGAAGAATGTATAAGAAGCCATCCCACCCTTAACATGAAACAAGTGTCTTTAAAAATTTAAAGTTCTCTTGTGAGAAAATATACTTTAGTTTACAAAATCCAGTTTGGCTACAATTTTTAAGAACATTCCTGTTATAAAGCAAACTACACCTGTGTGTAGAGGCTATTTTTCCAGTAATGATAGAGCAGCAGCTGCTCTCAAAAATGTGGTTGCACTCCACTCATCAGTCATCTGAGATGCCTGTTAAAAAATGTTGATTCCTTTTCCAAGAGACCAACAGCACCTGCCTTTCTGGGAGGAGGGGACTTAAAGGGACTCCCCTGGGATTCTTAGGCACACTCGAGTTTGAAAACTGTTGTATTAAATACTGAATTTCCTCCAACTTATCCAATTCAAAATTAGCTTTTGTATATGTTAAGAGCAGTCCTCAAGGGTTAGAAGAAGTGGATTTTATTTTAGATATTACTACTATTTAACTAATAGTTCTCAAACCTAAATACCTCCTGTCCCTTCATATTTACTCTGAGTATCCAGTTTACAACAGGGGAACAATGAGATAATCAAGTTCTGTGAGTGGGAGGTGAAGAGAAGGTAGGAACAAGAAGCTAGACAGGTGTGACTTCTCAATCATCAAAGGCAGACCTCCGTAGATTTCTGCCAGAGCTTCCCCACAGTAGCCATTGTCCGGTCCCCATGTTGTATACCCTGTGTGTGTTAGTTGGTTAGCCCCGACTGCTTGGCTTGCTATACTAAAATACCATAGACAGGGTCGGTTACACAGCAGACATTTACTTATCATAGTTTGGGAGGCTAGGAAGTCCAAGACTGAGGTACCAGCTAATTCTCCACACATGGTGAGGAAGAGAAAGCAAGCTCTCTGGTTTCTTTTTATAAGGGCATTAATCCCATCATGAGGATCACACCCTCATGACCTCATCTAATCCTAGCTACCTCCCAAAGGACCTCTGTCCAAATACTATGACATTGGGGGTTAGGGCCTCAACATATTAATTTGTGGGGACGATACAATTCAAAGCATAGCACCCAGCAATAGAATCTAGTGTTTTTGCTCTGTTTTACATTGCCATCCAGGTTTTATAATTGTCAACAGTGTTCTTTTTATAGGAAGTTAGTGAAAGTTAGCTTAATTAAAAGCAAAAAAACGAGAGCCTCTAAAATTACTACAATTTTACATTTATATACTTGTAATATTCTTATTTTAATGTTGTAGGACCTCAGTAAAATAATTATCAAGTTAAGCTGAAGAGTGAAGAACGTCCTCTCTTCTGTACACTATTAATCACCTCCTTTATGCTAAAACGGATATTTTTAATGCATATTTCTGCCCTATTTTGTCATAGACCAGACTCTAATCTTTCCTGATTTTACAGTCTTATCTGGGAGTTGAAAATATGCATTTTTAAAGGTTCATGAATTTTTAAGAATTTTAATTCACTTTTCAGAATCCACCCTTCAGACATCAACATTGATATTTTTAAATCCTCATATAAAAAAATTACCTAAGTGTAGTTCATACTCTGGTCACTCACCTTGCTTATTCGTTCCACAAATATATATAGCGGTGTGCAAGAGACATGGTCCCTGTCTTAGAGTTTACCTTCCAGAATGCACCACTTGGACCTGACTACCTAATTCTATGCAAGCTTTGTTAGAACTTCCCTTGACAGAGAAGCATGTGTTCTTTTCATAATTGCTGGGGTTGAAGGAAAGTCTCAGGTCATCTAATTTAGGACTTTTTAGCAGGTGTACTTGACAAAACATCCTGATTGGCCATCCTGTAGCGCTCTAGTTGACAGAGTTGGGTGAAAAAGCATCCCCCAAGTCATCTCTTGGTATGAATTTCTGTCGTTTATGACTAAATGGGGCTGGTGTGTACAGCCAGGACCTGATGATGAGATTGGTAACTCATTTACAGTTCAGCTGGGCTGGCTGAGCCCTCAATAACTCTCTTCTCTGTGTGGGTGGAATTGGTTCTGGGGTTCCCCCCTCTCCCCTTTTATCTTTTCCCTCTCATTACCATATAGTCACCATTATCACTGCCATAGATCACTTCTCATTCTTGAGATTTCACTGAAATTTCTTCCTTTCTTTCCTCAGACTCTTCTACTACCATGGAAATCTTGCATCATGCTACTTCATGTGGCATCTCTCAGTACCCTGGCATGCTGGCCTGTGGGCATCTTTATAGGGATCCTTTGGATCCAGTGGCAATGGTGTATTCTTTGAGATACAGTTAGGAAATTTTCTGATTGCCCATGACTGTCCTGCTGCTAAAATTGATCTTAAGAAAGACAGGTCAGTTGCACACTTTCAGTATGACTTGCTTGACCCAAAGCTAATTTCATAGGAAATTCCCACTTGAGTACATCCTCTGCCAATGTTTTTATTTTTCAGATTTTGCTCATCAAAGAATATGAGAGGGAGTTACCTGAGCAGCAGGGTGGTCGAATGGTGAGAGCCTAGCTACTTCCTAACATCGCCATTCTTATTTGCATACTTGTTCATATTCCCTCTTTTACTGGTCAAAAACTTAATACTTCAGCTTTAAACGTTTTCTTTAACCTTTGGAGATTTGGGCCTATGTAAGAGAAATAAAAGAATTATAGTTGCTATAACTCTGATAGTCACCATCTGTGTACAAGGAATATTGACAATGCAGTTTTTTGAGTCACATCTGTTCTTGCAAGTAGCCATCCTATAGCAGCCCAATCTTTAAAGACAGAAGATAGTGATGTGTATAATTATAAAAAGTTGATGTTTTTGTTAAGAAAAGTTTCTTTTACATCAGCATTTCTCACCCTTTTTTTAAAAATCACTGTCCACATGATGCTTTTTAGACATTTTCTCAGTTGTTCTCTCCAGGAAACTTTAATATAACCAGAGATATACTGTATTATCTGTTTACAGACTGTATGGTATACCTGCTTTAGGCATGAAAAGTAAGTTGTGTTTTGTTTATTTGGACTCCCAAAAGTCAACTTTGCTCCCTTGAGGGCATTGTTACCACCCATTGAGAATGCATGATTTATACTAATGTGAAGCTATCGTAAGAGAATTAGGCAGAAAAATATTGTTTGGTCATGCTTTGTATGTCAGATGATAATAGTTCTGAAGGAATTACATTAGTATAGTAAGTTACACGTTTTTCATCAGATTGGTTTAACCTCAGTTACTGTCACCTTGTGAACAGCCATAACAAAGAGTTCCTGGTGTGAGGCTGAGTGTGTGTAGCTTTTCTCTAAGTCCCTCTAGTAATAATACCCTTTGATACGGGTAGTTCATGTTTTCTCAGTCTTACATAAAGTATCAGCAACAGCACCTTTTAAAAACTTTATTGTTTATCTGCAGTATATAAAACTAAATGAAGTTATTGAACTTCCTGTGCAAACACAATGCAAGACAAAGTCCTGGAGCCTGGCATTCCAACCAAGGTACCAGTCATATGTCATTCTTATGTAGAAAATGGTTCCCATAAATTTTGATTTTTATTAATATAATTCTACTACCCTTAAGAAGAGAATAGGAAGAAACTAGGAAAACAGGGTGGTGTAACCATATTTTACATTGAAAATCATATTGAAAAAAATAATGTCTGAGAAAATAAGGTACAGATATACATTTCTAATTTGGCTCCTTATTTTTAAAACCATTCAGCTTGAATACTTTGTGAATATACTAAAAACCACTACATTGGATACTTCAAAAGGGTAAATTTTTATGGTATGTGAATTCTCAATATAAGCTGTTATTAATAAAAAAAATCACCAGGGTGGGGCAGATTGATTAGAAGGAAAATTTACTTCACTTTAACTGTAAAAAAACAGAAAGTACGATTTTTAAAAGTGTTTTATTTCTGGGAACCTTTAGGACTTTTCATAGTTTTCGAAAGATTTTTTTCCCTTTTATTTCCCAAGGAACAAAAAACAAAAGTAAAAATTGGTAGGTTAAAAATGCCTGTACGTCTTTTGAATTGTTTTAAATTTAGAAAAATAAGCACTTCTTGGAAAGAGTGGATTCGGACAATTGAGAGATTTGTGGGAGGAGGGAAGGTGCGTCAGGCCGGCCTGTGGCCAGCTGCTGAGTGGTGTGGCAGAGGGCCACCTCACTGTGTTTCAGCCGGCTGCAGGGAGGCTGCTCCTTTCCCTTTCCACGCTGGCTCTTACCTACACTTCACTGGCCTGTGTGTTTCTAGATGTAAAGCAAGCAGAAGGATGTAGTCCAAGAAATATGTCTCTGCTTTGATAGATTTTTATGACCACAAACTTGACATTTCAGAAGTTGAGGGGGCCCCTTCTTTAAACTGCTAATCGTTCCTGCTTTCCCCATTTCTGCCCTTAGCACATATCTTCAGCCCGTATAGTGTGTGTGCCTATATGTAGAACTTTGTGGTAGTTTTTCAGCTCCTTAATGTCAGTGAAATTAGTTTGTCAGAGATGTTTTTGGGATTTGAAGTGACTTGTGCCAGGTAGGACACATGACAGGTGAGTGGTGTAAATGTGCATTTGAGGGATGTATAAACATCTAACAACTGAACTATTTCTTCTGCAGGCCTTCCCTGGTGAATGAGTTGTACAGCGTTATATTAACATTAAAGCATGATCTTCAGCATGTTACCTATGAGGAATAACATGCTAAATATATGTACTTTATATAGTATGAAAGAATGATTTTAATTTATGAACTGAAGATCTTACACCAGTAAGGCAGGGCATGCATTTTGACTCAGAGCGCTACACTGTAAGATAAAAGAACATGGCAGAAGTATTTATTTAGAGGTTGGGGTGCTACTAAGAGGGACCATAGTGGGTGTAAAAGCACAGTATATAAGCACAGAACAGTATAAAAACATGGCATGCTTGGGACTGGGGGAAGGAATAGATGAACCAGAGAGTGAGAGAAGGAAGTCAAAGTAAGTGTATACTGTTTCATAATTTTTCTGAAGAGTCTCTCTGAGGCGTGGTATGTGTTTTTCTACTTTGCGATTTGTTTACTCATCTGTTCAGTGAATTTGGGGTACCTAATATGTGCTGGGGATGTTAGTTCCTGTTGTCAAGGAATTTATGTTCACAGTGGAGGGAGACAGACGACTTAAAAATGTATAGTGCTATGAAGAAAAGTAAAGCAGGGGGAAGGGGAAGGGACCAGTTCTGTGGCAGAGTATTCAGTGATGACTGCACAGCTAAGGTGAATTTTGAGGAGAAACTTGAAGGAAGTCGGGGAATGTGCTGGGCAGTTTTGAAAACTAGAAAGAAGGGCAACATGGCTGGAGTGGAGTAAGCCAGGGAAAGGGGTAGGAGATGAGGACAGAGAGCTACCTGGGGGATGGAGGAATATTGGGGTCACAGATTATATAACCAGGGCAAGGACTTCACAGCTGAGCCCTTACCTCAGTCTGAGTAAGATGGAAAGCTGATGGAGGATACTTCCATAGCATGTGGAATTAATCCTTCCTCTGCCAGGAGTCACCTATATGTTCTCGTCTTGTTTTCCTCATGTGCAAACAGAGGCGATTCTCTTATCCCATTCACACAGAGATAAATGAGATCTATATAAGGTCCTAATGCAGTGGTTAAAGATACATAGTAGCTAATATTGTCACTAATTGTTATTATAAATATTAACAAAGATCCAAGATACCAGCAGAGTTTCTCCATTTCTTTATTACACAAATCCGTGGGCTCACTTGAAAAAGTAGTCTGCAATATTTCTCTTTATGTGTGTGCCTAAATACACGCCACGTCCTGTTGTACACTTTGTCTGAGAATGCTCTGGTAGAGACATAGTTCAGGGATATACTGTGGAGACCAGATACACTTCTGCTAGTGCTGGACACTTGATACTTCCTATTACACTCCGAAAATGTGAAAGATACACTGGCTAACAGGCAATGCTCCCTTCCTTTGGGAGGTAATCCAGAGTTAATCAGATCTAGCCCCTGCCCTCATGGCACTTATATATCAAGAACTGTATGCTCAATGTCTGGCACATAGCGGGTGCTCAGTCCAAGTTTATTGAGTAGATGAATGAATAAATCAATCAGTGAACATGCAACAATGGACTATCACTCTATATACATAGCCTGTGAATAACCTTGACTCAATTTAAACTTTTGTTTTCATTTACTTTTTCCCCTCCTTTGTTATTTTGGGTTATTCTTGCTTATTGTATTAGGTCCATAATTGGAAATTTAAACCTGCCTCTTAGAAATTGTTTAGTCTAACAATTCACTTCCCTACTTAAAATCCTCCAGTGAATCCCTATCACCATTAAGTCCAAATTCCTTAGCTTGCATATAAGGCTGTCAAGTTAGGACCCCTGCTTACCCGACTGGCCTCATCTCTTACTCTGTCCCTCTCAGAGGCTACTCTTCTGCCACACTGAACCACCTGTGCATGTCCAGAAGGGATTGTACTCAATGTGCCTTTGGCACCATCATTTCCCAAGCCCTCTTTGCCTCACTCACCACTACACATCTTGCCAAACCTCAACTTGAGCAGTCATCTCTTCTAAGAAGTCTTTGTGAGTGAGTTATACCTTTTCTGCATCCGTAGGGCCCTGCACACATTTCTGCCCTGCTACTTGTCATGTGGTGATTTAATGATTACTGTAGTTTATATTCCCCTGTCTTCCCATTTGGTGGTTTCCTAATGGGAAAGCTATGGATGTCTTTGCATATTTAACAACTGCCAGTGTGTGATGCATACCAGCTCCTCGTAAACATTTGAATGAATTGATATTACAGTAGTCTACTATATTTCTTAAATTTGGGGGTTAATTTTAAGGCCCAAATCCATATGATGCATTCCTTTGATTTTTTTTCATTATTTTTGTTCATTTGTTTGTCTTTTTAAAAAAAATTCAGTAAATGTGCATAATATCATCCCTTGCTTCCATATTCTAATACGGAGTCCCCAACTGGATGCTAACAAAGGCTTGAATAAATTGGAAATCTTTCTGGGAGCAGATTCTTTGAGGTTTAACTATAGTATTACTAACCACCAGCAGATGTTTCTAAATTATTTGGCATAATTAGATAACAAATTCCACTTCATTAAACTGTTGTTCCTTTTCGTTTCAGTGGTACAAAGGAATCACACATAAATTAGCTTGGTCTATTCATGTTTTACCCTCACAGTAGAGAACATAATCAAATTGAATGGGAATTCAATATGAAAATGGCCAACTTAACCTCTTAGAGGTTTGAAAATAAAAACAATATAATCTTTCTCTCATAATAATAAACTTGTGTGCTAAATCAACATTCTTGTTAGTGTTTATGTTTATTAAGAGAGCAGATATAAATGACAGTTTAATTATTCATATTTTTAAATGGATAAAAGAATATTTTTGTTACTTATTAATACCCCTCATTGTTCAAGAAGGAATTTGAGGTGGTTTTCAGAAAGATATAATTCAGAAAGACTGAAAGCAGTAAGCATGGGGATTCGTTTTTCTCTGTCTTGTATCATTAGTTTCACCCTCTCCTTTGGGTCATTTCCCTTAGGTCATTTCCCTTAGGTCAGTGGTCAGCAAACTGCGGCTCGCGAGCCACATGCGGCTCTTTGGCCCCTTGAGTGTGGCTCTTCCACAAAATACCACGTACCCTAATTAAGTTAATAACAATGTGCCTACCTATATAGTTTAAGTTTAAAAAATTTGGCTCTCAAAAGAAATTTCAATCATTGTACTGTTGATATTTGGCTCTGTTGACTAATGAGTGTGCCAACAACTGCCTTTAGGTCATGCTTTCCTATTCCGAGTAAGAAAGCCTTTCCTCAACTTTGGGACCCCCTCAGCACCATCATGAGCTGTTGGTGGCCCTCCTCTTACCAAAGGTTTATTGAGAGAGCGTTGGAGACGCCCCGTCTCCTCTTCCTGCATGCCTGCTCTTTAACCCTGGTCTACACCATCTCGTCCCGCCACTGTGCTTTATCATACTTATTTATGAGGCATTTGGGATTCTCATTCAGCTCTAGTGGAAAGAAAGGTAGGCAACTATGAAAGAGAAGTGTTTTTGACACTTGTTAAAACAACAAGAAAGACTTTATTCAAGACTATTGCAAATGTCAGTGCTGTTTCAAGAATTGACCTCCCTTTCTCACTTGGCAATGTATGGGCTTTCAACAGTGAGCACCATGTGGATGGTTCCCAAGTCTCCATCTTCGGCCTCGCCCTTCCTCACCCTCCAGATCTCCATCCGGGTTTCCTGCAGACACTTTGAACTCCGTGTGTTCCCAGGCCTTAGCTTGTGTTTTACCATCC
This sequence comes from Corynorhinus townsendii, assembly GCA_026230045.1. Lineage (NCBI taxonomy): Eukaryota > Metazoa > Chordata > Mammalia > Chiroptera > Vespertilionidae > Corynorhinus > Corynorhinus townsendii. The sequence continues at coordinate 44,711,511 of JAPDVU010000005.1, forward strand.
TCTCTTACTTTGCCTCTGATATCCAGTCAGCTGCGCAGTCACTGGCAGCTTGGTCTTTGCAATAGCTTCCATATGTCTTTCTCTGTATTTCCAACTCTTGCTCTGTCCTTACTTTCAGTTACTGCAATTCATCCTCCTGCCCTAACTCCCTCTCCCCCTTTACCCCCTGCCCTGCCACCCATCCAAAAAGAAGCTCTTCACCTTCTGAATTGTTTATCTTTTTGTTGGCAGATCTGCTGTGACATCGTCGGTATGTTCCTTTCACAGTAGTTATGTATCTCTATCATGTTTTTTCTAGGCTGATGGTTTCTGTGAGGTAAGATTCATATTTTCTCATTTCTGTATGCCTGACTGTCCTTGGTGCAGTGCTTCACATGTAGTAGGTACTCAAAAACATTTAAGTAAATAAAATAGTTCTCAAACCATAGTATTTCTGCAGTTTAACAGTTCCAAAGGCAGAAATATAAAGCATCCTTTAATTTTTCTACAACTTTGTAATACTTTAACCAAGATAATAGTAGTTAACATATCTCAGAATTTCTCATATATTGTTTTTATTGCCTAATGATACTATTTTCATTCTTTAAATGGGGAGATACATATAGTCCTAAAATATGTATTACTTTGGGATAGATCGCTTATGTCAGCTTGACTTTTTTCAAAATTTCCCGCTGAAATTCTGATTGAATTTTACTGTTTTATATTCTGTAAAAGCCTCTTTGTCCTTCTTTCAACTTTCAAAAGAGAGGGAAAGGGACACTCGCAGGGGTCCTCAAACTTTTTAAACAGGGGGCCAGTTCACTGTCCCTCAGACCGTTGGAGGCCAGACTATAGTTTAAAAAAAAAACTATGAACAAATTCCTATGTGCACTGCGGGCCCGGGATGAGTCGGCTGCCAAGCAGGACAAGCAGCCGCACCCGGCGGGCCGGATAAATGTCCTCGGCGGGCCGCATGTGGCCCGCGGGCCGTAGTTTGAGGACCCCACAACAGCATCTGCAAGCACAGGGCTTGTTAATCCACCCTGATTGGCTGGTCCCTTTGCCAGGTGTCCAGTACTCACCTGGAAACAAACTTCTTGTGAGACTGAGCTAAAGATAAGGAAAATACGGGTATGTAATTTGTTATCTGAACTCTATTCTTTTAGACTTTTTCAGGCCACTAGCAGGGAGGTGGTGAAGGGAAGTGCTTCCTTGTTCAAGCTCACTTTCAGGCCTGGATGGGCTAGGCAAGTTCATAGGACATTTGCATATTATTCCTCAGTTTAAAAATTATCCTATTAAGTGTTTTTATATTTATTTATTTAATCCTATTAAGTGTTTTTAAAGTTGCTGAATAGAAGTCACTAAGCAGTGGACCAAAAAGCTCATGCCAAAGATTGTTTTCCAGAATGTGCTGAAACTCCAAAAGAAAGATGAAGTCAGTGGCTTATAGGACATTTCATGTATTGCTAAGAATACTTCATTTCACTGAGGAAAAAAAATTGATGAAATTGACTTTGCAACTCCTATAAGTTGTTTTTGGTGATACTACCTATTTAAGTATTTGGTTAGCATTTGTTAATATTCTCAGGTTTGGCCCTCGCCGGTTTGGCCTGTGGACCAAAGGGTCCTGGGTTCAGTTCTGGTCAAGGGCACGGACCATGGTTGCAGGCTTTTCCTCAAGACTGAAGCCTGGTCAGGGCTCGTGCAGGAGGCAACCAATCAATGTGTTTCTCTTACATCCATATTTCTCTGTCTTTCCCTCTCTCTTCCACTTTCCTTAAAAATTAATAGAAAAAATATCCTCGGGTGAAGATTAAAAAATATTCTCAGATTTGGATGTTATCTCATTATATCTGTGTGAAAAATATGTAGTTACAGTTGAGAGCCATAATAACACAAAGCGCAATTCATGTTTTTTCCCCTTTCATCATAATGTTTAAAAGTTAACTAGAGACTTCAGGTTATAGTCCTTGAATGTGAAATGATTCTCAACTCGTCAGTTCACTCATAGTTGAAGTTAAAAGGGTATTATTTCAAAAACAGAAGAAAAAGGAACACCATGGATTAATGATACGGCACTGAAAAGGAAGGCGGAAACAAACGTGGCTATACACTGAGGACACTTGCAGGATACTTAGAAGCCTGTCATCCTGAGTTTTCCAGACAGATGGCTCTGTGGTTCTCTGGAGAGACACAAGCTCTTTACAACACCTCTCCCCTCATCTGCTGTTCTTAGGTCTCTCCAGACAGAGGAGCCCTTGCTCTCTCTCTCTTGTCTCTCTCTCTCTCACGCACACACACACGCCTCTGTCTGTCTCTCTCTCTCTCACACACACACATACACACACGCCTCTGTCTGTCTGTCTGACACACACACACACACACACACACACACCCACACACACGCATACGCCTCTGTCTGACACACACACACACACACACACACACACACACGCCTCTGTCTGTCTGACACACACACACACACACACACACGCACATGCACACGCACACGCACGCACCAGCTTCAGGAAGACTGGGAGGAAAGGAGCAGTGATTGCACTCACCCGTCTTGGGACTTGTTCCTTTGGGGTGACATCTCATTCAGCTCAAGCTAATCCAAACGTTTCTCCTTTCATCTTATTTTTCATAATAATTGGCCTTAGGGAAAATAGAGGCATTTGAAAATTTAAAAAGGATTTTTTGGAAAGCATTTTAATTTAATGAAAAGTTGATAAAAGTCTTAATCGAAAATGTCCAACATTTTCAGGCCTTATAATAAGCTATTTTCCATTACCAGGGGAAGAAGGAAAATTAATGTATGTTAATTGTATCAATATTAGATAATTTGCAAAAAAAAATCTGTCTCAAGGTAGGTGTTTTTTTTCATTTGAAATAAATATACAGTTCTAATATGTTGCTTACATATATATTTCAGCTGCATAACTAGATGGCAGGGTACAATTTTAAAAATTTAAACAGAAGGCTTATGAAAATACAATTAAAATGCATTTAACTAATAATCCCTAGATTTAGAGACCAAGAATTTATAATAGGTAAATTTTAGCTAAATTTTTTAGGGAGAAAAATGCAGCATCTTTAAGTAATAAATACCATTAAAAAGCACTTTTTCAAACTTCTGATTTTAAAGCCAGACTTAGAGTTGGTAATATAAACAGAAATGAATGAAGTCTGCTATTTTAAACTCTTAAGTTCTGTATTTCAGATCTATTTTTAAAAATTACATCTATCTGCCCTGGCTGGTTTGGCTCAGTGTAGGGCGGTCTGCGGACTCAAGGGTACCAGGTTTGATTCAGGTCAAGAGAACATGCCCGGGTTGTGGGCTCGATCCCCAGTGTGGGGCGTGCAGGAGGCAGCCAATCAATGATTCCCTCTCATCATTGATGTTCCTATCTCTCTCTCCCTCTCCTTTCCTCTCTGAAATCAATAAAAATAAAAATAAAAATTTTTAAATTATATCTAAAACTTTTTCCTAATTATAAAAATACATTGTTAATGCTGAAAACTTGGATGAACTGGTGCATTTAACACAGTATTTATTATTACTTTATATACTGTCTCTTTTTTAAAGAACTCAAATCAAAGATGAAGTTTAATAGGCTTCACATTTTATTTTCCAGTACCTTATTATAAAAAGATTTCTTCAGAAAGCTGCTATAGAAAAATTTTCTGACATATTGTTACCAGGTAACTAAAGGCATGATGGTAGTTATGTTGTAAATCACTTTTAAAACTCTAATAAGAAAAAAAAATGAGTAACACTAGCAAAATTATTAAAATAGATGTGGGAGATTATAGAAATTTAAAATGCCATCAGATCTTAACCAACTTGCTGGTATACTTGGCCACAGTAATGCTCTCCCTCATCTCCCCCAATTATTTAGTCTTTATTCCCTCCCATAAAGTGAATGTCAAACCATAGCTTCCAATCTATGGTAAGCTTGGGTTTTCCCTTACAAAGCAGAAAGTTTTCTCAAAGTTATGCATCTCAGAACATAGATTTTAAAAGATGAATATTTTGTAAACTTCAGGAGGTGTTGCTGCATCATCAACCAGTAGCAGATTGGGACTAAGCACCCCTAAGTAGAGGATTGGGGAAGTATCCTCGAGCAGTTAGCATTGCTCCCTGACACTGGAAGACATGAGCTTGGTTGCAGTTATGACCCCCCAGCTCTCCCCCAAAAGGGTTCCAGGAGAAATAACCCTGAAGAAAAAATCAGGGACGTTAGAAAGAAAAAAATATAAACCGACAGCCGAAACTTGGATGCCTACAATGAGCAGATAAGAAACATAGACAATAGGGAATGTTGAGGAATTTCCTAATTTTAAATGTTGGTAATTATTTGGGGCCTTAAAAAGCACTGTGTGGGCCAAAGAAAATACATCTTTTGGCTGGCAAGTGAGGCAATTCCAGGCCACTATGTACATTTAGAATATTAATATTTCTTCTTTAATATTAAAAGAAAAATAAAAGCATGCTATTTCTGAAGTCCAAAGAGAACCTTAAAAACATGACTCTGGGGGCATTTTCTTTCCTTTTAGTCTTTTATTTATTATTGGTTTTCATATTTATATGCTATGTACCTTAACCGTAACTTAAAACTTTTTCTTACAAGAGGTGTGCGCACACACACACACACACACAGACAAACATATCTATGAATGTATGTACTTACTAATTCCACTGAATTTTGGAGTTCTTGATGAATTTTTATAATTTCGTTTTTATAAACAAGAAAAGGCCTCTATTTTACAAGGCAATATTCTATGACTGCTACACTACAAAGTTAGAAGAATTATTCTAACTTCTCCAGTGAGTAGATGCTTTTTTAATTCCTTTGGTATATATCTCTCCAGCTTAGCTCCTGAGAATGTCATAACAATCAAATGTGATGGTTTGGCTGTAAATATTGCCAGTGCTTTAGGAGAAGGAACGTACCGCAAATCCACAAATACACTTCATTACAGCTACTGGTGTTTGGCCCCTGGAAAACTAACCTTTGGTGAATACTTTGATTTAAGTTAAAGTAACATTTTGAATATTAAGAATATCATATTGAGTACTTAGAATGGTTTAGCTCTGAAACTTCACTAAATAGAGTGAAAACATTTTCTAGAGAATCCACAAGATGGCGCTTGCAAACCTATTTCCTCTTTTTCCCTTAGCTTAAGAAAATGTGGTAATTTGAGAAGAAACATCTAAATATTTATGTATTTTAAATAATATTAAAGTTCACATTTCCAGAAAGCTTGACTCCTTAAAATTGATGAGGTTCTGTTTAACATTTTGAAAAGTGCTCATTTTTAGTATAGGAGCTAGGAGTCTTTATTGAACATTTTAAGGTTATTTTGAAAAATCGGGGATTTGTTTAATACTAAGGACTACCTCCATTCATTCCAGTTGCCTTCAAACACTTACTTTAAAAAATATATATGATTTATGAACATGTGGTCTGTATGCATAGTTTCAGTACATCTTAAAATGTTGACATTTATAAGGTCCCGGTGATTAGTAATTGTTCTAAAATAATTGTTATGTTTTCTATTTTAAAACATAATCTTTAATTATGAATGCAATTTAATAAGTGGAACAGTAATGAAAGGCAACTGGAACTTACCTAGTCATAACACAGTATGCATTAGGCTTCCTTTTTACCCCTGGCTATTTAGTGTTCTATTAGTACTGTTTTACATGTGTACTCTGTACCTTAACACTGTTGTTTGTGAAGGGAATTATATGGAAAGTACATTGAGATTGGTAAGGGAAGTTTTATATTTGTTTATTGTTTTGTGAAATCCTGCTCATAATTTCAGTGAAAAGAGCTATATTCATAAAAGACTGAAACAAAAAGTATATCCAGTAAAATTTAGAGCAAATTAGGTTTTGGTCTGTAGCATTCTATAGGTCAGATTTTTCTTAGCCTCATGATAAAAGTGGTCAAGCAATAGAATCAAAGACATATAATGAATAAAAAGAGTAAAAGAAACCTTCTCTTGAAAACTTAAGTCAGACTTGCAATTTCTAAATTGAAGCTTATAATCCAGTATTTTAGATGGCTGTGAAAGCAGTCATTTTTTTCACCATTCTTTATGAAGGGTTGTGAAGAAATAACCTATTATATATGAAGACAGAATCACCAAAGGTTTCTTTTACAGTATGGACTGGCTGCTAAGTGTGCGTGTGTCCTGTGGGAAGGTTGCACACTGAAACCATTCCCTTGTTAGCTTGCTCTTCCCGATACCCAGGGTTTAGTGTTTGGTTTCAGGTTGCCATAATTTTCATCATACCATTTTGCACAGGATCTCCTTTAAAAAAGCCTATAAAACAATCTCTTTAAAGCTCAATAATTTTCATTAAATTTATGTAAACATTGAATGTAAGCTAAATTCGATTCTGAGCTAAGACCTTTCTGGAGAGACATCCGTCAGAGAAATGTAACATGACATTTCCGACGCGGGGATGTACACCCAGCACACAGGGCTGATTCATCCACTGGCCTCTCTGCTCTGAGATCTTAGGGTTTTATTTTTAAAGTACTGTGATTGTTTTCCCACTGGTAAATGGAAGAGTATGGTTTCAAGTGGGCCAAATTTCAGGTTCCCCCCCCCCCCCCCCCGGGATTAAATGCTGAAAAGCTTCTAAAAATGAAGTGTTCTTTGTAGGTCTTTTCCTTCACATCTTTAGAAAATGTAGGCATGTATGTCAAGGGAAGAAATTGTCTTTTCAATTGGTTGACTGCATAAGTTCTAAAGCTTGATTCTAGGCATGGATAAGTTTTACTCATTTCTTCTTCTGTCTCTAATTGTGGCGTGTTAAATTTGTGTGGGGAACCTCCCTGAGATTTTTTGGCCCATAACAAGCACTATTTGAGATAGCCATTACGCCCTCCTTACACTTGATCAGTAGAACTACTGACAGTATACTAAGAACAGTGGAACTGTAAGGAGCCATATTTACTTACTCCCCAAGGGGTTTTCTTTTCATTTTTAAATTGTAACACACAGGAAAAAAACACGATGCATAGCTTATTTGAGTAAAACACACAAATAAGTAAATAAGTAAAATACAGAAGTCATTAGCTTAATGAATTATTACAAAATGAACATGCCTTTGTGTGTCGCTACTAGTCAGACCAAGAAATAGAACATTACTAGCACCCTAGATAGCCTTCTTTGGAACCCCTTCTAATCTTTTATGTTTTTCTGTCTCCCCGAAGTTTATCACTATACTGACTTCTAACTCTGTAGCTTAATTTTGCCTGTGCTTTTTTAAAATAGCTTTCCCCCTCCTCCCCCACCTTTTTAGTATTGGTGATGAAATGCTTTTTTACAGTAGAGCAAACATGTCAAACTCAAAGGCTAACACGAGCCAAATAAATGAGGCATGTGGCCCACCAGATGCGAGTTTGACATGCTTGCTTTAGATGAATCTAGTTATATTAAGTCATAGTACTTTACCTTTATTTTTGAGCATTTATTTGTTGCTGGGAAAACATTTGCTACTAGCATATTTGCATTAGTCAAAAGTATACCAGTTATTTAAGTTTATGAGAAAACTGAATTTGATCTAATTATCAAATTGTAAAAATTTCAACTGTAAAAATTCATTTTTATTATATAAGAATTTAAAATAACTTACTACAAATAAATAATTCTCTCTTATAGATGGATAAAGTTACATTGACATTGCTGTCATTTCTCTGTGCTTGATGTTGGTTTGAATCAGATAAGTCTTTCTTAATTTTCTAATGAATGACCTTTTGTTTTCCAATCTGTAGTTTTCAGCATCCTTGAGAGCATTCTAACAATGTTAGTACAGTAAAGCCTGCAGATAGTATTTTCAACACAATGCTTGTTCACAGCTGCATGACATAAATCGCTCAGTGGTTTTTGAATAACAAATGATGTTCTTATTAGAAAGCAGCATCAAGTCTGGAGTTAAACAAAAGAAGACTCCCTAGATATTTAAAAACAAACATTATCTACCTTTTCATTTTGGTAAACCTATTGTATGACACCATTTCATGTGTTAAGTATGTTGGGCATTGGCACAACTTTCTGAGTCCTGAAGTAGAATTGGGGAAAAAAAATAAGTGATATCTATTAAATAAGGATATTTTAGACAATTCTGTAAAGTTTTTTTAATCTATGGTCAACTGAGGTCCAAAAATATTAAATGGAAAGTTTCAGAAATAAGCAATTCCTAAGTTTCAAATTGTGCATTGGTCTGAGTGGTGCGAGGTAATCTCTTATTGTCTCCCTCCCTCCTACCTGGGACATGGATCCTGTCTTTATCCAGAATATCCACAGTGTATACTCTCCTCACCACCCCCCCCCCCCATTAGTCACTTAGTAGCTGTCTGAGTTATCAGATCAACTGTCACTCTATCACAGTGCTGTGTTTAAGTAACCCTTATTTTACTTTTATTACAGTATATTGTTGTAATTATTCTATTTTGTAATTAACTAGAGGCCTGGTGCACATATTTGTGCACCAGTGGGCTCCCTCAGCCTGGCCAGCACCCTCTCACAATCCAGGACCCTTCAGGGGATGTTGAACTGCCAGTTTCGGCCTGATCCCTGCAGGCCAGGCCGAGGGACCCCACCGATGCACAAATCCATGCACCAGGCCTCTGGTATGCATATAAGATCTTTGGTTAATCTTCCCACCATTCTCCCCACTTCCCTCTGAGTTCCATGTTCCTATGCCTGTGCATTGAGCATCTGCCCCCTGGTGGTCAGTGCGCATCATACCTACTCGTCGAAGGGTTGAATAGTCGAAGGGTTGAATGGTTGAAGGGTTGAATGGTTGAAGGGTCGAACAGTTGGACAGTCACTTAGGCGTTTATATATGTATATATTATTATTGTTAATCTCTTACTGTACCTAATTTATAAATTAAACTTTATCATACATATGTACAATTAGGAAAAATCACAGTGTATGTTCGGGCTCGATACTACCTCCAGTTTCAGGCATTCCCTGGGGGTCTTGAAATGTATCCCCCATGGGTAAAGTGGAGCTATTATATCTTGAGAAACTTCTAAGTATACTGTTTACATGATAGTCCTCACTTCCCATTAGAGATCGTAGGAATGTATTGAGTTCTAGCTGTGTTTATACTACTGTAAATTTTACATTTTTCATAAAACTTTAACCAATAACTTTTTCCAATGTGCCCCTTGGTTTTTACTTAATATGGTTTTATTGATTTCAGAGAGAAGAAGGAAGAGGGGAGAGAGAGAGAGAAGCATCAATGATGAGAGAGAATCATTGATTGGCTGTCTCCTGCATGCCTCCACTGGGGATTGAGCCCACAACCTGGGCATGTGTCTTTTTTTTCTTCTTTTTTTAAATATATTTTATTGATTTTTTACAGAGAGGAAGGGCGAGGGATAGAGAGTTAAAAACATTGATGAGAGAGAAACATCGGTCAGCTGCCCCCTGCACATCTCCCACTGGGGATGTGCCCGCAACTCAGGTACATGCCCTTGACCGGAATTGAACCTGGGACCTTTTAGTCCACAGGCTGATGCTCTATCCACTGAGCCAAACCAGTTAGGGCAATGTGTCTTGACTGGGAATTGAATCTGTGACCTCCTAGTTCACGGGACAGTGATCAACCACTGAGCCACACCGGCCAGGTGCCCCATGCTTGATTTTATATATTATGTATATATATGAAATTGTCATACACACACACACGTATATTGCCACATATATAATTGTCATGTGCATGGGTACTGAAATCATAACAGATTAATGTTGGCTAGAATAAAATTGAACAACTGGCTCCACATCAAATAACACTTTTTAAAATATATTTTTTTATTGATTTTAGAAAGAAAGGGAGAGGGAGAGCAAGATAGAAACATCATTGATGAGAGGGAATCATTGATCAGCTGCCTCCTACATGTCCCACACTGGGGATCAAGCCCACAACCCAGGCATGTGTCCTGACTGGGAATTGAACGTGACTTCCTAGTTCATAGGTCAACACTCAGCCACTGAGTCATTCATTTTTTATCAAACTATTTGCTATTCATGCGATAGAAAATGCTCAGTAGCCCTGGCCAGTTTTTCTCAGTGGTTAGAGCATGGCCCTGCCCGCCAGGCGTTGTGGGTTTGTGTCCTACCTCAGTTGCAGTTTCCCCAGCACCAGTAGGGGCATGTGTGGGAGGCAACCAATCATTGTGTCTCTCTCATATCGATGTTTATCTCTTTCTCTCTCCCCTCCTCTCTCCCTCCCACTGTCTCTAGGAATCATTGGGGAAAAAAAATATCCTGGAGTGAGGATTTAAAATAAATAAAATGCTCAACAGCTTAGGAAATGCTCATTGCAAATTGACAAAAATGTTATTCTGTAATGGCTTATAGGCTATGGCATCTTCCATGTTCTGAATACTGTCCATGAAAATCTTACTAGTGATATCTACATTTCTTTCCATAGGAATTTCCTGACTATCAGGCACCTCAAGAATCAAGTTTTTTTTTTTTAAAAAAAACAACTTTTTTTTTTTTGGCTAATAATAACAACAGCTAATCCATTTGTCTAATTGACTTCCCAAGGTCAGACTCAACAATTAGTAAGTTTTAGTAGAGTCAGATTTCCAAACCTACAGAGCCCACACTTGTGGCCACTACCCTGCACAGCAAAGCGAGTAGCACAAAGTGAGGCAAGTCCTCCGAGTCAGCACTGAAACACACCAGCCTGGCCCCAGTGTGTAATTCCTCTTCTTCCTGAATACCGAGGGGTGACCACTCAGGTCCCTTTGTTCTTTGGCTTGTTTGGTGTGTTCATAGAAATACCCCAGAACATTGTTTCAGTCATTAGTTTTTCTGACCCTGATGGATATATTGTCATCCTCTGTTCCAGGTTTCTGTCCCTCCTAAAAAAAAATTGTGTTTTGTGACGGGGCCTGGAGCAGCCTAAGTTGATCCTTGCTGTCGTGCAAGAAAACCGCAGTGCTCTGTGCGATTTAAAACATGAATAACTGTGTTTCATGTACATGTTTTCGGTTTTATGATCTAGCAAAGTGTTGAGTCACTATAGTTCTGTGCACCATATGCTGAAGCACAGGCTGTGCAGGAAGGAGGCATGATGATTAGACAGCAGCCCACTCAGCTCTGGCAATACCAGTGAGCATAGTCGTTGTCCACCATTCTCTTTCTGACCTCAGACTCTTACTTTGATGACCTCATGTAGAAGAATTTGTGGGTGAGGAACGAAAGGGTTCCAAGGCGAAACGTAGCGCCAGGGTAATCCTGTACCACTAATGAAGCTATGAAAGCCCTCATAATTTTCTTTTTATATTCACTGACATTATATGAAGGTAGAAGACTAGAGAAAGAAAACAGTTATCATCATCCTTTGTATATCAGGAACTATTCAAGATCTTCATCCAAGATTTCAAGAATATGTTTATAACTTCATTTTTTTCTCCTTGCTGCAGATATTATGCATAGGAAAGGATTATATTTTTCTATTTCTTGTCTTCTGTACATATAGCTGAGTCAGAATTTTTCAAAACTTCTCTCTGATAGGGTTATTTCTCACACTCTCAACACTGAACATAGTACACCTAGGAAAACACTACCTGCCTTTGTGGCCTCCTGCCCTCCTGATAGAGGGAGACAGTTCCCAGATTTCACTTCACTTTCTTCGCCCTAATTCCCATCGTTTGTCTGAATACTGCATTGCTAAAACTGTGACTACTGCTCTGCCGCCCACTTGGCCTGCACTTTTTCTTCCTGATCTTAGATCACTCATTTTGTAATCATCCCTAAGTGATTCATGGTTTAGAGTAAGTGGAAAATTTCAAGATTGTAGGAAGTATATTTGCATATTCTAGCAGGAATTTTAACTTAGGAAAAATTGAAGTTGGGAAGGGATTACTGTCCTTGACCTTTGGACATGGGAACCAGAGAATATCCTAAACATGTTATTAAAGATTATACTCAAGCTTGAGCTACAGGGAAACCAACAGTAGCTAAACAATTTTAATAGCATTATAAATGAGCCTCACCATAAGGATATCAGCTTGTTTCCACTATCTTTGGGTCTTAAAGCTGAATAGATATCTCAGGATTTTTGCCCATTTTTCAGTCTAATGGAAGTTGTACTTGAATTATTTGTCTATGAAATAAACATCTACATTCTGCATCTGAGAAGTTGTCCTGGCCTTCCTTCTGCTCACACAAACCTCCTTAGATTGTCTTTCTTCAATCCCCAACTCATCTGGCTTCACATGGGGTTGGACAAAAGTAGGTTTACAGTTGTTTGTATGGAAAAGAATACATTAATGAATAAATAATGTAAGAATAAACTCGTGTGTTTCACATACTCACAACTGTAAGCCTACTTTTGTCCACCCTGTGTTGGCTTCTTATTGTTTTGACATTTTTAAATGTAGTCACCTGGCTTTGCACTTCTTTGCCTTGTTTCTAACCTACATGCTTTCATTATATGTCAGTAGTGGTTAGGAGCATAAGATTTGGAAGTTGATTTCCACTCAAGTAGTGCTGTGACTTTGAACACATGCCTTGATCTCTCTTAAGTACTAGTTTTCTCATCTGTAAAATGGTGATGGTAATAATACCAGCTTTATAAGGGTGTTGTGAGACATAAATGAAATACTATCTAATAAAAGAGTAATATGCAAATTAACGGTCACTCTGCTACACCCACAAGCCACGCCCACCAGCGAGTCAGGAGTGAGTATGCAAATTAACCCAACCAAGATGGCTGCAGCCACGGAGCGAGCAGGAGGCTTGAGTTTCCCTGGCAATGGAGAAAGCCAAGCTTTTCACACACCCTGGCCAGCCCAGGCCTCCACTCAAGGCTACAAAGTTTCAATTATAGAAGATAAATAAATCCCAGATTCCAGGGCCTCTGCTTGGGTCGCCTGGGGGCGTGGCCGGCCTGCAAACCACCACAGGACCCTGGCCCAGGCCACCCCACACCCCAAGGGAACCCCCACTCTGATCCAGGACACCCTTTAGGACAAACCAGCTGGCCCCCACCCATGCACCAGGCCTCTATCCTATCTAATAAAAGAGTAATATGCAGATTGACCATCACTCCAACACACAAGATGGCTGCCCCCATATGGACACAAATGGCCACCACAAGATGGCCAGCAAGGGAGGGCAGTTGGGAGGGACCAGGCCTGCAAGGGAGGGCAGTTGTGGGCGATCAAGCCTGCAGGGGAGGGCAGTTAGGGGTGACCAGGCTGGCAGAGGAGGGAAGTTGGGTACAACTGGGCCTGCAGAGGAGAGAAGTTGGGGGGTAACCAGGCCTGCAGGGAGGGTAGTTAGGGGTGACCAGGGTACGACTGGGCCTGCAGAGGAGAGAAGTTGGGGGGTAACCAGGCCTGCAGGGAGGGTAGTTAGGGGTGACTAGGCCTACATGCAGTTAGGGGTGACCAGGCTGGCAGAGGAGGGAAGTTAGGGATGACCAGGCCTTCAGGGGAGGGCAGTTAGGGGCAAACAGGCTGGCAGGGGAGCAGTTAGGCATCAATCAGGCTGGCAGGGGAGTGGTTAGGGGGTGATCAGGCTGGCAGGGAGAAGCAGTTAGGGGCAATCAGGAAGGCAGGCAGGTGAGCAGTTGGGAGCCAGCAGTCCTGGATTGTGCCTAAACGGGCAGTCGGACATCCCCCAAGGGGTCCCAGATTGGAGAGGGTGCAGGCTGGGCTGAGGGACATCCCCCCTGTGCACGAATTTCATGCACTGGGCCTCTAGTAACTATAAAAGCACTTAACAAGAGTTCAGCACATTGTAAGTGGTCAGTGCAACAGAATTTACTGCTGTCTACTAGTTATTGTTTTAGGCTGGTGGTTCTCAAAGTTTTGAATCTCAGAACCCATTTACACTCTTAGACATTGGGAACCTAAGGAGCATATGTTTATGTGGGTTATCACATAAATTTATCAATTGGTTTACAAATAACAATAATAAACCCATTACATGCTAGCATCTTTTTACAGTAGTGAGGAGATTGGCCTTTTTTTGAATTTTTATAAACTCTTTAATGCCCAGCTTAAAGAAGAAAACACCTATCTTCAATCGTCTGTTGTTATATATTGCTCTGATTGAAGTATATGAAGAAAATCTGACCTGCATGCAGATATGTAGTTGGAAAAGAGGGAAGTATTTTAGTGATCTTTTCAAATAGTTGTGGATATTCTTTGATACTATATTAAAACTTGGTAAGCAGTGGTTTCTCACAGGTCAGTTGCTACATAGATTCTGAAACCATATCAGAGGACATTTCGTACTGCTACATTAAAATCCATTGGTCTGTCTTAACTTTGACTGGTTCTTTTACCCATACATGATTTTGTACTGTCATGCATTTGTCATTTCAAAAATACTAATTTATTGAGTTATGCAAATTTTCCAAATGTTAACACATTTCATTATATAATAACAAAACACATTCTTTACTATCACTATCGATCTCATTGGAAATGTCCTTATATATATATATTAACAAACAAGCTCATGGTGATGGATGCAAGTTTCCCCAAATTCTAATTTTCACTTGAAAACTTGAATTTTGTGACTGCCAGTAATTACTATTAGTTATTTTCCTTGACATGACAAGCACACTTTGTTCATTTTCAAGAAAATATCTACTAAATACCGAAGTCTGAATAGTCATAGTTTGTCAGTTATTCTTTGCAGAGACTGGGTGTTTATAAAACTGCAGCTAGTCCCACTGACAACTCGTTCTCATGCTTTTCCTCACATCACACTGCAGGATACAGCAGATATGCCTATTGCACACTTTCCATTTTGTCACACTGAATATTCAAGGGTCAAGATTTGATGAAAAGAATGCTTTTAAAACAGCTTCATCAAAGACAGTCTAAGTGAAGTGGCATTTTCCCTTTAAACCTTGAGTGTGTTGTGGTGAAGAATATGATGACACTACTACAGTTGGTGCCGCTGCATTGCTCTGTGCCAAAGCACTCGCAGGTTCCCCCACCGCAGCTTTGCACCACCAGTGCAAACGTCAGCACAGTGAAAAAAGGCAAATGACTCCTTAGAATAATCATGGAAATAGTTCTGAACTTGCGGATCCTGGAAAGAGTCTCAGGATACACAAGCCACACAGTTGCCATTCTTGGCATTAAGGATGTAGCAGTGTGAAAAGCAGACCACAAAATCCCTGTCCTCATGAAGTTTACATTCTAGTGGGAAGAGACAAAATTCACAACCTAGGTTGGTAAAATGTTAGAATTTTAGATAGTGACAAGTGCTAAAGAAAAAAACAATGCAATAACAACTCATGAGAACAGAGGGAATATGAATTGTCAGGGAAGGCCTCACTGAAAAGGTGATTCTTAATTTAAATTTTTAATTACATTTGACATTCAATATTATATTCATTTTAAGTGTACAGTGAAGTGGTTAGACATACACTAAGTATATAACATGAAGTGACCCCTGCAATAAGTCTAGTATCCACTTGGCACCATATAGTTATTACAATACTGGAGGCCTGATATATGAAATTCATGCATGGGTAGGGTCCCTAGGCCTGGCTGGCAATCAGGGCTGATTGGGGCCTTCTGGTTGCTGGCCGGGGCCTCCCTTCCCTGGCTGCCAGCTGCTGGCCAGGGCCTTCATTCTGTACCACCCCCTGGTGGTCAGTGCACATCATAGGATCAACTGAACTCCTGGTCTCCTGGTCGAACTCCCGAGGGGACACTTTGCACATTAGCCTTTTATATATGTAGATTATTGACTATATTCTCTATGCTGTACTTTACATCCCTGTGACTATCTCATAACTACTAATTTGTACTTCTTAATCCCTTCACCTTTTTCACCCATCTCCCCAGGCCCCCACTCATCTGGTAACCACTAGTTTGGAGAAAGTGACTTTTGAGTAAAGAACTAAAGGAGGTGAGGGAGCAATCACAGAAATACCTGGGGAAGAATATTCCAGTCCAAGGGAACAGCTAGGTAGAAGTGTTTCTCGTATATTCGATGAATGGCAAGGAGATGGAAGAGACTGGAGAAGAGTGGTGAATGGGAGAGAAGTAGGGGATGAACTCCGCAGAGTAAGGACAGGTCATCTAAGGTCCTGTTGGTCAGCACTTCTGAAAAACCAGGTGCATACACATCACCTAGGAATCTTGTGACAATGCAGATTCATAGATGGGAGTTTGGTCCTGCAATTTACATTTCTAACAAATTACCAGTTGATGTCAATATTGTGGTCCCTTTTGAATAGCAATATTGTAGGCAGTTGTAGAGTTTGGCTTTTATTCTGAGTGACACAGGGAGCCATTGGAGAGGATATTGCAGAAGAGTGTCATGTTCTGACTTACGTTTGAATATGATCAGCCATAAATATTAATAACATATTAGGTCTATAATTCCTTGTCCAAAACCCTGGGTAACAGATGTGTGTTACAATTCAGAATATTTCAGATTTTAGAAAGGTAATATATTTCTCAAATGTAGAGGATATTTTATAACACCCCAGTAGTCGGAGACATCACTCTAAACACACATTAATATTTCTGCAATGAAACAAATGAACAGTTACACTCTGTGGGATAAAGCGAGACTGTAAACATTCTCACATTCGCTCAGGTGAGCTTTCTGCTATCAAATGAGTTATAAAGAATTTAAAAATACTTTCAGGTTTGGTCAGACCCGAGTTTGCGGCAAAATGAATTATAAAAGTGCTTTCACTTTGTAAAGCGTTTGGATTTTAAAATTAAGGAAAGGTGGACCTTTGTTACTATTATACTTTCAGTTAGCTGCTCCTCATGTCCCCAGACTGCCAGAAGTTCTTTCCGACAGCTAAGTCCCTTGCCATGTGCATTTTAGGCCTTGTCGCATGCAACTGTCAGCGAGAGAGACCACAACCCCAGTTCTTTCGTGCCCTGGGCTCTGCTTTCAAAGGAGGAAAATAGGTACCTATTAATTTGGAACACAAGTTCTCATTTCCAGAGAGTTTTTGCATCTTGGCAGCCTATACTGTCATGTGTGCAGACAAAGCACAGTTAATTAAAACATGCTGAGCATTTTATTATACCTTGGGACAGTTAGCATGTGCTTAGAATTATCCAACTGTGCTCATTTGTGGTTGATACAGTATTACTTCTCTGACTGCTTTCTTTCCTACAGCTGTGAGCTGCCTTATTCCACATTTGGCTCCACATTTTGTAATCTAAAGCAAATTTCTCTGTGTTCTTCAGAATCCACTTTTGTTTTTACGTGATTGATTGGTTTTCCCAGAAAAGTCCAGTTTTAAAGAAGTGCTTTAGGAAATTATCATAAGATGAAGAAGGTTGTGATCTTTCCCATCTCAGTTAGCTGTGATGTCGAAGTATAGTTCGCCCCAGGGGATTGGTTCCAGGATCCTCCCTGTCCCTACAGATGCCAAAATCTGGGGATGCTCAATTTCCTTCTGAAAATGGCATAAGATTTGCATATAACCTGTGCACATCCTCCCATATACATTAAATCATCTCTAGATTATAATGTAATACAATGTAAATGCTATGTAAATAGTTGTTACACTGTATTGTTTAGGGAATAATGACAAAGAAAAAGTCTGGACATATTTAGTGCAGAGCAACTATCTTAGGCCTAACTACATAGTACATGCCAGCAGCAATAACATTTAAAAGGTATTCTAAATCCACAATTGGTTGAATCTACAGATGCAGAACCCACAGATACACAGAGCCAATGATATTAGTAAAAGGAGCATTATCTCTCTTTCCCCCAGAGAGTTTCATTTAAGAGTATGTCCTATTTTCTAGGCATCTGTCCTTTCGATAAAACTTGAAAACACTGATGTAAGGCAAGGCTTTAAAAGGTTGCTGTTTTAATGCTTGCTGACAAAATGGTATAAGTACTTTCATCATTGGGAAATCCCAACTATTCTGTGAATCTGTATCAAAAGTAATGTGCATTCTAATAAACATATTCTATTGCATACTCCTAAGCCTGAGAATATGGTGATAGATTCCTTTGCCAAGGGCAAGGATCCAAGTGAATCACTGCTACAAAACTGTTTTGGTGTATGGGAAATTCATGGGTTAGGAATAATTTCTCCCAGAGGGTGAATAATAACAAGGAGAAAGACTGTTTGCAACTTTTCCTTTAAGAAAAGAACAAGAAGGTGTGATCTATACTATGTCTACTGAAGGAGGTGAGGGCATTGCTAACAACTGAGTTACAGTTTTTAGGTAACTGAGTAGGAAGATCCCCAATAAAAGTATTATTTTAGTTGATTATTTCCCAGAACTCATATTTATAAAAAGTAAAAGTTCCATATGGTTACATATTTTATATCTGTAACTTCAAGTGCTCTGGATGGTTAAAAGTCTGAATTGCTGGATTTGGAAAAAGTGTCCATCAGATATGTTATTTTTTTTGTGTGTGTGATGAAGTGTATATACCATATGATATATTCTTTCAAGAATGAAGTATAAGGGCTTCATAAAAAATTAATTTATTGCAGTTTAATTTTAGACATGTGAGATGCAGAGAAATTAACTGCCATTTTTGTGTTTGTGTGTTCTGTTTTGTGGTAGAGAGTCTTAGAAAATGCACCATGTTATTAAAGGTGAATTTTTTTTTACTTAACGAAATCCAAATGGGAGCCATTGGGAAATGTTGAGATGTTATTGAGAGGTTTGACAGGAGCTAAATGTCTTCTAGAAGATCTGTTAGGCTCACTTAACCACATGTCTTCTTTTTGAGGACTTTATGTTAATATGCCAACATATTAGGATAAATATTATCAGAAATTGTCAAGTACTTTAAAGAAAAAACCTCAGATATGACTTGCCTAGAAGAAGAAATAGTATATTGGATAAGACTGTCAACAGAAACTTTGCAGGCCTGTAAGGATTGGCATGAAATATCCAAAGTGATGAAAAGCAAGGACCTTACAGTCCTCTGCAGGCCTGTAAGGATTGGCATGAAATATCCAAAGTGATGAAAAGCAAGGACCTATAAGATTACTCTACCCAACAAAGCTATCACTTAGAATTGAAGGACAGGTAAAGAATTTTCTAGACAAGAACAAGCTAAAGGAGTTCATCACCATCCACCAGTATTACAAGAAATGTTAAAGCATCTTCTTTAAGAAAAATATATGAATAATAAATGGTCATAAAAAAAGAATAAAATTTTACCATTTACAACAATAGGGATGGACCTAAAGGATATTAACCTAAGTGAGATAATGAAGTCAGAGAAAGAGAAATACCATAGGATTTCACTTATATGTGGAGTCAAAGAACAATAAAAACAAAATAGAAACAGACTCTTAGATAGAGAAAACAGACTAATGGTTGCCATAGGGGAGAAAGTGCTTGGGGAAACTGGGTGCAAAAGGTGAAGGGATTGAGAAGTATAGATTGGTAGCTACAAAATTGTCATGGGGATGTAAAGTACAGCACAGAGAATATGGTCAATAATATTATAAATATGTATGGTGCCAGTTGGGTACTGGAAATATCAGAGAGAACATTTTGTAAAGTATATGATTGTCTAACCACTATGCTGTACACCAGAAGCTAACAAAATTATAGTGAATGTAAACTATAATTAAGAAAATTTTAAAAATATTTTTTAAGAAAAAGAGTAGATTGGAAAATGGCAACCCTTACCTTTGAATAGAATTGAATGACTAAGTTTCTTTGTGTAGCTTTTTGTTTCCAAGAGTGCAGTGAAAAGATTTGAATAAGCAGAAGGATTTTGTTTGTGTAGTCTGCTTGCTGGGTCTGCCAAGTTGGTTAGAGGAAACATTGCTTAGGTCTTTAATAAAGGCCAAGCTTGAGTTTTAAAAAGGAGAGGTTTCCAAGTTTGGTTCACATTACATTTAGGAGGCTTTTTTGGCACAAGCTATGGTTCTGTGGCGAATAGTTGAGCACTGCATTTGCAAAATATTTGTTCTTGGAGCTCTTTGAAGGAGTTACTTGTGAGCACTGTAGTTGCACAGTCTCAGAAGTTTTTCCCATATACTAATAGTTCTGGGTCATTATTCTCCAAAGAATAAAAAAACAATTATCTTTGGCTTTAAAAATAGTTTATTTCTGTCAGAATTGTATCATGACACATCAGTTTTCAACTTGGAACAATTTTAAATGACTTTGTTTCATCCAAGGGTGAATTTTACTGACCTGATTTGGCCATGACTTTTCAGAGTGAATTTTAATTATTTTAGTTGAAATGCTTACTTTCCACGTTTTGGATCATTTTCTAGGAAAGAAGTTTAGTGAGGATATGAGGTATCTAGAAACCTAGCAAAGCTGTTTTTAATTGTTTCATCCTTACTTAAACATTGTATATGTTATTATGAGCATTTGATTTTTTTTTTTTTTGCTGTGAATTTTTATTTTCCAAGAGATATATTTCTTTTAGAGTAAAAAGTCAGTTTGTTCTCTTTGTGGCTCTTTCAAATATTAACAATAGTAATTGTTTGGTACCTATTATGAATGTTATGCCCTTGTTCTTTTAACGGATTACTTTGTAGTAAAATAGAGTTTTGTGGTCACAAGCATCTCATTATTTTGGCATGCCAGATTTGGAACAGAGACAGAAAAGCAACAGGTGGGGATTAATCATTAATGCCTTGCATTTTCTAATTAAAGCAGGACAGGGAAGCTCTTGACGGTTGGAAGGCAAGTCTTCATTTGAAGGGAAGAAATGCTCTTTCTGTCAATAAGTGCCATTCTTTTTAATGAAATAAAAATGATTAATTTTCAAATCAGAGGCGATCTGAAACAAACATGCTGTAAAACATTAATCACATACTTTTTTAGTGTTCCTGGGTCTACACCATATTTAAAATATAACCTAGGCCTTTTTGAGAAAATTCACCATAGTGTTAAAAAGTTATAAAGCCTTTTTGGTTTTAGCCTAAAACAATAGCTTAAATTTAAGTCTAGTCTTTTCTGGAATGAACTATTTATTTTTTAAATGTAAAGTTAAGCAGCTTTAAACCTTACCAGAATATTGTTCTAAATCAAAAAATTTCTAAGACATAACCGTATAATGATACACAAAACTATGAAAACAAGAAACTTCTTTTGTTTTCAAAGGTCAGTCATTTTCAGTGACATCCATAGATAAGCTGGTTGTAAACAGGTTCTAACTGGAGAGAGCAGGCATACAATGTTTTAAGTTAATCTAAAAATTCGTAGCATTAGGGTATTTGTACATACATTTAATCTTGTCAGTTAATAATTGAACACTTTGAGTACCTCCCAAATAGCCTTAATATTATAAATTATATCATATGATATATAAATTATATCATATATTATAAATTATATCATATACTAGCAAAGATATTACCCTAGATGTTTTATTAATGTTTTAAAAATTATTACCTAAAGGTATAGATAAATATCTTGAGAATTTTAATATTTAAAGGAAAATTGAATGTCCTAAAAATATTAATATTTAGACATAAAAGCAGCACAAAAGGAAATTATAGGCAAAAACTTTAATACCAAATCTTATTTAAAATCTGTATCTTTGGGTTTATAAAAGCAAGAAAAATTTGAATCATTTTTTATAAAAACAAAATAGGTTAAAGTAAGATTCCTTTGACTCACAATTCTAGCAATTAACCAAAAGTGAAAGAAATTTTAAGAAATTGTTTTCTTTTCCATAATGAATGCTTGCCATACAGTAGATTCATTTAGAACAGGGAGAAGAGGTAAATGAAGAGAGAATTCAAAGACTTTAGAACAAGCATGTCAAACTCAAAAGGTTAACACGGGCCAAATAAATGAGGCATATGCAGCCCGTGGGCTGTGAGTTTGACATGCTTGCTTTAGTAGAAGATGGTACTTTATGATGTGCACATTTGCCACTAAGTTGTAGTTGATGTCTAAGGCTGGAAATATGATTTCTCTGGTAGTCTACTCACTTTAAGAGCTAGTCAGAATAATTATAACTTCCTGTGGGGTTTGTTAAGTGAGATTTTTCATGTTTTTCTCTTCTTATACAATAGTTAATATACACCAAGCATGTGAAACTCAAAGGCTAACACGGGCCAAATAAAAGAGGCATGTGGCTCGTAGGCCGTGAGTTTGACATGCTTAATGTACACCTTTTGTTTAATAGTGTTTTCTCCTTAGTACAGATGTAATATATTCATTGTATAATTTTTTAAAAACCTGCGTAGATATGTAAGAAAAATATATATGATACATAATTTATTACAACAAATCTGTGTTGCTCCTGTTCCCATTTTAGATAATTCTATTACATTTTATAAAGAAAGATTGGTGTTCCTCTAAGAAACCCCTGTCTAGGACTAGGTACGTAATTCCCCAGAGACAAGACTATGTCTTTCTCACTCGCCTTCACCAAAGTCAAAGCAATCTGCAGGAGACCTCAGTGCCCATAGGTACAGGGTTTGCAGAGTTCGCAAAGAGTTAGGGCCAACTACAGAGTTAGAGCGCCAGTCCCAAGACTTCCCTCACTTCTGACAGCAACTGCAAATTGGAATGGTTTCCCCCAAAGCAGCTTCAGTTTTGATAATTTGCTAAAAGAACTCACAGAATTCACTAACCACTGTTACACAGACAGTCATGATTTATTACAGGGAAAGGATGCAGACTGAGACCAGCCAAAGGAAGAAGCCTGTAAGGCAGGGTCCACGAGAAGTACAAAACTCAAAGCCTCCCTTGTTCTCTCTCCATGAAGTCAGGTGCATATTCTGACCACACGGATGTGTGACAATACTCATGGAGTATTTTTATCTTTTTTAAATTGAATTTATTGGGGTGAAATTGATTAGTAAATTTATATAGGTTTCAGGGTAAAAACTATGAAGGGGTTAAGAAAAAAAATCCTCATAGACAAACAATAGTATGGTGATTATCAGAGGGAAAGGGCTGTGGGTGGAGGTAGGAGAAGGTAAAGTGGAGATAAATGGTGATGGAAGGGGACTTAACTTGGGGTGGTGAGCACACAATGCAATATACAGCTGATGTGTTATAGAATTGTACACATGGAGTATTTCAAACCAAAGAAGCTCTTCCAAGCCTTGAGTTCAGAGTTTTTATTGGGGCTTTATTATGTATTCATGGTTGATTGCCCAAGTCTACTGATACCATGTGATCCAAAGCCCCACTGGTTGCTCTCTGGCTAGCCTGAGGCCCACAGGCAAGTAAATTACCTCTTAGGAGCTGAGGGTAAAACCAGACTCCTTAGGATGAGGTGACATTCTTTACTCCAGCCCCAGCCTGGTCGAGTACCCTTCCCATTCCTGGCCATGCATGGTGTCTTCTGTATGGCGGGTTAGGAGGTGCCTGGTCACTGCAGCTTATGCTGTTTGGACCCTGGAAAGGAAGCTGAGATGCACATGGAATATGGACAATTGCCAAGGGAGTGAATGTGCGTTCTGTTAATCCCTGAACCAGTTTAGGATAGCGTTCATGTCATGAGTGAAATCGTAAAATGACTTGAATGCTCACATACAATTTCTTAGTATTTAAAATATATAATTGAGTTTATTAAAATTTACTTAAGACAAATCTCAATATAATTAAACCCCCCAAACATGCATGCATGCACACATGCGCGCGCGCATACACACACACACACACACACACACACACACACACACACACACACACACACCCCCCCCCCCCCCCCCCCCCCCGCATTAAAACCATATTCCTAACTTTACGTCATTACTAAGCAGGTTCACCTGAGGTGGCAGTTTTCTTAAATAATTGCTCTTTTATATGTAGTTAATCCTCATTATTCATGCTTCTATATTTGCAGATTTGCTAGCTTTTATTTGTAATCCTTAGATAAACACCTGTGACATTTTTGTGTTCATTTGCCAATGATCACAGAGTGGCAAAATATTTGAGTTGCATGATCTGCATATTCCCAGCTGAGGTCAATAAGGTGGCCCTCTGCCTTCTTTGTTTTAACTATTACACTGTAAACAAGTGTCCTCTTCATAGTCTATTTAGTGTCACATTTTTTGCATTTTGTGGGTTTTTTATTGGTGATTTTGCTGTTCAAAATGGTCCCCAAGCATAGTGTCAAAGTGGTGTCTGTCATGTATCTTATGGAGAAAACACACGTGTTAGATAAACTCCATTGAGGCATGAGTTATAATGTTGGCTGTGAGTTCAGTGTTAACAGTATATACTAAATATATATATTTTTAAATATTTTTTTATTGATTTCAGAGAGGAAGGGAGAGGGAGAGACAGAGATACATCAGTGATGAGAGAGAATCATTGATCGGCTGCCTCTTGCACGCCCCCTACTGGGGATTGAGCCCACATCCTGGGCATGTGCCCCTGACAGGAATTGAACCTCAGACCTTTCAGTCCTCAGGCCAATGCTCTATCCACTGAGCCCAACCGGCTAGGGCAGTGTTTGGCAAACTGTGGCTCGCGAGCCACATGCGGCTTGCGAGCTGCAGTTTGCCGCTCTGTTGACTAATGAGTTTGCCAACCACTGGACTAGACTAAATGTTACCGTGTAGTTGGAATCTGTGAGGATTAGGCAATTGTGGCATATTGTGTGCAAAGAGGTAAAGGGTAGTAAATGACAGTGGTCGGCAAACTCATTAGTCAACTGAGCGGCAAACCGCGGCTCGCGAGCCACATGTGGCTCGTGAACTACAGTTTGCCGACCACTGGGCAGTTTGCCGACCACTGGGTTAGGGCACTAAATATATATTTTTAAATAGAAACACACAGGATATGAAGTAATACTAGGTATACCAGTTAATAATGTGGGTTTTGTAATCAAAGAAAACACGGTAATTTCAAGAGAAACATCAAAAGTGCTTTATTCAAAGTAATGTCCATCGCTAGCTACACATTTCCCCCATCTTTCAGGTAATTTGTGGATAACGTCCCAATAGAATTTTTCTTGTTTTGAGGCAAACCATTCAGAGACCCAATTTTCCACTTTGTATCATTTGAAGTGCTGCTCAAAAAGTGCATGTGCCATGGATCGGAACAAGTGGTAATCTGAAGGAGCTAGGTCTGGTGAATACAGCGAGTGGGTTAATACTTCCCAGGCAAGATCTTTTAATGTGTCTTTAACTGATTTTGAAGTGTGTGATGGTGCATTATCACAAAGCAAAATTACTTTGCCTTGTCTTCTGGCACATTCTGGTAGTTTCACGATAAAAGTGTTGTTCAAATTGATTATTTGTTGTCGGTAGCGATCAGTATTAATGTTTTCACCTGGTTTTAGAAGCTCATAATACACCACACCTTTGATCCCACCAAACACAGAGCATTGTCTTCTTTCCTAAGCGATTTGGCCTTGCAGTCGATGTTGATGGTTGACCTGGATCAACCCATGATTTTGTGCATTTGGGATTCTCACAATAAATCCACTTTTCATCGCCAGTCACAATTCGATGCAAAAAAGACTTACTTTCATGCCGTTGAAGCAACATTTTACTGATGACTTTTCGGTTTTCCATTTGTCTTTCGTTCAGTTGATGTGCCACCCATTTTCCTTCCTTTAAAATCGTTCCCATTGCTTGTAAACAATTGGAAATTGTTTGCTGAGCAACATTTAATCTTTCTGCAAGTTGTTTTTGAGTTTGATACGCATCTTCATCCAATAATGCTTGTAATTGTTGGTCTTCAAACTTTTTTGGTTGACCTGGATGTTCTTTGTCTTTCACATCAAAATCATCACTTTTATTTTAAAAATATATATATATATTTTATTGATTTTTTTACAGAGAGGAAAGGAGAGAGAGAGTTAGAAACATTGATGAGAGAGAAACATCAATCAGCTGCCTCCTGCATGCCCCCTACTTGGGATGTGCCCGCAACCCAGGTACATGCCCTTGACCGGAATCGAACCTGGGACCTTTCAGTCTGCAGGCTGACGCCCCGTATCCACTGAGCCAAACCGGTTTCGGCGAAATCATCACTTTTAAAGCGTTCACAAGTATCTTGAGATTGAACATGTTCACCATAAGCTTCCCGAAGTATTCAGCAGCACTTTTCTTCAAAATAATGAATTAAAACTTCCCACAAATGCTCTTTTTTTTTGGCACCAAACTCGACATTTTTAAGCGTAAAAATATCTATGATGTTAACACCTTCAGAAAATTTAACATATGAAGTTTTGAAGCTTGCTGTCAATACAACAAAACAGCATATATATCAAATCGCATATATATATCAACATATGTGTAGCTCCATCCATTGAAAAACATCCGCATTATTAAATGGTACAGCTAGTATATTGTTTGGTTGATGAAAATATGGCCAGAGGCATGCAGGAACCTGACCTTATGTTTCTCCTAAGAGCAGTGGTTCAGTATTTAGTCATTCAATGCTTGAGGTGACTTTATAGAATATAACTACTGTGAATAGTAAGAGTCAACTGCATTTGCTGCATTACTTTATTCCTTATTCATTTATTCAAGTAATATTTTATGTTTTTCTTTAAGAATACATATTTGAACACTTCTACTGGGTGCCAAGCAACTTCTACATGACTTATACTTTCTCTTTTGTGTTCTTATGCCCAGTATTAATAGTCTTGCTGTAGTCCAGTGACTCAAAGTATTTGTGTGGTTTATAATTGCACATCATACATGAAATGTCAGATTGCATTTAAAGATTGGGAGTTGGGGGCTGAATGTTTTGAGACTATGAACATTTTTACTTTAGCTACATATGCTAGATTCAGACTTCTCAAGAAACTTTCTAGGAATTGCCTTCTTAAAGGTCAGATTTTTAAAAAAATATTTTTATTGATTTCAGAGAGGAATGGAGAGGAAGAGAGAGATAGAAATATCAATGATGAGAGGGAATCATTGATCGGCTGCCTCCTGCACGTTGGTCTCATCCAGCAACCCTGGCATGTGCCCTTGACCAGAATCGAGCCTGGGACCCTTTGGTCTACAGGCTGATGCCCTATCCATTGAGCCAAACTGGCTAGGGCAAAGGTCAGATTTTTTAGCATGAAATTTCTTAATGGGTTCATGTCAGATGCTAGCAGAGCCACACCTTCCCACACCAAAATGCTGCTACAGAGGCTTGCAGGCAGAACTTATGACTGGCAGTATTATGCCTCAGTTATTATGCTTGACTGATTTGAAGCCAGACCAAACTGGCCCTTCTCCTTCTCTGATTCCCCCATGTCTCCCACATATTTGTATTTGCATCTCTTTCTACTGCCTCTTCACACTGTCTCCTACATCTGTACTCAAGCAGAGGGAGGGGAAATGGACTTGAAGAGCAGATGTTCACCTTATGGTCTTTGTGGCTCCCTAGATACATTCTCTTCCATTGAAGTGTTTCTCATTTCCTGGCTTTGATTGTTCAGGATGTATGAGGACTAAGATCGGTACCTTACTGCTCTTCTCTCCTGATGTTAGGAAAACCATTTATACTGGAATCCCCCAAATGTGGTGGTGGTGGTGGTGGGGGTATATGGAAGTACATTTCTGACTACCTATAAGTAATAAGTGCCAGCGGTAAAAATTAATCTTGATATTTTTGTGATAAGTAGTTAAGTAAGTAGAGTGACTTTCTTTGAACATCTTTGAAACTGTACTCCAAGAAAATGAGAACCAAGGCTAAAAAAAACCCCACCTTTGAATATGCCTAGCAGAATGTGTAGGACAAATAGGCCTCCACAAATATATATTAAATTAATTAAGATTAAAATATCTCATTTAAAATATAAATGTTTGGTAATGTTAACTTGATGTTTATTCTTTTCAGATACAGATGAATATAGACCTCCTGTTTGGAAATCTTACTGTAAGTATACTAAAAATTTTAAATTGGGTGGATTATACGTAATATAAAAATACTAGGATCATTAGATAGGAAGTCATTCCATTTTGTACCTGTTATTGAAAAATTAATTCACAACAGGATTTTGGAATAGCAGAAGTAATTCTGGGGAAACAGGAGTGTTTCTACAGCCTGTACATGGTTTGCATATGTGGAACGCATCTCATCCTTCTGAGCCTGCACAGAATTCCATATCATGGAACCTGAGACTGCTTGTTGACAGTGGCTGATAAACTAATGCAAGGAGAAGCTAGCTAAGAATTCAAGCCATTTATTTATTCTCAGATCTTGATGCTTTATAGGAAGAAGGACTCTATTACTGATATTAAATCAGGAAGCTATCTTGATAAAAGGAATGGGTAAAAAGTGGCAAAAGAAAAGCTGTATTTTTTTTTTTTAGTAATTATCTTCTTCAATATAAAAGAGAAGCATTTGAGTTCTGTATTACTCTTTAAATTTTGCATTAGAATTAAATTTTCTTCGAGTCTAGGTTCTTAGTCTTTTATTTTCTCTTCCTTATTTTCTAGAAAATACGGTTTCATCAACTAAAAGATATTTTTAAAAAGTAGAAATAAGGTTAAATATAATCAATGAAGTTTTTAAAAATTCATGAATGCATTATTGCAAAAACCAGTACTGTAAGCTTTTGTTTGTTATCTATAGAGTTGAATAAGCAACCTAAGAAACTGAAGTATGGTAGCAATCATCTCAGGTAGAAACTGCTGTTTGGGTTCTGTACTTATTTGTTTGCTAAAACAATAGAAAGTTATTTTGATTATGCTATCCCAATACTCCATTGATGATGGTTTGACTGTCCCATTGATTGTGATCTCACTGGTCATGGAAGCACATTCTTCTGAGAACCAGGACAGCTCAATTATCCTAAATTGTCTCAGTAGCTACAGATAATGAGTTTCGGTTGACTCAGTGGTCCTGGAATCAGAACAGACCATAAATTGCCTCAGTAGCTACAAATAATGCATTCCAGTTGACTCAGTGGTCCCGGAATCTGGACAGCACAATTATTCTAAATTGCCCTGGTGGTCCCAAATAATGTGTTTCTGTTGATTCAGTCATCTGTAGACCCAAAAACTATACTTTAGATAACTAACTTGCTCAATTTCGCTTCTGTAATTGCTTTGTGCAAACAAGTTCCTCATTCCAGACCCAGAGATGTAATAGATACCTTTGTGATATTTTGCCAGTATAAGCCAGATGTGGCAACCTGTTCGGGGCTGCGAGATTTGGAGCGCTGAATTGCTCCCCAGTTTGCTGCCGGCTTTTAATAAATGACTCCATAATTCGACTTCCTGAGGCGTCCTTTGTAAGATGGGGGTACACTACAACAAAATCTTTCCTTTAAATATAGATTATTAACATCTTGTAGATGTTGAGTTATTCTAACTTTTGATATTGGTATGTTTCTGAAATTCAGTTTCTTGTTGATCTTATATTCCCAGAACAATGGAGAGTTTTATTTTAATCGGTTGTTACTTTGAGCTAATTATAGTAAGCAAAATATGAACAATTTATGAAATATTGCCATACATGCATTTTCCCCCACCCCTGCTGGTGCCTTTGATTTCTGGAGAGTGTAGAATGTATAAACATGACTAATGTTCTTTAATCTCCTAAAGATTTTGTCTCATAATTTCATTGGCAGAAGCCTATTTAAAATTATTTTCTGCATTTTTGGTTTTCAATTTATCTTTGTTTCCTCTGACTTGTGCCTTACACATTTTTTTAATGTAAGAGCATTTATGTAGCCTTAGACTGTTATTGAATCATGGTGGTGATTTTGTACCCCCTAAAGAATATTCATTACTATATGTAGTATATGCAATGTGTATTTTTTTCTATTTTCATATGTCCTACCGTAGCTACCATTTGTCTTTAAAAATGGCATATGTCTTTTTTGGGGGGTGAGAATACTGATACTGAATTTTACAGTTTCTTTTAGTGACTTCAATGCCTGGGCTTCCCCCTCCATCATTTTAATAGTAGAAACAGGGAGGAAATTATTAGAGTAGACTTTATCTCCTGGCCATCAAATGAAAAAACTTCATTCCACTTCAAGGAAATGTTATGATTAAACTGTTAAAACCAAGTGGAAAAGCCCATTTTAAAAATAGGTCAGACATATATATATATATATATATATATATATATATATATATATATATATATATCTTGGTTAGAGTTGATAATTGACAATAAATTCTACATTATTTGGCACTGACAAACCATAATGTGTTCATCATTTTCTCTGTGATGTGAATTAAATTTTTGTAATTAAAAATTTCTCAAAATGTTAATAAAATCTAAATGGGTTGAGATTTTAAA
This sequence comes from Corynorhinus townsendii, assembly GCA_026230045.1. Lineage (NCBI taxonomy): Eukaryota > Metazoa > Chordata > Mammalia > Chiroptera > Vespertilionidae > Corynorhinus > Corynorhinus townsendii. Next base: position 44,741,663 of record JAPDVU010000005.1, read on the forward strand.
AAAATGAGTTATATCTGTCAGTGTTAGGAGGGAAATGCAAACCAGAAAATATTCAAAGTGTTCTGGTTGTTAACTTCTATTCTGTATTACATTTGTAAAACCAAAGGGGACAGTTAAATCTTAATGTCAGAAGTTGCAACTTGTTAAGGTGTGTTTTTTTTGTTTTGTTTTGTTTTAACTTTCTGTCTCTAGCACGATGGGATTTGGATGGCTTTTCACAGTGAGATTCTATAAGAAACATTTTCACTGATTTTGTAAGAAACTTATTTTACCTTTGCCTCTGTTCAACTTATTTTACCTTTGCCTCTGTTCCACTTCCTAGTGTGGTTTAATTAAGCTTATGAAAATGTAATTTTAAAGCCTTACAAATGCAAACCAATGGGAAAATAGAATTAGCAAGAAGTCTAAGTTGAGGATTCTCTTTAAAGAAATACAATTTTATTGCTTATTGATAGGTATTGCTTGAATTAAACCAGGGACCTAACATGCAAAAAATGGGGCAAGTGATCCAAGTGGGGACCGTGAGAAAGTAAAGCATGAATGGCCTGTCTGTAGGGAGAGGCCCCTAGTTAGCGTTCCTTTACTGTGGTCATTCACCTAAGACTCTAAAAGAGAAGCTGGAATTCTCTTTTGCTTTATTGTTGGAGTTAAAGCTCTTAATTTTTAAATGTTAAAAATAAATTTAAACCAAACGCATGTGAGCTGATTTTGACTTTAAGTTACCAACTTGTGATCTTGGAACTTGATTAAAAATGTATTGCCTCTAGGTATTGAGAAATTCACTAATAAGTATTTAAGCATTGAAGTTCTAAGGTGATTGAAAAATGTTAAGTACTTTAATCATATATCTCCTCACTTAATAATTTAGCTATTAATTTTTGGTGAATCAGTTAATGATCATACAATTTAAATTTCAGCTGATTCCAGTTTAAATTACCCCAAAATTTTAAATTAAGAAGGGCCTGAATTAGTTTTTATATATACAGTTTTTAAGTGATTCTTTTGATATGTGTTTCCTGAATTCATGCTATATTCAGTCATACAGTATCCAAATAAATGACATAATTATTTACAATGAGTCTTAAGGATAGACTAACCATAGGTAGCAAATCAGGAGGCATAAAACTTGCTTTTCTCCATGAATGGAACTATACCCTTTAAAATTAATAAAAATGAAGGTTGAAATTCTAATGTGGCAATATTGTCACTCCTTTTTTTTATACGGGCTTATGTTAACATTTGGTTACTGAATAGGGAAATATTACCAGTGATAGCCAGAACAAATACAATATTTGTTCGTTGAATTAAAATCAATGCTTTACTTTGTCCTTCTTGACTACCATTCAAGTATCATAACTGAGTTTCCATAGGTGGCAGTACTTTCCAAAGCATTTTTTTTTTTTTTTTTACAAAGGAAAACAACTGATTTTTTGAGAATTACTGATCAAAACAGAACTGTGAACTGAATTTTCACATGTAAGAGTTATAGTTACCAATATGGGGGACTGGGCCTGAAGAGTCCTCCCTCTTTGGCCAATCATGTTTTGGCTTCTTCAGGATGATGGCAAGTTACAAATAACTGGGTGATACGCATGTACACTTCCATCAGGGCCACATAGATTTGGCTTCAGTGCTTTTTCTTCCCTTCCCCACCTCAGAATTCCTCCCTTTTTAACCAATAAAAATTTATTCACAGGAGTATTTTTGAAAAAGGAACTCACCCAGTAAAATATGGGCATCTAAAACTGATTTAACGTGCTGTCTTTCTCAGGGATTTTTGCAACCAGGAAGAAAAGGCACAAGAATATATTTCTATGAGTAGAATTTCAGTCATTACTAATGAGGAAGGGCTTTGTTTATGTTTTGATTTTTAAACAGTAAAGCTGTATCTTCTCTGTTCCTTTTCAATGATAGCATTACTGTGGTCTGTTTGGGTGATGAACTCAAGATGCATTCTGGTGATCAAATAGTACTCCAAAGAAGTTTTGGTATTACTGTCAGTCACCTACATACAATCATAACTAATCTTTGTTGAGTGTTTACTTTGTGCCAAGGACTGTTTTGTCTAACATATAGTAACTTATTTAATCCTTTCAGTATTTTATGAAGTAGAACTATTTTTATCCCCTTATTACAAATGAAGGAAACTGAAGCATAGTTACAGTGTTAGTGGCAGAGCCCAGTGTTCAGACAACCCCCAGATGGTCTGGTCCAGGAGTTCACATTCTTAGACACAATGTTATATCGCCTTTACATAGCAGTACAGGACAGTGGTATGTGTCTGTTCTCAGGATGTATATTGTATGTAATAGACACACACATACATACATATAGTCTAATTATATGTGCGTGTATATGTAGTCTAATTGTATATACTTATATATGTTTCTATATATGAATCAATTCAATCAGAGGTGAAGCCTATATAATGACATGTAATTAAAATCTGAGTCTTTATTATCTGACAATACCAGCTGTCTGGGTAGTGTAATGTTATGGTGACAAAATCTGTATGTATTTAAATACAATATTAACTTAATTTCAATTGAATGTGATTATATATGTTGAAATAGAAAATAAATTCCTTCCAAGCGATAATTTAAACATACATAAACACACTTTCTCTAATAACGACACATTCTAGTCATTCTTTTTTAAATTTCAAATAAAAAGAGCCAAAGACAGTCTGAAGATCATGGTATTGGTATAACTTTCACTGGTCATTTTTAAATGCTCTAAAAGTTATCCTCTCTTTGGCAAGTTATTCCAGTGCCCGATTTATTTATTTATTTATTTGCTTCATTTGCCCAAATTGAATAAGTGGCAGTAATGTTGGCCCAGAAGTTTTGTTTAAAGGAAGATTATAAAAATAAATAAATAAAATTTAAAAGATATCGGAGATTATCTTTGAAGATAGAGGTTTGCATATAAATAGGGGAGAAAAACGGCAAATCAAGCCTTTAAATTCTAATTTTAGTTTCAAGTTTGACATTTAATAATGTACTTAGAAATACATAACCATTATTGGTTTGTATCAGAGAAAAGCTTTAAGTAATGCAGCCCCCCACACATACACACACACACGCATACAAAAGAAAACATGGGGCAAAGTAAATGACTCAGATTATGGAGAACAGAGCCAGATATCCAGTACTGATTTTTTACAAGGCAGAAAGAACTTTGTGTTTTCTATTTGTGTTTGTTCCTGAGCTTTCACTAAATTCAGTTAGGTTTACCTTCTTTGCTTTGTTCATGAAGAGTAGGACTCTACCACAGTTTACTTGTGAACATAAAAAAGCAGACACTTTGTGATTCCTAATATATTCAGAAGTTCTACATAAGAGAAATTACATCTTTTACCTTCTTTCTTGTAGTGTATCAGCTGCAACAGGAAGCCCCCCATCCCAGAAGAGTTACCTGTACTAATGAGGTGGGTGTAATGAAACTCTTGCAATGAAATGTTTTTCATTTCTTGGTTTCCCAAACTGTGACCTTCTTCATTGGCTTGGTTATTTGTGGGATTAACCTTTTACAGTAGTTGACACCATAACATTGCAACTTGAATGCATTTTTCTTACTTGAAATAACTGTCACTGTTTAAGGGACGGTCTGGGAACACATCATAGAATATGACAGTATAGTTTTAAGTGATGCTAATCTTTTTTGTACATACATTCTTCTTCCATTTTTTGTTTTATTTTTTGCTTTTAAAACAAAGTTTGAAGGCATTGTGGAAGTATTATTTTTCCATTAAAAAGATGTAAATCATAATGTAAAAAATAAGCAAAGACATAGTTCACAAAAAAATAAGACATATGAAAATATATAGGAAAAGATGTTCAATTTCATTAATAATAGAAATGCAAATTAAAATACGTAGACCATTGTTGCCTTTCAGAGTAGCAGAAGTTCAAAAGCTTAGAGTATACTTGGTTAGTAAACCTGTGAGGACATAGCCACTTAAATATTGCTGATAAGAATGTGCCATGCTACAATTCTATGAGAATTTCATAATGTCTAACAAAATACACTTCACTAACCTTTGACCCACTAGTCCAAGTTATAGGGATTTACCCTGATGAATTATCTATGCAAATATGGAATAACATATGCTAAAGTTTTTAGTGTAGGACTGTTTGTAGTAGAGTATTAGGAAAAAAACCTAAATGTCTATAAGGAAGATTTCTATGAGATGATATGGAATGATATAAAATGTATATACAGTATGGTAAGTATGGTACCTTTTTTTAGTAATAAAGAAAAGAAAATAACTCTTCCTGTGTGGTTCAATGGTTGAGCATTGACCTATGAACCAGGAGGTCATGGTTCAATTCCCAGTCAGAGTATATGCCTGGGTTGCAGGCTTGCTCACTAGGGGGGTGTGCAGGAGGTAGCCAATCAATGATTCTCTCTCATCACTGATGTTTCTATTTCTCCCTCTCTCTTCCTCTCTGAAATCAATAAAAAAAACAAAGAAAAGAAAGTAAGAAAAAATAAAGGTTATTTTTGTAAAAGAGAAACACAGAAAGGATTAGCCAGAGATTGGTAAAATGTTTGTCCATAAGGAGTGGGTGAGGAGCAGTGTTGAGGGTGTATGGATGGGAGTGAGACTTCTCTGAGGACATGTTTTTATATAGTTGTGACTTTTGAATTATGCAAATGTTTCATATATTCAAACAACAGATTTAAATAAAAATGATAAAATGATCAGAACTGAACATAAATGAACCTACCCTTCCAGATAGGACAATGCCTCACTCAGAAAATATTTCTTAAGGCAAATACTCTCTTTCAGTCTATCCCAGTACAAATTCCTTAGAAACCTTTCTGCTGGGCCTTTCTTTATCTCATAGCCTGCACACACTGCCATGAAAAGCTAGGGGAGATTAACTGGGGAGGTTATGGCCCCAGTGGGAGAACAAAGGGGCAAGATTATGTTGAGATGTTAACAGAAGGGGGAATGTGGAGTAACCGGGAAGGAAAGTCACAATCTCTTCTGACAAATTGTGGCATTAAGGTCTTAGGTGTTTTATTTTACTTTTTTGGATAAAGTGATGTAAATATTTTTTCAGATTTGTAAAGTCCTAGAAATGAAAAGATAATTTAGTCCAACTCTTTTTACGTATGAAGTGTTTTATAGATAAGGAACAGGTCTTGAGAGGCAGTTAGTCTGCTGGTAGAACTGGAACTCCAGACTCTGATTTTTCTTTTTCTTAATATTTGCTTTAATTTGTCACATACACAGAATGTTGAGTAATGTTTTGAACATTTACATTAGCACAAATATCTTTCTTTTTTATTTTTCCAATAGGTAGAAAACAGACCAAAGTATTATGGAAGAGAGTAAGTATGGATTATCAGAAAACATTTTATAGATTGGAATATGTAAGAGAGACAGTTAAATGGGTGCTTTTAGTAAAAATGAAGGAGGTATTCAAGTTTGGATGACTGAAATTACTTTTCTGATTATAAATGTAATTATTCTAATTGGTGAAAACACAGAAAATAAAGACAAGTATAGAGAAGAAAGTAACATGGGAAAATGTATGCAAGAATGTTAAAATAAAGCAATGTAAGTAAATAAATAGTTCTAGATGTATATGAGGGAAACATTTATATTTGTGTGTACATGTATATATTAAGCATATAGATATATATACACACGTCTGTGTTGGGATATGGGTTTTTTAGTCTATATTTTTACTTTTCTTTACTTTTTAATTTTCTTCTAAAATTTCTATAAGTAAATATATGCCACCTAGAAATAACTATTAGCAGTTTGAAGTATTACCTTCTAAAGATCTATTTTTCTAATTGATTTTACAAAATGGAGATATGCTTATAATTTTTGTAGCCTGATTTTTTTCATTTAATATTAATAATGAACATTTTTCTATTTTATGAAAAATGTTATAAATTTAAAATCCTTATTTTTTCTAAATATTGATAAAAGGAAATATAGCCCTTTGGGGAAAAGAATAAAATCACCTATTATCTCATCATTCCCCAAATAAATCATTTGTTTTTTAAGACTTAATATCATATCAAATAATGTATATGGCAAGTATTTGGAAATTATTTAAAATTCTATTTAAGTTTTCAAGACTCTTGTGAATAGAACATAGGCACTTATGAGTTTGGGGAGCCACTGGTGTTCTTTATGGTTGTACCATAATTTAGTTATTTCTCTGCTTTTGGCATTTAGGTTGCATATAAGTTATGCAATCATATGTTGCATAATGATGTTTCTGTCAGTGATGGATCACATATACAACAGTGGTACACCATGTACAACCTATATGTGTAGTAGGCTATACCGTCTAGGTTTGTGTCGGGCACTCTATGATGAAATCACCTCAAATGGGTTTTTCAGAATGTATCTCTGTCGTTTAATGGTACATGACTATATTATTAATGGTAACACCACAAGAAGCATCTTAGTGCATACAGCTTTTTATGGGGTGGAAATTTTGGGTCAAGTGTTATGAATATTTTTAAGGGGTTGTTAATTCTCATCTGAGGATATTTTTTCCATTGTTTTTTTCAGAGAGTGGAAGGGTAGGAGGGTGGGGGGAAGAGAGAGAGAGAGAGAAACATCTATGTGAGAGAGATGTGGGAGAGCCACATGAACTGGTTGCCTCCCACAGGTGCCCCCACTGGGGCCAGGGAGGGAACCCGCAGCCCAGGTACATGCCATTGACCAGGAATCAAACCCGAAACCCTCTGGTGTGGAGGCTAACGCTCTAACCACCGCCCCACACTGGCCAGGGCAGTTTTTAAGATTTTTAAAATACTATTGTCAAGTTTTGTTACAAAATTTGTTTTCTTGATGTCATTCTTCTTTATTATTATTTTTTAAATATATATTTTTTATTGATTTCAGAGAGAGGAAGGGAGAGGTAGAGATAGAAATATCAATGATGAGAGAGAATCATTGATCACTGCCTCCTGCACGTCCCTTACTAGGGATTGGGCCTGCAACCCTGGCATGTGCCCTGACAGGGAATCGAACCTGGTTCCTGGGTTGATGCTCAACCACTGAGGCATACTGGCCAGGTGATTGGTATTCTTCTTTAAATTGAGTTTTTTTTAAACACATAGATATTAAATTTTACTGATATTAATTGGTGACAGATAAACTTAAAATAAACATATCCATATGCTAATCTAAAGGTAGGGATAGATTACTATGTTCTTGATCCAGCAGAGTTAGGGTGGACCTGGTTCTGAAAGATTGAGGAGTTTGTGAAGATCAGAAATTGCAAGCCATTGCTAAACCTAGCTGTTTTAATTGTCATGATTTGAACATACTTATCATGGACTGTTTTAAAAAGACTTAAATTGAGACTGATAATTTCCATGAGAGAAATCTCTAAAACGTTGCCGCTTGCACCTAATAAGATTTCTAAATTATTAAGGTGCCATTTCAGAGCCTTTAAAATATATTATTCCAAATTCAAGAAACTGTTGTTTTGTTTTACCAGTAAAAGCTGCAAAGTTTCAGTACAGCAATAACTCAGTTCTATTATTTTGAGTTACTAAAAGGACATAATGTATGTTCTTTGTAATTTGTAAATCCCATACAAATGTAAGGTGATTTTATATTTTTAATATTAATCATCAGTCACTATTGGCATATTTTTATTTTTCAGTGTTTTAGCTCTGAATGTTATAGATGAATCTACTGTGTTTGTGTAAAGAGTGTGTTTATTCTTCTTCCCCCTTTTTTCTCTGTTAATCAAAAATAGGCTTTAGCAGGGAATGAAAGCAAATATTACAGTTCATTGCTTTTGGCTTGAGAACCAGTGATGCAGATTATGCACATTATTGGACAATCATGCCAATTAAGGGCAACACAGGGTCCTGGAAAATTGCCAACATAGATTCTGAGCCAAAATTTTGAGAAATGTTATTAGTATGAAGAAAGGAAATGGGACACATTTCTGTATATTTTCATCATGTCCATGTGGTCAGACTGGCTGCATAAGAAGGGCATGTTTTTTCGAGAGGTAGTTGGTCTTCCTTTGGATGGTTGTGGATTTTGGTTTTGTAATTGTTAAATGGATTGGGTAGCGGCTTTGGTGCTATTTTATCACCACAGAGAAGCTGGCCAGGGGCCAGGCCCAGGGAAACACAAGCATAGTTAAACTCTGTTGAGTTTATAATCCCCTTTGAGTATATGGCAGTACTTAATCTCGAAAACAACAGGGAAAGGTGGGGATTTTGTTTTGTCTTGTTTCATTGAGAAGGTGGAAGACATGCAGTTTCTGAATTCACTTTGTTTCTCAGGTTCCATGGCAGGATCTCCCGGGAAGCCGCCGACCAGCTCCTGAGTGTGGCTGAAGGGAGCTACCTCATTCGGGAGAGCCAGCGCCAGCCGGGAACCTACACTTTGGCTTTAAGGTTGGTCGAGGACCTGTAATTATAACTATGCTTCACTTAAAACCCTCTTAATAGAGGGCTTTAAATTTTAAAAGCATCCAGCACGTAATTGAATTGGTTCTTGTTTTCTTGGGACCTAATTACCATTTTAATAGCTTTGAGGCCCTTAAAAAATTCCTCATGAATGGTAGTACTCACTAATTAAGAATTAAAGAACCTTTAAAGCATTTTTATTGTAGCTGCTTTCTTGCATTTCATTGTGGGTTCTCTCCCATCTGTCCTGCTGTGTCAGCTCCATCTATTTCTTGAATGAGAAAAGGAACTAAGAGAAAAGATCTTTGTAACTCATAAAATTAAAGCCAGTGTCATTTCTCTTAGGTTGGCTTTTGGTTGAAGCAGTTTTTCTTGGGAGCTCTTGGCTCTTTCCTATCAGCTGAACTTTTTCAGCATTTTGTCTGTTCTTAGCTTATAGTACTGTGCCCAGAAACAAATATTTCCATTAACCCTGCAATACATAACAGAAATATAATCGCATGCTTATCCTTGGGTTTACCTCATGCTAGGCCTCTAACCTCATTTCGTCTTCACAACTCCAGGATTTATGGATTGTTACCTTCTCCACTTTACATATAAGGAAACGGAGGAACTAGAGGCTGAGTAACTTGGCCAGGGTCATACATTTAATAATTCATGTAGCTGCTGTTTGAAACCTGTTAATCTAGTCTGCATTGCTGCCTCTCCAAAGGCTTGGAATAATTATCCATTGTCTTTGTCCACTCATCATTTATTCATCCATTCTCCGGAAAAGCCTTAAAAATAGAAACTTTCTGCCCTGGCTCAGTGGTTGGAGCACTGGCCCGAGCACCAAAGGGTGATAGGTTTGATTCCCAGTCAAGGGAACATACCTGGATTGAGGGTTCGCTGCCCCACCCCGCCAGGGTGTGCAGGAAGCAACTGATCTATGTGTCTCTCTCATCAATGTTTCTCTCTATCTTCCTCCTCTTCCCTCCTTTACTCCCTCCCTTCCAGTCTTTCTGAAAAGCAATGGAAAAAAATCCTCTGGTGAGGATTAAAAATAAAAAATAAAGAAACTTCCTAAGAAAGAGGTCAAAGAAATGAAGTTTCTTTCTATGGCCACAAAGAGAGAATAGAAAGGTTAAGTTATTGCTCAGGACTCTAATATGACATTCTAACTTAGTCACTTATGCCTGTGTGAGTGACCAGGGACTGCTCTTATTCCCACCCATCAGATTTAATATTAATCTTTCTGACAAAAAGAATGATATAATTCAGTATTATTTCATACTGAATGCCGAATTAATTGCATACTTGGAAAATAGAACTTGTTATAGGACTTGATGGAAATTTGCTTTTGATGACAAATGATAAAGTGTAAGTCCCCATTAATTATTTAATTATATTTTTTTGGGGGGGGTTTAAATTACAGCATACAGGGGGAAAAACCTGGGCTGGGAATTCAAAAACCTATTTGTTTTGCCACTGAATGAACTAGAAGACCGATAATTGGGCCAACCACAGAATTCCTTAAAGTCAGTTTCTTCATCTTTCTGCTCCTAACATTTTATAATTTTAGGATACTACAACATCACATTTCCAAAAAGTCTGGTCATCTGAGTGTGTGAGGTAAATAAGCCTTGATGAAAAGGTTAGTGGATCTGAATAAGGAAGAAGGAGGTACAGTGAGAGCAGACATAGAAATCTCTCCTTTGTTGCCGTCTTCTTACCTGCCCCCAAGATCACATAGTAAGTTACAAAACTGGAATTTGAACTTAGTTTTGCCTCATTGCAAAGTTTCCATGTCTTCCATTATGCTGTATTGCCTCTCAGAACATGCTGTCAAGCAGTTTTCACTTAATGACACCAGCAGACACTGTAGGGCCAAGGATTTAGTTTGGAGAAAAGTAGCACCCAAACCTTCCAAGCTCTTCCTCATTTCCTCCCCCTCACTCTCTCTCATGCTACATATGCCTATGTTATCTAATAGTGAGGAGGACTTTTTCTTCTTGCTCATCTCACACAACCAAACCTAATAATTTTTTATTTCTTGAGGCTCCTCCTCCCCGCTTAAAGTTCCCTCTCCTTTTCAACTGCAAGCCCCTTCCTGGACTAGTTCAGTAACGTCTAAGAAATCTTCCTGTATCCAGTCTTGTCCCTCTAATGTATCTTCCACACTATTGTAAATGCCAATCAATCTTAAAATCTGATGCAGTGATCAGCAAGGTTGTAGTGTTGGGTAGGGCAAAAAGGTTTCAAAGATTACACCTCCCCCCATCACTGACATCTCTCCCATACTTGTGGAGGCCTAACCTTAACCCTTCACTGATGATCTTTGTGATCATGTGAGGTATTACTCAGGGGAGTACGTGTTATGTATGTGCTGTCACATCACCAGTTTTCTGCAGTGAGAAAAGAGATCTCATTTCATAGCTGGAAGGTATTCTGCAGTTGAATTTTACTTGCCTCTTCACCGTCTTCTCCCATATTCCATCTCGGCCTGAATTTCAGGCCAGGCCTTGTCTGGCTTTTTTGCCTTTGCCCATGTTGACCCCTTGGTTCAGGAAATATGACTGTTGCTCAGTGAAAGAAGTATACAGACAGACATTTACATGGTTGCAGTGTGTAATTGAAGATGCTAGGCCAGGCATCAGATAATAGTACCTTATGAAGAATGAGGTGTTTGTTTCAAAGTGGCTTTGGGATTTTCTGTATGTTTTTGACATTTGGATTAGCTATAGTTTAATGAGATATGGCAAATACAGTTATGTGTAAGCTTAAGATAATTTAAGAAGTTTGATTGAAAACATTTTTTTATCATTTTCATAGGTTTAAAACTAATTCTTTAAAAAATATTTTGTCATGTAATTTTTCTCACTAAGAAGAAAATATGTTCACTGTTGTGCATGTGGAGTGACAAATCAAAAGGGATAGGACTAGTGCATGTTTTCTGTGATCTTTTATTAAATGTTAAGTATATCCCAAAGAATAACTTATAAGAAACATAAAAATTATTAAATATCATTGTTATAACTGTTATGTGGCCAGCATGTATTTTAAGAAGCAGCCATTGCCTTCGGAGTCTCCTGTGTACTGTGTATTCTTCCCTTATTCCCCCTACTTCTTCCTGTTACTCGCACTGCAGCCTGAGCCGATGGTCAGTCCCTGGCCTCCTTTATAAATTTGTAACGTATGTTTGTATCCCCACACAGTACATGGTTTTGATTTGCTTGTTTTGGACTTAAAATAAATGGAACATGTAGAATGTATTCTTCATTCTTTTTTCACTCAACATTATGTTCCTGAGATATATCCTTACTGTAGAACATGGCTCTAGTTTATTTATTTTCACTGCTGTATAATAATCCCTTGAGCCCTAACTGTTTTGGCTCAGTGGATAAAGCGTTGGCCTGCAGACTGAAGGGTCCCAGGTTCGATTCCGGTCAAGGGCATGTACCTTGGTTGCGGGCACATCCCCAGTAGGGAGTGTGCAAGAGGCAGCTGAATTGATGTTTCTCTCTCATTGATGTTTCTAACTCTCTATCCCTCTCCTTTCCTCTCTGTAAAAAATGAATAAAATATATTAAAAAATAATCCATTGAATAATTACAATATAATTTTAGTTGCTTGACCTTATTGTGTATATTTAACCTCATTGAGCTTTAGTTTCCTATTTGTAAAATGAAACCTTTAAGATTCTTTAATTAGCAGCATCCCACTTTCAAGAATCAAATTATCTTATCAATTGAGAAGCCTTCAGCTCCAAGTGTTATCTGATACTCAAAAGCAAACTCTTCCTGCTCAAATAATACATTATTTAAGGTAATATTTCACCTAATGAGAAATTCAGAAATGCAAAAGCATGGATGATCAGTATCCCAGTGATGTTATGGAGGACTTGTGATCTTTCCATTTCTGGCCATTCACAGCATCAGCTCCTATCTAAGGCTGATTTTCCTTGTGGTCAGAGGTGGCTACAGGAGCAGTCAGAGTTGTGTGCTTCCTTCTATATGCTCCTTACGAGGGAGCATACTGCTGTTCTCTCGTGCGGTATGCATCCTTCCCTTCAGGTTGATCGAGCCAGCGTTGGTTTCCCTTTTCCAACCTGGACCAATGGGCCAATAACAACCTGCAGGGAAATGCATGTACTGATTTTTGTCCAACCAATATTGCAGGGTCCTGGACCTGGGAGGTGGAGTCCACTTCTACTGGAAGATAAGGCTTTGGGAGGAGGTCTGGATGAATACATTCTGGTTTTCTTTTTTTGTTTTAAAAGAAGGAAGAAGGTTGGAGTGCGTGTGTGGAGGGGGGGCGTCGGAGTGGAGAATGTGTACAGTTATACTATACAGCATAGTAGGTATTCGTTAAAGTAATTTCCATGTTAGACAATGAGGATCAATCCATGGTATAATTCTTCAAATATTTTAGTCTGATCAACTTTTTATTAAAGTAGCATATCTAGTTTTGTAAATAATAAGAAAATGTGATATGAGTTCCACAGAAAGTCAGGTACATGAAGCCAGGCACCAAAGTTTTATAAATTCTGTTTGGTGATGTTGTTCTGCCTATAGTATTTTCAAAATTTGATTTAAAATATTTTTCAATCTGACTTAAAATAATTTAATATTTTAAAGATGACATGGAAAGTCTAATTATGTTAATATTTTTAGCACAGTGAAATAAATCCATTTTAGTATTGACTAATATATTCCTTAAAATATTTATCCCTGGTATGTCACTGACATCTGTCAAGGCCTTTCATAGAAATCAGGGTCTTGATCTTCATTATTAAATTGGGAAATTAACATAATCTCCCAGATAACTACATCATCAAAAATAGCATTTATTGAGCTTCTGTATTCTGCCAGGGACTGACTATCCAGATGGGTCAAGGAAGAAGGCCTTTAAGCTACTTCTTTTAAAAATATACTTTATTGATTTTTTACAGAGAGGAAGAGAGAGAGAGAGTCAGAAACATCGATCAGCTGCCTCCTGCATGCCCCCCACTGGGGATGTGCCCGCAACCCAGGTACATGCCTTTGACTGGAATCGAACCTGGGACCCTTCAGTCCGCAGGCCGACGCTCTATCCACTGAGCCAAACCGGTTTTGGCTAAGCTACTTCTTAAAGGTAGAGTAGAAGTTTGCCAGATAGAAGGATAAGATGTGATGAAAATTAAGATTTTGGGAAGAAGAAATAGCCAAGGCCGGAATATATAGAACAGCATAGAACATTTGGTGCATGGCAGGTTGCTGGGGTTTGGGAATACAGGAAGTGTGCCAGGAAAGCCTGGTATTTCATGCTTAAGAATTTGGACTTTATCTGTGGGACATGGGAGTCAATGAAAACTTTTTTAGATGAGAGTGATGATTACATTTATAATTTAGAACGATCATTGTAGGAGCAATAAGAATGAATAGAGCCCTGCCAATGTTGGTGTTTTTTTTTTTAATTTCTTTATTGATTAAGGTATTACATATGTGTCTTTATTCCCCCTGCCAGTGTTTTTAAGTGGTTAGAGCATCAGCCCATGCACTGAAGGATCATGGGTTTGATTACTGGTCAAGGGCACATACCTGGGTTGCAGGTTTGATCCCAGTTGGGGTGCATGCTGGAGGCAACCAATGGATATTTCTCACATCCATGTGAGAATGAATGGAGAGGGTGGTGGGAACTAAGTTGTACCAGAATTACTTAGATAATTAATTTAGTAAGCAGTTTTTCTTTGGCTATGGAGAACTGATCTTTCAAAGGGTTTTTAGATACCTTATAGATTTTAAAGGGTTCACTTTGAGGAGAAATGTTAGCTTCAAATTTGGCAATTTCTGTTGAGTCTGATTCATTTTACCTACTCTAAATTGGGAGAAGAACAAGATGACAAGTGCAGGAGTCAGTACTCCCAAATCCTGTATCTGGATATTCCAGGACAGAACTGGACATAGTCCAGGGCAGTGGTCGGCAAACTCATTAGTCAACAGAGCAGCAAACCGCGGCTCGTAAGCCGCATGTGGCTCGTGAGCCACAGTTTGCCAACCACTGATCCAGGGAATGCTTTAACCACAGTGCTTGCACTCTCCTTGGTTTTAGGATGGCCAACCGTCACAAGAATTATTGGGGGAAAATTTAGATAATGGAGAACAAATAAGAATTTAAAAACTGAAAAAGCATAGTGTAACTCTGTTTGGACATATTTATTATATTTTCTGTTAAAAATATATTTATTTGTTAAATTCTAAAATATACATAGCCTAAGTTAATCTGAAAAATAAAATTCATTATAGAGGTCATTATGCATATTATTGTACTACTTACATAAAATTAGTTATCCATTGGGTATACTAGGTATATGTAAGTAGAGAGATGTCTAAAAGAATGATCACCAAAATGTTCATAGTGTTCATCTCTGAATGATGAATTTAAAGGTGATTTTTATTTCTTTGTAGCTTTCTGAGTGCCTGATTTGTGTTTTGTTTTTTTTACAATGCATGTATAGAATTATTACAGTAGACCAAAGAAAATCAATAGGGCTGTCTTCATTTTGAGAAGTATTTAAGACACTAACTGCACTCTTTAAGCAAAGTGGAAGATAGAACTTCCTATATCTCTGAAGATCTGACTCTAGGCGGAATGTATTAACTTATTTAAATAATTGTTCATAATCAAAGAATTGGTCAGCCTTAGGGGCTATAGAGAGGGCAGTCATATGTTGATATAACTATACTGCATTTCCCAAAATCATTTGATAATGATACCCTCTTTTCATGGAATCCCTCTGTGGAACACACTTTGAGAAATATTCCATTAAACATTTGATTTGCACAGTTCCTCTTTCTCTGGACTTCATGCACCAAGCAGCCTTCTAATTAAAGACTTTCCATGTGGTCTACACGGAGAGAAAACTTAAAATATATGGGTAGCGTATTAGGGGCCTTTGAGGTATTTCTCAATTTCAAGTTAACAGATTAGAATTAAATGCTGCAGTTGAGGGAGAAAAGAAGGGGGAACAAATCTACCAGGTTTCTTCTATTTGGTAAGTTAAGAGAGACATCCTGCCAGCCAGGGTGCCTCAGTGGCTGAATGTTCAGCCATGCACCAGGAGTCATGGTTTGATTCCCGGTGAAGGCACGTGCCGGGTTTTGGCATCCCCACCAATTAATGATTCTCTTTTGTCGATGTTTCTATCTCTCTCTCCCTCTCTGAAATCAATAAAATAAAAAGAGACATCCTTCCCATTTTTTTCACACCTCTTTTTGATAAATAAGCCCCAAAGACTTTCTACTAAAATGTTAAATTGATAGATAACATTTAAGGGCTTATTGCCTCATTGATTATTTTCTTTCTTATTTCTGATTTTATTTTCCTGAACCAGAAAAGATTTACTTCCTATTTAGAGTGTTCTGAAACATCCACATATGGCACCCAAGCACCACTTTTATGTATTAAAAAATTGCAGGCTTGGCTTTGCATGCTATGAACACTTAACTCTTTTTTTAAACGAAACCTTTTTTATTTTTATTTAGTTATAAATAACATGCCAATTTACCCATTTAAAGTGTACAATTCAGTGGTTTTTAGAGCATTCAGAAAGTTATGCAACAAAATCCATTTTAGAACATTTAATCACCCTAGAAAGAAACTCCATACCCATTTTCCGTCACTTTCTATTTCTCCCAACCCTCCTAGCCTCAGGGAACCATTAGCCTACTTTTGTCTCTATAGAGTTATGCATCCTGGCTATTTCATACAAATGGAATCATATATATGTGTTCTTTCGTGACTGCCTTCTTTCCCTTAGTATGTTTTTAAGGTTGAATCGTGTTGCTGAATTTATTACTACTTCACTCCTTTTTATTAACGAATATTTAAATAATGTTCCAATGTTTGCCTGTATGCCTATTTTGTGTATTCATTAGTTTATGGACATTTGGATTGTTTCCACTTTTTGGCTATTATGAATAATGTTGCTATTATGAATAATGCTACTCACAAGTTTTTGTGTGGACATACGTTTTTATTTCCCTTGTATATATACCTAGGAGTGAAAATGCTGGATCACATTGCAACTTTGTTTGATATTTTGAGGAACTGCCAAGTTTTTTTCCAAAGCATTTTTACCATTTTATAGTCCCACCAGCATTACAGTATATGATGGTTCCAGTTTCTCCTCCTTACCAGCCCTTACTATGTCTTTGATTTCAACAGTGCATATGACATCCTAGTGGATGTGAAGTGGTATCTCATTGTGATTTTGAATTGCACCTTACTCTTGAATGGTACTTCATTTTTCAAATGTTTATGCTCAATATCATTTTTATATATTGCTATCTGTTCAAACTTCAGTTTCATCTCAAAAAGTATGCATACAGAGCAATGGATTTAAAGCAACAGTAGATGAATCAAAAAAGTTGATTTTTTAATTTTTATTTTTTTGCATTTTAAAGGCACAGCATAAGGCAAATTCCATTGAGCATTTCATTTAGGGTGGAGTTGAGTTTCAAGTACATTTGGGGGCTAATCAATAGGAACTTTGATCTGAGACAGTTAACTGACTCTGTGGTTATCTACCTACTTTGCAAAGGGAATCTGGAATCTGACTTACAGACCTACTTGAGGGTGAAGTAGAAAATATACCAGGTTCTCTTAACAGGTCCTGTTACTTGGTAACAAGATACAGCCCTAGAATGCATTGATAATGTGCCTCCTTCCCTGTGAATGATTTGTTACACCCAAATATTTTTTAATAAATTCAACCATTTTACAAATATAATAATAGTTAACATTTCCTGTATCAGGCAGTGTGGTAAATACTTTATGTAAATTATCTTTCAGTATTTTCCAATACTTTTTCATAACTGGCATCCATTGAAAATTATATATAAGGAGGTAAATGCACGAGGCTGATTAAGGCCAAGTATGACTGGCTGAAGGACTTCAGCATCTAACATTCCCGACCTCTGTAAAGGCTGGACAGGTTTGATATCTTGTAATCTGTGTCCTCTATTTGTGGCATCTAGGTTGGAAAACTCAGTTTTCGCTGTAAAAGAAGTTTTTGTTATATACACTTTCTGCATTTTACAGATAAGACCAAGAATTAACTTGCTTAAGAGCAAAGAGCTAAGATAGGGAGACTATAATTTATTAAAATGAAAAACATCCTAAATCATAATAAAACTAGAGACCCGGTGCACGAATTTGTGCACAGGTGGGGTCCCTTGGGGTGGCCTGTGGAGATGGGCCCCAGGTCACACCCCCAGCCTCCCAGTACCGCAGCCCCACCTGGCACCCCGCCTTGGCCTAGCACCGCCCCCTCAACTGCTCCACCATCCCGCTTGTGGGGCGATTTATCAGGGTCACACCTCTCACCACTGCCGCTGCAGCTGGTTGCCGTCTGTGGAGCGATTGGGCCCCCACTTGCGCCTGACTTGACCTAGCACCACCCGCTCACCTGCTCCACCATTCCACTGTGGTCCTGCTCTTGTCTGGGCCCATCGGGGCCAGCAGTGCTAGCACCGCGTCGCCTGCCATGTTTCACGCTGCCCCCTGGTGGTCAGCGCACATCATAGCGAGCGGTCAAACAACCGCCCATGGGGACAGTTTGCATATTAGGTTTTTATTATATAGGATATGTAGTACTTTACATAAGGAATGTGAGATAAGAGTAAACTCAGCTTTTAAATCAATGAGTGTTTTAATAATGATTTTTTAAAAATTTAATCTTTATTGTTCAGATTATTACATTTTTTTCTCCTTTTTCCCCCCATAGCTCCTCTCCACCCAGTTCCCAACCCACCCTCCACCCTTACCTCCCTGCAACTGTCCTCATCCATAGGTGTACGATTTTTGTCCAGTCTCTACCTGCACCCCCCATACCCCATTTCCTCTGAGAATTATCAGTCCACTCCCTTTCTATGCCCCTGATTCTATTATATTCACCAGTTTATTCTGTTCCTCAGATTTTTAATTCACTTGATTTTTAGGTTCACTTGTTGATAGATATGTATTTGTTGTTCATAATTTTTATCTTTACTTTTTTTCTTCTTCCTCTTCTTAAAGAATACCTTTCAGCATTTCATATAAACTGGTTTGGTGGTGATGAACTCCTTTAGCTTTTTCTTATCTGTGAAGCTCTTTATCTGACCTTCCATTCTGAATGATAACTTTGCTGGGTAGAGTAATCTTGGTTGTAGGTTCTTGCTATTCATCACTTTGAATATTTCTTGCCACTCCCTTCTGGCCTGCATAGTTTCTGTTGAGAAATCTGCTGACAATCGTATGGGTGCTCCCTTGTAGGTAATTAACTGTTTTTGTCTTGCTGCTTTTAATATTCTCTCTTTGTCTTTTGCTCTTGGCATTTTAATTATGATGTGTCTTGGTGTGGTCCTCTTTGGATTCCTTTTGTTTGGGGTTCTGTGCACTTCCTGGACTTGTAAGTCTATTTCTTTCACCAGGTGGGGGAAGTTTTCAGTCATTATTTCTTCAAATAGGTTTTCAGTATCTTGCTCTCTCTCTTCTTCTGGCACCCCCATAATTCTGATGTTGGTATGCTTGAAGTTGTCTCAGAGGCTTCTTACACTATCTTCAACTTTTTGGATTCTTTTTGCTTTTTGCTTTTCTGATTGAGTGTTTTTTGCTTCTTTTTATTTCAAATCTTTGACTTGATTCTTGCGTTCCTCTAGTCTGCTGTTGGGTCTCTGTATAATATTTTTTATTTCAGTCAGTGTATGTTTAATTTCTAGTTGGTCCTTTTTCATATCTTCGAGGATCTCGTTATATTTATCGGCCTTTTCTAGGATATTCTTGTAAAACCTTATAACCGTGGTTTTGAATTCTATATCCAGTCATTTGTTTTCCTCCATTTTTTTCGTTTGTGATTTGTTTCTTTGTCTCCACATTTTTGCTGCTTCCCTGAGTTGGTAGGGTAGCTTTATGTGCTAGGTTTCCTATATGGCCCAGTGGGTCGGCCTCCCCAGTTAACCTGAGGTGGACACTCTTGGTGCAACCCTTTGTGGACTGTGTGTACAGCTTTGTTGTAGTTAAGTCTTGATTGTTGTTGGTATCACTGGGAGGAATTGACCTCCAGGCCAATTGGCTGTGAGGATCAGCTGTGTCTATGCTGGGAGAAGTTCGGTGCTGGAGACAGCCTTATAGGATCAGACTTGCAAAACTGCAAAAGCCTCTGTGCTCAGCTTGGATGGGTGGAGTCTCAGGGTGGAGCAGACAGTCTTGGCTTCCTGTCAGCCTTGCCCTTGCGTGCACGCCGCGGCTCCCCTGAGTCTCCGAGTCTCCGTGTGCCTTTCTCTCTATCTGACAGTCCAGACTCCCCCTGTATGAGCCTGGGTTCACGGGGTTTCACCCAGAACTGGGGTTCAGTGCAGTCGGGGGCTTTCTTCCCCCTCCTGCCAGAGAAAGTCAGCCAGGCACTCAGCCGCCCTTCCTCTCCTCTCTGCATGTGTGTCTCCATACCTCAGCCCTTTGCCGCTCCTCTGATTCTCCGTGAGCTTTTCTCTTTCCTTCTAGTTGTAGAATTTCCACTCAGCCAGCTTTCCTGTAGTTCTGGATGGTGTCCGTTCTGTCTTTTAGTTGGAGTTTTGAAATTGTTGTGCGAGGCAGCAGTTTAGGTGCTTACCTATGCCACCATCTTGGTTTCTCCTAATAATTATTTTAACATTACTAACACATAACCATTTTTATAAAATACATACACCTTTGTTTAAAGTCTTTAAGGATGAGGTTTACTCAACTAATTCTCAAGGGATAACTTTTCACCATTACCCCCAAAAAGAGAAAAAGCCAAATTAGGTATATATACTGTTCAATTATTTAGCCTAAAATTCCATTATAAAATAATTTGGTGATCATTTGTACTTATAAAAATAATTTTGTAGAGAGTTTGGGTGACACTTCAAATAAAAACAGCAATGATAATTTATGAAGATAATAGCATATTTACATCCATGTAATTTATTACATCTCTTTGATTATGAAATCACATGGATGTGTTAAAAAATTTCAAGAGAAGCATGTATAATAAATTATATTACTTTCCCACTACATACTCCTAGTTCCACTTTCTAGAGATAATGCCATTTATAATTATTTGATTGTCCTTCCAGATATTGGTCATATATAAAATATACATATATTTTAATGGCATGTATGTCTATTGTATTTTATTTTAGGTGATATTTGCTAGAGGTTGGCTAACCATAGCAGCAAAGGTAATCTCTAGTATTTGCAGGAGTTCACCCTATTGTCTGCCTGACTATATAGTTATGTGATAAACTGCTAATGCCTGACAGAAGCCATCAGTACTTTATTTAGCTTTAGCTGATGGTTGGTAGTTTAAGAACATGTTGAGCTGCATCCTGTGAGTTTAGCTTCCATTCCTATGATGGGGGTTGATGATTGGTGATAGAATATGCAACAAGATGATAAAATGGGGCTCCTCTGTGATATAAGTGCAATTGTGACTTAATTTATTGTGGTTTGGAGTTTAGAATGCTGGTATGATTCAATTAATTTGAGGGAATTCCTGTGAGAATGTTATATTTACTCCTTACTGCTCTGAAATTTTAGAATGAAGAAACTATTGCTGCTGTATTAGAAAATAATAAAATGCATTGAAATTTAAAAAATGTAAATTTGCTAATGATTGGGGGAAAAAACAACAATTTTTAATTGAATCTCAGAATATTTGGTTGACTTTTAAAGTGAACTCAGCCAGAGTTCCTGGGTAAAGTCAGCGAATTACAGTGTATTGGTAAAGGGGCTTTCACATTTTTACAATGTGAACATTGGATGAAAGCTTTTCCACGTTTAGGAAGAAGGATCAAAAGTAACTGGGGAAGGATTATGCTGCTGGTAGGCGTTGACGTGTAATGTACTTGGTGTTCTTTGATCTGATAGCTCATGATAGGTTTAGTTGGTTACCATGGTTTCGTTTCATTTCCTGCAAACCTTCTGTTGTGCTATTTGGAGTAAGTGGAAAATAATGTTCTGCAAAATAATTTTTGAAAAAGGGTTTCTGCTTCTCTTAGTTAAGATTATGAATTACTTTTTGGGAAATTTTCTGGATATAAGAGTATGTGAATAACACGTGTTGATAATTGAATTTAGTAGTCCTGCAGTATCAGGATTGTTATTGATAAAAAGGATAGCATAATTTACTTTAAAATGTAATACCATGTCATCAGTGCCATAAGCTTTTTAGAAATATTGGTATAATCCAGTTTATATGAAGGATCCTTAGGTCAAGTATGCTTTAATAAAACAAACTGTCGAAAGTAATTGATATATCACAGTAGGAAATGGATAGTTTAATATAAGGCACTCCTTACTTGAATAAAATAGATGTGTTTCTGAAAATGGTTGCAAGTTGAAATGTAATTGCGCAAGAGTTCATAGCTGTTTTAAAAGATTATTTAGTTTTTTCCTAACATATATACAACACAGAAAACATTTAATGTAAAAAGCTGAAGGAAAAGCAAAAAAATCACCTATAATCCTACTATCTAGAGACAACAAGCACTGTAAGAATTGTAGTGTAACTCTCATACTTTCCTGGGTTAAAGAGATGATTCCATACCAAGTATCCTTTCTATGACATACTTCTTAAATTAGCTATATATCATGAATATTTTCCATGTCAGTAAATATGTGGGAAGTTTGCTATTTGAATTCTTCATAAGGTCAAGTTTTACATTGCAAATTTTTAAAACTGTGGTTTTCACTTACTATATTTACTTATTTAAATTTAGGCCCATCATAAACTTTTGTTTTTTATTAAAATGTATAATATAGAAACTGTAAAATGCAGAAATGTAGGAAAAGAAATATATTACCAGTCTCATTGGCCACAAAGTAAATAATATTTTGGCAACAAGGTTTTATTGTGGTTTCTTTTCTTTTTTTTTTTTATCTTAGAGAAAGAGGGGAGGAGAGAGAGGGAAACATTGATGTAAGAGAGAAACATCAATTAGTTGCCTCCTGTACATGTCCTGACCAGGGATAGAACCTGCAACCTGGGTATGTGCCCTGAGCCCACTTCCTTTTGGTGTATGGGGTGATGGTCCAACTAACTGAGCCATGCCAGCCAGGGCTTGTTACTTTGTTTACACACACACACACACACACACACACACACACACACACACATATATATATATATATATATATATATACACACACACACACACTGAGTGGCCAGATTATTATGATCTCTGAACGCATAATAATCTGGCCACTCAGTGTATATCCTATATAATACAAGGCTGATATGCATATTGTCCCCTTGACCAGGAGTTCGACCAGCAGGCAGGCCGGCCAACTGCCCATGTCCCATCCCCCTGGCCAGGCTGGCCAGACCCCACCCATGCACGAATTCATGCACCAGGTCTCTAATGCGTTCAGAGATCATAATAATCTGGCCAGTCAGTGTGTGTGTGTGTGTGTGTTCTTGGCCACAATCAAGTGCAGTAAAAAAATTATGATGATACTCTTCTGGGTGCTGGGGGTACAAGGATGAATAAACAGTCAAGATCCCTGGCCATATGGAGTTTATCAGGGAGTGAGAGGATTAGACTTTAATGAGATTGTTCCATATATAGAGTTAAAACTGAGACAAGTGCTATGGAGGGAAAAGGACAGGAAGTATGACTGTATAAAGGAAAATCTGATCTAAATTCAGGGAGTTTAGTAAGATGGGTTTCTGTCAGATTTTGTCTTATTTAGAGGTAGGTCCTTCATTTTGGGAAATACTGTAAGCTGCTGCTTCTCCCCCTCATCCCTATTACCACACACCTCTTTTTCTTGCTAGTCTCCGAAGACAGTGAATTGTGATTAGTTCAGAGGAACCTGTTCTCTCTAGTTTGTCAGAGCTCTTATTGTTTAGCAAGCTCTCAGTTCCATTGTAATTTCTGTGTGTGTGTGTGTGTGTGTGTGTGTGTGTGTGTGTGTGTTTATCAAGGTATATGTTTGTTTCCACAATAAAAGGACATCTATCTGTAGTTCATCTGGCCACTAGACAGGTGATGAAACCTTTCAAGGAATACTTTCATCCCATGGAGCTGAACTTTGAAGTATTTTAATTTTCCTCCCAATAGAGCTAGCATATCTTAGAAATGTCTGGATAAATACATTTGTATTTGTATATCTCTTATACACCACATCCACAAAACACGTGGACACTTTTATACACCACATCCACAAAACACGTGGACACAGATTTCTTTCTTTGAAGATAATTTTGTCATAACTCTAGGGAAAATATCAGTCTTTTGTCATTTATGCTATCAGCTATTCAAGGATAGGCTTCTGTCTTGTCCAAGTACAGAGCATTAGTGCATTTTCCCTCAGAGTATAATGTGCAAAATAATAAATATGCAATAACTGTACAACTTGATTAAGATATTGCTTATTTTGGGAAAAAATATCTTTTTATTCTTTAAGTTTTAGTGGAGTTTATAAACTGGAACACCCATTTGAATAAGAAAGAGCATGGGGTTCCAAACAATTATACAGCTTTTTCTAGTTAGATTTTGCCAGAACACACAGATTTCAGAATTTCGGAACAGACCAATTTTAGATTTACCAGAATACAGCAATAGAAAATGGAAAAAGAAACTTCTCTCTTTTTTTTCCTTCCCCCCTTCCTCCCCTATTTTTTAGATTTGTTTATAAGCTATTTTACTAAAGCATATACACATATATATACTAGAGTCCCGGTGCATGAAAATCCATGCACTGGAGGGGGGGTCCCTCAGCCCGGCCTGCTCCCTCTCACAGTCCAGGAGCCCTCAGGGGCGGGAAGCAACCTGGTGATCAGGGGACGGTGATGCCCCCATCACACCTCTGCGGTTGCCACTGCTGGCAGCACAAGTCTTGGCTGGTCCTGGTTACCTGAGCCTCGGGTGGCCCTGGTCGGCTGGGCAGCCACCATCCGAGGCTTGCCTGCACCTCAGGCCGGCCCTGGGCAGCTGGGGGGCTGAGGGCAGGTCCAGTCTCACTGTGCACCTGCCCCTCCCCCGCCCCTGGCTGGGCTGGAAGGACTGGGGGATTCCGGCGGGGGCTGAGGGGACTGGGCACCACCATCTTTGTGATGGCATGACGGTCAATTTACATATCCCCTCTTTATTAGATAGGATATATTGTATATATATATACATATATATGATTTGAATATCAATATAACATATAAAAGTATAATTTATACCATTTTAAGCATTAATATCAACAACCATTATTTATATTATTTATATTTGATATTTAACTAGTTAAAGTTTAACTAATTGAGTATGACTTTTAAACAATAAATGTGATGAATTTTGAAGATGTGAAGAAAAGAGATTTGTGGTTTTCTCTTTTACAAACTTAACCTTTGTCATATTGAATACATAGAGAGGATAATCAGTTATGCAGCAGTATCCAGTTCTGTTTATGGAATAGAAACCAGGCTCTTTATCTTGTACATATGTATTTTTTTTTCTTATTAATTTTAGATTTGGCCTTTGTGACTTTTCATTTTTCAACTGATATGAGTAAAATATGTTGAAGCCAAAAATAATTGAAGTCTTTATAAATGTCATGTAAGCATTCATAAATGTGGCTTTAGAGTCCAGTATAGGTGTTGTTTTCAGTGCATTGGTGAAGCCTTTTATTTTCCCTTTCACCAGACACTGTCTCTATCGGGATTCAATCACATTCATGTCTGTCCTGTAACTAAAAATATTAGCAATCTTCAGTTCTCCTCAGTCAATAAAAATAATTTCTATTAGTTGAGCTGAGGGGAAAATGGAAAGTTTCATCTATATTCTATATAATAAAAGGCTAATATGCAAATAGACCAAACTGCAGAATAACCTAACAACCCGTCGCTATGACATGCACTGACCACCAGGGGGCATGCGCAGAACATGGCGGAAGTTGGCTGCAGCGGGATGGTGGAGCAGGTGAGCACAGGTCATCAGACCAAGGCAGGGCGCCGGTCACTGTCATTGGGGTGAGCCTCTGGTGGTTACTGAAAATTCTTTGCTCCCGTGTGCCGCAGTCCTGCCTGGTGCTCGCACCTGCTGCCGGCGCCGGCCCCACTCGCACCCGCTACTGGCGCCTGGCACCAATCCCAATTGCTTGGCACCGTCAGTGGGTGTGACCAGTGGCTTCCAGCCCCGATCGCCCCTGAGGGCTTCTCCACCTCCCCTTGCTCCTGAGGGGTGATTGGGGCAGTAGCTGCCGCTCGCACCCACTGACGGTGCCGGCCCCAATCGCGCTGTGCCATCAGCGGGTGTGAGCGGGGCTGGTATCTTCAGTGCAAGGGAGCGGCAGCAGCAGGAGCTGGGCTGCCGGGCAAACGGGGCTGGGGACTGTGGCGGGAGGGGCTAGGCAGGGGTGCAGAGGATGGGCCAAGACCCACCCCTGTGCCCACCGCAGCCTTGCGGCCCACAGTTTCAAGGTACACGAATTTGTGCACTAGGCCTCTAGTATATGGATAGGTATAGTAGAATTTTTCAAATTTCTGAAACCTGCCACGGATAGAGAAGTTTTTTTCAAATTGCGCATATTATGAATAATGACTTTCGTTGTCTTATCCAAAGAGATGTACCGGTATTTGGATTTGCTAAGGAAAGGGTAGTCATGGGAGTTCCCTTGTACATAAGTCACTTTTCCCATGCTGCTTTCAAGATTCTTTCTTTGACTTTTGACAGTTTGATTATGTGTCTCGGTATGGACCGCTTCCAGTTCACTCTGGTTGAAGGTCTTTGAGTTTATTGAATTTGGCTGTCAGTTTCTTTCCTCTGATTTGGGATGTTTTCAGCCATTGTTTCTTCAGATAAGCTCTCTGTCCCTTCCTCTCATCTGCTACCATAAGTCCCTTAGGAGTTTCACTTTCCTTCCTCCCTTCTTCTTTTTGTGGCTCTGTCTCAATAATTTGAAATGCCCTTTTTTCAATTTTGTTGAGTCTTCTGCTTGGTCAGGTCTGATGTTGAATATTTTTAATCGCTGTATTAATGAGCTTCAAATTTTGTTCTTTTTCTATCATTTCTATCTCTTTGTTGATCCTTTTGTTTTGTTCATGCATCATTTTCCTGATTTCATTTAGTTGTCTGTTTGTGCTCTGTTTGAGATAATTGAAATCCTTTAAGAAATTATTTTGAATTATTTGTCAGGTCATTAATAGATCTGTTCCTCTGGGGTTGGTTTCTGGAGATTTATTTTTGTTCCATAGATCGGGCCATGTTTCCCTGGTTCTTTGTACTTTTATTTTATTTTATTGCTGAGTTTTATGCATTTTTAAAAACAGCCGGTTCTCCAAGTTTTTATAGGCTGACTTCATATAGAGGAAACCTTTACTAATCAGCCCAGGTAAACATTTTGGGGGCCAGGTAAACATTTTGGGGGGTGTTATGTGATTTCTCTGGGCTTGTGTGTATGTGATTGACCCATTAGAGAGGTTGCCAGTTTGTCCTCATCTCTTATACCATCTGGTGTCTGTGATACTGCAGGTTCCTTTTTACTCCCCTTGTTCTCAGTAGCCCCCAAGCATCCAAAGTATGCCAGCTCCCTAAAAGCTCCCCAGATCAAGCAAGACAGATACCAGTCCCCTGGGCAGCTTTCTGCAAAGCTGGGCACATGTCCCTCATGAGGGAGAAGTAACAAGTTGTGCACCTTCTCCTGATTAATAAATCTGATTGCACCAAATCAAGCCAGCGTTTTTCTGGGGCACCACAGGCTCTCTGCTGTTGCTGCAAGCTGCCCCTGCTCTCCCTTGCTTTCAGCACACCCCAGCACTCAAACTGCCAGTTCCATGAGAACTCTAAATTAGGCAAGATGGTAACCAGCTCTTTGGGCAGCCCTCCGAAAAGCCAGAATTTTAGACACACATTCCACTGTTCTCCCTGCCCCTCCTGCCAATACCCAGAGAAGCCACAAACCAAGCTGAGCTATGCTGACTTGAGGAAGGGGCAGTCATGGGTAAAATAAAACAGCTCTTCTCTCCTGTTTCAGTGTAGTTGTTCTTGGCTTTGTGCTTTCCTGGGGTACTACAATTTCTTAAATGGTTTCTGAAGATCTCATATAAGAATTTTGGTCCATATATTATTGCTAATTCAGTGTCTTTAAGGGGAACAGGGACTGGGACTTCCTATTCCTCCATCTTGCTCTTGTATAGTATTTTTTATACACATGACCCTTATCAAATATACTGACTGGTTTGTCCTCCCTCCCACCCTTCCTTAAATTGCCCAGTGTACCCTGACTCTAGGAGAACAGATCTCTTATGAATATCTCATGTTGTCCTCACGTTAAAATAGCTGCCCTATGGCTCTTGTCATTGTTCTGAGGGAGTGTTCCTCCCTCTTCCTGATGCCCATCTGCTCCTTTCAGACAATTGTGTTAGCTTTTGGCTCTGCTTCTGCTTTCAGTGGTGGTCATCCTACAAGCTACTCCTCTTGCTAGGTCTTTCAGAATTTTTCCTTAGGGTTGGAATAGATGTTTTCTGCCAGATTTTAAAGCTTGCTAAGAAATCTATCCACAAGTTAGGCATTTTTATTTTCAGGGATGGTACTTCCTCTTCAAGCTTATACTTGGTTCTCTTTCTACTGAATATATTTCTGCCTGGTACTGATCATATGGTTATTCATTTCTTTTCTGAAAGGATCTCCACTTATTCCCTGAGTATACCTAGGAACCAGGTATCAGTAATATTCTATTTACATGGCTGTCTGTCTTTATAAATGAATTGAGGTATTCCAGGGTAGGAATTAAGTCTTATCTTGGTTTTCTTGAAGCTCATGCAGTGCTTGACATACAGTGTATTGGGCTTACTTAATAAAATTGCATTGTCAGATTTAGAATCCTTCCCTATGATATAGTCCTTTCCATAAATAAGGAACTAAAAAAAGCCATTTTCCCCATTCTAGTTATTGCTCTTATCTAAGGATCTCTTAAGTGGACAGATATTTATGATTCTTTTGTTGTGTTGCTCTAAAAGATATATAACCCAATTACTGGGCTTTTAATGACTTTTTTGGCCCTGTGGTTCTAAATAAATAAGTACATATAGTTGTAGTTCAGAATATGGCTTTGCAATCAGACAGACAGTCCTGGATTCAAATCTATTTACAGCACCTTCTGAATGACTCAAAAATATTAAATAGAATTATTAAGATGAACACACACAGATATATTATAAGCTTTTTACTTATTAGCCAACAAATGACAACTCCAGCTTTTCTGATCATTCTTTTTTTCCAACTAACATTGATTATATATGATGCCTAATATCTTCCTTAGAGACAAGAAGCTACATGAAAATAACCCCAGAAACAGGCCCTTGCCAGGTAGCTTAGTTATTTAGATTGTCGCCCCGATACACCAAGGTTGTGTGTTCAATTCCTGGTGAAGGTACATAGAAGAATCAACCAATGAATACATAAATAAATGGAACAATAAACTGATGTTTCTCTCTTAGTCTCTCTCTCTCCCCCTCCTTCCATCCCTTCCTCCCTTCCCTTCTCTCTCTGAAAAAATTTAGTTTATTGCTTTTCACAGCTTGAAATCCTGATCTGGTTGTATTTAAAATCTGATGAGAATAGTGTCTATTAGTTTAAAGTAAGTCTTTTTATTAGAAACCAAGACAACTAAACACACAGGAATATATGCTGTAGAATTCCATTTACATGAAATAGTAGAAAATTATAGTGATAGGAAGTGTTTGGATAGGACAAGGGGCAGAAGAATAGGGTGTAAAAGGACACGAGGCTACTTTGGGGCGTGTTGGAAATGTTCTGAATCTTGACTTTGAAAGTAGCAAATTAGAAGTTGATTTTAGTAATATAGTTAGATTCAAGTACTATCAGTTCAATAACTGGGGGCAATGTAGATCAGGGAGAGACAACTCAAAGCCTGTAGCAACCTCTGAGATAGTTCTGTATTCATACACTAAAATTTTAGTAGTAGTATATTCATGATAACGAACCTGAGTCTTCAGGTTGAAATTGTGGTTTGTATATGATTCTGAGAATTGTGCAGTTTACACAGAAATGATTAAATGAAAGCATTTTGTTGTTTAAAGGAATTAAGTAGCAATCTGGAAAATAAGTATATGAAGGTATGTATTTGTTTTTGTAGTACACACCACTTGTATACATGTGTAGAACTCTGAAAGGACTCACACACATATATAGCTCCATGCTTTTGTAGACTTTAGTGGCTTTTCATCTTTAAGTAGTAGACTCATGAAAATAAGATTTTATAAGCTTTTAGTGGGGTTGATCACCAACTCTTAAATAAGCCACATCTGTTAATTATACAAATAAATTGACCATCTCTGGACCTAACCTGGTTTTGCGAAGATTGTAATGTGTTTACAATACTTTTTATAACTAAACATATATTTACTTATTGACTGGCATAATACTTAATATTGTTTCTCTGATTTAATGAAAACAGAGGATAGCAGAAGTTACTATCATTGATTCACTCTATTAGAAAACTTGTTTTTCATTTACTGCCAATCGTAATTATACTAGTAGAAAGCAGTTTCATGCTATACAGTTCATCACACGAAGAGCATTACAGCTCTGTATGTGACAAATACTGTATCATAATTATTGCTTTTTAAAAAATTACACCCAACAAAAGTCTAGTAATCTCAATTTTGGAAGGATTTTGTTACTCACATGTAGTTTTTTTAGAGTGCTTTTTATTGTTACATTTAGGTGGCCAACTTAGAGGAAAGTATTAAAGAAGTATTTACTAATCTATTCAACAGCCATTTACTTAGGGCCTAATATGTGCCCAGCACTGTGCCAGTCTCTAGTGCTTTTAACAGTGAAACTAATAACTGATTCTTAAGGGCTCAGGGCTTGCTAGAGTGTTTGGACTTGTTCTTATGGGCAGCAGTGAACCATTAACAATTTTCAAGAGGGAAAAGGATGTCATTGGCTCTCTGTTGGAATAAACTCCAGTGTGTGTAAGCAGAATGGGTGCAGTTTGCATAGATTCAGAAAGGTCAATCCTATCTAATAAAAGAGTAATATGCAAATTGACCATCACTCCAACACACAAGATGGGCCCCCCCCATGTGGACACAAGATGGCCGCCACAAGATGGCAGGAGGGGAGGGCAGTTGGGGGGGACCAGGCCTGCAGGGAGGGAAGTTGGGAGGGACCAGGCCTGCAGGGGAGGGCAGTTGGGGGTGACCAGGCCTGCAGGGGAGGGCAGTTGGGGACAACCAGGCCTGCAGGGGAGGGCAGTTGGGGACGACCAGGCCAGCAGCTACTGGCCCGGTAACACCTAACTGCCCTCCCTTGCCAGCCCGGTAACACCTAACTGCCCTCCCTTGCCAGCCTGATAATACCTAACTGCCCTCCCTTGCCATCCCAGTAACACCTAACTGCCCTCCCTTGCCAGGCTGGCAGGGGAGTGGTAGGGGGTGATCAGACTGGCAGGCCTAAACGGCAGTTGGACATCCCTTGAGGTTTCCCAGATTGGAGAGGGTGCAGGCTGGGCTGAGGGACACCCCCCCACACACACACCCATGCATGAATTTTGTGCACCGGCCCTCTAGTCAGTAAATAAAAGTTTAAGTATAAAGGGAGATTGAAGAATCTCATATAATTGTGAAAGTTTGTTAGGGTTGACTATGTGGGTGGTGGTAAAGGAATGGTTTGCTGAAGGGGAAGAAGATCTGAGAGGGTTGGTAAGTTTGGTTGGGGACCTGTTGAATTGGCAGTGCTGAGGGAGGCCTTTGAGAAGGGTGTACATGAACACACGTTGGGCAGGGAGGCCTTCCAGGGAAAGACCATAGAGCAGTCCTGTCAATGGAGAAAAAGAACCATTTTACTTTAAATAGTGAATTGAATTTTTTTATTTTCTTTTGTTTAGCCTATTTTACTGTTGAGGAACTTGGACCTCTTCAGTTGCTGCATCTATAATGTAAGGGGATTGGATTAGATTGGCATTTCTCAAACTTTACACCACATAGGAATCACCTTGGGATTTTGTTAGCAAGGCAGATTCTGAACCTGAAGGTCTGGAGGGTGGACCCAGGGTCCTGGATTTCCAACAAACATTACCAAATTTATATATATTCTACAGGCCTGGTGCATGAAATTTGTGCATGGGTAGGGTCCCTAGGCCTATCTGGTGATCAGGGCCAATCAGGGCCTTCCGGCTGCTGGCCAGGACCTTACTTCATTTCGCGCTGCCTCCTGGTGGTCAGCGCACATCATTGCGAGCAGTCAAAACCCTGGTCAGTTGAACGCCTGAGGGGACAGTTTGCATATTAGGCTTTTATTATATAGGATATTTAAAAACATTTATATTCTTAAGTTCCGTAGTATAACACATCTGTAGGGATTCTGTTTCTGATTGATTTTCTTCCAGACTAAGGCTATTGACTGTTGTTTGGAAACTCCATTCTTTGCTTTAAAAAAAAAAAATAGATTTATTATAAAATGAAACATACAGAAAAGTATATAAAATATGTATATTTTTAAATATATTGCATTTAAATATATGTAAACTATATAATGCCTACTACATCAAGATATAATAATAGTTAGAAATTTCCCATTTCCCTTTCTTATCATCTCTACTTTCTACATTATTGCTAACCACTCTACTCACATTATAGTTATCTTTTAAATATTTTTTTTAGTTTTACCATACATACATACATTCATATATAATGCTGTTGGATTTTGGCTGCCTTTATACTTTATATATTGTAATGACACTGTATGTGTCATCTTTTGTGTTTTGTTCTTTTTTCTCCAACATTTTAAAAATTCATCCATGTTGTTGAATGTAAGTTTTCCTTGCTGTATAGTATTTCATTGTATTAGGGTTCTCTAGAGAAGCAGAACCAATGGGATGGTGTGTATGTATATATATATATGTATATTTGTATATCTATACTAATAAAAGGGTAATATGCTAATTAGACCGGGAGACCGGTCATCTTCCTACTGTCCGACTTCCTTCCAGACAAAGCCATGGTGGTAGGGGCTGAGGCAGAGGCAGTTAGGGGCTATCAGGCCAGCAGGGGAGGGCAGTTGGGGGCCATCAGGCTGGTAGGGGAGGGCAGTTGGGGGCCATGGGGCTGGCAGGGGAGGGAAGTGGGGGCCATAAGGCTGGCAGGGGAGGGCAGTTGGGGGCCATCGGGCTGGCAGGAGAACAGTTAGGCAGCGATCAAGCTGGTAGGCAGGCAAGTCAGACATCCCCTGAGTGGTCCCAGATTGGAAAGGGTGCAGGCCGAGCTAAGGGACCGCCCCCCCTGCTACCCCTCGCTGATGAATTTTGTGCATGGGTGGGGTCCCTTGGCTTGGCCGGCTGGAGGAAGAGACCACGGGAGGTTGGCTGGCTGGTGGGGAGGGACCGCGGGAGGTTGGCTGTAGGAGGGAACTAACCACCAGTGAGCAGCTCCTGCATTGAGCATCTGCCCTCTGGTGGTCAGTGTGCATCATAGCAACCAGTGTTTTGGTCATTGGTTGCTTAAGCTTTATATATATATTTTTTTTTAAATATATATTTATATGTTATATATATAATATGTTTATAAACCTCTTGAAAGGGATTTATTACCAGGAATTGGGTCACATGATTGTGGAGTCTGGCAAGTCCAAATCTGTAGTGTGAGTTGGTAGACTCAAGACCCAGAAGAGCCAGTGGTGCATATAAAGTCCAAAGTCCTGGATAATTCCCTCTTGTTCAGTGATGTCAGTCTTTTTGTTTCATTTAGCTCTTTAGTGGACTGGATGAGGTCCACCCAATTAGGGAGAGCATCAGCTTGACCCAGTGTTCACTGATTTAAATGTTAATCTTATCTGAAACACCCTCCAAGTTCACATATAAAATTAACCAGCACAGTATGTATACCACTTTTTTTTTTTAAACTGGGAATTTATGTGAATTCTAGGTTTTGAACATTGCTGCTTGCTCTGTGTGTGTGTGTGTGTGTGTGTCCCCTAGTGTGCATAATCACTCATGCTGTCTGGGACATTATCCAGGATTGCTGGGTCACAGGGTATGCATTTATTCAACTTTACTAGATAATCTAAAGCCTTGCTGTGAAGCAGTGCACCAGGTGTTGATTACGTTATAGATTCTCTTGCTACTGCTTGGTGTTGTCAGACTTGTTAAATGTTGCCATTCTGAGGGTTTAACTTGCATTTACTAGACTACTGATTGTGCACCTTTTCATGTTTACCCTCTTGGTGTGGGTATATTTTTGTTTACTGTATATGCTAGTGTTCTTCAGTAATTTCTTTAATTATCTCTTTGATTTCATATCCTTCTATTTTCTCTTTCCAGAATTCTTATTATTTAAATATTGGACTACCTGGATTGATTATCTTATTTTTTTCTCTCTTATTTTTCATCTTTTTGTCTTTTTTCTCAACTTTATTTTTATTATTCTTTTAAGATTTTCATTTATGACACACTTTCTTTTTTCTAATTATTTTTTATGTATTCTATATGTATGTTTTTTTTTTACAGCATCCTAATGTTTCTTGCTAAATCCTTAAGAATAGATATGGGAAATATTCTACCTCTGTTCTGGTGAGCATTCTGATAATTAAATGTTTTTCATCCCCTTGCATGGTTTGTTTCCTTTAGCTTGCTTTCTTTTTCTTTGTCCTTCATGAGGGAGATTTTTCTTAGATGTCAAGTGGTCCTTGGCTAATGGCTCATATTTAAATTCATTTGGCACTAAAAAGCTGACCAGCAGTTCTGAGAGCTTGAGAGAAGCCTTCCAAGTATAATGTGATGTCTCTATTCTCAAGCCTTTCACTCTCTTATCAGGAAAATACAGGCCTTCTGAGAACCTGGAGGGAAGAAAGACTGAGGTCTCAGTCTTTAGCATTTAAAACTTTCACTTAGTTTTCAGGGTTGTACGTCTGCCTTCAACTTTTTCCCATGTTCCTCCACTCAGCTCTTCTTGTTTTAGGCTACATAGAAAACAGAACTAAGTTTTCCACCAGAGTGGGGATGGGGCGGCACGGGCACAGGGTTGGGGGAGGGTGGGGAAATATCTAACTGCTTCTTATACAGACTTCAGCCAATCCTTCTGTATCAGTGCCAGAGCCTCCTGGTACCATTTTGGAGGTGTAGGTAGGCATATGGGTTTGTTTCTTTCCTGAGATGATATATCCCACCAAGGGACTGTTGTCATGAGTTCACATATTTTAATACTTTTGCCCACTTAACCATCCAAAAGTAAATAGCAATATAGACAAAAGTATCCTAATAACAGGTTTAGATATAGAAAATATTTAAAAATTGTATATGGCAGTGTTCTCTCTTCCTTAGCCTTTCTTAGTGTTTCAGTGAATGCCTAATCATATTCTTGTCTCAGTTTTTTAAAAGGTTATTTTTATTGTTGAAAATATTACAGATGTCCCCTTGGTTTTTTTCTCCCCATTGACCCCCTCCACCCTGCACCCTCCCCTCCCAAGCCCTCATACACTAATGTCTACGTCCAAGGGTTATGCATATATGCATATAATTTCCCCAGTTAATCTCTCCCTCCATTCCCATCTTGTCTCAGTTTTAACCTTCCTTCTGAGGGTATGTTTATGATTAGATGAATTTATGAGATATTTGTATTTCACTATTAGATTAGTTTCTTTGACTCTGATAAACAATACACAAATATATATTATAAATAGAATTGTTTGTAGGTTGGTTTCTGGAAATAGTTCTAACATTGTTAACTTAGACAAATGTGTTGTATATGTTTTGTTTTCTGTTTGTTAACAGAAAACATCTGTTAGCTGGAGCTTTCC
Organism: Corynorhinus townsendii; assembly: GCA_026230045.1. Classification (NCBI taxonomy): domain Eukaryota; kingdom Metazoa; phylum Chordata; class Mammalia; order Chiroptera; family Vespertilionidae; genus Corynorhinus; species Corynorhinus townsendii. The sequence goes on from JAPDVU010000005.1 coordinate 44,776,846, forward strand.
TTTGAAGAGATACTTCCAAATACTTTGGCCCAAATCAGAACTAATTCTTGGTTTTAGAAAAAGTAAAGTATAATCCCAAAGGCTATTCTTTATACATATTTTCATCACTTTGTACCTCTAGAACAAATTTTAAAAATATATTTTTTATTGTTTGTAGTATGACAGATATCTCCCATGAAAATTTTCCCATAGATTTTTTTTATAATTATGATTTACTTGCTAAAAAATAGAAAGGATGGTATTAAGGGTTTTGTTCACTTTTTAAAGCTGGATGTTAGAATTATATATTTTGAAATTCATCTGAATGCAACTGGGCACAGCATTAAACAGTTCTTTAAAACATGAAAACCAAGACCCGGAACCCTGGAGAAAAGACATTCTTTCTAGAAAGTGGTAATTATGTGCAACAGTAGCAGTTCAAAGCAGATTATCACAATCTCTCTCTCTCCCTCCCCCCCCCTCTCCTTCTCTCTCTCTCTCTCTCTCTCTGTCTCTCTCTCTCTCTCTCTCTTCTGTTTAACTATAGTACCAATTGGGATGGTTATCTTGTTGAACTTTATCTGGGTGAGATTTGGCCTGTGCAGTTTCAAACATGTTCACCAAAGAATAAACAGCTATTTAAAAGCAAGGGCAGAGGCAGATAATAAATATAAGAAAAATGAAAAGAAAATTTTCCTCTAAAAGTGGAGAGAAAGTGGTTTAGCTTTAACAGTTTTTACGAATCAGTGCTCTGTAATCTAGAGTTCAGCATTGTCACTAGACCATTTAACATGTCCCACTTTCAATATGAGTATATTTACTGACCATTCTCCTTTAAATTCAGAGACCTAACTCCCAAGGCACACTGGCAAGGTTCTCCTTGCTTCTCTCCTCCTCCCCTCTGCACTGTGTTGTAGTCCACTCTGTTTAACCAAGTAGTATACAGGCTTATTCGGGAACACCCCGAAGAAAAATTCGCAAAGAGTTCTTGCCTTTTTTTGACTGTAAAATCAATCAGTGCAGAGATGTCCCTATACAACTAGTGTTGCCAGTTATTTATTGGACCCCTTCAATGCGTATTTACTAAGCATCTTTTTTGTTTTACGTTATTGTTTGCTAACTCATTCTGTCAGTCTCTGCAGTGGCCTAAGCCAACAGAGGAGGAAAAGGGGGATCACCATTCATTGGACATACTGTATACTTAGCTTTTACTTAAACATTCTTACACAATCCTCACAACCACAGGGGTAGGGTGATATTTATTCCTGTTTTCAAGCTGCAGAATCTGAAAAATGATTTCCCCCAAATCACCCAGCTAAGAAGTGACAGGTCCAGGATTCAACATTAATCTGTCTGATGACAAAGCCTAAGGTTTTCTACTAAACCCCAGGACTTGCCTGCCCTTGGCCAAACCCTGTTTCAAGACTGCAAGGGTGCTTCTGCATTTGGACAGAAGCAGCAGCTCTCAGATCTTACGTAAGCTTAGGTGTGCGCGCTTTTGAAGAGATCTTATGAAGCAGTGAGTTTCTTGATTTTCAGTGTGAGGGAGATATTGGATTCACATGGTTTTATGAATCACTGTATAGAAATAACTTTTCTATATAAGAATAAAGTTATATACATTTTTAAATTGCTTTTTAGAAATCAATCCAAACATTAACTTTTAAAATTTCAGCAACTCATCTTGTCTTTGTATTAACTTGTTTTTGTTTATTTATTTCCCATTGAGATTATCAAGGAAATAGAAACTTTATTATGAACTAATATTTAATATCATTCCTTGTGTCTTGTTAACTGTTTGTTGAATAAATGACAACTGTGAGTGGTAAACTTCTGCAAGGGAGGATTCTTTCTTTGCCTTTAGATTGGGCATCTCCCTTTTATGACTTTCTTTTGTAGACTAGACACAGCCATTCACCACCTCACTCAAAGATTTTCTATCGAGACTTCCAGATCAGGGAAGGGGAGGAGTCCCTATCTGTCTGCACTGTGGTGCTAATCTTTATGTAACTTCCAAAGTAAAAGAGAGGACAGTACAGAGTAGGCAAAAGAAAGTGTGTGGTTCCTTTAGTAAAAGTAATACAATATTTCTTTTAAAAAAATCATAATTTTTAAATGGACATTCATATTTTTGTCCTTTGAAGTTAAGTTTTAATCAACCTATATTGTAAGTTCTTTATTAGTTATCTGATCAGCTCCCTTAAGATTGGAAGTCTGATGGATCTGAAAGTCAAGAGCTCTAATGTGGGCTGAGGAGGAATTGGGAATCGTGCATGGGGTCTCTTGAAGTCACTGCGAGAAAGAGAAAAGTCAGACTTCTTAGTCTTTTTCACCCAATAATCTAGAGGTAGACAGGAAATCCTCTTCTTGGATGGATTAGAAATAGCCCCCTTGTCAAGTATCAGGAAGTCACCCGAACTTCTCCTCTTGCAGTCTAACCATTCCAACCCAGGTGAGGCCAGCTTCCCTCTGTCCTGTGCCCCCAGACCTCTCAGATTTCAGAAGACAATTGAGTGATAAACACCTCTGCCATTGCGTGGATAGTCCTTATTTTAAAGTGCTGAACCCACTGTGGAAATGCCCGTTGAAAATCATAAGCCCCTACAGGAGTAAAATGGTCTGAAATATGAAGGGATTTCACGTTAAACAATGTTGTGTTTACTGTTATAAGAACTTATAAAAACTATATTGTAGCTTTCCATGTTGATTTCTCAATAACAGATAATATACATTGACAAAGAGGAAATAATAAAGCAGCATATTAAACTAAAAAATTTTTTATATTTAACTTTGGTGTAGAAGTTTTACCTTCTAATTTCTTAGACTTACATTATAATGAAAATTTACTTAGGAGAAATAATCTTTAACATTAGTGGAAAATGGAGAATGGGAAAGTAGAATTATATGGGTCATTCACTTGAGTGTGAATCAAATTTAATAGCTTCTAAAGAACCAAAAAGTGAACAAATTTTATTTTAGAGAAAGGACCAGCCTGGATAGAATGTTGGGTTTTAGATTAAATAATTATTAGAGTCTAGTTTGAACTACAGAAACAGATACCTCAGGATGTTGTAAATAATGATTTTGTTAATTTTTTAAAGGACACATTAAAAGGAAAATCTTAAGTTTCTAACGCCTGTCCTTCTGGAATAAAACCTATACCAGAATAATATTTTACATAAGTTTGTAGTTCTATTTAAATACTTTATTTTAGTATCAAACGGGGTGTGATTTTAGTACTTTAGTTTACCTCTGTTCTGTGTATTTTTAACAGTGAAATTAAATGTATTCTTTATGATTTGTTTAGTTTTTAGTTACGTTCACTCAGGGCTATCGTTGGGAGACCACGATGCTAGGTCCTTGGTGCCTTTTGGCGTCAGCTTTTATTAAAGTCAGTGCACATTCTTGCCTTTGTCTTGCAAGGACACTGGTATTAGTCATGCCAACTCGGTTCCATTTCTGAGGTGTGCTGCAGGGAGCAAAATACTGAAATTATCATAAAACTAAACCATTCTTCTCCGGATTTTAAAATATGTAATCACAACATAACTCAGAAGTGAGAACAGAATTTCTAGAGTCCAATAGTTTTTTTACTTATTTGCCATATATAGGGTGACCCAAAATGTATACATACACTTTGAATAATTATAAAGGCAGTGTTTATGAAAATGTCCATTTTCATTGAATAGCTACCTGCTGTTGCAAACATTTCTTGCCCAGACTCAACAAGTAGACACAAGAAAATGACTTTGTAAAAGGGAGGAGCAAGTCCATGACCTTTGGCTAGGAATAGCAAAAGTATGCTTCTGTTGTCATCCTGCCCACTGTGTGACAGGTTCTGTAATCACTTCTACTTTAAATGAAGGCTGGCATCACGCTCAGGTGAGCTCTAAATGGAGCTTTCCCATCAAAAGACATTAATGCTGGTATCTAAAGTACATTGAATATTTCTGTTGATCAACTTGAAGAGAACATGTTAATATAGAAGTTCCATGTATTATGAAGTTGACCAATTGAATATTGAATGTGTTTGAACAGGATAGGAGGTTTATTTTCCCGTTTTTCTTACTAGCATACTGAAGTGGCTTAAAAGATAAATAAGAATAAATTTTTCCTTCTAGGGTGGGCATATTTTTGGATAGTTATCCCTAGTCATTGGGAATTCACTCTTTGTGTTCAAAAGTTTAATTTTCTATATTCCAGACTGTTCATGGAGATTAGCCATAGTTTATGTGACAAACAAAGCCACACAGACGAATACTGTGTTTTTTTTTCAGAAAGAATTTACGTGGTTACTTTTCTTAAAAACATCTTTCCCATTTCATTGAGGCAGATTTGGAAGTCAAACCAGAAACTTCAGGCTCTACTACGATGGAAAGCACTTCGTTGGGGAGAAGCGCTTTGAGTCCATCCACGATCTGGTGACTGATGGATTGATTACTCTCTATATTGAAACCAAGGCAGCAGAATACATTGCCAAGATGACGATAAACCCAATATATGAGCACATAGGATACACAACCTTAAACAGAGAGCCAGCATACCAAAAACATATGCCAGTCCTGAAAGAGACACATGATGATAAAGATTCTACAGGCCAGGATGGGGTGTCAGAAAAAAGGGTAAGCTACCATGAAACCACACTTTATCTTCTTCTCTTTGGGGTCCTTATGAGAAAGTCACTACTGCCAGCAGAGATGGACTGCTCCACAGTGCTTTGAAAGGATATGTGTTTTCCTTAATGTCTAGTTTCAGTGGTCCTGAGCTTTGCATATATCTAATTCATATTTAGTTAAAATATTTCAGGTGTATTTTTGTACTCCTGTTTATTTCCTATTTTATCAGTTTCACAGTTTTAAAAATATTTCCTAGTAAAAAGGTTCAGGGGTTTTGTTCAGAAGCATAACTTATGGTCAAGAAAAGATAGTTATATTACATAATAGATTGATTATTTTTTATTTCCCTTAAAGATAATTCCCCAAAGAAATAGTTCTGTTATTTATAAAAGTGCTATATATCCCTATTTTAAAAATATATTATCAAATTAAGTTTATTAATAACTCATACTCTTTTAATAATCAGGAGGATTTATTCCATTGTGGACTCTTAGGAAATAATTGAATCAGGAAGATTTACTTTTATTAATTATAAGAGCATTTCAGTTTTCATTCTTTAATTATAATGTATTTAAGGTTAACATCAGAGGTTTTCATACCTTGACACTAATATTATTTTACTTTGAAAATTGTCCCTGGTCTTCCCTCCAATACAAGAAAAAGGGTGAATTTCTGATGTTTTATATCAGGGATGGGGAACGCATGGCCTGAGGGCCGTGTAAAGCCTGAGAAACCATTTTGTATGGCCTGCGAATGACATTATAAATATCCAAATGCCCCTTGGCATAAAAAAGGTTCTTCAGCCCTATTTTATATTGAGTGGGATTTAGTTGGGGGCATTTTTATGTATTTTTATTGGAATCATGTTTATTTGATATATTTTTGAGAATCTTTAGTTGCTATATTAAAGAAATGTAGTATTGTGAGCTTGGATTCTGTCTTGAAATAGATTTATGCGCAGATTTTTCTATTTCACCAGTTGAGTGAATCTCAGCAAGTTACTTAACTTTCCTGTGCTTTGATGTACTTATATGTAAAGTTGTAATAATAATAATAAAGTTGTAAGGATTGATTGAAGGAGATAGAATGTGTAAAATAATCAAACAGTGTTAGGTACATAGTAAGTACTCAATATGAATTTGGTGATAAGATTAGTATTATAACAATCTCAAGGCAGCATCATAAAATACTTCCAGTTATCTTGGAGTATTTAGGTACAGAATGGAAATTTAAAATGTTCATTTTCAGTCCAAATTTTAGTTTCTGGCAGGTCTTAGAGTAGCATTTTGTGGCTACAGAGAAACAAACATCTTAAATTATAGACTATAGAAAATTTGTAGAAAATGGTTTTTAATTTACTCATATTTGTTAGGAACCACAAATCTTTTTGGGAAGTGACCAGAATTTAGAATCCTAAGTGCATGCTATATTTAATTTTCTTTTCACTCTCTAGTTCCCATTTTCTCACTTTGTTTTTCCCCATTCATGACATTTTTCAATAATGCTTATATTTAGATATCTAATACTATTATTACATTTTATGCACATGTGCTTGAATATTCTAAGTCAACATTTATGAAATATTAAATAATGCATACATGTGAGTCTTTCAAAGTTGATCAGCCTAATGATAACCTTTGCAAATGTGTTCTCCATATACTTTTTCATCATCAAGGAACTTAATCTAAAAACACTTAGCTCTTTAACATTGGGCTAGTCACTTAACTTCGTGGGACCTGGGCGATCCCTTCCACACAGTGAAAATAATATTCACAAGTAGCAAGAGTTTGAGGGAGAGAGTGCCTAGAGGACCCTTTTAGCTCTAGCATTCGTGGTTCCCTATGTATTCTGGCCACATTACATGTCACATTACCTGGGTTTTCTCCTGCTGATGGCCAGTGATAGCTACATAAAGTGAAATGGTTGGCACTGGAAAATACCTCTCTCCAGTAGTACGTAATTAAGAATCAATTTAAAAAATACCCTTTGCTTTAAACTGCATGCATCTTAAATCTAGTTGGCTCAAAATCTACTTACTCAAAAATAGATTTATTTTATTTACAGGTGTCATCCAACAGGACAGGGATGATGACCTGTTCAACAGCTTGAAACATTGATTCCCTGTCAGAGTGGATGACATTTGTAAGTAAAGACAATCACGTTTAACTGATTTTAGTACCTATTGACACAAGTTTAATAAATATTTCACTGGGTCCTGAATAGCTAAAGCCCCTCTTGTTCATGACTCCTTTTCCTTAGAGGCAGGATGTGTTGCTTTGCAGGAGTTCGTGTGCTGTGGTGGAAAGGACACTAGTGTTAGAGTAAAGAGCTGGGTTCTACTAGTAGTTCTACAGGAATTGACTGTATGTGTCTCTTTGGGCATGCTCTTCACTTCGGTGAGACTGCATTTCCTCACCTTTCATAGGAGGGCTCTGGACTAGGTGATCCCCAGTATGGCTCCTACAGTGTGTGATCCTCAAGGAGTGCAGGTGGTGTAGGGGAGATGACACAGTACCCGAAAGAGCACATTAGCATGATCTTGAAAGGAGAGGTCTGTTTTTAGCTTGCATTAGGTTAAAAAAATTTTTTTTGCTTAGTTCAGGTTAGGATTACTCAAGTCATTTTAATAGACTTTCTAAATTCAGAGTTTTGTTCTTGCAAAATGGCTTTTTTCCCTTCAGGTAAAAGATTTGTTTCCAGACTACTTAATGCTGTAAAAATAAATATTTCTTTAAGAATAAGGATAACCAAAAATTTAAGTTTATAAATTCATTAACTTCAGGGATAAATTAAAATCATATATAATTGTTTTTCTTGGAATAATCTATGTCTTTAAAATCTACAAAACTTTGACATGAGAAAAACGTTTCTGAATTTGTTAAATATAGTAAGTTATGTATTAGCTTCATATGTAATCGTAACCAAGCTTGTGTATTCTTCTGAGTCACACGGTTCTAAATTAAGGAAGCTTTTTGAGGGGGAAGGATTTCCATAATTTCTATCTGCAGCGTGCACAGGGCTGTTTAGCTGAAACTATTATTTAAAACAGAACTATTTGATATCATTTGGACATAGTATTTTAATTAGCATGTATTTAAATGTGAATAGTGAAAAAAAAATAAATGTGAATAGTGAATACCCTTTGTATCTTGTAGGTAAAGCCCTCTCCCCATACCTTTGCCTAATTAATGAATATAACACATACTTTTTAAAATTTTATTTTTCAATTACAGTTAGCATTTAATATTATTTTGTATTTCAGATGTACAGCAGGGTGGTTAGGCAATTATATATTTTACAAAGTGTTCCCCCCAGTACCACCTGGCACCTACACAGTTATTACAATATTATTGACTATATTCTCTATGTGTTACAGATGCTTTTATTTAGGAACAGTGTTCATAGTTACTGCGAAGGGTTTGATTTTGTTTCATTTTTTTAAATATATATATATGTGATTAAATTCATAGTGATATTGGATTATAAACCAGTGTTTTTAATATTTCACTTTCAGTTTCATATAAAAATATTTTAAACGTTTAAGCTAAACTTTTCTCTCTCTATAACTGAATACTTAAATAGCAATGGATCATTCACATTTGATCTTGTTTAAGACTCAAAAAGAATTTTGTAGTCCTGTATGCCAGTGTTTGGTCTTAGCTTTGGAGCAGTCCACAGCATCTGGTTCAAATGCTCTTTGTGCTGTTGCTTTTCTCTCTTAATTCCTTACTTTTCTGAGATGTGTTTTCCACAAAGATCCACCTTTACTCCTCAAATAGAGGGACTTATAAAGGAGCTTTTATTATGATACTAGAGGCCCTGTGCATGAAATGTGCACTTGCGGGGGGGGGGGGGTCCCTCAGCCTGGATTGCAAGAGGGCACAGGCACCGGGGAGGGATGCAGGATGTTGGCCAGCTGGGGAGGGATTGTGGGAGGGCTCCAGGGCGTGTCGGGTCCATCTCAGTCCCAATGGGCTGACCCCAGCAGCAAGCTAACCTACTGGTTGGAGCATCTGCCCCCTGGTGGTCAGTGCACATCATAGTGACTGGTTGACCAGTTGACTGTCTGCCCCCTGGTGGTCAGTGCACGTCGTAGTGAGCAGTTGAGTGGACTTAGCATATCATTAGCATATTATGCTTTGATTGGTTGAATGGACAACTGGACACTTAGCATATTAGGCTTTTATTATATAGGATTATCTCTTATGTACCCAACCATTTTTTTCCACCCCCACCCCGCCAAGCAACCAATGTTTTCATTGGGCATCATCTTGGAACAGCTCTGGATAGCTGTCTTATGACTTAGTGATATCACTCTAAGCATGTCGTTAACCTCCCTGGACCTGAGTTGTAAAATGAAGGACTCAGTTTTCCTAGATGACATTCAGGTCCCTCCTAGCTGTCACGATTCACTACCCATAAGTTCTCTTTGTTAATTCTCAAGAGGTTTTCAGACATAAGATTCTGTACTTCTGAGAACTTACTATTCGAAGAGGTAGAACAGGCTGAAAACATTTAAGTATTGTCTTGGCTCTGCTTCTTACTAGGATTGAATCTTTGAACCGGTTACATAATTTTCTTTAGCCTCAGGAAATCGAAGGCTCTTCTAGCTTTTCAGTGTACATTGCTAAGGGTTGGAAAACTACAAATAATAACAGAAATAACTACAATTATTAAGCCTCCATATGTCAGAAAATATACTAGGTACTTTACCAGATTATCTACTTTAATCTTTATAGCATAGTTTTGAGGGTAGGTATTATAATAACATGGGTATCTTTGGGGGACATAGGTTTATGGTAAGTTACGTAGGGATTCTTGGGGTGTGTTTTAATAGTGTATCTTTTATTTTTAAAAATGAAATCAGAAGGCAGCCAGACCCTATTACCAAATGCCCCTCCCTTCATGTTATCATAAAAACTAAGCATTAGACTATGCTAACATTAGACTAAGTGGATCACTGTATTTGAGTAATTCGATTACTCCAGAGGGAGAAGTTAAAACATCCTGGAACTTGTCCAAAGGAAGGTGCACATGGTTCCAATGGGGCATGTCATTCTAGAACTGCAACTCTTCCATTTTAAAAATAAACTCTTATTTGATGATTGAATCTTTTAATATTAAAAAAAAAAAAGAAACAGCCTAGCTGGTTTGGCTCAGTGGATAGAGCGTCAGCCTGAGAATGAAGGGTACCGGGTTCAATTCCAGTTAGGGCACATGCCCAGTTTGCGGGCTGGATCCCCAGTGTGGGTCATCCAGGAGGCAGCCGATTAATAATTCTGTCGTCATTGATGTTTCTGTCTCTCTCTCCCTCTCCTTTCCTCTCTTAAATCATTAAAAAAAAATTCTTTTTCCTGATGCTGTAGCTTCATTCTCTAATGGCTGCTGTGCCGAGTGCTACCCTCCCTTCTTTACCTTTAAGTACCACATAAATTTCCAAATTCAAATGGTGCTCCTTTCACTGTAAAACAACAAAAATAAAAAAGGATTTATAATTACATGATAGTGTAAATGATATAAATGTGCAAAGCTGTCAATAATTCAACATGTGAATTTAAATAGCAGTATACTTAGTAGAATGAAATCTGGATAAATTTCTTTAAAGTTTAAATAACATAATTCATCTATGTATTAGTATAATATATTGGTAACTAAGATTTATAATATAATAAAGAATGTCACCTTATATTTAAGGTAAATCAGCACACTTTTACGCTTTCAAAGTTGACTGAAATTCAGGTTGACATCTTAAGATTTTCACCAGTTCAGTCTAAGTGCTTATTAGCATTTCATTATCAAAGTTGAAGCTTACGTAGCTCTTTGAAACTGACAAGAGACATCTGAATTAGTTATCTCTTAAATAAACAATATTTATTTGAAGGCAGTTGAAGTGTTTTTCAGATCAGTACTCTAGAGACTGTATGTAAAACATACTGTAGCGAGTTTATTATCATTTAGAAGCAAAAAAAAAAGAGAGAGAGAGAGATGAAGCAAACAAACAACAAAACCCTTTCAGTGACTTAATACAACTTGACAGTTTCTCATTTTCCATAATATCTCTCAGAAGCAGGGAAACCAATAACATGAATAAGGATTTGCACTTATAGCAACAAAAGAAAAAAGATATTGCTAATGATAGTACGTTTGAAAAATAAAATAATAAAAACAGTAACATAATGTAAATAAACTTTTGTGGACATTCTAAAATAGGCAGTCATAAATACTTTTTGATTAAAGAGCCAAATTGGATCAGTGTTCTCACCAGTGAAGTTTTATGTTTAGGAGAGACACCTGCAGAAATTTGATTCAGTAGAATCAACACGAGGCCTAGACATAATTAATATATTTGCCTTTCTATATATGTGTGTGTGTCGGGGTAGAGAGAAGGGGAGGGCTGTTGCACAGTAAATGTTACAATTAATGGATTAGATCAGTGATTCTCAAACTTTTTGGACTGAATAACCCTTAACACTTAAAAAATATTTGAAGACCTCAAAGAGCTTTTACTTATGTGGATTATATCTATTGATACTATATTGGAAATTAGAACAGATTTTTTAAAATATCTGTTAATTCATTTAAAAATTATAAAACCATTACATGTTAATATCTTAAGAATAATCTGAGAGAATCCAAGATGGTAGGTAAACACCTAAACTGCTGCCTCCCACAACAATTTAAACTGCAACTAAAAGACAAAACGTCTATCACCCAGAACCATGGGAAAGCTGGCTGAGTAGAAGTTCTACAACTAGAAGGAAAGAGAAAAGAGCTTTGAGACGTGCACGAGCACTGAAAAGCTGAGGTACGGAGGCGCGTGATCCGGGCTGGCTGCGGGCGACTGGGTGCGTTGCTTTTTTCAACCCAAACGGAGACAAGCCCCCGATTACTCTGAAATCCAGTCTCTGGAGAGACGCGGGGGACCCAAACTCCTACGGGGAGAAGCTGGACTGTCTACCAGCGAGGGTGGCTTGCTTGCAGAGCTGTGCGCAGGAATAATTGTTTACTGAACTGGGGCACGGGACTCATGGATACCTTTGGGGACACAGAGCCGGCTAACTAGCAGCCATTGCTGTTTGCCACGCCCTAACCTAGTGACACCCTGAGGCCCCGCCCTGCACAACCTACAAACCCACCCAAGCTCCAAGCAACCGAGTTAGCATAAGAAAAGCCTGCCCTATCACAGCTTAACCTAGCAAACTTGCAGCCCGGGTCAGACAGTTCCAAAACCTCCAAACCCCAAGCAAAGAGGAGAAAACTGCAGCTCTCACTGTAGCTCCTGCTGAGTGGCCTCAGACAGTAGCTGACCTGCACCCCATTGGAGATCCAGAAGCCAGTGTACCTAGTGGTCAGTGTGAGACACCAGATTTCAACTCCTCACATCCATAAGTGACACATTCAAGAGGCAAACTCAGTGAGCACCGAAGCCCCACTGAAACAAGTCCTGCGTGTCTTCAGCACAGCAGTTCTTCCATTATAGACACAGTGAGTGCTCACAGCTAATTGGCCTGGAGGTCAATTCCTCCCAGCGTACCAACAGCAATTCAGGCTTAACTACACCAAGACTTTGCACTCAGCCCACAAAGGGGTGTACCAAGAGCATCCACATCAGGTGATTGGGGAGGCTGAGCTACTGCCCCCTATAGGTCACCTACCACACAAAGCCACTCCATCAACACAGGGAAGCAGCCAAAATGCAGAAACAAAGAAACATGTCACGAATGAAAGAAACGGAGGAAAGCAAACTACTGGATGACATAGAGTTCAGAACCACATGTATAAGGTTACTCAAGAATCTTCTAAAAACCGCTGAGAAACTTGATGACACTTCTGAAGAGCTTAGTGAGACCTTCAAGGACCTTAATGAGAATGCCAAAAAAATGGAAAAGGATCAGTCAGAAATGAAGCATACACTGTCTGAAATAAAGAATATACAGAAACTCAACTGTAGATCAATGTACCCCAAGAATCAAACCAAAGATCTGAAATATGTGGAAACAAAAAACATCCAACCAGAAAAAGAAAAAGAAAAAAGAATCCAAAAATATGAAGATAGTGTAAGGAGCCTCTGGGACAACTTCAAGCGAACCAACATCCGAATTTTTGGGGTGCCAGAAGAAGGGAGAGAGCAAAATATTGAAAACCTATTAGAAGAAATAATGACAGAAAACTTTCCCTACCTGGTGAAAGAAATAGACTTACAAGTTCAGGAAGCACACAGAACCCCATACAAGAGGAACCCAAAGAGGACCACACCAAGACACATCATAATTAAAATGCCAAGGGCAAAAGACAAAGAGAGAATATTAAAAGCAGCAAGAGAAAAACAGTTAATTACCTACAAGGGAGTACCCATACGACTGTCAGCTGATTTCTCAACAGAAACTATGCAGGCCAGAAGGGAGTGGCAAGAAATATTCAAAGTGATGAACAGCAAGAACCTACAACCAAGATTACTCTACCCAGCAAAGCTATCATTCAGAGTTGAAGGTCAGATAAAGAGCTTCACAGACAAGAAAAAGCTAAAGGAGTTCATCGCCACCAAACCAGGATTACATGAAATGCTGAAGGGTATTCTTTAAGAAGAGGAAGAAGAAGAAAAAAGTAAAGATAAAAATTATGAACAACAAAATGACATCAAATACATACCTACCAACAAGTGAATCTAAAAATCAAGTGAATAAAAAATCTGAAGAACAGAATGGACTGGTGAATATAATAGAATCAGGGACATAGAAAGGGAGTGGACTGATGATTCTCAGGGGAAGCAAGTGTGAGGGGTGCGGGAAGAGATTGGACAAAAATCTTACTCCTATGGATGAAGACAGTGGCGGGGGGTAAGGGCCTGGGGTGGGGTGGGGAATCAGGTGGAGGGGAGCTATGGGGGGGAAAAAAAAAGTGAAACACCTGTAATAATCTGAACAATAAAGATTTATAAGAAAAAAAAATTTAAAAAAAAAAGAAACACACACACACAAAAAAAAGAATAATCCTATATAATAAAAGCCTAATATGCTAAGTGTCCGGCCATCTGGTCGGCCGTTCAACCAATCAAAGCTTAATATGCTAATGATATGCTAAGGCCACTCAACCACTCGCTATGACGTGCACTGACCACCAGGGGCAGACGCTCCAACCAGTAGGTTAGCTTGCTGCTGGGGTCTGTCCGATTGGGGCTGAGCGAGATGGGCTGGACACACCCTGGAGCTTTCCTGTGGTCCCTCTCCGGCTAGCCAACCTCCCACATACCTTCCTGGGCCTGATTGTGCATCAGTGGGGTCCCTTGGCCTGGCCTGCACCCTCTCACAATACGGAACTCCTCAGGGGATGTCGAAGAGCCAGTTTCCGCCTAATCCTTCAGGCCAGGCTGAGGAACCCCACTGGTGCACAAATTCATGCACCGGGCCTCTAGTGCTATTGTAATGTTTTATGAAACAGATTTAGTTAGAAGAGTGGCATTTTTTACATTTCTGTAAATCTCTTTAATATATATCTTACTACTATGAAAACAATTCTCATAAGTGCTTCTGCATTTGATCTGTGGTTACATGTTAATTTGAAGTATGTGAAGAAAATTTGACCTCATATAAATATGCTTTTGGAAAGAGAGGAGTGTTTTAATAACATTATCAGATAACTGTATATTCCTCTTCGATATCACACAAAAACTGGGTAAGTGGCAGTTTCCTGAAGGTTACTTGCAATGTGAAATCTGAAACCCTATCAATAAGCATTTCTTATTCTGTTACACTTAGTCCACTGGTCTATTTTGAACCCTGAATGAACCTTTCAACTGTGCATGGTTCTGTAACATCATGCATTGGTCATTTGGAAAATATTGGTTCACTGCGTTATGTAGGTCTTCAAACATGGACATATTTCTTTATAAGATATCAAAAAAAATCACATTTGTTAATATCATTTGATGTCATCAGAAAAGTAATTTAAGGACTGGAAAGCTTTTAGGTTCAGAGTGGCAGATACAGCATGTCCAAACTTCTTATTTTCACTTGAAAGTTTGAATTTTATCATTGACTGTCAGTAGTTTTCCATGAGATGGCAGGCTCACTTTGTTCGTTTTTTAGAAAATGCCAAGTTTGAATAACCAAAATTTATGTTTGTCGTTTTTCTAAGTAAAAAATGATATTCTGTGGAAAAAAGCACCTAGCTCATCTAGCAACTCAATATTTTTCCTCAAGAAAACGGTCCCTAAAAGAAACCCAGATACCTTTTACATCATTTGGTATGAGGTTCTTTCTCTTTTGGAGAGTTTTCAAATGTGGGGGTGTAAAACTCTAAATTTAACTTAATCTGCAGCAGAAAAAAAACAGGAGACAGAATTAGGGAGAAAAAAACTATCGAAATATGTGACCCATAGTAGCTAATTTAGTAAGCTGTCATTTATTAAAATCAGTACCATTGGTATAAAATAATGCATTAAATTCTATATTTTGTGTCCCAAAGAATGGGTTATTTTAAGAATGGAAAAAATGAAGAAACATTATTCAACTGATGCCATGGTTTGATATTTCTAACAGAGAAAAACATAATGAAAGCATCCACTTAAAAAACTCTGCAGCTGATCCTGCAAAAGGAGATATTTTAGGCAAGTTATTTTTTTAACATCAAGCTTCTTATTTTAATGTCTTCCTTATTAAGACATGCATTTGAAAATAATTTTATCTTGCACTTTTTTAACAAGTTATGAGTTGGAATTCTTAGGAAGAAAAATCATCAAACTTGAAACTAGGTTTACTAATGGTGGATACAGCCAAAACTTCCTTTCCTTCTAACATTTTCTTGCAACCACCATTACAGATTATTTTTATTCATCCATAAACTTTCATGGTACTTTGCACTATTCCTCCAATAATAATTGTTTTGGTCCTGCATACGAGTTTAAAGCACAATGATTCAACAATCTTTAGAATCAAAATTGCAGTTTATGAAGCCCAGGCACCCTTGGTCTTTCAGGAGGCACTGGTTCTCTTAACAGAACAAATGTTTTCAAATCAGTCTCATCCTTTAGTCAACTGTGTTGCTGACATACCTATGTTATCACAGTTTTTCTCGCTAACATGTTTTCAGTTCATAGCTGCATACATTTTGGCTATTTAATGAGGGAACTATTTAAAATGCCCTTCTTCCTTGCACCTCTGGCCAGCCATTACTTTGTAAAAACCAAGTTATAAGATACTTTAAAGAATAGCCATTATAAGAAAACGAGAGGACCAGTGCACAAAACTCATGCACGGGTGGGTCCTTAGGCCTGGCCAGCAATCAGGGCTGATCAGATTCCCTGCTTCCCCGCCTCCTCCTTCCCTTGCCACCTGCACATACCACTGTGTGGTTCCCCTCCTTTTCCCCTCATTGCCCGCATCCACTGCCACCCACCACCAGTTCCCTGTCCCAGCCCGGGCAATTTGGGCCTGTTGGCCAGCGGAGGGATGGGGAAGGACCCGGGAGGTTGGCCACCGCCCCAAGGAAGGAGCCGGCCCTCAACCCTACTGGGAAAGGGACTGTGTCCACTGCCACCCACCCTCAGTTCCCCATTCCAACCTGGGGGCTTGGCCCTAATCAGGCAATCGGGGCCTGCTGGTGCAGGGAGGGACTGGGAGAGTAGCTGACAGGCCCCATCAGCGATCATTCTGGTTGCTCCGTTGTAACAGTCTCTTAGGCTTTTATATATATAGATGGCCATTTCCTTTGCATTAGATCTTTCCTGATAGTATTTTCAGGGCAGGAGGGTGGAATCATTCAGAAGGCATTCATCTATGTGTGAAGAATCCAGTGAGGCTTACATATATTCTATGGATTGGTGTGCTCATTCTTTCAAGATTCAGCACCTACTTCGTGCTAGGTGGTAAAACCAATATGCTAATGACAGTAGTATCAGTATCATCACCACCACTTATCTTTGAGAGCTCTGTACATGCTAAGTATTGAAAACATATGCTTATATACATTTCAGACATTCTATATATGCTATCTCATCCTATCCTTCCAAACACCCTTTGAGGTGTAGGTACTGTCATTATTCTAATTTACAGATGAAGAAAATGAGACTTTTTCTAAGACTCCATAACTAGTAAGTAGAGCTGATATTCTTTAACAGATAGTCTTTTAACCACTTAACTATAGGTAACACTGAACTTTAGTTTAAATTTTTAAAATTATTTTAAATCTTTATGGAAGGGGTGGTTAAGCAGATTGAGGAGAAAGGCTTATCATCAGCAGTTCCCCTCTGCATTGTTTCTGATAAAAGAACTCTATACAGTGGTCAGCACACTACCCCGTGGTTTGGGCATTTTGAAGGCTTCTGAAGTATTCAAAGAAGAGAGAGAGGTCTGGGATGGAGAGATGTATAGAAGTCACCAGTTATAGTCTCAGTAGAACCATGAGAGGAGGAAGTGCTAGGAAGGAGAGCATGAACATAGATTTCATAAATAAATTTACCCTTTGTTAGAAAATGAGACTATTAGAATTAAAATAGGATGGAAAAAAATCCATTACCCATCTAATACATATCCAAAATATAATTAATTCAGTGTGTGTGTATTTGTTTAATATCTGATCCTTGTGAAAATAGCATAGGGCTCTATTCTCTGCTATTTGTCACAGTTTCACTAATGCCTGGAACATGGTAGACACTAAATAAATGATTTATTGAATGAAAACTATTTAGGAGAGCCGTGTACTGTATATACAGATGGTCCCCAACTTACTATGATTCAACTTACCAATTTTCAACCTTATGGTGGTACAAAAGTGATACCCATTCAACTATTTTGCTTTTCACTTTCAGTACAGTATTCAATAAATTACATGAAATAGTCAACACTTTCTTATAAAATAGGCTTTATGTTATATTATTTTGCCTAACTATAGGCTGATGTAAGTATTCTGAGTAAGTTTAAGATAGGCTAAATTATGTATACTAAATGCATTTCAACATAATATTTTCAATTGACCATGGGTTTATCGGACATAACCCCATTGTAAGTCAAGGAGTATCTGTTTATACTTTGACCACTTCTCTATTTTCATTTAATGAAATTTGTGATTATTTACACTTTCTCAGGCCACATGTCCAAAACCCCAAATCCTTATTTTTTTGTACTATATTACTTTAAAGATAAAATGTAGCCCAGTTGGCATTGCTCAGTGGTTGAGCATCAACCTATGATTCAGGAGGTCAGGGTTTGATTCCTGGTCAGGGTACATGCCTGGGTTGCAGGCTCGATCCCCAGTGTGGGGCGTGCTGATCAGTGATTCTCTCTCATCATTGATGTTTCTATCTCTCTCTTCCCCCCTGAAATCAATAAAAATATATATTTAAAAAATAAAGATAAAATGTATCCTAACTATGTAATTCTCCTGCATTGGCCATTCTGAAATATCTGTTACAAGTACAATACTTAGTTAATTGTTTACCCATGAGATTGGAATGGCTTTCCACCTTGTAAATTATGTATGTCTGTTTGGTGAATTTTAATGGAAAGCTTAATTACCTATTTCTGAAGACAGCCTAATTCGTTGCTCAAGAGACTACTCTCTCAATTCATTGGTTTGGAGGGTAGTTTTGTTTGTTTTTATTTAAACAACAGGGAAAGCCAGCACAAAAACAAACACCAATAAGGCAGGCGGCTCAGTAACTCTCCTTAAAGCTCTGGTAGACGGTGACAAAGGATCTGCATGTAAGTATGAGCAACCTATCACTTTACCCACCACCATCAAAGTAAGGAAAAAGGCTTTTGAAAATGCCAGAAATTAATTACTAAAGGTGACTTGACTTCTTTGTATGTTGTAAACAATTTGTCAGGCTTAGAACTGAATTGGGGGTGGTCATTTTCAGCTGTAAATGTTTCTGCTGGGTGATGGATCTGGGTCTTTGTGCCCTGGTTCTTACAGAAGGAAAGAGTCAGTCTTGTCACATGTTGAGTGTTCATATGCCAAATCCAGGGAAGCACAGAGGAATGGATAGAGAATAGGATGTGAAGTCAGGGGGCCTGTGTTTCCATCATGGCTCCTTTGCTTACCAATTTATCTTTTCCTGAGCAAATGCCTTAACATCGCTGAATCTTCTTTCTGAAAACAGGAATGAGGGGTTACAGTGTGACAAAGAGCTTTGTAGAATCTAAAATTCTGCATAAGTGGTGATTTGGGGGCAGTGTAATAGCTGGGCCTGGTTTTATATTGTTTTTTTTAGCTAAATAAGAAGAAGAATACAGTAAGGTTCTGGTGAAGTAGGTCTAGAACAGGATTACTAAGGCAGTTAATTTACAGATTACTTCTTGCTATGCAACCTTGTGATAGAATCTGGCCTACTGCTGGTAGGGCTCTAAGTGTGCCTCGCCCATGCCCGCTCTCTGGAATCTAAGAGGATGCCTTTCCAGCTGCTCAGCAGGGATATGCTAAATCGAAAGATAATATGGCACATCTTTCTAGAGCACCAGTTGTACTCAGTGGTAATTAATTGAACACATATTTGTACTAAACATTTTATATGGGTGCATTATGGAGAGCGTAGGGAGCCACCCCAGATCCCTCACACCCTATTCGCATTTGGTTGTTCTTGGGAACATTTTGGTGGCAAGGGTAGTAAAACACTAGGCTAAATTGGCCTGATAACCTTAAATAACATTTGACTGTATCAATGTAAGGTCTGTAAATCATCTCCCATTAACCTACCCTTTGAAAACAGGGTGAATCCCTCAATATATTAAAATGTCGCTGAATTATCCTTTCATCTTTTCTTCTTCCTCCTCATAGGAAGTTGATTGCAGCCTGCCTTTCTGTGTGTTTTTTTTCTCATGTTCTGTTTATCTGCGGGCCTGGTCCGGATGCCTCAAATTGCTCTTCAGATGTTGAGTTCCATATGGGACACAGTATATTTATGAATCTAATCATCTTGTATGTGCAGGAGAGCATTCAAGTTGGGGGTTATTAATGTTTTCTCTTAATTTCATTAGGATCCTTTGAACCAACAGAAATTTCATGAAATGAAATACTATGGACATGTTATGTAAAGTGTATTTTAGAAAATGCCCTGGTGCAGTTATTTTTATTTTCATGATCTTGATATAAACCATGCTGTAAAGCAGCGTCATTACATAGGAAAGACAAGTTAATGTCTAGCAGTGAGGTGAACTATCAACACATCTATGAATTATGCTCAGGCTTACACTTCTCGGGGTAGTTGTTATACACGTTGTCTTTTATTTCAGGCCATTATTGGCATTTTCAAGTAATAGCAATAGATTTTCAAAAGTATGAACTTCACAGGTATACTTCATACCATTAGCCAAAAGTTATCTTGAGACTTAAAAATGAATATTAAAATAAATTACAATTGGAATATTCTAATTAGACTACATATATAGGAAGTAAGCTTTTATAACTTACATCAAGAAAGTCAGTAACAGGTTCTTTTAAAAATCCAAATCACATAGATTTCATCTCAGCCTAATAAACAGAAGTCACTAACAAAAACTAAAAATATAGGCCCTCGCTTTTATTATGATACACTGTTGTACTTCTGTTAGATTGGTGATTGAAAAATGTTCACTGGGGTGCAGTAACTTGAATAACCTCATGTGGCAGTTTAAAATCTGAAAATACTCCTACTAATGCCAATCTGAGTCTGCTTTTTAGTTGTAGTCCACATATATATATATATATGTATATTACAGCTCAAGGCTTTTTAAAAAAGTGAAAACATTTATGATGCAAGAGTTTTATACTAGATTTTAAGTCCCTAATTGTTGATAAAGTATTAGAGCTTCTTTAATTTTATCTCCTCTATTGGTACAGCACAATAATGTTTCTTTAAGTGTCACAGGTATAGGTAACAAAACTTAGGGTAAAATAAAAGCCAAAATGTTGATGACACATTTCTGTACGTATCCCCTCAAGTTTAGTTAGGGGGTAAAAATGAGAAATTCCCATGGAGGCCAATTTCAGCTTTTCATTAGGAAGAACTAAGAAAAAATGTTATCACCACCACACAATCATCACTGCCAGTGGCCAAAAACTAGCGAGTGTTAGTTTTATGTATATTTTATATATATTACATGTATGTATTAACTTGTGGTTACATAATTCAGGAGAGGAAACCATCTACCATTTATTTTATTATATCTCATTATATAAATTGTTATCAGTACATTGGGACCATAATCTAGTATTCTTTAAGAACTTGTAAAAATAATAAGACTATCTTATGAATTAATATTAAGATCACTATCTAAGATATTTGAACAGAGATGCGAAAAATCATAGTAAGGAGACACCTGGAAATGGAGACTTGAAGATGTAGAAGTTGCTATGCGCATCTAAGTAAGCACTGACTTAAATGGACATTGAGTATTCGAATACTAGAGATCATTAGCAAGGCCATACTGATTGTAGAGGATTCAGCAGATGTCTGATCTCTGTGCATTAACTAATCAGTTCATCAAACCCACTCCACTTGTTCTGATTCCATTCTTCCTAATGTGTTTTTTCCCAGGGTAGGTGTGCTACCAAAAAAGAAAATGGTGGTCACCCACTTTATATCTTATATCTCAGTATAAACTAGGCAACCTTCATTCTCCTTTTACCTCTCAGTTTTATGTTCTTGATATTATAATGCCAGTCTCCCTTTGAGAAATAGATGTGATCTCCTTGGGCTGACAAAGTCAGTTTCTGAGCCTGCTAGACTGAGCACTAGACAGAAGTCCATACACAGTAAATTAGCCAGAGCTACCTTGTGGGGACTGACTGGAGGTGGCCACGATGGCCTTTCCCACGAAAGCACACCAGTCTTTACAGCTTTCTTTTTCTTTTTGAATTTCTCTTAGAAATGGAGAAGACCATGGAGTTCATTTGGTCCAGCTGGGACTTAGGAAAGTTCACTGGCTTGGCTGGTATCAGAAGCAGGCTCGGAAACCAGGGTGTGTGCCAGCCACTTCACCCTCTTCTCTGAGCCTGGTTTTCTTGTGCAGAGGGCACAAAGCTCCCTCAAAACTGTCACTTGGAGAACTGAATCATTTCTGTTGTTTCTTGAGAGAACAGGAATGTAGGGCTGTACATTTTTTGTGTGCATTGTTTTCAAATGTCTTATGTTTATAAGGGGACATGTTAACCTGTGCAGAGTTTGGTAGTGTCTGTAGTGTAATTTAAATTTATTCTGCACTGAAATGAATGCCTTGATGTCCCTTATCTGTTTAGATGGATATTAAGTTAATGCTAGAGGAGCGATGTAATGAAGACTGAGTTAGAAATTACGAGGTGACTGATGCCAGTAGCATAAAAATTTAGAACCTGGCAAGATGTAAGAGCTTCCTGTGCAACATAAAAAGTTACTTATCCCCATATAATTTAAGGAATTTATAGAGTTCTGTGTAGAAGACTCTAATGTTTGACTTTAAATGGATTTGGAAATTTTTGATTAAATGATGAATCTGGTAGACACTGTAAGTTCAAATGTAAGCCGTGCTAAAATAGCTAGTGATCTGAAGGGGGGGGGGGGGGGAGGGGGCGGTGTTACTAGGATATAAATGATCCAGAAAGGCAGGATAGTCTAGAGGAAAGACACAGAACTTGAAGTCACGTAGCCTGGGGGTCAAATCCTGTTCTCACCACATAGTAGTTAGGTGACTTTGGACAAAGCACTTAATCTCTCTGAGCTTCTGTTTCTTTGTCATTGAGGTGAACATACAGGAGCCATGTCAGTATCAAGGATGGCCAGAGTTGGGTCTAAGACAGGCCAAAGATTCCCGGTCAAAATAAAAAGCTAAATACTGATGGTGTTTCCGGGAAGAATGATTTTGTGGGTTATGTGCCTCCCCCCACCCAGGTTAGCCATTTCTTTCTATTTTATAGAACCAGAATCTGAGGGGCTATATCCCCAAACATCTTGGTTTTATCTCCTACTCATTAAAGGGTAGCAGAAACAGCTGCCAGGCTTTGCAGATAAAACAACAACAACAAATAGGAATTCAGATCACAGACTCCTCTTCCTGACTATGACCTTGAGCAAGTCACTTTGTGTTTCATCATCTATAAAATGTCCATTATACAACATAGTCCCAGAATTGTTGTGACTAATAAGTAGGACAACAATATGAAGCATCAGATACTGTTCCTGGACTCTTAACAAAGATAGTCTCCTTTCCTTTCCACTTTCCACACCCTCCACCCTCCCCAGCTCCCTCAACTAACATAC
This sequence comes from Corynorhinus townsendii, assembly GCA_026230045.1. Classification (NCBI taxonomy): domain Eukaryota; kingdom Metazoa; phylum Chordata; class Mammalia; order Chiroptera; family Vespertilionidae; genus Corynorhinus; species Corynorhinus townsendii. The sequence goes on from JAPDVU010000005.1 coordinate 44,799,649, forward strand.
ATGTCATTATATGCCTTTTAAAAGGTGATATTAGAGCCCTGACCGGTTTGGCTCAGTGGATAGAGCGTCAGCCTGGGGACTGAAGGGTCCCAGGTTCAATTCCAGTCAAGGGCATGTACCTTGGTTACGGGCACATCCCCAGTAGGGAGTGTGCAGGAGGCAGCTGATCTGTATTTCTCTCATGGATGTTTCTAACTATCCCTCTCTCATCCTCTCTGTAAAAAATCAATAAAATATATTTAAAAAACAAACAAACAAAAAAAGGTGAGATTAGAACTAGAATCTGAGAAATTTCTAATCATGTTTGTATGGTGTAGACCAAAAGCAGATTGTTCTACAAACTCTTGGAGGGCAGAAATCTGTCTTAACGCTACACAGCATACCCTGCCACTGATATTTGGTATGGCACCCCTGTAATGCTATCATGTAGTGTGTGCTCACTGTCTTCCTACAGTCTTTTCCTCTGTTAGGTATCATTCCCTTTAAACTGTCCAGTAACCTTTGGGTAGGTATTATTATTCATAATATGTAGATAAGGTAACCAGGACACCAAGCAAATCTCCCAAGGTCAGGATTCAAACATCAATATGTCTGATTTCAAGTCCCATCTTTTTTATTATTATAAAAACACACTGCCCCCCACTAAAATAGCTGCCTTCGTTTGGTTTTATTCTTTTAACCAAATACGTATTAAACCTTTATTTGTGCCAGCTACTGTGCTAGATTCAAGGTTTATATTTAAGACATATAAGACCCAATTCTATATAAACTAGATATCCTGTGCACGAAATTTGTGCACAGGGGGTTGGGGGTCCCCACAGCCCAGACTGCACCCTCTCCAATCTGGGACCCCTCAGGGGATGTCCGACTGCCCGTTTAGGCCTGATCCCGGGGATCGGCCCTAAACTGGCAGTTGGACATCCCTCTCACAATCTGGGACCGCTGGCTCCTAACTGCTCACATGCCTGCCTGCCTGATCGCCCCTAACTCCCCCACCCCTGCCAGCCTGATCACCCCTAACTGCCTCTGTCTGCCAGCCTGATCACCCCTAACTGCTCCCCCTGCCAGCCTGGCTACCCCTAACTGCCCCCCCCCCACCAGCTTGGTTGCCCCTTACTGCCCTCCCTCCCCCACTTACCAGCCTGGTTGCTCCCACCCTGCCAGCCTTGTCGCCCCATGCAGCCTGCTGTTTGGTTGTTACTGTGACAGCATCCTGGACAATTTGCATATTCCTCTATTATTAGTATAGATAGGTACACAGTTTCACTGTGATATGAGGTAGAGTGTGATGTCTCAGAATAAATGTACAAGTGAAGGGCTCTGAGGTTCACTGATGGGCAAGATCACATCTAATTGGTACAAGTCATCAAAGGCTTCATGGAGGAGGGAGTATTTGAATGGAGCTTAGAGGGCTGCATTGTCTACTGCATGTACTGTGTGCTAAACTTGAGATCTAGAGAGCTTAGTTTCAATCACTTTTCTTACCACCCACTGTTATTTGTTATTTGCTCTGATTTACCACCCATTGCTACTCTTCAAAACTGAAAAGAAAATAACTAGAGAAATCACCTTAAATAGAACAGAGAGAAGAAAACAACTACCCTCAAACTCCAGGTTCCTCATTTGGGTGGAGAGAGCATAGTGTTGAAGAGCCCAGCTCTTGTCCACTGCCTACTAGCTATGCAGTTTTGGGAAGTTAACTTCTGTAGGCCTCAGTTCTTTCAACTATAAAATGAGGATAAAATATATACCTCAGAGGCATTTTCTGTGGACTTAATGGGATTCTACATGTAAAGTGTTTAACTGGGTGCCTGGGTCATAAGTACTTAATAATCAAATGATAACCATAATTAAAAGCTACTATAACTCTAATAGATATATATGGATGAGTGGTACACATTTGTCTGGAACAGCAGAACATTAATGTTGGCTCTGAATGTTAGAGTTAGTGGCTCTTACGACTTGAGAGCTCTTCAGCAAAATTAATGCAGAAATGCAGTTGCAGTTATTGAAGACATAATGGTGACCAAACCCCAACCATGTGAGGGTAGCCAGGCACTTTTTACTGAAGTTGCTCTTTATCTCCTTACTACCCTAGGTAGCTGCCCAAGTTGTAGTTAATCCACTTTTCTTGATTAGGTAGAAAAAGTGTTCAGGAATGACAGTATGACTTGGCAGAACCTACAACAGACTTTGCCTCTCAATGACAAAAGGTCACTTTTACCCACCATGAATTTCCTGGATGACTACCACTAATATTTGTGTGCTTTTAGTTTCTTAAAGCTGAAATACTGGGGCCCTAGATCAGAAATACTCAGGAAAAAGAAAAAAGAAAGCTACCTGGATCATATGAATGATAGTTTTCTTTAGCTTAGTAGCTTAAATGTTGTGTTAAACACTGTGGGGGAAAAATTACTGTTAAAATTGCCTTTGGAGTCTGTTTTTATCTGGTGCCTACTGGGAATCAGGTAACTCCACTTTAGGTTGTACATGACTGAAGAATCGGTTGGCCTTTATATTTTTAGTCATCACATGAGTATCTAGGTCTAAGCTGAAGAGTAATTTAGGTTAGGCAAGGAAAAATTTTTCCATTGTATTTCCTCTTGGAACGGGAGCACTTTTTGCCTCTTATTAATCACATAAGAGTATAAATTTATAGAAATGAAATACCTGTAGATATAAATATTAATCTCTGCCTTTAGTTATTGAGAAATGTTTTTAATAGAATAAACCATTTTAAAAGAAGGGACAATATAGACTCAAGTAAATAAAGTTAGAGGGATGTTGAGAAAATAATTTATTCAGTATATCCAGTATTTGGCATGGTTTAAGGACCACTTTATGCCCTAATTAAATGAGAATCTGCATTGGGCACATAACTTCTACAGATTATGAAATTTGAGGTAAATTGTTTGCACTAAGCAAATGAACTGAATTCATATAAATGTAGAGTTTTAGCTTCTCTAAATACAGTGATTACTAGAATCACAATGGGTTCAATTTAATGACATAGTATGAGGAAACAGATGGAAGATGTTGAGGGAACCAGTAATGAGAAAACAAGCTTCTTGTAGCACCTTAGTATAGATTTTTTTATTAAATGGAGGTGGCTTTGTGTCTATTACCCAGCTACCCCCACTTTCTTTATTAAAAAAAATATTTCAAAAAAACTATTTTTAATGATTTAGTTGTAATTTATTTTTAATTATACTTGACATACAATTTTATATTAGTTTCAGATATACAACAGTGATTCAACATTTATATACTAGTACCTTATGAAGTGATCACCACAATACATCTAGTAACCATCTGTCACCATACTTGTTATTGACAATATTCCCTATGCTGTACATTATATCCTCATGATATTTTATACCTGGAAGTTTGTACTTCTTAATCCCCTTCCCCTTTTCTGCCCATCATCTCACCACCCTCCCCTTTGGCAACCATCAGTTTCTTCTCTGTATCTATGACTTTGTTTCCGTTTTGTCTTGTTCATTTGTTTGTTTGTTTGTTTTAGATCCCACATATAAGTGAAATCATACAGTATTTGTCTTGTCTGTTTAACTTATTTCATTTAACATAATACTCTTAAAGCTCATCCATGTTGTCGCAAATGGCACAATGAATTATTTTTTATGGTTGAGCAATATTCCATCATACATATACGTATGGGTGTCCCAAAAAATGTATATACCCATTTTGAGTAATCCTATCTAATAAAAGAGAAACATGTAAATTGACTGTACCTCCACTATGCCAACGCCCACCAGCCAATCAGGAGTGCGTATGCAAATTAACCCAACCAAGATGGCAGTTAATTTGCATATCCAGGTGCAGAGCGAAGACTGACTATAGCGAAGAAGGAAGCCAAGTGCTGCAGAAGGAAGTGAAGCTGTGGAGAAGCAAGCAGGGCCGCAGAGAAGGGAGGGAAGCAGGCAGGTTGGTGGAGATGGCTGCAGGAAGCCCTATTCTTGCAGGAATCTTCCTGCAACGGGCCTCTAGTTATTATAATTAACTGCAGTGGGTTAAATCTGAAAAGAAAGAAACATTAGTTGAGCTATCAGCTGTTAAAGTGTGTATATATTTTTGGGGGGACATCCTATTCCCTCCCCCCTCCCCCCCATCTTCTTTATCCATTTATCTATCAGTAGATACGTAGGTTGCTTCCAGATCTTGGCTATTTTAAACAATGCTGCAATGAACATAGGGGAACATATTGTCTTTTTAATTATTGTTTTCATTTTCTTCAGATAACTACCCAGAAGTAGAATTGCTGGGTGGAACATTAGTCTTATTTCTAATGTTTTGAGAAATCTACATACTGTTTTCTGTAGTGGTTGCACTGGTTTACAATCCCACCAACAGTGCACAAGGATGTTCTCTGCAGCCTTGCAAACACTTATTTGTTGTCTTTTGATAACAGCCATTTTGATAGGTGTGAGATGATATCTCATTGTGGTTTTGATTTGCATTTTCCTGTTGATTGTTGTTTCCTATTGAACATCTTTTCATGTGTCTGTTGGCCATCTGTTTGTCTTGAAATATCTGTTCAGGTCCTCTGCCCATTTTTTATTGAATTAGTTTTTTTATATTGAATTTTATAGATTTTTAAATATATTTTGGATATTAAACCCATAACAGAGATATCATTTGCAAATATCTTCTCCCATTCAGTAGTTTGCCTTTTCGTTCTATTGATGGTTTCTTTCACTGTATAATAGCTTTTTAGTCAGATGTAGTGTCATTTATTTTTGTTTTTGTTACCTTGGCCTGAGGAAACATTAAAAAAAAAATCACTGCTCTAGCTGTGGTTTGGCTCAGTGGATAGAGCACTGGCTTGGGTTGTGGGATCGATGCCCAGTGTGGAGCGTGCAGGAGGCAGCCAATCAATGATTCTTTCTCATCATTGATGTTTCTATCTCTCTCTCTCTCTCTCTCCCTTCCTCTCTGAAATCAAGAAAAATATATTTTTAAAAAATATCACTAAGACCAAGGTCAAAGAGTTTGCTGCCTATTTTGTTTTGTTTTTTAATAGGAGTTTTATGGTTTCAGGTCTTACATTCAAATCTTTAATCCATTTTGAGTTTATATTTGTATATAGTGGCCTAATTTCTTTTTTTTAAAATCTTTATTCAGATTATTACAGATGTTCCTCTCCCCCACCCCCTGCCCCATAGCTCCCCTCCACCCAGTTCCCACCCCACCCCAGACTCTCGGCACCCCACTGTCCACGTCCATAGGTATTGCATACATGCATATAAGATCTTTGCCCCATCGCTTCCCGCACTCCCTCCACACCCCCTCCCTCCACCGAGAATTGTCAGTCTGCTCCATTTCCATGCCCCTGATTCTATTGCATTCACCAGTTTATTCTGTTCATCAGATTTTTTCTTCATTTGATTTTTAGATTCACGTATTAATAGATATGTATTTGTTGTCACTTTGTTCATAATTTTTTATCTTTACCTTTTTCTTCTTCCTCTTCTTCTTAAAGAATATCCTTCAGCATTTTATATAATACTGATTTGGTGGTGATGAACGCCTTTAGCTTTTTCTTGTCTGTGAAGCTCTTTATCTGACCTTCAACTCTGAATGATAGCTTTGCTGGGTAGAGTAATCTTGATTATAGGTTCTTGCTATTCATCACTTTAAATATTTCTTGCCACTCCCTTCTGGCCTGCATAATTTCTGTTGAGAAATCAGCTGACAGTCATATGGGTACTCACTTGTAGGTAACTGTTTTTCTCTTGCTACTTTTAAGATTCTCTCTTTGTCTTTTGCCTTTGGCATTTTAATTATGATGTGTCTTGGTGTGGTCCTCTTTGGATTCCTCTTCTTTGGGGTTCTCTGCGTTTCCTGGACTTGTAAGTCTATTTCTTTCACCAGGTAGGGGAAGTTTTCTGTCATTATTTCTTCAAATAGGTTTTCAGTGTCTTGCTCTTTCTCTTCTTCTGGCACCCCCATAATGCAGATGTTGGTACACTTGAAGTTGTCCCAGAGGCTCCTTACAATATCTTCGTATTTTTGGATTCTTTTTTCTTTTTGCTTTTCTGGTTGGGTGTTTATTGCTTCCTCATATTTCAAATCTTTGATTTGATTCTTAGAATCCTCTACTCTACTGTTGAATCACTGTATATTATTCTTTATTTCACTTAGTGTATGCTTAATTTCTGACTGATCCTTTTACATTTTTTTGGCATTCTCACTAAGATCCTTGAAGGTCTCACTAAGTTCCTCTGAAGTTTCTAGAAGATTGAGTAACCTTATAACTGTGGTTTTGAACTCCATATCCAGTAGTTTGCTTTCTTCCATTTCTAACACATTTCTTTGTCTCCGCATTTTGGCTGCTTTCCTGTGTTTGTTTCTATGTATTGGGTAGCTGCTAAGTCTCCTTGAGTTGATAGAGTGGTCTTGTGTAGTAGATGTCCTATAGGCCCAGTGGCTCAGCCTCCCCAGTCACCTGAGGTGGACACTCTTGGTGCACCCCTTTGTGGGCTGTGTGCACAGTCTTGTTGTAGGTAAGCCTTGATTTCTGTCGGTATCACTGGGAGGAATTGACCTCCAGGCCAATTGACTATGAGGACTAGCTGTGTCTATAGTGGAAGAGCTGCTGTGCAGGAGACAACCTTATGGGGCAGGACTTGCTTCAGTGGGGCTTTGGTGCTGAGTCTGCCCTTTGAGTGTGTCACTTATGGAAGTGAAGATTTGTAATCTGGTATGGTCTCACACTGACTACTGGGTACACTGGCTCTTGGATCTCCAAGAAGGTGCAAAGTCAACCACTGCCTGGGGCCACCCAGCAGGAGCTACAGAGAGATCCTCTTTGTATGGGGTTTGGAAGTGCCAAGACAAGGCCCAGCTGTGAGGCAAGGCAGGCTGCTGGCCTTGGGCCTTCTTTAGATAGTTTTGGGGCTCCCTGACCCAGATGCAGTTTGACAGGTTTTAGGCTAAGAAAAGACAGGTCATTCATATGCAAAAGCCGCTGTACACCGCTTGGGTGGGGTTGTAAATTGGGTGGGGTGGGCTCTCAGGGAATCTCCAGAGCAGAGCAAACAGCAATGGCTGCCAGTCAGCCCTGCACCGGGGAGGTCCCAGCGCAAGAACAATGACCGTTGCGCGCACCGCCATCTGGAAGAAAGCCGCCCCTGCATTCCTGCCTGATGCCAGACAGTCCAGTTTCTCCCCGTATGTGTCTGGGTCCCCCAAAGTCTCAGCCAGTACTGGAGCTCAGAGCAAGTGGGAGCTTGTATCTCCCTCCCCATTAAAAAAGCGGCACACCTGGGTGCCAGCCTGTTCTGCACCTCCTACCAGTGTCAGTGCGTTCTTCTTTACCTCTCTAGTTGTGGTACAGCCAGGTTTCCCACGGTTCTGGATTATAGTTACTTTGTATTTTAGTTGTGATTTTGATATGGTTGTGGGAGGCAGCAAGTACAGGTGTTTGCCTATGCTGCCATCTTGGTTCTTCCCTGGTCTAATTTCTTTTTCTTTTTGCATGTATCTGTCCAGTTTTCCCAGCACCATTTATTGAAGAGATTGTCTTTTCCCCATTGTATATTCTTGCCTCCTTTGTTACAGATTAGTTGACCATATACACATGGGTTTATTTCTAAACTCTCTCTTCCATTTCATTAACATACTGATACTGTTTTTGTATCAGTATCATACTGCTCTGATTACTATAGCTTTGTAATATAGATTGAAATCAGGGAGCATGTAACCTCCAGTTTTGTTCTTTTTTCTCAAGATTGCTTTGGCTATTCAGGGTCTTTTGTAGTTCCATATAAATATAAGGATTAATTGTTCTAGTTCTGTGAAAAATGCCATTGGTATTTTGATAGGGATTGCATTGAATCTATTGATTGCTTTGGGTAGTATGGGCATTTTAACAATATTAATTCTTCCAACCCATGAGCACCCCCAGTTCTACATCAGCAGACATCCAAGGGTCCTTCCTATAAGCAGTTACACTCCATCCCATTGTGACCTGGCCTCAGGTTCTTTGAATAATGAATGTTGAGACTTAAGGATAAACATATGGTTAGATCTATTTAAGTGTAGACCAACAACAGAAGTGCTCATAGTAAGGAGACAAAACTCACCACTTCAGGGTGCTAACAATATTATATGCATGCTCCTTGTTTTACGTGAAAATAATATGATACCTAGTTAAACTCCTTTTTTTATCAAAGTATTTGTCAGCTTTTTCTCATCTTCAGTAAAATTTGGTTTTAGTTAACTAACCTCAGTCTATATGCACAAAGAAGGAGATGGAAAGCATTTACCTGGCAGTGGTGCATTCTTTTTAAAACCTGGTTGCTGCGTGTTAACTTTTTTTTGCTTTCAATAGGTAACAATATATTCCATTTTGTAATGAGGCATGACTTAGTCATTGCTCATTGCCTTCCCACTGTGGGGTTTTGTTTGTTTTCGTTGAGCAAGCAAGAAAATCTTACATGAGATGAGGGAGAAACAGAATGAGTTGAGGAATACAAAACTTAAATACTGTTGCTTGATTTTCATTGGTTATCTCCTTTCTTACGGTGACCAGTCTAATCCAGCCTTCCTTGTCAAATCCCTCCCCTCCCCCACCCTCTGTTAAGGGTTGCACAGAGTATCTGTTTCTAGAAACTGATTGCAGGCAGTATGTAGGCATCTTTCATTCAGAATGGACGTTAATATATTCAGTAGGGAAGAAAGCTTTTAGAAATGTACCATTTGTCAAAATTGGATGGCTTTTAAAAAGGGACAGAGAGATGCTGAATGTTTTTTATGTTAGCATCGACTCTTTCTGTTCAGACTCAAGTTTTCAGAAGCTTAAATATAGAGCCCTTTAAAAAAAAAAAAGGAAGAAAGAAGAATTTTTCTGGTTAGTCGACCTCTTTTTAAGAAGTGCTTCATCATCCTCCTCCACCTCTCTGTGATGTTTCTCTGCAGCTCTCTGTAGGTTAGGGTTCTGTGCTGGCTGGCAGAATGCTCATCTGTTAGCTGAATAGAGTCCATCGACAGACATAGATCAATATAGGTTTTATTTCTTTCCTGTGAATTTCAAAAATGCCATCCAAAGAGTCTTGGTCGGGTAGGAAAACTAACAGAGCTGCAGCTCGCAAATCAAAACAAGAGGGCCGTCAGCAAGATTTATTGATAGCAGCCTTGGGAATGAAACTGGGTTCTCAAAAGTCGTCTGTGACAATCTGGCAACCTCTGAAACTCTTTGCTTATTCACAGTTGACATCACTTGTTAGAAGAGCAACTCTGAAAGAAAACGAGCAAATTCCAAAATATGAAAAGGTTCACAATTTCAAGGTAAGAATATTTTTTAACCTTTTCTTATAAGAAAGAAAATGCACATTATTTGAATTACACAATATTAAAGGAAAATCTGCTGATGTTTTTTTAACACCAGGATGACTGAACTAAAATGTTCTTGCTATTTTAAGAATGAAGATGTGTTAAGCATGCTTTTAAACAGAAAAAAAAAGCTAATAGAATCCAACCCCACTTTCTCTAATGCTGATTTAGTATTCTGTTTAATCTGTGTTTCAGTGGTAAAAGTATTGACTGATATCTGAAAGGTCTTATTTAATGATTTTGGCATTATTTTTATTTGTGATGTAAATATGTCTATCTTTTTTTGGGTTTTCTGTGAGAGGATTAGATCTTATCTCTGTTCGTGTGGGCTAAAAAGCTTTGGCTATAAGAGTCATTATTAAGAGTCATGTGCTGTTGCATCTGGATTGAGCAGATGGTCTGCATTTCCCGTAGTTTCTGTCTTTCCTCCTCCGTTAGTTAATTGGCCGTGATGAAAGGAGACTGACCACCATGGGAATGTTGATGCTGCTGACACGAGCAGCTTCTCTTCAGTTTCTGAGTATTTGTTTTCACCTTGTGTATGTGTAGTTCTAAATTATTGTTAATGTGTTTTACCAACTATACTTTAATCATCTTTCATCAAAATGATATGTGTGATTCAAGCTGTGTGTAGATCTTGCCTCTACTTATAGCGTGACATACGGACTTGAAGTTCAGTCCTTTGCAAGCTAATTTAAAGGACATACAATGTGAGGCCATGCATGAGACCCAGTTACACTTAATGGATGAATGGTTGCACTGGCATTTCTATAGTAACTTCCCAGTAGTTAAACAACTTTAAGCTGAAGTTCTTGAGACATAAATATTTTTAGGTTGGGAAAATGTCATAGTTTTGATATTGGGAGTGTATAGTTTCAAAAGATGATAAAGCTGGAAACCCCATTCTTCCATTTGTTTATTAATTTTTTAAGCAGATATAATGCACCATTATCTGTAGTTAGAAACTTTATTACAAATTTGCCATTCATCCTGATTTATAACACCGGCATTTATTTTACTTAAATACTAAATACAAAACTCCCAATATGCTGTTTTCTTCATAGTGAGGAATAGACTTTTATGATATTCAGACCATTTGGGGATACAGGATAAATTCCAGAATGTATGGGATATATAAAGATTGCTAATATTTCAAGATAAACCGAATAGCATTTTCTTCTCCTTTAATCTTAAGGCCTTGCCTTTCAGCCAGTATCTTTGATTTAAAATGAAACTGAGACCATTTAGTATGTGTATCAGTTCTCAATCACATCTTCCATTTATGAACCTAAATAGCACATACAGATTGCTAGGCCTCAGTTTCTTCTTGCATGATATAGAACTTGGTCTTACAGGATATTGATCAGCAAAATGATCCCAAATAAATCCTTTTGCAAAAACAAAGTTTATGTGTTGTTTCATGCTTAGGAACCTAAATGACAATAGTTCTTAAGCAGGAAACTAAGCATACTATTTAGAAATAGCTGAGATTTTAAAATATACAGTATTTCCCAAGATGTACCCTCTGGTGTGTTCAGCAGGAACAGATTGACCTTTTAAGGATCCATTTCAGTAAGTCAAGTCCATTGTACATGCTTTCTGTCAGTTTTGGTTAAAGACAAAAAGTAGGTCTTTTCAAGGATTTGCATAAGCAAGCAAATATTCTCTATATTTTGGTTGCATTTCCAGTAATTTCTCTATTTTAATTTAGCACATGGCTTTAATGAGGAAATTTTATACAGCCAGAAAGTGCTGACTCTGGGGCCAATTGTGACTCTTAGCTTGGTACTCAAACTGTTTTAAAGATATTTGTCTTAAAGAAAAAAAAAAAAAAAAGCAGAAAGCTGCTTTCTTCTCTGGACCTAAAAAATTAAAAGCAGCTTGAACATACTGTTTAAAAAAAAAACATGCTCAGGAAAGAACTTGTGTTAGATAGTGAGTTGCATTACATATTTTTTAGAGCTGCTAATAAGGTCAGAAGTCTCAGAACTTGACTCTTTCCATTGAAATTACTCTTTGTTATTTAAAAATGTTTCTGTAGGGTGGCATCATTAAAGAGTGGGGGTGGGGAGGGGGGTCATACTTGGCTTCCAAGAACATCACCAAAACAATTCAGACTCTGGCAGCAGTTCTCTCCCACACAAACGTCACTTAGAAGGTCACTGCTGTGATATGTAAGTGTATACAGTGCGGAGATTTATTGTGGGAAAAACCCTGAGCATTTACATAATAATTGTTCAAGCAGCCTTGCCATTGATTGTTTCCTGTGTTGGTAAAGTGTATTCTGCCTCACCACAAGCCCACTCACCAAAGCCTCATTTCAGTGTGGTTTTCTTTTTTGCTTCTTGAACTGCCTTGTTATGTAATGTTGCTCTGTGGTGAACAGCTGCCAAACCTTATTTCAGAGAGTGAAGCCAAGAGTGTCTTATACCTTTGGTGAAATCCAAAAAAAAAAAAAAAAAAAAAATCAACTGGGCCTAACTCCAGACAGGTGTTTCTTTTGTGTTTTTTTTTTAAGGGAATAGAAACAAAACAGGAACACGGCCCATTTGCTGTGTTATGTAACATGGTCTTTTGCCCTCTTATTGTTACTTAATAAGGATTTGACAAAGAATTGATCACAAGAAAGATCATTATCTCTTTTAGGGGAGGGTCATCATTTTAAAAATCAATGTACCACTTTAAAAAAATGATTAATCTATAAGATGTCAACATAACTATAATTTTAACTGTCTCCTGGATCAACCTCTCATAAGAACTGCCCCCATCCTAACACAAGAACAAGAGAGCAAGCTAATTTCTGGAGCAGACCTTAAACTAAACAAGAAACTTCTGACATTAAAAGGAAGACCCAGGCACCCCACCAGCAGTGAATGTACCCACATAGGAGGCTCTCTGCATAGAATGATAGCTACATCCCAGCCCTTGCCCTTAGGAGCTTGCTCATTATTTGTATGACCTTGGCAGATGACTTCCATCTCTCTAAGCCTCTGATTCTGCATCAGAAAGTGCTGGGAATGTGTGGGCACATGGTGGTAGTCACTAGTTTTGTTATTACAAATTACCCCTAATTCGTACCGTGACTGTTTTTCTTGCTGAGTTATAGCGGTCATGATGCAGTTGAGAACTCTGGCATGATTGTGGGGGCCAAAGACAGTTCCTACTTCCTTCTTAGCTCTCAGGCAACGTTAGTTATGTAAGAGCAGTTGCATTTTCCTGCACCACAGAATACAGTGAAATTCTCTATATTTCTTTTACTTCCTCCAAATTAAAGTATTCTGTGTTTCACTTGGTATGTTTAATTCAGATAGTTCTCTATAAAATAAAATCAAGATTGCATATGATTACACCACCACTAGAAACCTGGCTACGTAGGCAAATTAAACAATTAAAAAGCACACAGTATGAAGAACTTTAGTGAGTAGATACTTAACAATCTTGAAGATAGCCTGGAAGTGGTGACTGGTTGGTTTTAGAGTTTCAGATACTTGCTTTCTGCATATAAATTAGATTGTAACATAATAGAGTTAATGTTACCCAGATAATATGCAAGCAGTGAATCCTGAGATGTGAATTGATACTGCAATTAAAACACTCTAACATGAACCATGTAATATTTGCTTTAGAGTGGAAGGGAGGGATAGAAACATCAATGATGAGAGTCATTGATAGGCTGCCTCCTGCACGCCGCCTACTGGGGATTGAGCCTGCAACTTGGACATGTGCCCTTGACCAGAACTGAACCCTGGACCCTTCAGTCCTCAAGTTGACACTCAAAGTGCAGAACCTTGTAATATTTAGTAAAATTACTGACTCAAGATCACTGGGATAAAGCAATAATAGTGAACCCGCCAATCCTGGCCCACAGACCAGAGATTGTGTGGTTTGGGAAACTGAGGGGTAGGGATGGCCAGTACTCCTGCTCAAAGTGGCCTTTTCTTCTGAGGGTACAGACAAATGCAAGCCCTGTGGTTTTCATTTGGTTCACGTTTAAGAATGATTATAAAATGAACCAACAAATAAACAGCTAGATGCAGCATGAAATTTATAGTTAAATTATGTGATCTGTAAGTTCTCTTATACCTTGAAAATTCTGATTCAATTATAATGAGAAGCATTTGATTTGTTAATATATTGTCTTCCATTATTAAAATTTTATTAAGGCCCATATAGAAACCAACTTTTAATACTGATTTTTAAAAAGAATAAAAATAAACTACATATGAAAGAATATTTTAAAAAACTAGTTATATTAGCAGTCAGTGAAGTGTCAGATTCAAGGACTGAACCTCCCCCCTCCTCTCTCCATCTTCCTTTACCTGTCCCCCACATCTAGTACAATGCCTTATCTATGTTCAAGAAGCACCCATTAAATGACATGACATGACATGGGGGACCTTGGTGATGGTGGTGGTTGTTATTTTGAAACCACTTCTCATGGCAGCTAGAAATTTCAAAACAAAAGTAGATTCTTCTAATCTTAAGACCTGTGTTGTTATAAATGGGCTTTTAAAAATTCAAATTGATGTGGATTTTTTAAATGAAATAAAACCCCAAATATCATGTTATCTTATATTTGACGAGAGTATCTGTGTTCACATTTTAAGTGCTTAGAAATTTCAATATTGTTTTGAATTAAGAGTAATATAAAGTGAGTTAAATGTGATATGACAAAAGTGAGTTAAATGTAATATGACAAAATGGAAAAGGCAACCTGGAATGTCTCGTTGATAAGCTTCAGCAATGTCACTCATCCTTGCTTCTCCTATGTATATAAACATGAGTGCCCCAAATTAACATTTCAAAGGAATGATGTTTTCCTCCCAATAGTTGTGTGTGTGTGTGTGTGTATACACAGGCACTATTCCTGATTCGCAATGTGGGTAACTTGCAAGAAAAGATAAAAATAAAGATCAGTGCAGAGGGGGATTATTTCTGCCCAGGGCAGTCAGACTTGTGGAAGGCTGATTGAGAGAGAGTAGGGGATTGGATAAGATGATCTGTAAAGTCTCTGTGGGCATTGTGTTTCTATTGCTCTCAGATAGAATACTTAGCAGATGTGTGGAAGCCAAAAGTAATGAACACACACTGGTCTGCCTCTGCTGCTGAGGAGGACCACAAAGGCTCAGAATGCACTTTCATCCCGGTCTCCATGCTACCCCACAGCACTGCGGCCCTCACTCTGTCTATCCTTTGGTTCCTAATTCTGGCTGGGGAACTGGCTATAACCCCTCGAGCACAAATCTAGATTATTAAAATCATTGGGAAGGTTACTTCCTGCCATTAATAATCCAGAAAGAAACATGTCACAAGTTTCTAGTTGGTTGGTACATAGTTGCTTACACTTCTTCACAGACATTTTATGGGACTAGAGAATTTTAAGATGCTATACTTAAGGAAAACCCATGATTTTATGGATTGGAAGAATTAATATGGTCACTATATCCAAAGTGATCTACAGATTCAATGCAATTTTTATCAAAATCCCAATGACATTCTTTACAGAAATAGAAAAGACAATCCTAAAATTCATATGGAACCACAAGACCCCAAATAGCCAAAGCAATCTTAAGCAAGAACAAAGCTATAGTAATTAAAACAGTGTTAAAGCAGACATATGGACCAATCGAACAGAACAGAAAGCCCAGGAAAAAATAGTCCATGCATCTACAGTCAACTCATCTTCAGCAAGATTGCCAAGAATAGTAAATGGGGAACAGTAGTCTCCTCAATTAATGATATTGGGAAAACCAGATATCCACATGCAAAAGAATGAAATTGGTTCCGTATCTCACAACATATACAAAAAAATCAGTTCAAAATTGGATTAAACACTTAAATATAAGCCCTGGAACAAAAGAAAGGAAGAAAGCTTTTTTTTTTTAATCTTTATTGTTAAAAGTATTACATAGGTCCTCCCCCCGCCCCCCGCCCCCCCCCCCCCCCCCCCCCAGCCCATTGACCTCTTCCAATCCACTCCCGTCAGGAAGAAGCTTCTTGACATTGGTCTGGCCAATGTGTTTTTGGATGGCACCAAAGCACAAGCAACAACAGCAAACAAGCAAGTGGGACTATATCAAACTAAAAAGCTTTGCACAGCAAAGGAAACAACAGAGCGAAAAGGAAACTTACGGAATAGGAGAAAATATAGGCAACCATATATCCAATAAGGGAAGGGGTTTATGTCCAAAATATATAAGGAACTCATACAACTCAGTAGCAAAAACCAAATAACCCAATTTTAAAATTGGCAAAGGACATGAATAGACATTTCTCAAAAGAGGGTTATGTAGTGGCCAACAGATGCTCAGTATTACTAATCAACCTCACACCTGTTAGAATGGCTATTTTAAAAAAAGACAAAAAACACCAAGTGTTGATGAGGATGTGGAGAGAAGGGAATCCTTGAATACTGTTGGTGCAAATGTAAATTGGTATAGCAATTATGAAAACAGTATGGAAGTTCCTCAAAAAATAAAAAATATAGCTACCTCGTGATCCAGCAGTAGGTTGCCTTGTAACGCTGCTGATTGTTTCCTTTGCTGTGCAGAAAATGTATCATTATATGGAGCCTGCATATCTGTTTTTGCTTTTGTTGCTTTAAAATTTGGAGAGAGATTTGGAAGTTTGTTTTTCTTTATTTGGAGGCTGTTAGTGGAATTTATTGGGTGTCCTACTCCTTTTGTGGAATTAAAAAACAAACTAAAAAAATTATCCAGTAGTTTAAATTTGGGGAGATTTACAAATTTGTCCTTCTCACTAGGTGGCTGTTAGTAAAACATATTAAGTGTGTACTATTTCTTTTATGTAATTAAAAACCAAATAATTAAAAACAGCCTGCACCAGATCACCGGTTCAATTCCCGGTCAGGGCACATGCCCAGCTTTCTCGGACTTCATCCCCAACAGGAGGCGTGCAGGAGGCAGCTGATCAATGTTTCTATCTCCCTCTCCCTCTAGTATTACCAAAAAACAACAACAAAGAAGAAATCTGAGGCTAGCCTTTGAAATTAAGATGTATGTATTGCCGAAACCGGTTTGGCTCAGTGGATAGAGCGTCAGCCTGAGGACTGAAGGGTCCAAGGTTCAATTCCAGTCAAGGGCATGTACCTGGGTTGCGGGCACATCCCCAGTAGGGGGCGTGCAGGAGGCAGCTGATCGATGTTTCTCTCTCATCAATGTTTCTAACTATCTCTCTCCCTCCCTCTCTGTAAAAAATCAATAAAATATATGTTTTTTTTAAAAGTGAAATTAAGATGTATGGTTGCTACTTTTAAACACCTTAAGAATGACACACAATTTCAGAAAGTCACTTCTTCCAAAATTCTATTCTTTTAATACTTTAGTTTTTGTGTCCACACAATAATCTAACCCTCAAGGATTGTTTTTTTTCTTACATTTGGGACATGTTGGTACTTTTATAGTTACTTGTATCACATATCCATTCTCCCCTTCCAGATTTAACTGAGGATTAAGTCTTAATTCTATCCTGCTCATTCTGTAAGTTAATGGGAGAGATGCAAATGTAATATTTCATATCTCTATTTTTCAAAACCTTAATTGACAAATTATACTGTCATACTTCATTGTCTTTGTGACCCACTATGTCAAAATTCCTCAGTGGACAAAGAGTCTTCACTTAGGATTGAAGCCTACTGTAACTTCAATAAGATTGCCAAAGCATGTGCCTAAAAAATATGTACATGTCATAATATCTTACCTCAGTTATTGTCTATGTTGCCGGGTTCCCTATTATCTGAGTATACTTATCATTAGTCAGCATTCATTATCTTATCTAATAAAAGAGTAATATGCACATTGACCATCACTCCAACACACAAGATGGCTGCCCCCATGTGGTCAAAGATGGCTGCCCCATGTGGACATAAGATGGCTGCCCCATGTGGACATAAGATGGCTGCCACAAGATGGCCAGCAGGGGAGGGCAGTTTGGGAGGGTCCAGGCCTGCAAGGGAGGGCAGTTGGGGGCGATCAGGCCTGCAGGGGAGGGCAGTTAGCGGTGATCAGGCCTACAAGGGAGGGCAGTTGGGGGGGGACCCAGGCCAGCAGGGGAGGGCAGTTAGAGGTGACCAGGACTGCAAGGGAGGGCAGTTGGGGGGGACCAGACCTGAAGGAGGGGGCAGTTGGGGGGGAACAGGCTTGCAGGGGAGGGCAGTTGGGGGGGACCGGGCCAGTAGGGGAGGGCAGTTGGGGGCAACCAGTCTGGCAAGAGAGCAGTTAGACATTAATCAGGCTGGCAGGGGAGTGGTTAGTGGGTGATCCAGCTGGCAGGCAGAAGTAGTTAGGGGCAAGCAGGCAGGTAGGCAGGCGAGCAGTTGGGAGCCAGCAGTCTTGGATTGTGAGAGGGATGCGGGCCTAATCAGGCAGTCAGACGTCCCTCGAGGGGTCCCAGATTGGAGAGGGTGCAGGCTGGGCTGAGGGACCCCCCCACCTCGCACATGAATTTCATGCACTGGGCCTCTAGTTTGCATATAATAGTACATGACACAAAAATATCATTGCCTTCATCAAAGAGCCCAAAGAGAAGAGAGATATCAATATAGAAAAAGGAAGTGGAATACAAGTCTAAGAAAGATGTATTAAAGAGAATATATGCAAATATTGGTTTTTCTTTCTTAAATATTTTACCACAATAATGATGTTATTGGGGAAAACCACCGCAAATTATTTTTCTGATAAACACCAGTAGTTTTCTTTCCCAGGTTTACTCTTCTTAAACTATCTTAAGATTCTCCTGGTTACAAAATAGGAAAGCTAGAAAAGGAAGGGGAAATCGCCCAGTAGTGTCACACTTCTGGATAACATAGTCAACTGATTATTTTCTGTATTTTACATTCTTTGAGGAGCAAAAATAGAACTTGGGTGTGTTTTTAAAAGTGCTATCCAGATGTAAAAATTAAAAAGAAAATAATATATCCACTTTTAGGTCATGGGAATGAACGGCTTCTTGTTATGTTAGGTGATATCCTACAGTCTGCTGTATTAGAAATGACATTTTGGCTGTCAGTGTAAATGGATTTGCCCAAATCAGGCCTAAACTGTCAGGCTCACTCCTTCTCTTTTATAGAATTCCCTTTGGAGTTTCAGCTCTTATGTGTGCCACACCCTAATCACTGCTTGCGGCTCTGCCTCACAAGCTTGGGTAGTGCCCTTGTTCATAAAGAGAAGGTCCATCTCTAGAGAGCATGTGATTTTGCTTTGATGGTTGTTATTACAGCTCATGTATCCAAAAGTGTGTGACATTGCTTCAGTGTGTCTGTTTAAATTCTCCATTTGGAACCCATGACTGATACTTACCATTTGATGGAACAGATAGGAGACTTTCCATTTCAAGTGCTGGAAAGCCAAACCCATGCTCTCTGAGACAAAAGGGAAGTTATAGGAAAAGTCTGGTGTTAGTTGACTCAGAAGCTTAATAATGCCAACCGAACTCTGTCTCCAAGTTCCATCTTCATTTGTAGGCTCCTACTGCTGACAAGGTGCTGGTAGAGATTCCAGCTCTGTATACCGCAGATGCTAGTCAGCTGCAATAAGAGACTGTTTGAGCAAAGGGTCTGGGCCTGGCAGGCATTCACTTAATTATCTTACACTAGAGGCCCAGTGCATGATTTTCAGGGGACTCCCTCTAGACCACCCTGTGCCCTCTTGCTGTCCAGCAGCCCTTGGGGGGTGTCTGACTGACGGCTTAGGCCCACTCCCTGCTGGCAGTCGGGCATCCTTAGCACTGCCTCGAAGGCAGGAGAGGCTTCTGCCACCACCGCTGCACTTGCTAGCCGTGAGCCTGGCTTCTGGCTGAGCAGCGCTCCCCCTGTGGGAGCGTACTGACCACCAGGGGGCAGCTCCTGCATTGAGCATCTGCCCCCTGGTGGTCAGTGTGCGTCATAGTGACTGGTTGTTCTGCTGTTCAGTTGATTTGCATATTATCCTTTTATTATATAGGATGCCCTTCTCTGAACCGTTAGTTCTAGTTTAAGGAGTACAGAATGTGCTTATTGGCTTAGATCTAGGTCACATACTCTCCCCTGGAGCTGGCGATAGGGTCAGTTCCATACGGTACACATAGATTCAGGACTGTTATTCAAAAATAAGAAATGCCCACTACATTAAATGACAAATGAAATCACCAGTTACAAGATCCTAGTGTACAACCTACCGAATACAACAGTGTTAATGTAACACTTTGCTGGGAGGGATGTGCGTGTAGAGCACAGTGACAAAGGAATTCTAAAGCAGTTCAGCCTGTATCCGGGACATTGGGAATTGCTGAGTAAGTTAACATTATTTTATACATGTAGAAACTTAAGCCTAGAGAAATCAAAGGTTCAAGCTCACATAAAATATAAGTTTTAGAAACAAGAATATAATCTGAACTTCCACTTTTGGCTACCATGGAGGAAATAGATACACCTTCCCATCTTAAATAAATAGCAAACCAGAAAAAGTATGTAAAACAGTAGTCAGACATTGAACAACGGTAGTGAAAGAAGAAACACAAACTATATGACTCTTAAGATTGTTCTTGCTTCCTACCTAAAGGGAGTTTCCAGGCCACAGCAAAATGGAGGGGGAATCGAAGGAAAGCCCAGAGGTCTAGCTAAGTTGAGGACACAGAGATTGGTGTTTGGTGAGGCAAAGTAGCTGAAATATGTGGGACAGAGTACCTGGGGGACAAAGCTCTGGAGTCTTTTTTCGTCTTTGAGTACTACACATGCATGAGAGGAAACCATGAGAAAGCAGTAGGCTGAATAATTAGGGAAATTCACCCAGGGCTGGAAAACACTTTTGCTCACCAGTAGGGGTGAAAGACATCATAATACATGAGGAATTGTATTAAAGGGGCATCTTAGAAGCATAACTAAGTTAGTACAGGCCAGAGGCTGCAGTGAGGAAAGAAATAGAAGACATTTTAAATGATCCAAATGAAATCTCCAGAGATAAAAAATATATCTAAAATGAAAATACACTGGGTGGGCTTCTAGGAATATATTCTAAGAAACCCGAAGCACCAATCAGAAAGAATGTATGCACCCCTATGTTCATAGCAGCACAATTTACAATAGCAAAGATCTGGAAACAGCCCAAGTGCCCATCAGTAAATGAGTGGATAAAAAAGCTGTGGTACATTTATACCAGGGAATATTATGCAGCAGTAAAGAAGAATTTCTTACCCTTTGAGATAGCATGGAGGGACCTGGAGAGTATCATGCTAAGTGAAATAATTCAGTCAAAGAAAGACAAGTATCACATGATCACACTCATATGTGGAATCTAACAAAATAAACTGATGAGCAGAGTGGATCCAGAGACATGGAAGCATGGAACGAAGTGTGGAAGCTCAGGGGGGAGGGTGGGTGGAGTGGGAGGTAATCAACCAAAGACCTCGCATGCATATATGCATGGGCCATGGACACAGACAATAGGGTGCTGAAGGCCTGGGGCAGGGGTAGTCTGGAGGGGGTCAGTGGGGGAAAAGGGGACAGATGTAATACTTTCAATAATAAAGAATTATTTTTAAAAACAACATACACTGGGTGGTATTAACAGCATGTTAGGCACCACAGAAGAAAACATTAGTGAGCCAGTAGGCAGATAGCAAATATCCAAAAATGAAGGACAGAAAGAATGTTTTTTAAAAATGAGCACAGCATTAGTGATCAGTGGGACAATATCAAACAGTCAAGCTTAAGTGTAATTGGAGTCAAAAGGAGCAGTGATGGGGGGCCAGGGAACAAAATAGTTATTTGAAGGTCCAGTCACGTATCACTTAATGATGAGGATATGTTCTGCTAAATGAATCATTAGGCAATTTCATTTTTGTAGAAGTATCATAGAGTACACTTACACAAACCTAGATGGTATGGCCTACTACACACTCCACACACTATATGGTATATATAGCCTATTGCTCCTAAGGCTGAAAACCCGTACAGCATGTTACTGTGCTACATACCTTAAGCCAAACTCGCGAGCCGCAGTTTGCCTTTCTGTTGACTAATGAGTTTGCCGACCACTGCCTTAGGCAGTTGTAACAGAAGAAGAACTTTTGTGTAGCAAACTATATCTGAACACAGAGAAGGTACAGTAAAAGTACAGTATATAAAAGAAAGTGTGTGTGCACACTTTGGGGAATCACGAGGGCTGTGGAGGGAGGTGCCTTTGGAGAGAGAGAGATGTCAGGAGGAGGGAAAGAGGAAGAGGAAAGGAGAGCAGAGGTCAAAAAAGATCCAGAGAGATAAAGCTTGAGACAAGAAATAATAAAAAGGAGAGAAAGGAATAGGGCTGGGATGAAAGAGTGATAAAGAGAAACAGAGAGGCCCTAATGGTTTGGCTCAGTGGTCAGAGCATTGGCCCTCAAACTGAAGGTTGAGGTTCGATTCCCGTCAAGGGCACGTACCTCAGTTGCAGGCTCACTCCCTGATGTGTCTCTCTCACATCGTTGTTTCTCTTTCTCTGTCTCTCCCCCTCCCTTCTACTCTCTCTAAATATCAATAGGGAAAAAAATATCCTTGGGAGAGGATTAACAAAAACATAAGAGGAACAGAGGAAAAGAAAGTGAGATGTGCGCACACACGAAAGCAGGTGCAAGGCAGTTGCACAGCATTGCTGAGCCTCCTCATCTATTTAAACCACCCCGAGCTAGCAGTAAATTCAACATCATAGTTGGGTCCAGCATTTTTTTCCCCAATATCGCAAACAAACGTTTTGCTTATAATCCGTTATAATCTTATGGGACCACCATCGTATATGTGCCTCAGCCTGAAAAGTGAAGTTGTTCATCCCTCACATATGATAAAATGAATTTATAGAGGACATCTCTAGGATTTAGATATTAAGCATGTGTCCAGTTTCTCTTAAATTTTATTTTCACATTTCAGCTTCTTAATGTGTTTGTAGTTTTATGGTTTTACAGGACTTTAAGTTTGTACACACAACATTACAGTGTACAATTTTTTAAAGAAGAGAAATTACTTTTATACTACTGTTTTCTGTATTAACATCTTTAAAGATTATTTCAATGTAGGAAAAATATATAAACAGAAGATACAAATTGTTTGCCTTTTCCACTTGTACTCCTACAAAGTTTTTCTTTTTTTAAAAAGTGGGGGGGAGGGGAGAGGAGAGTATGTATTACATACAGATGAATAAAGAATGACAGCAGAGCCCTAGCCAGTTTGGCTCAGTGGATAGAGCATCAGCCTTCGGACTGAAGGGTCCCAGGTTCAATTCTGGTCAAGGGCATGTGTACCTTGGTTGCGGGCACATCCCCAGTAGGGGGTGTGCAGGAGGCAGCTGATCGATGTTTCTCTCTTTCAACAATGTTTCTAGCTCTCTATCCCTCTCCCTTCCTGTCTGTAAAAAATCAATAAAATATATTTTTTTAAAAAAGAATGACAGCAGAATTCTCATCAGGAACTATGCAAAACAATGGAATGACATCTTTAAAGTATTCAACAACAACAAAAAATACCAACATGGAATTCTATATCCAGCAAAACATCTTTTAAAAATGAAGACAAAATAAAAATGTTTTTAAACACACAAAAAAAAGCTGAGTGAAAATATCACCAGGAGACCCATAGTACTGGAATACTAAGGGAAGTTCTTCAGACAGAGGGAAATCACACCAGATGGAAATTTAGATCTATACAAAAAAATAAAAATGCCAGAAATGGTGAACATGTAGGTAAGTGTAAAATTTGTGTTTTCTTCATTTTAGTGTCATTAAAGGATAATTGACTGTTTAAAACAAAAATAGGGATATATTATATAGTTATACAAGTAAAATGTATGACAACAATAGCATAAAATATGGGGTTGGGAGAGTGCAAGTATACTAAGATTCTATGCCTGTACCTGCAGTGGTATAATATTATTTGAAAGTAGACTGATAAGTTAAAGATATATATTGTAGACTTTAAAGCAAACTTTAAAAAATAATGGTTATAAGTTAATAGTGGAAACAAAATGGATTCATAAAATCTATACAATTTATTCAAAAGTATGCAAGAAAGAGAAAAATGAATAAAGAACAAATGGAAAGATAGCAGGCTTAAAACCAGTCATACTGATAGTTATATTATATAAAAATGGCTAACCACCCCATTAAAGGCAGAGGTTATCAGATTGGATAAAAAGGCAATATCCAACTAATTGCTACCCATAAGAAACCTATTTTAATATAAAAACACAGAGAGGCAAAAAGAATAAGGTATAGAATTATCAGGCAATAATTCAAAGAAAATTAGAGTGGCTATATTTATATTAAATGCAGTTTTTAGACAAGAAATATTAATGGGAGTAAAATTCATCAAGAAGATATAACAATTTAAAATTTACATGCACCTAATAATAGAGATTTAAATTACATAAATCAACAACTGAATTGAAAAGTGAAATAGATAAGCCATAATTATAGATGAAGATTTCCTACTTTTCTCCCAATGGTAGAACAAATAGACAAATAGAATAGAAAATTATTAAGAATACAGAAGCCTTAAACAACAGTTATCAACCAATTTGACTTAATTGATATTTATATAATAGTAGAGGCCTGGTGCATGAATTCGTGCACGGGTGGGGTCCAGCCAGCCCGCCCCAATGGGGGCCCATTGGGCCAGGCTGGTGGGGGGGAGGGGCCACGGGTGGTTGGCCAGCCAGCCCCGCCCCCGATTGAAGTGTTGAGGGCCAATTGGGGCCCAGGCTGGCTGCGAGGGGAGGGGGCCCTGCAATCGGGGCCCAGATCAGGCCGGTTGGCTGCCACAGTGCGTGTCATAGCCACTGGTCGTTCTGGTTGCTGGGCTCTTATATATACTAGAGATTGTCAGCAACAGCAGAATATACATACTATTCAAGTGAACATGGAAGATTCACCAAGACAGTTTTTCAGGCCATACAACAAGTATCAATAAACGTAAAAGGACTGAAATCATACAAATCATAATCTCTCACCAGAACAGAATTAATTTCAAAATCAATAACATATCTGAAAAACTTCCCACATATTTAGAAATTAAGCAACTTACTGCTGAATAACTCATGGATTAAACAATCTCAAGGGACATTAAAAAATGCATCATATCAAGATTTGTGGAATGTGGCTACAGTAATATATATGGTGAAATCTTTACCATTAAAATGCTTATTTTAGGAGAAGAAAGAAAAGGCCTTCAATCAAAGAACTAAGCTTTATCTTAAGAATAAAAAACACGAAGACCCAATTAAACCAAGCAACAGAAGGATGGAAATGCTAAAGAGCAGCGATCAATGAAATAGAAACAATAGAGAAAATCTGCATCTCTTTAACTAGAGCTTTAAGAGGGTTTTTTAACCTACATAGTTTTATAATTTCTTGTGCATTTTAGTCAAACCTTTTTTCTGATATAGGAATACTTTCATTCATAACATAATATGTTAAAAGATTACACTTCTTTAGAGGACAGATTTAAAACCAAGCCAAAGAGAAATTGAAACCTGGTTGTGTGGAAATGTCAATATTTGTACCTACTTGGCTTTAAGGAATCATGGGTCAGAGATCACGTGGACTGGTCTGAGTTTGTTGTCTCTCAGTGTTCAGTTTAGTATGTGAAACGTGGGTACAGACTGTCACTGAGCTGTGGATTGTACCCTGGTTCTTACTGCATAACCAAGTGAATTCATTTATTTTATTTTGCTATTACACCTCCATACTGTAACTTTAGGAGGTTGGCATTTTGAAGTACTGATTTACTGTATTGATATTGTACTACTCATATTTGAATGCAAATTTATTCAACTAGTGAAACTAAACTTTCAATGTAGAAGTGTTTAGGTTATGGCATTTGACATTTTAAAACTTTAACCATGATTCACTTTAGAGGTAAAGTTCTCATTAGAGCTCCTTTAACAAAACAAAACAAAAAATTTGCTTCTGAAACTTATTTTTTAAAAAGTCTAAACATTATGAGTTTTCTAATACTTTAAACACCCATATATTAAAATGCAACTGTTTTTGCATTGTTGGTTATATTTATGGTTATAGTATTTAATATACAATCTGTACCTTGTAATGTGAGCAGAATAAATAAAAGGAATGCCTTGAGAACTTCCATTTTCCACTGCATGATTCCTGGGTTTCAGGCAGCTGGCTGTGGGTCAGGGGCCACTCTTGTGTTTAAGTCGGCACCAGAACCTAAGTGTTCTAGCACAGCGGTTGCCAACCCGTGGTCCGTGAGGCCCGAAAAGTTGGCGACCCCTGTTCTAGCAAGTTCACGTGTCTGTACCACATTAACCCAGCTGTCATTTTAGAGATATTTCTCCCTCACAGGCTAGGAATGGGGATAGGGATGGGAGGGGATAGACACATCCTTAACACATTAAGTGCCCAGTCAGTCATCGGTGACTGACACTAACTATACTTTCCGTCCGGAAGACAAAATAGGCTGGGCGTTTAACGTGTTAGGGAAGCCATAAGGAAATTTAAATGCAGGATCACAGTGAATGGGTTGTATGCTTGGAATTGGTAATTATTTTTTCTGTACATGTTTACTTAAGGTACTGTTTTATACACCAATCCTATGTTAAGTACCCCCTCCCTACCTTTTGTTTCATGGAATCCCTACACAGCTTTATATATTTGTTGCTAATGATCATAGCCAATGTTAAGTATTCTCTTCTCATGGTTTAATAGTATAATCAAAATACTTTAACTGAAGTGGCAAAATTAGTACCAAAATTCTAAATTCCAAATCATTTGGATCAAAATTAAGCCATCTTGGTGAGACTAAAATTGGATACTTAAAAGATACATTCTAATTGCCCTAAAGATAAAATGGGGGGGGGGGGGGAGACGCCTTTTCTGCCCAGCTGTCTGCCTACCTACATTTCTTTTTTGTTTTGATCATCTGTTCTCTCCCTTCATCGCCCAATACCATGCTGCAGAACTGGCTCATCGGAGCCTACGGCATGAAGAGCGGCTGCCGAACCTCATTCCCACCTTCCCAGGCAAAATTTCATTCCCCTGATGCTCTTACCACCTCCGTCCTGGTTTGCATTTGTGTTTCCAGCAGGCTTTGCAGGCAGTCTCCTTGGCTGTTGTGTTCAGGCTCACTTCTATGGAAGTTGTTGGTATGGAAGGGAGAACGAGAAGGGCTGATTATTTCTCTCTCTCCACAGCATGCATTTCCTTTCCCCTGTTTGTTACTGACATTCAGGCTGGAGATTTGAATGTCAGGAACATGACGGGAAGCAGACGCTAGGGTTGTGGTCGGTACAACAGTAGTTCCAGTTGAGAGTGGCTTCAGTGTTTAGTAGGGTCAGTGCCCAGGAGGCACACACCCGTGGCCTGTGCTACGGGGGCCCCTCATTAGTCTACCCGTCTCCCTCCCTGTCTGTTCTTCTTAGCCTGGCTCCAGCCAGTGCCTTCTCTGTGACAGACTCGGGGTCCACTAATGAAGCTAGTCTTCCATCTCTTTTTAAGGTGGTTAACGTGAAAGGAGTCCTTCTTGGGTGAAAAGCAATCTCGATGTCATGGTAACAAAGTTGTCTTTTCTCCAGTTGCAAAAGAGAAGAGGGCTTTAAAACTCCTTGCTATGCCCTTTGTTCATGAAGGTGTAATTCATGCCAGGTACTCTGTCACTGACGCATCAAAACCTTTGGAGGTGGCCTAGAGAAGGTGACAGTGGCCAACTCACACGGTTGCTTGGCTCTCAGGACCACCCCTGACCTCACTGATAATGTTTTATGCTGAAGCCGATTGCTCTTTTGTATTACCTCACAAAAACACCCTCCCTAAAGAAATCCTGTTTCAGTAACTTGATCGAATTATTTGTTTAAATAACACTAAGGAAGATGTAGTGGTGTTTCTAAAGGAAGCCATGTCTCCCGCCTTATAAAGCAGTGCATGTTATTAAGGTTGTACAGTAAACGGCAGAAACAGGCAGCTTGTGAGAAACAAAGACTAGTGAATGTCATAGGAGAAAGTAAGATGCTATTAATACCTCAGTCATCACAGGAATATGCCCGTTAGCCTCAGCTGTCAGAAACACAGGCAAGAAGCCAGAAGTTTGTTGTTGTGGTTTTTAAAAAGATCTCACTTCTATGTGGAATCTGATGAACAAAATAAACTAGGTGAACAAAGTAGAAACAGAGGCATGGATACATGGAACAGACTGACAGCTGTCAGAAGGGAGGGGTCGGGGGACTGGATGAAAAATGGTGAAGGGATTAGCCAAAGAACATGTATGCATAAACCAGACACAGATAACAGTGTGGTGATGGCTGAAGGGAAGGGGATAGGGGTTGGATGGACGTGGCAAAGGGGTAAAGTTTTTTTAAAAAGGCCTTCAAGAGGAAGATTTTCCTGATTTACATCCAGTGCTAGCAAAGTTCTCATCAGATTTCCTCATTCACACTAAGATTCATTGAATGGAAAAGAGAAAAGGGAATGAGGAAGAAAGAGAAAGAGCTGACAGCCTTGGAGAAGAAGAGACAGGAAAACTAAGGCACAAACATGAAAACATACAAGTCGAGAGCCATTTAGAATAAAAATTCTATTTAAAATGACACATGGGAAGTGTTACTTAGCAAGTGCCTGTTGGTTGTGTCCGTTATGAAGACATCAGTGATTTCATTCCCTGAACATGGACCAGCTGCAGATCACCAAGGGCTGTCTATTGCATTGTGGGGCATTCCAAGCAGAAGTCTCTCTCATAGTCACAGGCTTGGCCAGAGCCCCTGAGCCCCTGGAGACCACTCCAGACCTCCTTTCTCCCAGATGCCACCCTGGTTCTTTCTTAGCATCCTCCCAAGCAGAAAGAATCTCCAAGGTGCAACTTCTGATCTTTTGTTATATTTTGAATGCCAGTTCCGGTCTGATTTCGTCATTTTAAGATAGGCAATCAAAATACAACCATGGGTAGTAAACAAAGTTGTCGGCAGGGGTCAGTGCTCTCAGCCTCATCTGCAGGAACAGCACCTGCTTCCATGGTGCTGGACAGAGCAGGGCAGCCCAAGAGCTACTCTCCGTGTATAATTTGTCCGATTGATTTTTTAAGAGATCTTTTTCTGAATTGGTAAATATGTGATATAAACATCACTGATTATGTAAGACTACATGCAGAATAAAATACTTAAAGCTCAAGTTTAGCACAGTCACTCTTTTAATAAGAAAGTATTTGTCACTTTTTCTTGAATGCACTTGACACTGTTACAGTATGACTTAGTGCCCCTCAGGATGGAAACTTGCTTCCAAGTTCAGCAGCCTGTGAATTTCTGGCACATTCCAGTTCCTGTTCCCCACTTCCCCCAACTCCTCATTTGCTTAGTAACTGAACCAATGTGCTAATACATGGAGACTACAGACCAGGAACTTCCTTAGCTTTCTGGCCTCCAGGCCCCCAGCACTCCCCCACAGCCATCCTCTTTCCTCTTACTCTTTTTTGAACTCAGAGAAGGGGGAAAGTAATTTTCCTCTAATTCAGAGCTAATCCCTCTACCCTGGATCCCATCTCCATTTGACGCCTTCAGAAACCTTACTCCATGAGGTAGTTACCTCCTCTTTCCCAGAAATCTATCAGCCATTCCCTTCCCTTCCACTTTTATTATTCACAAACACTTAAGTGATGGCATATACAAAGAGGAAGGGGATATTGGCTAGGCATGCATTGTAGGTTTCTCCCTTTACAGACACTGCAGAAATGCTCTACTGACAGCTTCCTTCCCAGACTGCTCCTCTACTCTTGTTCCTTCTGTTAATTCCATCACCCCTCGCCTGCTCCCAGTCACCAACCTGAAACCCTAACAGTTAGCCCAGGTGCTTCCCATCTCCAGACCCTGTTGGTTCTGCCTCCCCAAAAACTCTTTATCCCTTTGTCTTGATCACCACTGCCTAAGTGCAGATCCTTGTCATCTATCCCCTGGGCCACTGCCAAAGCATCCTACGCAGTCTTTCTTCCAGCCTGTCCCCCTTCTTTGACTGTGTCGCTCTCCTTAAAAATCACCAGTGGCCTTGCATTGCTCACTAGACAGAGTATAAATCTGTAGGCATGGAAAAGGCCCTGTCTGCCGCCCATCTCCTGCCTTGCCAGTCATTTCCACCCCCACCCTTCCTTGGAATTCTCTAAACATATGCTTCGCTCATGCTTTGTGCCTTTGATCTCCCAGCCTTTCCTATGTGCCAACAGGGACACCCCAGGGGTCACCTGGCTGACCCTACTCAAGCCAGTGGGTTGCTTCAAGCCTGAGGAGGGCCCCTACCCCCGCTTCCTTCACACTTGGTAGTAGGCGCTGTCAGTAGAGCATTTTTGCAGCGTATTTAAAGGGAGAAACCTACAACGCATTCCTTGAGCCAATATCCTTTTTATCTTTGTATGTGTCATCACTTTAAGTGTTCATGAATAATAAAAATAATTAATGAAGTCTCTCTTTGGATGACCTCTAGGGCAGTGGTCGGCAAACTGCGGCTCTCGAGCCACATGCGGCTCTTTGGCCCCTTGAGTTTTTAGCAAAGGCCAGCTTAGGAGTACCCTAATTAAGTTAATAACAATGTACCTACCTATATAGTTTAAGTTTAAAAAATTTGTCTCTCAAAAGAAATTTCAAACGTTGTACTGTTGATATTTGGCTCTGTTGACTAATGAGTTTGCCGACCACTGCTCTAGGGAAATAAAAAAGAGAAAAAGGCTGCAATATTCAGTTTTTTGCTAATGCCATCCAGTCATGGAGCCATAGAAGTCACAAAACAAAATTTAAGAAAATACAAATTTTAGATATAAAAATTCAAAAGGGAATTCAGGTAACCCCTATTGTACAAATAGAAGTTTCGTAAGCTTCTGGTATTTTGGTGCTAATTTGTAGAACAGTTTCTTGGAGAGCTATGTAAGCAACTTCCAAAAAAATTAAAAACAACAATAAAACCATCCCCAAATTGCTCAGGATGCCTTTATAAAAAGCTGTCCAAGAAGGAAGTGTGTATATAATTTCCTGAAGATTGCTTTCTGAGATAATTGTATGATCACTTAATTAGAGGACACTGGGCCTGCTTGGACAGTTACACCCTTCAGGGAGTGTAATATGAAGAAATGTGCCAAGATCTGCAAAATGCCACATTCACTGTTCTTCTGTGAAGGTGAGGCAGAGAATTCGTTCTCTCGTAACATCCCAGTGCTGTTTGCAAGAGCCCTTTATAAAGGAAGTTCACATGATCAACTCTGCTCCCATTGTAACATAAGACCCTTAATCATGAATTCACGGTACAGAAGTGGGGCTCCCTGTCCCTTCTTATTAACCTTCCCAAGTGAGGGGAGACTGGACTGCCCTGAGATCTGGCAACTGAGAAGCCAGTTTGCATCCCAAAGACTTTCCCTAAAAATAACCTCACAGTTCTATAGCTATTTATATAAGATTCTCTAACCTTCCTTATGAGTCAGAGCTGTCTATGTCACTCATTCTCTTCAGAGTGAAGCTGGATTGCATAGTTTAACCCGTTTCATTCACTCAGGGAACATGGACCAACACAAGGACATCTCAGTCTGTCTGAATGTTGGTCTTGGACTCTGCTTCAGGAACTCCAGGAAATACTTTCAATTTGCAGACTCTGAGCATCATTAACAATCCAGAAGCAACTGTGTCTGCATTCCTGATGCTTTCCCGTCAAAGACATAAAAGGGATTGTGCCTTCTTTCCAAAATCAACACGATGCTTAGTACTCAAGCTCACTTGGCAATAACCAGAATTACGAGCACATACCTGCTTGGAATGAACCCCAGGTTACCCGTTGCAGCCGTATATGGGTAGTTTTCGAGGAGTAATAGTTTGAAATCTGATAGACCATATTTCATTGATTCTAATATGTACTTTTGTTTCATTTTTAATACCTCAGAATTGGCATTTTTGTCTTATAATCAGTGGCTTGTCATAATTTTATTGACACAGTTTTCCTAAATGGACTATACAGGGTAGGGCAAAAGTAGATTTATAGTTGTGAGTATGTAAAGTTTATTCTTGTATTATTTATTAATTATTGTATTATTTTTCCATACAAACTGTAAACCAACTTTTGCCCCACTTACATTTACTGTAAGTCTTATGTTCAGTAGCATCTTAAGTTTGAAGAGATGAATATGTATATATGTATGTATGTATGTATCTTAAAAAGCATTGCCTTGGTTTCTAAGACCTATTTGATACATAAATAGAACAGCAGTAAAAATGACCATTTTAGCTGTGAATTTCATTAGCAATAGCTGTTTCAGCAGATATTTATGTTGGAATCAAATAGTCACACTCTGATATTCACGCTCTTGTATTACTGTTTTTCTGCAGAAAGAAATCATATATATATATATATATATATATATGAAATTATCTCAAGTAAATGTAATTTAATACAGCTCAGTGGCTTCCTTGTCCCCTCTCCCTTAAAAAACAAAACAAAAACACAAAACTTATTTCTTGAGTGTGTTTTCAGCCAGTATTTGCTCAGAAATCTTATTGTGTTACTAATAATATTCATTTTTTTCTATTCTTTGTTTGGGGTTTGGATTCATTACTTTCCTATTTGACCAATACTTTTTCACCTGAGTTAAGGTAAATGCCTTCTCTTTCCTGTACATACTAGTTGTACCAGTTACTAATGCGGATTTCTTTTTCAATAGATGGAGTTACACATATGTTGATATATATGCAATATGATATGTATGCTATTTTGTTGTATTGACAGCAAGTTTCAAAACTTCATATGTCAAATTTGCTGGAGGTGTTAACATCATAGATATTTTTACACCTAAAAATGTTGAATTTCATGTCAATAAAAGAGCATTTGCGGGAACTTTTAATTCATTATTTTGAAGAAAAAGTTATCATATACTTCAGGAAGCTTATGGTGAACGTGCTTCATCTCAAGATACTTGTGAACGCTGGTTTAAACGCTTTAAAAGTGATGATTTCAATGTGAAAGACATAGAACGTCCAGGTCAACCGAAAAAGTTTGAAGACCAACAATTACAAGCATTATTGGATGAAGATGCGTGTCAAACTCAAAAACAACTTGCAGAAAGATTAAACATTGCTCAGCAAACAATTTCTGATTGTTTATAAGTAATGGGAAAGATTTTAAAGCAAGTAAAATGGGTGCCACATCAACTGAACGAGACAAATGGAAAACCGAAAAGTCATCAGTAAATTGTTGCTTCAATGACATGAAAGAAAGTCTTTTTTGCATCGAATTGTGACTGGTGATGAAAAGCTGATTTATTTTGAGAATCCCAAATGCACAAAATCATGGGTTGATCCAGGTCAACCATCAACATCAACTGCAAGGCCAAATTGCTTCAGAAAGAAGACAATGCTCTGTGTTTGATGGGATCAGGAAGGTGTAGTGTATTATGAGCTTCTAAAACCAGGTGAAACCATTAATACTGATTTTGTTGTCAGTAGCTAGGATAGGATTGCTTAAATGGGTAGGAGAACAAATAATCAATTTGAACAATAAACAATTTGATTGTGAAATGACCAGAATGGACCAGAAGACAGGGCAAAGTAATTTTGCTTTGTGATAATGCACCATCACACACTTCAAAACCAGTTAAAGGCACATTAAAAGATCTTGCCTGGGAAGTATTAACCCACCCGCCATATTCACCAGATCTTGCTCCTTCAGATTACCACTTGTTCCGATCGATGGCATATTCACTTTCTAAGCAGCACTTCAAAACGTATAAAGAAGTGGAAAATTGGGTCTCTGAATGGTTTGCCTCAAAACAAGAAAAGTTCTATTGGGACGGTATCCACAAATTACCTGAAAGATGGGGAAATGTGTAGCTAGAGATGGACATTACTTTGAATAAAGCACTTTTGATGTTTCTCTTGAAATTATCGTGTTTTCTTTGATTACAAAATCCGCATTATTAACTGGTAGTAAAAACCGATAGGTGTCTTAGCCCTGGAATCCTTTCTTCTTTGGGTTCCTTCCTTAGGGATAAAGGACTCAAATGTAGTGTAACCTTTATGAGCTAGAATGGTTACTGAGTAATTCCTGTGCTAAAATAGGGTTCCTGACTGACTGTAGTTCCTAAAATACATTCAGTCTCTTTGCTAACATAGTAAGTATCAAATAGTTTTGAACAGAAATTGGCACTTTATGATGATTCAGTCGTGACCAGTCACTAAGTATCACCTTCAACATCTGTGGCCCTCACTGTGGTCATAGGGCACAGAAGGTGGATCACCTGACAAAACCCTTCCCAGGACTCAGATGTGCTGAACATTGCTCCTCCCCTCCTTCTGCACGCCACAGTGCTCAGAAAATGCCAGCATACCACGTAAATGGGGCTGCTCACTGTGAAGGGAAC
Source organism: Corynorhinus townsendii (assembly GCA_026230045.1). NCBI lineage: Eukaryota > Metazoa > Chordata > Mammalia > Chiroptera > Vespertilionidae > Corynorhinus > Corynorhinus townsendii. The sequence goes on from JAPDVU010000005.1 coordinate 44,833,349, forward strand.
AGTTGCAAAACTCCAATGTAGAAATTATTTTCAAAAGTAAATTGCAGACAGCAGCTGTGCACCGCTGCAGGTTACCTAGGACCAAATCAGAGAGGGTCGGACCTGCATTGCCACCATGTGCCCACCATCCAGATATCATTGCTCACATGTACACATAAGGAACTGTTAGACATTGAAATTGGGACTCAAACATTTTTTTGTTTTGTTTTGTTTTGTTATTATATGTTTATTTCTAGTCTGGAGAGGCAAAACTTTTTAAAGGAAAGAAATGGTGGGAAAAAGATACAGAGGCAAAGAAGCATTGAACAGACTGTCAAACTACATCGGGAAGACAGGGGAGGTTGGGCGAGGGGGGCTGTAAGAGAACAACCGAAGGACTTGTACGCATGCATATAAGCACAACCAATGGATACAAGACACTGGGGCGGGGGGGAGGGCGGGCAGGTGATGGCATGTACTGGGGGGGGGAGGGAGGAGGGGAGGTCAGGGGGAGGTCAATGGGGGGAAAAAAAAGGAGACATGTACTACTATTTGTAATACTTAAAACAATAAAAAAAAATTTTTTAAAAAAAGTAAATTGCAGAATCTTGGTGTGATTTACCACCACGTGTAAGACAAAAAGAAATTTTAACTGCTTGTCAGTTTGACTCAACTAAGGCTTTGCGGAATGTGACCATATCATGCCCTTTCAGTACTAACCTTGGCTCGTGTGTGTATCAGCTCTTTACAGGAAACAGCCTCCTCACTCGCGTGTTTCCCTCTGGCCACTTAGTCGCTACTCTCTTCCAGGTCCACACGTTCAGAGGGCCACACTGGTGTGAATACTGTGCCAACTTCATGTGGGGTCTGATTGCTCAGGGAGTGAAATGTGCAGGTAAGAGCTCTTCCCCCTCACCTTATTGAGTAAGGAGTCAGGAGGAGGGCGCTGAGGAGATTTGCTGTTATGCACAGTGGGCTGGACCCTGGTTTGCCCTTAACACACATGCTGTAGTCTGGATTTTCAGGCAGCCACTTTGGAAATGGATATTTTATCTGCCCTTAACCTTGTACTTAATGAACAACAGACTAGGGATCTGGTATTAGTCCTTTAAAAAGAGAGAAGTCAGCTTGTTCAAAAGTCTGATAAAAGGAGATACAAGTAAGGCAGTTATATTTAACTGTTGTCTTTGATGTTGCAGGAACTAAATTTATAAAAATGATTTTTTTAAAAAACAGTATACAGGGACCTATGATGGTTGCCTTGGAAACTGAATTTTAAAGATAAGTTGTTAAGCTGGATTGTCCTTACTAACTAAATTTGTGTGAAATCGAGTTGAAGCTTTAGAAATCTGCATTTATCTTCGAAGAGGGTTACCAAATTCTGAAAAACCACTTAGTCACTAGTATTTTGTGATACTTTAAATTTTTGAATATGCCAAATCTTTTTGTAAAGCATAACCACAGTATTTTTAGATTTAAATTTAGAAACTTTTAATATTTGTACATAAAGAAATAACCATGCTTTATGAAATAAGTGGTTATTCACGCCATGTGAAATTCATTTGTATATAACAACTATACAGAATATTGGTCATTTATTCAAACTGCTCTAAATTCTGGCATAAGCTTAAAGATAACCACTTAAATTTTAAATACACAGTGTTTGGTCATATAAGTTTCTTTCTGCTATTTAAATTGTAAAACTGAAAACTGCCTTCTTACATGTCGTTTAGCGTGAAGATTAACATTAAAAATGTATACTAAGAGTAAAGTAGTTTAAAATTATAGCTATAATAATCCTGTCAAATCTATCACTGTAAAAACCTACATTTCTTTTGTGGCCTGATTTTTAATGGAATCTTTTATGTTATGTGCAGAAACTTCTAGTGTATGATTTTCCTTATTTCTAAATTGCATTTTTGTTGAATAATAGGTGCAATATGCATTGCATGTGAATGTCCCAAATCACCCTCCTTTTAGTTATTATCACTAAGGCATGAAAAGTCCCAGGCATCCATCACTAACCAGATGCTTACAGGACCTGCCACAAGGGAGGAGAAGACAGCCCACATGTTGACTTTGACCTGTGCAGAGGTGTCCACTAAGGAGAGGCTCAGCTCAATCCAGTCTAACTCCTCCTTCATGCAAGAGGGTGACAGCCCCAATGCAGGTCTCTGCCCAGAGAGTAAACGAAAATAATTAACATCCTGGCCAGTGGTTACCCAGAGTCCGGGTGAAGAAATACCACTGGGAAGGCTGTTTTTGAGCCTTTGAACTGGAGAGGAACACAGTGGAACATACAGTGTTTGATGAAGTGGTGGTGGTAAGAACATCGGCGTGGTTTTTCAAAGGCAAATGGAATATTCTTCCCACCTGTCAAGGAACGCTGGTCTCAATAAGCCTGGATTGCCTTTATGACACAGCCTTGACCAGCTGAGACTTACAACAGTTTCATAAACACTCTATGACTGTCACTAACTTCAAAAGCCCGTTTACTAGCGAGTATATCCTTCACGGTTTGAAAGGGTGAAGGCCATTGCATGAGAATTCTGAGTCAGCTGTTAGAAGAGAATAGGTGCAACACATGAATAATCTTTAGCAATAGGCTATGTTCCCAAGGCATGTTGGAAGGAAATGTTTGGAACACTCAGGGTAGTAATAACATGAAGAAAAGGAGAAAGAAAACGAGTCACTCCGTCCCACAGCCACCTGCATTCATAGCTCTCGCCTCTTGTTAGGAGTGAAGGGGCAGGAATTGGAAGAAAAGCCTTGAGGAGGTTTTTCATTTTGTGTTACATCTTGTGCTTAAAAGCATTAGTCTATGTGATTTGGACCATATTGATGTGGAATATAAGAACAAGTCAGCTCGTTTTTTTAAATGGGGATGGTTGGGATTTCAATTAGTTCTGATTTCCATGACAACTAATTACATTTGGATTGACAGTGGGATTCTTAGATATAAAGTGCCTCATCCTGACCTTTGAGCCATCACTTTATTTGAAACAGAATGCACAGAATTAAGAATTTAAAGAGCCAGAGAGAAGTAACTGGTGGCCTGGACAGTGGCTCCCCAAAGATTTCTACTTCCTAATCCTCAGAACCTGTGACTATGTTACCTTTTGTGGCAAAAGGGACTCTGATGAAGTTAAGGATTTTGAGATGGTAGAGTGTCAGGATTGTCAGGTGGGCCCAGTGTCACCATCATAAGAGGGAGGCAGACGAGGCAGAGAAAGAAATGATGTTAGGACAGAAGCAGAGATCAGAGAGAGAGGAGCCATGCCTCTGGTTTAGCTGGAGGAAGGGGGCCGGAGCCAAGGAATGCAGGCCTCGAGAAGCTGGAAAAGGCAAAGGAAAGAAACAGATTCTCCCCGAGAGCTTCCTAAAGGAGCACAGGCCTGCCAACACCTTGCTTCCAGCCCAGTGAAGCTGATTTTGGACTGGTAACCTCCAGAACTGTAAGATGAGAAACTCATGTTAACCCACGAAGTTTGTGATAATTTGTTACAGCAGCAATAGGAAACTAATGCACTAGCTACTGAACATTAAAGATACCACTTCCAAAAAAAAAAAAAATGGCAGCACTGCCTGTCGGAGAAGAGTTGTATTTATAGCTTTTGATCTCTAAGACAGCCTGCTTCATTCTGGTTTCTTTTTTCAAACCCCACCAAGGCAGACTTGTCAGGAATTGTTTTCAAAGTATGTTTTTATTGATTTCAGAGAGAGAAAGAAACATCAACGATGAGAGAGAATCATTGATTGGCTGCCTCCTGCACACTCCACACTGGAGATTGAGCCTGCAACCCAGGCATGTGTCCTGACCAGGACTCAAACCATGACCTCCTGGTTCATAGGTTGATACAACCACTGAGCCACGCTGGCCAGGCAAGGACTTTTTTTAAGGAGTGTTGGCCAAAAGCAGTGATTTTGTATCCCACCCACCCACCCCCCTTTTTTTTTAAACAACATCATATAAAGTGTTGCGTGGTGGTGCAATCAACAGACTGGAAAAGTTACTGTAGGAATCAGACTGAATCCAACTAATAGGAGGCTTGCTGCTACGCAATGCACTGCACAGCCGACAAGGACAAGTGAGGGAGCAGCAGGGATAATCATGAGAACACCAGTCATGATCTTTTCCAAACCCCTTAGCACAAGGTTCCATAGTAGGAACCTCTACCAACATCTCCCTTCCCTTCTTTCCAGTGAGCAAAATAATGTTACAGGAGAGTATCCACTGCAGCTTGGCAGTAGAGCTCCTCCTACTAAAATACTTATGATTGAAGTAGACAATCTTTAAAAGTAAAGTTCAAAGGATTGCCATTGCTCAGATAGAATAGTTTCCCAAAGCACTTTTCCCTTCCTTATGAAATGTAAGCTTATAGATCTATTATTCTATATAATAAAAGCCTAATATGCAAATCGACCCAACGGCAGAACGACCGGTCTCTATGATGCACACTGACCACCAGGGGGCAGATGCTCAATGCAGGAACTGCCCCCAGCCGCAGGCCCCAGGCCAGCTAAGGCAGGTGCCAGCAGACCCCCCCCCCACCCCCCCCGATCGCCCTGCCAGTTGCCCTGCAAATCGGCCCTGATCGCCGGCCAGGCCTAGGGACCCTACCTGTTCACAAATGTTGTGCACCGGGCCTCTAGTTATTATGTAATCATTGAGATAGCCAAACATGCCCGCCACCAAAAAGACTCCCACCATTCCTGAATTGCTTTCATTTTAGCCTTACCAGAATATTCTAAGTAATTAGCCAGATAATTTTGTTCTCAGACATATCAACTTAGTACTGGTTACTTATTAAAGTGACTTTATTCTTCCAGTGTGTTATCATTACTGCCAGCCCCCAAGGGAAATGGCAGCAGTTTTTTTCCTAATAATTAAATGTATTTATTGCTTCAAATATGCAAGCATTTAACTTCTAGGCTAAAGAAAGGAAGTGGAAGTAATGTTGTTTATTTTAATTACTATTCTGATTGACTATACCTAAAAAATGATGTTTGTCCTTGTAAGCCAGCAAGAAACTCGTTGGACTTGCTTAAAACTTTTATGTAGCCCCTTTTAATCAAAGGTAGTATTTTCACAAATATCCCAAAGAACAAGGTATTTGCCTTAATTTTGCTTATGGGATTTCTACTGTAAATTAGAAATAGGTTATCCCCACATCTCCTACATGCAAGGTGGATGGGGAATGACAACTAAGAAATGTTTAAAAATAGAGCTTTAACTTGCAGTTATTTAAAATATGAACAGTCATGTAAAAGAATAATTATCTTTACTTTCAAAACACATTAATGTGTTTTGAAACACAAAACACCTTCATTACCCCTTAATGCTATCAATAGAATATAAAGAATAGCAGCTATTTATTTCAAAAAGTATATTTCTGTGCTTTCTAGATAAAGGGTACATTACATTTTTAGGGTAATCAAACCCAAGAAAATTTGAGTAGCCTAAAGTTAGCAGTGTAAGTAATACCAATAGTTTATTAATATAGGACAGAATAAAATGTGATTTGAATTTTTTATTCTTCCTGTCATATGTTTATTCTATGCTTATTAACTTGAATAATTGGGAGGGGAAATGTGGTTTAATTGTAATATAAAAATAACCCACCAAACCAAGAGATGCAGCAAATGAAATGATCTTTTATGGACTTCTTTTTTTTTTTTTTATCATTTATAGTGTAGATCTTCCCTGGGAGAAATAGAACTATATAAGAGTTATATGACTTTAATAAATAAGTATGAAAACCAAATAAAGTCTTAATGGCAAACTGAAAATTGATATACTGCTGGTCCTTGAAGCAGCAATTTTCAGAGCAAGCTCATAGCAAGTATATGGCACTGTGAACTTCAGGGTATAAAGATGCTTTACTTTAATGACTTTACCCTATCCTTTCATCTTCTGAAGGACTTCTTATCCAATCCTGCCAAAAATGTGGCCTTTGACATTTATTTATAAAATTTAGCACAATATATTGTTCCATGGTTTAATTTTACTCAAGTGGAAGAAAGAATATCCGTTTAAAAACGTTTTCCTCGCCCTAGGTGGTTTGGCTCAGTGGATAAAGCATCATCAGCCTGCAGACTGAAGGGTCCTGGGTTCGATTCCAGTGAAGGGCATATGCCTGGTTGCAGGCTTGGTCCCTAGTGGGGGGTGTGCAGGAGACAGCCAATCAATGATTCTCTCTCATCATTGATGTTTCTGTCTCTCTCTCCCTCTCCCTTCCTCTCTGAATCAATAAAAATATATTTTTAAAAAACTTTCCAACTTTCCTCTCCCCTAAGTCTAAGCTTAGTCATCAGTTTATCCAGTTTTCACTCAGGCACAAATTATTGGGCCATTAGAGAAAAATTATGCGGGCACTAGAAAAGCCCACAACCCATAAATGCCAACAAGCACCGACAAAGAGTAATCCCAGGAAAAGCTTGCTCTTCCTAGCCAAAGCACTGCGAAAAGGGCAGCCCGTACAGACTGAAATCTTAGGATTCTGATGTTTAAAATGGGAGATCACTTCATACATTCAGAGGGAAAACTATCAGACCATTGATGCCACAGGCTGGGAACCAGGAAGCCAGTGTTGAAATCTCAGTTCTATGGCTTTGTGGCTGAGTAACTTTTATTGTCTTTCTTAAATGACATTGGGTTAGGTTGTTACATACAGCCCTTTCCTACTGGATCTGTGGCTTCTGTGTACACACTTCAACAGTATGAGGCACATCAACATAATTATTAGATTAGGAAGCTTTGCTGACTTTTATACCTTGAAAATACTATGTAAGAGTTTTTCCATTTCTGGACAAGACAAATAAATATGTTTCATTTTGTTCCTTATAATAATAATAACAAAATTCCCTGAACAAGATATACACAGCAACTATCAGAAGACTCTGAGGGTTGAGAAAAGAAGGAAGACTGACTAGGGACCTCAGGACTCAAGGAACCTAGTGAGTTGCCTCCTGGTGTTTGGGGTTTGGGTTTGTTTTTAACCTCCCATGTATTCCAGCCGGGGCACTAGAGAAACCCCTAACCCATAATTGCCAACAGACACCAACAAAAAATAATCCCAAGGAAAGCCTACTCGTCCTAGCCAAAGCCCTGGGAAAAGCATAGTTCAGCGGGACAGGAATCTTTTAACCGCACCTACCGTTCTCCAGGTGAACACCATGAAAAAGCCACATTGCTACACCTCCCCATTGGATGTGCAGCAGCAGTCTGCGTAGAACCCTGTTTTCTACCCCACCCTGCAATAGCAAGGGTGCATTTCTTTCCTGTGTGTCTGTGAGTGGAGCCCTGTCTTCCATCACTATATTGCAGGAAGAAAGTGGTACCCCCTCCTTGATCGAGCTTGTGGGTGGACCCTGGCCTTCATCCCCATCCACTTCTACAGTAGAAGCAGTACCCTCTTAGCCCAAGTCTGTGGGCAGAGCCCTGCCTTCATCCCTCACCTGCTTTAATGAGATGACTGAGAACATATTCACAACTCTGTCCACTGTGCCCACCCTGCAGTTCCACACAGCATAGCACTCCTCAGCCAGGTTTGTGGGCAAACGCCAACTTTCATGCCCACCTACAGTAAGTAGGAGGTGGTGGTAGAGTCCTGCCATTTGGGTGGCAGGCAAAATAACACTGCAAAAGCATTACAAAAGCTTTGTAACCTAGGTTGATGTTTGAACCATGGCCTACAAAAGTAAGCCAGTATGTAGGCCAGACTGTATACTCTAAATCTGAACAGTTTACCTGCCTGCTAATCTTGAAGATTTCAATAGGAGCCAGAATCTTGTAACACTCAAAAAATCCAGAATATAGTTCAAAATTATACTTTACACCACGAACCAGGAAAATCTCAACTCAGATGAAAAAAAAAAAAAGACAGTTAACAGACACCGATTTTGAGAAGGCATAGATGTTGGAATTGTCAGACAAGGAAAACAGCTATCACAAAAATGCTCCAACAAGCAATTAAAAGCACCCTTGAAACAAACGAAAAAAATAGAAAGTATCATAAAGTTATAAAACATAACTAAATGGAAATTTTAGAACTGAAAAGTCATTAAACTCATGAATGGACTCAGTAGTAGAGTGGAGATGACAGAGGAAAGAATCAATGAACTTGTAGATCAATAGAAATTATCCAATTCAAACAAGAGAAGATAGATCTTACAAAGTGAACTGAGATCTATGGGACAATAGCAGAAGATTTAACGTGTGTGTTGGAGTCCCAGAAGAGGATAAAGAGAGGCAGAAAAAATATTTGAAAATTAGTGGCTGAAAACTCCCCAAATTTGATAAGAGCAGCTAGAGAAAAATGATGTACTTACTTGGAGATACTTTTATGTAAATGAAATGTACTAAGAACAGTGTAGATGAGGAAGAACTAAAACCCCAGACATCCAAGTCCTTTTCAGGACCTGGTATTCATATCTACAGACAGGGTTCAACTTCTGACCATAAGCTGGTTATGACAATGCCATATAACAATTCCATATAACAAAACTAAAGCGTGTTCAAGGACCATAGACAGTTGTCACGGCATTGTATAAATATCAAATGTTTTTATTAAGACCTGGTTATAAACAATATATACCCCACTTTGTTCAGATTTACACGATGTCAGGATCAGGTTTTCATTAACTTAAAAACAAATGGATTATGTTTAGAAAACATAAAAATGACTTTTATTTCAAACTAGAGGCCGCTCTTGCAATCCGGGACCCTTGGGGGATGTCGACTGCCGATTTCTGCCCTGTCCCCACAGGCCAGGCCGAGGGACCCCACCAGTGCACGAATCCATGCACCAGGCCTCTAATATCCATATGAGATCTTTGGTTAATCTCTCCCCCCCTCCACACTCCCTCTTTCCCTCAGATTCATCAGTCTGTTCCATGTTTCCATGCCTGTGCATTGAGCGTCTGCCCCCTGGTGGTCAGTGCGCATCATAAGTACCGGTCAAATGGTGACTTAGGCTTTTATATACATATAGATTATTCAGCTATGGTTTATCACTCTTCAGTTCAATTTAATAACATATTCATTCTCTCTATTCTTTACTTCCTGTTTAAAATAAATATTAACTAGAAAATATTTGGGTTCTAGCATCTTAGAAGTTACAATCCAGTAAAACTACAAAGCAAAGGAATAATTTCAGTAGAGCCAGTATAATGTAGTGTTATAATCACAGACCCTAGAATCACTGTAGGCTTGAATCTCAGCTCCCTACAGAGTAAACACGTGACCTTAGGTGAATTACTTAACACCCATGTGCTCAGTTTTTGTCAAGTTTATAAAATGAGAAAAATAATAGTATTCATTTCATCGAGTTTTGTCAGTTTAAATGGAATAATAAACATAAAGCACTTGGAATAGTGTTTGGCATTAGTAAGCTAGAGATGATAGTAGTAATAACAACTCACTATTTTTAGATATTAAAATACAGTTATATTCCACATTTAAGTATATTTTTATGTAACTTTAAATAAATGGATAAAATTTTAGTTGGCTAATTGGCATAATATTACATTTTATAGATATTTAATTAAACACTGACTCATTTGGTTTGGGTTAGGTTGGTATTCTCCTGAGATCATAATAGCAAATAAATTATAAAGCCTGTGCTTGCAGTTTGGTCTTCTGACTTAAAACTCAGAAAGTTTTGTAAGAGAAGAGATGGGAAAAATAGGGTCTGCTGGGAGCTAGTTTCCTTTTAAACCTAATTCAAGCTGGAATGTCTTTTGCTAAAATAGTTCAGAATACTCAAAACTCTAAAACAGTGGTCGGCAAACTGCGGCTCGCGAGCCACGTGAGCCGCGGTTTGCCGCTCTGTTGACTAATGAGTTTGCGGACCATTGGGATAGGGGCTTAATTACAAGGAATAACAACAGCCTGTAATTATTGGAATCGAGAGTCCAGGTCAGTGGTCGGCAAACTCATTAGTCAACAGAGCGGCAAACCGCGGCTCGCAAGCCACAGTTTGCCGACCACTGCTCTAAAACAGTAATTAATTTTTCTTTCTTCATTCTTTCTTTAGATTGTGGTTTGAATGTTCATAAGCAGTGTTCCAAGATGGTCCCAAATGACTGTAAGCCAGACTTGAAACATGTCAAGAAGGTGTATAGCTGTGACCTCACAACACTTGTGAAAGCCCACATCACCAAGCGGCCGATGGTGGTGGACATGTGCATCAGGGAAATTGAATCTAGAGGTGAGGCGCTTCCCGTGCAAGTCAGAGCCATTGTAATTCACCAGGAGTGCGAGTCCTAATGCTACTTTGGGTGCCTCGTTGCACAATCCTGTTGTCTTCTGAAGTTTAGGGGAAATGATTTCAGATGTCAAATGATCTGAAAGTCTGAAAGGAGTTAACCTAACAAATAATTAAACGGCTTCATTTCAAGATACATTTAAGTACATTTAACCAGTTATAGGAAATATGCCTAAAAGTCTATTGATGATGTTTCCATAAATGTCTAAAAGTTGACATATAGATACCAATTCATTGTTCTATTTTTTTTGGTGTGTTTTTTTCCTTGGGTCTGAGAAGCAAAGGTGTAATGCTCTATTAAAACTATCCCAGGCCAGAAACCAGAGCTGCACCCTAATTATTCTTTCTCACTTGGGAAAAATTGCTATGGGCCTATTATTATAGTTTATCTTAGTCTTCTGTTATGTAAAAGAATTTATGGTATAATTAGGGTGATGAATTATTTCCCTTAAGACTTCACATCTTTGATCTAATTAGACACAGTGATGAGCCACATTACAAATATCCAGGTGGCAGCAGGTCAGAGCTAAAGAACTGTCAGTGAAATGGTTTTATTTCAGGAGAAAAAGGTGAAGAGGTTTATAAACATGTATATTTATCATTCTTTCTGACACATTACTTCCTCAGCCTGAAGTATGGCAAGAAGTTAAAATTTGAAGAAAAGGCATGATTTTAAAGAAACTGATGAGCTCCTTTGCTGTATTCACAGGTCTTAACTCTGAAGGACTATACCGAGTGTCAGGATTTAGTGACCTCATTGAAGATGTCAAGATGGCTTTTGACAGAGGTATTTTCTTCAGCCTCTTCATTAACTCAGGACAATAATACTCTTTGCCAAAAATGCACAATACCTTACGTTATTCTTTGCATTATTTTTCTGAACCATTGATGCTTGTTATGCCAAATAAAAAGACTTAGCTTTTTATTTTTAAAATTATTTTTCCCAGTTGTATTAAACTGTTACATTTCATGTGGGAAAGAAGCATAAAACTTAGCTACATTACCTGTATTTCAATATCCAAGACTGATTCTAAGTTCACTAAAATATATGCAGAGCAATTTAATTTACCAAAAAACGTGGGGACAATGGGAGAGGGGATCTAAGTGATTGCAGATCTCAGATTTCCCAGTCTGAGTGGCCCTTCTAACTGCCTCCCTGCATCCTCATCACCAGCTCTGACTGAGTGAGACCCTTGTGTGGGGACAAGAAGCCCTGAGGAGCAGAGCGAGCCACGAGTGGAGGACCCTCTGGCTAGGACCCACCCCACCATGGGAGGAGGGGCCCAGCCAAGGAAGAGCTCAGTCGCCTGTTGTCTTTAGCATTTACATTTAGATTTGTTCCTAAATGTCTTTAAGTACTGCAATAAGGTGGTACCAAAGAAGACCTGTCACCACGAATGCAGGAAGTGAAACAGAAAGAGCCTCTATCCTGTGCAAGAACATATTCCTAGTCCCATTGCACTCCGCTCCCATCACACAGCTCTTACAGCCCACACAGGCAAAAGACAAAAATAAATTTAAGTTTTATTGCCAATCTGACATGAGGAAATCTAGGCCAGCCCAACAGTTTGAGAAAGTCAAAGGTGATGAAGGGAAATAACAGTATGCTAAATCCACATAATCATCAAGAAGAGTCCCGAATCAGTGCCCACTTGAAGGTTAAAGAGGCTTTGTTTCCCTACTGGCCAGGGTTCTCCAACTCACACTGACAAAGAAACTGAATGTTTCCACGTAGCCCAGAAAGCAAATAAATCGCAGCAGTTTTCTCTCATTAAAAATACAAGACAGCCTTTTTGTGCTCTGAAAACACTAACAACAGATTTGAAAAAGCTTGAAGAGCTCCCCTTGGCTCCATATTGCCACACCCTCGACCACCCAGCTGGTCACTTCTGGGAGGCTTACAACCCTGAAATAACGAGTTTCGTGGGGAAAAGGCAGGATCCATAGAATGCTAGGATGAACTCATTCAATTCTAAGTAAAAAGGCAGAATTTGGAAAATCTCCCCTCACTTGGGAGCTGGTCACTAAATGGAGCACGAATTACGCTGAGGTCAGCACATGCCATGGTTCATCTCCCAGTGGAACAGCAAATATCTCTGTGCCCCATACAGGGAAGGTCAGAGCAAACAAAAACCCTCGAGCCTTCCTCCAGGGAGACCCCCACAGGAGAGCCCCAGTCTGAAGAGTCAAGGGCTGAAAGTAATAAAGCAGCCAGGGGTCAGTCTGTGCTGCTGCATCCACGCCCTAGAATGTAGTATCTAAAATCAAATTACAGAATGCATTTACATTACTTTAAAATAGATGTAAGAGAATATATAGATTCTTTTCAAAAAGCAGGTTTTAAAGGAACCAGCTTAAGAATAATATGCATAGTGAGTCCCAGAGTATTAACATTTTAGGCTCCTAGCTTTGTAAAATCTACTTTCCTATGATTCATTACTTCAGAAACACTTATGTAACAGCTACTGTGTGCCAGGCACCATGTTCCTTACTTTAGATACAGCAGTTAACTATGTACACTTGGTCCTTGCATTCGTGGTGGGCTCACATTAAATAATAATCACACAATGGCTATTGATTTTTATTTTAATAGATGCCATAAAGGAAAATATTAATAACTGGGGAATTAATCTAGTCTGTTAGGGTTAGGGGGATGCTGGAGACCAGAACAGGCTTTCCCAAAGAAGAAATGTTTATGCTAAAGTTGAAAGGATGGATAGGCGCTGGCTTATATTGATTGGGTAGCAAAGAAACAGGCTATGTAAAGGCCCTGACAGCATAGGAGTCTGTGCAAAGGCCCTGAGGCTGACCTATCAAGACACTGAGAGGTGCCTTGGCTAAGGGAGGAGTAAGTGAAAGGAGAGTGGACTGAGATGCAATGAACACAGTATTTTACCATAAAAAGAATTGTCTGAATGGTAGAAGATTCTCAGACCAACCTCCAAATTCTGTTCAACACTATCAGGTAGCTGAACTATAAAAATTGTGACTTTATTTTCCAAACCAAAAATGGTACTGTAGCCAATAATGATGGAGGATATTTGAAATCTGGATTCTCATAGAAGAATACAGAAGAAAAGGAAACTATTTTTCTGAGTAAAAATTGACAGTCATTTTTCTACATTCCCGTTGTGCTCGGCTCCCTTTCTGCAGATCCTCAGGGCCAGCACCTACATGCTTCCCCCGGTCGCCCTGTGAAGCATTCATGGCAGGCTCACTTTAAATAATTGCCTTCCTTCCAGGAGGCACTCTATCCCAATTTGTACTGCCCCTGCATTTTATTCCATCCCAAGTGTGAGAGATGGACACTGGTGATCCCATTGACACTCATGTGAGTGTCAAACAGGCCAAGGTATTTGCATTTTAAAAGAGGCTGCTTTAAAAATAAATAAATAAATAGCCTTGAGAGTAGTTTTAGGTTCACCAAAAAAAGTGAGCAGAGCTTTCGCATGCAATCCCTCCTCTCATGCTCTGGCCCAAGATGTTAATCTTCCCCTATTAACATCTTGCATTAGTACAATATTTTTGTTAGTTTGTGAACCAATATTGATACATTAACTAGAGTCAATAGTTTATATTAGGGTCCACTGTTTACATTGCACAGTTCTGTGGGTTTTGACAGATGTGTGAAGTCATGTATCTATTGTCCCGGTATCACACAGAACGTTCACTCTCATAACAATCCCTGTGCTGTACACTTCATCCTTCCCTCCTGCCCCAAGCCCCTGCACCCACTGATCTTACCAAAGTTTTGCCTTTCCCAGAGTGTCCTATAGTTGGACCCACAGGGGACATAGCCTTTTCAGACTGACTTCTTTTACTTTCTTACTGTATTTAAAATTCTTCTGTTTCTTTCTTGGCTCGAGAGCTCATTTCTTTTCATAGCTGAAAAGTATTCCATTGTCTGGGTGTACCTCAATTTATTCACCTATTAAAAAGACATCTTGGTTGCTTGCAGTTTTTTGACAATTGTGAGTAAAGCTGCTATAAACCCTTGTGTCAGGGTTTTGGGTGGACGCAGGTTTTCCGCTCCTTTGGGTAAAAAGCGAGGAGCACCGTTGCTGGATTCTGTGGTAAGAGTATGTTTAGCTTAGTAAGAAACTGCCTGTCTCCACAGTGACTGTTCCCTTTTGCATTCTCCTCAGCAGTGACTGACAGTTCCTGCCACTGCACATCCTTGCGGGCCTTGGGCGTGATCAGGGTTCTAAACTGTAGCCATTCTGATAGGTGTATGGTGAAGAGGCTGCTGTGTAATCCACAGAAATCTCATAAACCAAACAGAGCAAAGAAAGCCAGCGCAGGCTCTAGCTCAGAGTGGATGCAAATTAAATCTCTAGTAGATGAAAATTCAGGTGTTTTAACCAAGTAAAGTACTAAATGCCAGGGCCTGGGGGAGGCCGCCCTGAAGGAAGGTAGCTTTGATTGGGAGTCGAGGGGCCCAGCGCCTCTAAAAGTCCCTCCACTTTGTAATGCCTTCTGTTCTTGTTGTTTCAGCACTGTATGGTTCTTTGTGTTTTTTTGTTTGTTTTACTCTCTTCTCACCATCTCCTTTACCCCTAGGACTCAGGCAAGCTCCAAACTTCTGTGTGGGCGCCTGGGTTGGTACAAAAGCACCAAGACTAGAGACCTTTGGTGCTAGGGGTCTTTTGTAAGTTAAGAGTGTCTCTGTTGTCACTTTCCACATTCTCTGTGTTTATTTTAAAAAAGGAAAGCAGCAATCTCTTATTAGTCCCCTGGGAGTTCTCAAGCAGCCATGAAATAAAAAAATTTTTTCTGTTGACCCAAGTTCTCTTCTGATTTTCACTCCGTAAGTAACATGGAAAAATAACTTTAGAATAGAAAACTCAGAAAATAGATTTTGCTTTTCACAGAGTATCGATCATTTCTATAACCTAGCACACTAAAGCAGATGTTAAAAATGGGAGCATTGCTCATCTTTAAAAACTGTACACAGAAATACGTCATTTATTAAAACTGTGCTGTGGATCCAAATATTTACTTTTCTTTCTTTTAACATCCTTCAAAGATGGAGAGAAAGCAGATATTTCTGTGAACGTATATGAAGATATCAACATCATCACTGGTGCGCTGAAACTCTACTTCAGGGACTTACCGATTCCACTCATCACGTATGACGCCTACCCCAAGTTCATAGAGTCCGCCAGTAAGTATGCAGGCGTGTACCCCAACACCCTGACAGCCTGCCTCTCCTGGGTCACCCCTCCTCCCGGGGTTCTCTGCTGGGAATCTTGAATGTATTTCATTAAATATCCTCCTCACCCTCTCCATGGTTATATATATGCTCACAAGAGTTTGAACTGTTCTCCAACACAGGTGACTTATAATGTCTACCACCAGAAGCTTCCTGGTAATAGGCTAGCTAACCCTCATTCTCCAAAGCAGTGGTCAGCAAACTGCGGCTCGCAAGCCACATGCGGCTCGCAAGCCGCGGTTTGCTGCTCTGTTGACTAATGAGTTTGCCAACCACTGCCTTAGGGAAAAACACTTAAAAACATTTTAATGTACTAATGTCTTTAACCTGAAGTCAAAACTTCTGGGTAAGGGTAATGCCTTATAGCAGTGGTCGGCAAACTCATTAGTCAACAGCGGCAAACCGCAGCTCGTGAGCCGCCTGTGGCTCACGAGCTGCAGTTTGCCGACCACTGCTCCAAAGGAAGGCTTCTACCAGTGCCCCTGAGATATGGACCATACTTTGTAAAATAAAATAAGAATAACTGGAAAAATAAAACTAAAAAAACAAGATCAACTACTTTGTTGTTAGGTTCAGCAAACATAAAAATTACCGTCAGATTTCAATAAAAGTTTCTAAAGTCTCTCTCTCAGTTCGCCTGTTCATTTTGTGATGGGCCATGAGCAGTATGTAAGCTGGCACTGGTCCACAGATCCCACTTTAAGGAGTACTGGTTTATGTCAAGAAGTTGTTTTTTAAGTTCTAGTTAAGATAAAAAATGAGAAAAAGCAAAGGCTCATTTGCCAAATTCTGTTTATAGAACAAAAAAAATCATACCTATAATTCATGCTCCATTTTTTTGAAGGGAATTCTGAACAGATTTTAACTGTCAGCATTACCATGTTTTAAGAAAAGATAGGCTATTTCTGTCGTTTGCTTGTCTCTCTTAAAAGCCACATGTCTTGATCTTTAAATATAACTTCCTTGGTAACACTGATTTGCTCTTTGACTTTGAGATTTCATGAAGCACAAACTTTACTTGTTTTAATGTTTACTTTCCCCTTCAGAGCCTTTGTTGAGAATTCTTGTGGTTTGTGGAGCCTTCATTTCTTGCGGGAGCTCCGCTCTCGTGTAGAGAACAGCCATGAGAATTGCCCCGATTTTCACAGATTTTCTGAGCCCGAAAGGCTCTAGATCTCTCCCGCAGGAATTTAACTCTTCTCATTTCCGGCTGGATTTACTGCTGAGGTTCTTGTTTCCTGGGGCAGGCGTTGCTTCCCATAAAGATTGGTCAGATTGGCATTGATGTGGAAAACACTGGACACACACCTCCCAAAGGGGTGCTCAGTCACCCCACAGTTGGCTGTGATGCCTAGGACAACACTGGGGGCTCAACTAGATGGTGTTCCTGTCCCCGTGTTGCTTGGGACAAAACTACAACTTGGTTCTGAGCCTAACCCACGGCAACCAATTAGCAGAGAACAAAGCAGTGATGGAAACCCAGATTCCGAACGCTACACCGCCTCAGCTACTTGGGAAAAAAGCCAAGCCTCGCTTACTGGATTTCAAGGCCTTGAGCCCCGCACTCCCAAGTACCTCACCTTCTTTCCCCATACCCACCCTGGTGGCTCAGGAAAATCTCCCTCTTTATGCTTCCAAACCATTTGTCATTGTTCTGAGACTTGTGTCTGAAACAGACCTGTCCAAAAGCAGCAAGCCCCCCACTCACCCCTCAGAGAGCTCGCGAAAGCACAGCATAATAGACTTGCCTAAATCAAGGTAGAGACGCCTTAAAATTTCAACTGTTTTCATGTGTGATATCCATGACAACAGAAACCCTAGCAGAGCACGTATATACAGCATAGATGTGTATTGTGCATGTTCGATGTTGATATAATTGTTTGTGGAACATTGTGTCCTGTACCTGCCTTTTTTAGAAGTAGAATGTGTTATTCTTTAGACGCATAGATACAGCTGTTCTATCTGTATAGGCAGATATGGAAGATAAGCAAAACTAAGATTTATAGAGCAGTACTAGGTGCCAGGCATTATGCTCAATACTTTACATCCATGATATTTTATCGTTTAATTGATTTTAGAAATAGAAGAAGGGGGAGAAAGAGAGAAACATCGATTTGTTGTTCCACTTATTCATACATTCACTGATTGACTCTTTTATGTGCCCTGACCGGGGATCAAACCCTCACCCTTGGTGTATTTGGGACGACACTCTAACCCACTGAGCTCCCCAGCCAGGGCCCATGATGATATTTTATAAAGAAGATGTTTTAGGATATAAGTAAACTGTCCACGCCCTATCACTGGAAGAGGTGGCAACGGCGTTCAAACCCGCATCTCTCTAACATCAAAGCCCTAGCTCTGTCCGGTCTGCATGCTGTCTGGATTGCCTGCTAGAACAGGGGCAGCGCCTTGCACAGGGGAGGAAGGCAGACAGGACAGGAGCCCCTTCTGAGAGGAGGACATGGTTAGCGGACCTTCCCTGATTCACGTGCTCTTGGACTTCTTTTTTTTATCTCTAGCCCCTAAAAAATCCTTGGGCCATATTCTTTAGGTCTCGGGTATCTCTGGCATTTAGTAGCATCCCTTACCAATAGAAAGTCATAGTTCATATTAAAGCTGCTTCCTGCAAAAGCTGTTGGAGCTCTGCTGTTGCAGCCTTCTTTGGAGAACTCCTGCTGGTTGAGAGCTGGAGGGGAGCGGCTGCAGGAAACGATAAAGGCGGTAGAGGCGGCCAGGCCTCCCATTAAAAGGCTTGAAGTGCTGCATAGTCCCCTGCATGCTCCCTTACGAACCACCTGGAAGGCTTGGTCTCCCCAGCACTTTTTTGCTCACTTCCTCCCCCCACCAATTAAGAAATCTCTGCAGTACAGTAGGAAGGCCTAGAACAGAGTTGCTTCTCCCGGGGCTGCTCCTCAGCCCAGCTTCCACACATGCTCCCTGACCGCGGGCACCGCTCGGCCAGGTAGTACCGGACCTGGAACGCTTCCCCTGGCCAAGGGGTCCAAGAGCAATGCTCCCAGATCCTAGAGAAGCTGCATGACTCAGTGTGTAACCGGGGGTGACTCGGATAAACTCAGGAATGAAACCCAGGGCTCTTGTTCCCGAGCTACGTGAACATCCCGAAGAGGAGCCTGCGAGTTAGAGCCGGTGGAGCTTCTCCCTCCGCTCTGCCCAGATTCCCCGCTTCTGCTCGGCTACGTTTATTCTTGTACTTGAGTTTCTCTCTAAAGAATGTAACATTTAAAAAGAGCTTTTAACTAGATCTTGGTCCAGGTTCAGACTTCTTATTTCCTGCCCCCCCTACCCCCCCTCCCCAGTGTTGTATTTCCAGATCCTTCCAGACCTCCCTCAAATGCCATCTCGCTCTCTCCTGTCCCTCCGCCTCGGCCAGCTTTCTCCTCATGTTCATGTCAGGCTCACTTGGACACCCGTCAGAGTGTCTTTCCTCCGGTCAGAGGTTATGCTCATTCTTGTCCTCCCTTCTAGACTGCAGCCCCTTCCAGGTAGTTCTCTTGCTCATCTTCATTTTCCCTTGCTGACATAATAGATGCTCCGTGAATATTTCTTCAATGAGTAAACATAATTTTATAATTGAGGACCACAGAATCTTCGTTTTTAGATACTCCAAGGAGTCACGTAACTAGACTTTGTTTTTAAATACCCAGTAACTCCAGAATCATTTGTCCAGGCAGCCAGTCCACTGGTGACAGATTCCACAGTCTTAGAACCCGACAGTGCACAACAGAGATCTGCCCGCTTCTAGCTCCCTCCCCTTGGCAGTGGTCCTGGTGTCACCCTCGTCCATGTGCAAGCCTTCCATATATGCAAAGCAGGAATGGTGGTTATCACCTCTGAGTGCATTTCATTTGTCTATCTCCCTCTTAAATTACGCTGTGATCTTAGAGCTAAAGGTTTGTGTTCTCTGAAAAACTGATCATGGGTAACACTCCTCAAAGTGGAAAAGAGAAGTGAATTCCAGAGCAAGTCTCTGCCAATTTGATATCAGTGTGTTCAAGTGCATTTTGTCATGTGTTCCCAGGTTATAGCTCCAATCTGGACCTCTCCCTGAGCAGCAGGTTAGTCCACGTCAGCATGTTCATCTGCAGGTCTGAGAGACATCTCAGATGTCTTCCTCTTCCCCACAAAGCCTCCTCCACCCAGATCTTTCCTGTCTCCGTTATGGTGGTTCCATCCTCCCCGTTACCTAAGCCCCACACTTGGCTCATTCTTGATTTTCTCTCTCATACATCCCTCATCAGTAACTCCTATGGACTGGATCTTTAAAATATTCCTAGAATCCAGCAATTTCTTATCACCTTTCCTGGTCTAAGCCAGTGTCACACCTCACCTGGATTTTTGCATTTATTACTGGAATGACCTTTCTGCTTTTACTCTTGCCCCTCCCATCATCTGTTTCCCATGTGGCAGCCAGAGGGAGATACTATGAAAAATGTACGTCAGGTCTTGACTTTCCCATTTCTCATTAAATTCTAACCTTTCGAGTCTCATCCTCTCTTACCCTTTTTGCTCACTCTACTGTAGCCACACTTGGCTCCTCGCTTTTCCTCAAATATTACCAGCCTTCTCTCCCTCAGGATCTTTTTTTTTTTTTTAATTTAATAAATCTTTATTGTTCAGCTTATTACAGTTGTTTCTCTTCCCCCCCCGCCCATAGCTCCCCTCCACCCAGTTCCCACCCCACCCTCTGCCCTTACAAACCCCCACTGTCCTCATCTTTGTCCAGTCTCACCCCCCACACCCCTTTCCCCAAGTCTATTATATTCACCAGTTTATTCTGTTCATCAGATTTTTTATTCACTTGATTTTTAGATTCACTTGTTGATAGACATGTATTTGTTGTTCATAATTTTTATCTTTACCTTTTTCTTCTTCTTCCTCTTCTTAAAGAATACTTTTCAGCATTTCATATAATACTGGTTTGGCGGTGATGAACTCCTTTAGCTTTTTCTTGTCTGTGAAGCTCTTTATCTGACCTTCAACTCTGAATGATAGCTTTGCTGGGTAGAGTAATCTTGGTTGTAGGTTCTTGCTATTCATCACTTTGAATATTTCTTGCCACTCCCATCTGGCCTGCATAGTTTCTGTTGAGAAATCAGCTGACAGTCGTATGGGTGCTCCCTTGTAGGTAATTAACTGTTTTTGTCTTGCTGCTTTTAATATTCTCTCTTTGTCTTTTGCTCTTGGCATTTTAATTATGATGTGTCTTGGTGTGGTCCTCTTTGGATTCCTTTTGTTTGGGGTTCTGTGTGCTTCCTGGACTTGTAAGTCTATTTCCTTCACCAGGTGAGGGAAGTTTTCAGTCATTATTTCTTCAAATAGGTTTTCAGTATCTTGCTTTCTCTCTTCTTCTGACACCCCCATTATTCTGATGTTGGTATGCTTGAAGTTGTCCCAGAGGCTCCTTACACTATCTTCAAATTTTTTTATTCTTTTTTCTTTTTGCTTTTCTGGTTGAGTGTTTTTTGCTTCTTTGTATTTCAACTCTTTGACTTGATTCTTGGGGTCCTCTAGTCTGCTGTTAGGTCTCTGTATAATATTTATTATTTCAGTCAGTGTATGTTTAATTTCTAGTTGGTCCTTTTTCATATCCTCGAGGCTCTCACTAAATCTATCGGCCTTTTCTAGGAAATTCTTGAAAAACCTTATAACCGTGGTTTTGAACTCTATATCCAGTCATTTGTTTTCCTCCATTTCTTTCATTTGTGATCTGTTTCTTTGTCTCCACATTTTTGCTGCTTTCCTGAGTTGGTAGAGTAGCTTTGTGTGGTAGGTGTCCTGTATGGCTCAGTGGCTCAGCCTCCCCAGTTACCTGAGGTGGACACTCTTGGTGCAACCCTTTGTGGACTGTGTGTACAGCCTTGTTGTAGTTAAGTCTTGATTGTTGTTGGTATCACTGGGAGGAATTGATCTCCAGGCCAATTGGCTGTGAGGATCAGCTGTGTCTATGCTGGGAGAATTTCTGTGCTGGAGACAGCCTTATGAGACAAGACTTGCAAAATTGCAAAAGCCTCTGTGCTCAGCTTGGATAGGGTGGAATCTCAGGGCAGAGCAGACAGCCTTGGCTTCCGGTCAGCCCTGCCCTATGAGGCCCCTGGGTCTCAGTGTCCCTCAGTAATCACTGCAAGCACCTCTGAGAGAAAGCTGCCCTCGAGTTTCACCCGCTACCAGTTTCTCCCCAATGAACTTGGATTCCCAGATTCTCGCCTGGAACTGGAGTTCAGTGCAGTTGGGAGCTTCCGTCTTCCTCCCGCTAGAGAAAGCCAGCAGCACACTCAGCAGTCAGTCCTCTCTGCACGCACTTTCTCACGCGCCTCCAGACCTCTGCTTTTCGCAACTCCCCTAAGTTTCCGTGCGCTCCTCTTTTCCTGGAAGTCCAGGCTCCCCCCGTATGAGTCTGGGACCCCAGGGTCTCGCCGGGAACTGGGGTTCAGTGAACTGGGGTTCAGTGCAGTCGGGAGCTTCCGTCTCTCTCCCACTAGAGAAAGCTAGCCAGGCACTCAGCCGCCCGTCCTCTCCGCGTGCGTGTCTCTGTATCTCAGCCTTTTGCAGCTCCTCTGAGTCTCTGGGTGCCCCTCTCTTTCCTTCTAGTTGTAGAATTTTCACTCAGCCAGCTTTCCTGTGGTTCTGGATGATGATTGTTCTTTTAGCTGTAGTTTTGAAATTGTTGTGCGAGGCAGCAGTTTAGGTGTTCACCTATGCCGCCATCTTGGTTTCTCCTCCCTCAGGATCTTTGCTTGACTGTTCCTCTGCCTGGAGCCATCTTCCCCAGATCTGTCTCTATGTGCATTGTCTCCCCACTACCTTAGGTCCATCCTGACCACACCATGTGTAACTATATACCCTCCCCCCAGCACATCCAATGTCTTTTCCATAGCGCTTGCCTCCTTCTAATACAGTATAAGCTAAAAGATACATATGCTTATTTATTGTCAGTCACCCTCCAGTAGGGAAAGTGAGCTCTCCCCATGAACCGGGAATTTTGTTGGTTTCCATCCCACCAACACTGCCCTTAACTTCACACCATCTCAAGATTCTCCCTACCTGGACTAAGTGTGGAAGTTAAGGGAAAACTAAACTACTCCTTTTTCAATTTTCAGAATAATGTAGTTTCCAATTACTTAGTTCTGTAAAAGTTTCTATAGTAAATGGAATTTCTTCTCTTAATTTCTTCACTTAATTAAGTGATTGAATTTCAGTATCTGGAATTGCTGTTATTAAGTGGCACTGTTTAAAAACCTCACGGTTCAAAGACCATGCATTATTTATCCTGGTAAATGTCAAATAATACATTCTTCATCCCTAAGAAATGAACCAGAAGCTCTGGGGAAGCTTTGGGCAGAAATTGCAAAATGGCCAAAGTTTCTTTGAATTAAAAAGCTTCAGTCACTGTTTACATTCTGAAATTTATCAAATCTGCTCTGCCAACACTAAGAACCTTTCATGTCATTCCAGTTTTTACCCGACTCCAGTACATTGCCTCTGAGTTGGTTTATTTTATTAAATCTGAAAGCCTGGGATTCTTGTGTCCTGAATGTCAGGTTCTGGTCAGATGTGGCTTCCAGCATTTCACAGCTGCTGTTCTGATTTGGGTCCCTTTGCAATTGCCCTGAAACCAAACATTTAAAGGCACCCTATCTTCATGGCGTTTGGGTAGATGCAGGAAATGTGCTAAATTAGAGCACAGAACTCCAAAGATATCTCTTGTTTCTGATTCCGGAAATAATTACTGAAATGTGATCTGTAACCTCAAAGGAGTGTGCTGGTTTTTTGGCCAACACAGCAGAACTAAAATATGCACATGAAGATGTGCCCCTTCAAAGTTTACACCTTTGAAATAGTCCCATTTATTTGACGGACCCTGTTGTCACTCAGAACATTTGGCATTGCCTTCAGAGTCTGCATGTGGCTTCTGAATATCTTAAGTAGTAGAGTATCTTTGTGCTTTGAGGGAAGATTTAACTATTTTAGATAACGCGTAGTAATTTAAAACTAAATCTAATCAATAAAAGAAGTAAATATTAGATGATATATTTCTTGGTTGAAAAAGAAAAAAACTTAAATATTAATAGGAGTTGCAGGGGCAAAGGGATGGCATAGCTTCTATACTGTTGCTTTCTGAAAGGGGATTTTCAAAATATTTTGAACAATGCAGCATTCCTTAAATATGTTTGTAATGTTTCTAAGATGACCTCACTTGGGTGTGTAAGTTATTATTTGTATGTAGATATGTGTCTGAATTTTCCATAGTTAGGTCCTACATATCCAATGGCCAGTTTTCATAGTTACCAGACTCAAGACTTTCAAATGAAAAAACGATGGTCTCCCCTAAAGTCCAAGTAAATGGTATGGTCACATTGAAACTAAGCCTTTGGAAATCTGAGGCTTGAACCTTAAAAATATTTTCCAAGGCTGTGGGCAAGGATCTGTGAGAAAGCATTTCTTACCAGTTTTAAAACATAGAATAGAATGAAATGAACCACTTATACCAGTTGTCTATTAAAGTTTTCCTCCTCCGTATTCATTCAACTCGCTCCTGTAGAAATTATGGATCCTGATGAGCAACTAGAAACCCTTCATGAGGCACTGAAACTGCTGCCGCCCGCTCACTGCGAGACCCTCCGGTACCTCATGGCGCATCTGAAGAGGCAAGTCAGACTGCAGTGCTTAACTTGTGCTGCATCCGAATTTTAAGAATGAAATGAAACCAAATGTGCAAGAAAGGACAAGTGATCCATTGAATGAATAAACACAAGCTATGTTGTCTTGTGTGAAATTGCACAAGTTAAGAAGGAATGCTGGAAAAAAAGGAGACATATGTACTACTATTTGTAATACTTAAAACAATTAAAAAAATGGTAAAAAAAAATTTAAAAAAAAATAAAAATTGAAAAAAAAAAGGAATGCTAAAAATACTCTGCACTACAAAGCTGAACACACACCTGATTCTAACAGGAATGTATTTACAATTGCACGAGGTGTTGGCAAATATGTTAGAAATACTAGTATCCTGCCAAGGACATGCATTCATTTCTATGGAAAGGGAAAGGCTGTAGCTGTAGAAACACTAACATTAGCATAATAAAGAGCAAAGCAACCCACAAGAAGATCCATTCCGCTTTTCTCTAAAACAGGCACTTCAGACTTGGTGCTGGGATTGTAGATTATTGGATTGATGTTGCCAGCACTAAATATTGCTGTAAAAAAAATGATGGAGTAAAGTAAGGGGTAAAGCAGGAAGGGAAAGTGAAATATTTTGTTACTCTGGTTTAATGTGTTACAGTGATTGATGATGGAGCTTTATTTCCCTGCTCAGTCACCGTCAATCTCTACCAGTTGAAGCAATGTTTTTAAAATTAGACGACCAGGATTTAGTGGTTTTAGGGTTTTGAAATATAAGACCAATCAGCAACAAAAAAGATAGCAGAACTTGACATCTATGTTGTATGCCTTTAGGCATGAGTTACCCAGAAATGAATACTTAATTCATGCTGCTTTTAATATTTACACGTTTCTCCTCTTTAAAAGTACCATGAGTTAAAACTTTGATGTCATTTGCTTACAACTTCACTTGTAAATTCAAGTTTGCTTCATATATGGATGCAGTTAAGTACTCCACACAGAAGAAATAACTCTCAAATTATAGTCTCTGTGCCTTCAGTGTAGCAGTAAAAAATATAAACACTCTCTCTGACAAGGTTGCTTATGCTGAGCCATCTCCTATCAATGTCACGACCACTCTCTCCCTAGACACTTGCAAAAATAATCTATAGGAAACCAGATAGCCAAAGAGGAGGGAGGGAGGGCTGAGGGAACCATCAGGACGACCCAGTTCCTTCTCTGCTATTTCAGACATCCCTGCAGCTCAGGCTGTGGCCAGAGAATCCACAAATAGAACCGAACCCACACACACCTTGCTTTTTAATTTGTGCCGAAGCACAGTGAAGAACCGCATGGCTTACACAGAATCGTCCTCCTTTGCTTGTATTTTTCAGAGTGACCCTCCATGAAAAGGAGAACCTTATGAATGCAGAAAACCTTGGGATTGTTTTCGGCCCCACCCTTATGAGGTCTCCGGAACTAGACGCCATGGCCGCACTGAATGATATCCGGTATCAGAGACTGGTGGTAGAGCTGCTCATCAAAAATGAAGACATTTTATTTTAGATTTTTAGTCTGAGAGGAAAGAAGTGTATTACAGATGAAGGAATGTTTTATAGTAATTTAATCGGCTCTCATAGCTGCATTATTCCTTGGATAGAAGTTGGGGCATATAACCAGTTTAAAATGAAGGAACTGTCCATTGTTTTTGTAGCACCGTTCAGCTGTCCTTGTAAAACAGTGACCATACGCTTTCCAGTTCTAGTTACCCTGGGTGTTTATCATGTTAAGAGAAACTCAGGCTACTGCATGATTAGCCCCGTTTGGCAAGGGGACCCATACAGAGGAGACAGCAGCCTGCACCGCTCTCCGTCCTGGGTGGTCTGTGGTTGTAATTCAGCATGTTTCGCAGAGTGAACCTGTCATGACTTCGCTTGGGTTCTGTCCTTGGTGTCTGACGCTTTCCTAAACATGCACCTCAATGGACGGAACAGCACCTCTGGCCGCTGCACTGCCATAGACTATAACATATGCCTACTTTTCGCCAATGCTTTATTTCTGGGTTCTCCTCGTTCTTCTCAGACATAGTGCTTTCTTTCCAGCAAAAAAGCAAAATGTTTTCAGATTTGTTACTTTAGTAAACGATCCATGCCAATAAAAAAATACAACACAGAGCATTTCCTGGGTTTTAGTTATAATTTTGTGTTTTTATCTGGCATGCATTTATTAATTTATTAAATTTTGCTTTTAGAAATTAAAAATATTGATAGCTTGCTTTTTCCCCCACGATTAGAAATGTTTGGGAAAATGTGTTGTGCCACTTGTATAACACTGAGTAATCCCTCTCACCTCTTGTTTACTATTGAAAGTTTTACATTGAGTTCCTAAAATAATAACTAAAAACTGCTTAGAATTAGGACACCCCTTCATTGGATTCATTTTTCTTGCATACTGTGACAGAAATCTAGACTATTTTCCCTACTGGAGCTGGGGCACAGGCAGGAGTTCCTTCTAGAACCATGAGAAGAAAAAAGGCTAACTAGAAAGAGTGGCTTTCTAAGCACTTGCTTTGTTGGATGTGCATGGTGTTGACACGTAGCTGAGCGGACAGGCTGCCTGAGATGAGTCCCAGGCAGCAACCTGCCAGCAGGGGAAGGGGGGCTGCAGGAACCAGGGCGTGAGCCTCACCCGCTCAGTGGCCGCCTGTGCGGCTCTGAGCAAATGACCCTCCAACTCTATTTCCCTGTCAACCTAGTGAGCGCCCTTTCAGAACTACAATTCTGTCCTGCTTTAAAAGTAAAAAAAGTACAAAACATTTCCATTTTTACCATTTCAATCTTTGACCCTTTCCAGACTATCTCAAAGATCATGGGAACTGCAGAACTGTGGAGTTTTCCATATTTCTGCCCCTAGGCTACAGTAGGGAGTTAGTAGTATGTTTTAATGTTTAGATTCAGAAAGCTGGTTATTCAGGAGATAGTCTGTCCCAGCTGCCTTCTTAACCACAGTCCCTTTCAAATAATGTCATTGCACCAGGCAACATCAGATACACAGGTGAATCAAGTACAGAGATTTGTTTTCTGTAACTAACTTTCTTTAAAACGGAGGCCACTGAAAGTCAGTATGCAGGAAGGCAGTGCTTGGAAAGAGAAATCTGACCACGTGTCTCTGTCCCTGGGTTAGGTGAACCGAATGAATTTCTACATGCTCATGGCTGAAGTTCTTTTTGAACAAAGTCCTTTTCAAGGGGAAATTCAGTAACGAAATCTGTCAAGAAATCGCTTCATCAGAATGTAATCACCTTCTTTTCCGAAAAGGAATAGCTGTGATTGACTCTGGAGTAGGCACTTATCAGAACGAGCGGTTTACCTGGAGCAGAAACCATGCCTGATCAGAGCAGACATTAAGTACATGTTCCAGTAACATCCTGAGCACTGCCCAGATAGGTGACTGTTTATCCGGTCTGTGAACAAGGACACTTGGTATATTTTTTGTTTGTTTAATAGGAACTGCATCTTTAAATTTTTTATTCAATTCATTGAGGTGATACTGGTTCATAAAGTTATATAGGTTTCAGGTGTACAATTCTATAATACATCATCTGCATATTGTATTGTGTGTTCACCACCCAAAGTCAAGTCTCCTCCCATCACCATTTATCCCCCTTTCGCTTTTCTACCTGTTCAGCCCCCTTTCCCTCTGGTATGATTTAAACTGATGGATGTGTGTGGTTCATCCCCTCAGGACATGCAGATACAAATCACAGCTACGTCATCTGTGAGCACTCCTGGACTGTTGGGTGACACTCCCTGAAATGAAGAAACAGTCCCTCGGGGAGGCTCTTACTCAGTAACTAGCCTGAGTCTTTCATAGGTATCTTCCTGTGACTAATGGGAGATTTCTTAAATCAGGACCTTCTAATGAGGTGGCAGAGGTTTCATTTGTTTCCACCACTGTCAGCAGGAGGGACCACTGCACCTCTCGGTGATCGCCGCAGACTTGCACTCGCACGCTGCAGGTGCTCTGCCTGAATGGAAGGTCTGTCTTCCCAATGTTCTACCCATAGTTCTAGAGAAATCACTGAGAAATCAAAGATTGTCCCTTCTTCACATTTTCTGTTAGTTTTTAATGCTAATTAGTTACACCAAGGAAGTCTCCTTCACTGAATTGAGATTTCAGATGTCTCAAGTGGAAAAACATTTATGTATCCAAATGTTTCTGCTTACTTGATGAGCTCAAGTAAAAGGCCTCTGGATGAATTAGGTTCAGGGTTCCAACACTATTCACCTTAATAAAATGTTTTAGAATTTACAGCCCAAAGCTGATTAGGTATATTGGTAAGTCCATTCAAAGAGCAAAAAGATTTTTTTTAAATGCACGTTGGAAGCAGGACACCAAAACTCTTCTCCCGATTGTATATTTTTTCCTGGGGAGGCTAAGTTCTTATGGAACTCTTCAAGCATATTTATAACTTGACTAGGGGCCCAGTGCACAAATTCGTGCACCTTGAAAGGAACTGTGGGCTGCGGTGGGCACAGGGGCGGGTCTCAGCCCATCCTCCACGCCCCTGCCCAGCCATCCTGCCACAGCCCCTGGTACCCTGTCTGCTGGCAGCCCTGCTCCCGCCAGCCCTACTTGCACCCACTGACAGCACAGAGCAATTGGGGCCAACACCAGCAGCAGGTGTGAGTAGGGCTAGCACCTTCAGCGGATGTGAGCAGTGGCTGCTGCCCCAATCACCCCTCAGGAGCAGGGGGAGGTGGAGAAGCCCTCAGGGGCAATCAGGGCCAGCAGCTGCCACTGGCACCCGCTGATGGTGCCAAGCTATTGGGACCGGCACCAGGCATCAACAGCAGGTGCGAGCAGTGGCTCCAGTGCTGGCAGCGGGTACGAGTAGGGCTAGCACCAGCAGCAGGTGCAAATGCCAGGTGGGAGCAAAGAATTTTCAGTAACCACTGGAGGCTCGCCCCGATGACACCAACCAGCGCCCTGCCTTGGTCTGGCACCCCCACTCACCTGCTCCACCATCCCGCCACAGCCGATGTCCACCATGTTCTATGCTCTACCACCTGCTGCCCACGCCCATCATGTTCTGTGTACTCCCCCTGGTGGTCAGCGCACGTCATAATGACTGATTGTTTGGTCGTTCGGCCATTTGGTCTATTTGCATATTAGCCTTCTATTATATAGGACTAGAGGTCCAGTGTACAAAATTCATGCACAGGGGAAGGGGGGGGGCGTCCTTCAGCTTGGCCTGCACCCTCTCCAATCCTTGGGGGATATCTGACAGCTTGTTTAGGCCCAATCTCTGCCTAAACCAGCCATCAGACATCCCTCTCACAATCCGGGACCCTGGCTCCTAACTGCTCACCTGCCTACCTGATCACCCCTAACTGCCCTCCCCTGCTGGCCTGGTCACCCCTAACTGCCCCTGCCTTGGCCCCCACCACCGTGGCTTTGTCCAGAAGGACGTCCGGAAGGATGTCCAGTCTAATTAGCATATTATCCTTTTATTAGTATAGATTGGCTGTAACAGTGACATGGCATTCACATTTGCCTATTAGTGTTAAGTGAAAGACATTCTTTTATGAGCAGGGGTAATAGTGATCCTTACATACATCATCATCGCACATCACATTTCCACTGAACATCTGGGCAGTTCTAACCTGTGATTGGCATGCATTATGGTGGAATGTAGGGAAGTCTAAGAAGAATGTAGCACCATCAGGGATCTGTCCTCTTCCCTAATCTTTAGAGAACTAATTCTCACTTGGATTCTCTCTCCAAATCAAGCCCAGACCTGCGTCCCTGGGTATCTGCATCCTCGTGCCACACCCATTTCTTGCCTGCACCCCATGGGCCAGCCACTGTGCTAAGCCTGGAAACCAGACCAGCTCTAGTTCCCAAAGAACTTACTGGCCCAATCTGGCCTAGTCAAACTTGAATGTTCTCCTTTTTTCCATTGAGCATTTTCTTTCCTACGGGCCTCATCCTAGACATCAATGGAAAGCTACAACAAAACAGCATGGGTGTACTTGCCCTTCTTTGGGGAAATGTGAGCTCACAAAGCCACACTCTTACAGTCCCATGTGATACTTTTAATTGACTAGAAACATTTATTTGACCAATAAGAAAAAGAGATCTAAAATGAAAATGACTTGAATTATATCCCAACTATGTGCCCAGTGTGAGCTTATTTGGAAGCATCAGAAGATCACTTGCTGCCTGTCCCTGAGGGTGTGCTATCTGAAATGGGACATCAGAGTGTGAAGAGCCTGTGTCATCCTCAGCCGTGGGTTCACTAGCCCCTCATTTCCCTCCTTCGCATGAGGCTGGGCAACGTTACTGTCAGCCCGCTGAAGCCAGGTGCACCAATCTCATGTTGGCCAGTCCCACGCACAGTTGGTGGTCATTCTGGAACAAGAAATGGTCTCAACCTGACAGCTCAGAGTCTCCCATTTATCCAAAACAGACTGACAATCTCTACATTTCTTCAATAGTAATGATGGGGGAGACTGAAGTAGTTGTTTTCCCCTGGTTTCCTATAGTCAAGGAATTAGATTATAACTAACCCACCAAAGATGAGTTACCAATTTTATTGAGGTTGTGTTAATGGCTTTTATTATAGGTTCAAACATTTGGTGGTTTCAACACATTTTTCTTACTAAAGTTATTGGACCTCTCAGCAAATGCTTCAGTAATTTTTAAAGTAAAATTATTTCACTAGATATGCATATCACACAGGGATCTCACATCAATTGCTATTTCACAGATTGAAACCCAAAGTCGAGAGAGCCAAGTTAAAAATTATGATTCATCACCATGTGTTGTAAGGAAAACCCTGATTTATGAGCTTTATTGTTCTCCACTGAAGAAATTATATTTTAATACAGTATTTTAGTCATAACATATTTCACAATGGAAATGTTTTTCATTGCTTCTTCCATCAAGTAGCACAAGACAACACAGGAAGTGTAAGGCCTGTGTTGCTGACCTTGTGTTTGGAGCTCTGGTGAGCATGTGGAAGCGTTGGGGATTACTGCTGTTCAGATACAGCCACGATGACATTGTAGCAGGAAACACCAGCATGTGAAGCTAAGATATCTAGTGTTTGCTTTTGCTAGTTATGAAACATCCTACTTAACTGCCCCTGTCACTGTGGTAACACAAAAAGCAGAGGAAGTGATGTTTAGAGATTAAAATGGCGCACTGAAAGAAATTAGCCGAAAGGGCTTTCTAGACGTAAAACGATGTAAACTTGGGATGGTCAAGAATATAAAAACCTTTTGGTTTTTCCTATGTTTTACCAGTGAGTTTCCTCCGATGTGTGAAAGAGGAACCACCTACAAAACAGCAGATACAACTTGGGCACAAGCCAGGGCTGGTCCAGCAAAAAAATCAAGGCTGGCCTGATATTGGGATGCTTCTCCATGTGAGCGGACATTTTCCTAAGATAGTTTTTAATTCTTACCAAAGAAAATTTATAACAGGAGTAATTTGTCCCAGTATTTTTAAAATTACATCCCAACTATACGAAACAGGAGTTGGCATGGGGATACAAAGGTTAAGTTCAATTACATCAATGTCACAGATTCTAGGAACACGGTAACATCAAAAACATCAACTGTGGGCTGTGGGGGTATGTTCAAACTTCTAGAGCTTCTAGAATATGTTCAAACTTCAGTTCTTATCTTAAACTAGACTGTCTCTGGTTGTTTTATGTAAGCCTCATGGTGACCACAAAGCAAAACCTGTAGTAGAGATACCAACACTAAAGAGAAAAGAATCTAAGACAATCACAAAATCGCAAAGGAAGAAAGGAAGAGCAGGCGCAGAGGAACCACCTACAAAGCAGCAGAAAACAACTAAAATGGCCACAAGTTCACCTATCAATACTTACTTTAAATGCCATGGACTACATTCTCCAACTGAAAGACGTAGCGTGGCTGGTGGATAAAAAACAAGACCATCTATACACTGCCTACGAGAGACTCAATGCAGATGTGAGGACACGGACTGAAAGTGGAGGGACAGAAAAAGGTATGCCATGGAAATGGAAACCAAAAGAAAACTGGGATAGCTATACTTATATCAGACAAAATAGACTTGAACACAAAGACTTTAATGAGAGACAAGGATGGGTACCACACCATGATAAAGGGTCAATCCCATGAGAGGGTATAATATTTGTAAATATTTATTAACACAGGGCCCACAAATATATAAAGCAAATATTAGCAGACCTAAAGGGAGAAATAACAATAAAACAATAGTATTGCACCTTAATACCCCACTTTCACAAAAGAATGGATCATCCAGATGAAACATCGGTAAGGAAACATGGGCTCTAAATGTTCAGACCAAAAGAACTTCAGACATAAAGAGGTACACCTTGTTTTATTGGGTTTCATTTCACTGGGCTTCACAGATGTTGCATTTTTTACAAACCGAGGGCAAGACCTTCCACCAGCAAAAAGCTCACACTCACTTTATTGTGGGGGTCTGGAACTGACCTGCAATATCTATGAGGTCTGCCTGCCTGTACAGGACATTCCACCCCATCAACAAAATGTGCGTTCTTCTCGCGCACACGGACATTCTCCAGGATGTCATGTGAGGCCACAAAACAAGGCAATAAACTTAAGAAGAAATCATAGCATCTTTCCTGACCACAATGGTATGAAACTAGAAATCAGTTATAAAACAAAAATTCACAAATCTGTGGGAATTAAGCAACATGCTACCAAACAATCAATGGGCCAAGGAACTTAAAAGGGACATTTAAAAATACTCTGCCTGGATCGTGTGGCTCAGCGGATTGAGCATCGTCCCATGTACCAGGAGGTTGCCGGTTCAATTCCCCATCAGGGCACATACCTGGCTTTCAGGCTGGCTCCCAGTAAGGGGCATGCAGGAGGCAGCCAATCAATATTTCTCACGGATGTTTCTATCTCTCCCACTCCCTTCCTCTCTCTGAAATCAATAAAAACAGTTTTTAAATACCCCGAGACAAATAAAAATGAAAATACAATATACCAAAGTGTATGGGATGCACCAGGTCTAGGAATGGAAGCCGCTGTGGGTCTGCACCAGGAGACTGTATTAAAAGTAGCCCAAAACATAGGGGCTCCCAGCTCTCAGCCCATTGGTGGCCTGCTTCTCTACTTCCACCACGCTGCAGCCCAGAGCAGCAGTGTGCCGGTTTTCAGACTTCAGCATCTTTCAGAATCACCTGGAGAGCCCAACTCCAGTTTCCGCATTAGAAGCTCCGGGACAGGGCCAAACTTTTGCATTTCTAATAAGCTCACAGGTGTGGCTGCTGGTCCCAGAATCACACTCTGGGATCTAATATACATTAGCATCACCTGAGGCCTCACTGCAGGCCAATCAAACCCTCTGGGGGTGAGGCTTGGGCTATCAGCTACCCGGGTGTGCAGACATCATTTCTGGTTGGTATGTTCAAATGTATCCGGGATTTGTTTTAATCAGGTGTGCTATGACATGCAGATGTGGGAAGATTGTCATGAAGGAGTCATAGTCACACATTTTAGAAACAGGAGGCACCGCACGCCATGCAGGGCCAGACCAGGGTCAGTCAGGAGGAGAATGGGAGAGGGCAGACATGGCCCAGAGCCTTTACTGGGGTTTTGGGGGGAAGGAATGGGTGAGGCAGGTTCCTTGAGTCAGTTTAGGATTCAATAGTTTGAATAATTTCAGCAGACTCTGACCCTGAGGTGACAGGAGGGGGAATATTGGCTTGGTGTGTGAGTTTGATAAAGGAGACAGTCAGGGATGTGGGCACTGGGAGGTTTGCAGATCACAGGTGTGCCTGCAGGAGAGTCCTCCTGTGCCATCTCTAGGAGTTAGCTGGCCCTGGGAGTGGCAGCCCCGCCAGGATCAAGGCCCCAAATGCCAGAGCATGAGGAATTCAGAAACTAAGAAAACACGATCTAGTCTGTATAGTTGGCTACCTCTGCTTCCCTTCTGAACCTCAACTCCTAGTTTCTAACCCAAGTCTGACTCTGTCCTCAATACTCTTTTCTTACTGCAATTTTATTTGAAATTGCATAGCTTAATCTAAATTCGCTGTCAAATCAGAAAAGGGAGATGGGTTCTAGTGTGTTCAATCACTTCAAGAAAATTCTGTATTTCCCAGGCTGCATTTGCGGAGACTGGCA
Source organism: Corynorhinus townsendii (assembly GCA_026230045.1). Taxonomy (NCBI): domain Eukaryota; kingdom Metazoa; phylum Chordata; class Mammalia; order Chiroptera; family Vespertilionidae; genus Corynorhinus; species Corynorhinus townsendii. The sequence goes on from JAPDVU010000005.1 coordinate 44,867,605, forward strand.
TCCCACAAAATGATAGAAATATAATTTTTCTGAAAATTATGACAACTGCTTCAACCTAACACAGCCAGAGGCCTACGAACCAAGACCCCTTGTATCCACATGACTTCACTGTTTGTTCCAAGAAAGATAAGCCCATTCCAGGAATTTACCTGCCACAAGACTGCTCACCTGGCAAACAGCTTGCTTGTCAAGCAGCTTACCTCTGAAGACTCCCTACAAAACCCTTGCTGTAGTCACAGTCTTTACCTGCTTTATTGCACTGCTTAAGACACATCTTAGCACTTGAGCCGACCCCCCCGCCCCGACCCCACTCCGCAAAACAAGCCTTTCAAAATCCTCCTCTGCCTTTCCATCTGACCCACTCCTCACTGCTGTGGGCTCTCCCTGCTGCCTTGGGTCCTGATTCACTTGGTTTTGTGTGGTTAGCAGACCGTCTGGTAATTCCTTGGGGAGCTCGGTGTATTATTAGGGAGTTACTTCAGGAACAGAGGGCTCTCTAGTCAAGTAGGCTCAGGAAATACTATCCACCAGTTTCACCAAAATCCATATAAAGATTGCAATCGTGTCTGCCTAATAGAGCTTCTGAAAAGTTCTGCATTAAAAAACAACAAAACTTTATGAGATTAAACAAACTGGAAGCTCATTCATGGGAAGCCTAGTTTTTCTGCAGGCTTATTAACTTCTCTAAGAAAAATGTCCCCCTCAGCACCAGTTTTTAAACCTTTAAGGTCATTAATGATCCATGAGGAGTTAAGGACTGCTGGCACATAAAGCACAACTCGGATGTCCTGTCGAGAGCAGGCACCGGGCTTCTCCACACAGAAGGGTCCTCACCCCACCGTCGGAGCCCGAGGAAGGGAGTTTCCACATCATTAATGGTTCCTGCATGACTGATGAGGGAGGGCTTATTGGAATTCCCCCATCTGTCTGCAGAAGGCCAGTCACTGAGGCACCCCAAGCAAGGCACCCACCCAACGTTGGGGCAGGAGGCAGCAGGACCCCTCTCGCCCTGGATTCCCAAAGCCACTGACCAGGTGCGTACTGCCTGGCGCTGCACTTTGCACAGAATGAGCCTCTGTGAATGTGACCCGGACAATTCCTGTTCCTGGACGTGCTGCTGATGGATCAGAGGAAATCCCCATCTCGCCCCTCCCTTCAAGGCCTCCTCAGAGACAGGGTCAGGGCAGCTAACTTCCCCTTTGTTTCCATTCTGGAAACACCCTGGTGTTGGCCCAGATCTGGGAGAAGAAATTAATAAATTATCAGAGAATTTCAGGATCCAATGCATTGCCTGTGAATTACGTGACCAGGCAAAGGAGAAAATTGGTTTAATGAAATCAAGGTTATTCAAGTTACCAAAGAGCATGTTGCCAGTGCATTCCTTAACATATCCTCATTAAAAATTAATCAACATTAATATTACATTAATATTAATTACACACACACACACACACACACACCCATGCTGCTTCTCTGGCTTTTTGCTAGCATCTCGCTTGTATAGCTGTCCGTCTGCAGAGGTTAGCCAGAGGTTTTCATCCTGCTCCAGATCTACTGAGCTGATATGGCATTATAACAATTTTTTCCTTGCCTACACCCCATGAACCACTCACTGTTCTTTCTTCTTTTTCCAACTTTATGATGGGGGAAGCAAAGGGTCAAGTGAAGGTCATTCACAGGGAGCTGGGGATTTCTCACAAGGAGTTAATGCCCAACAGGCCCGCCTTGCTCTCAGTGGGTGTTGAGAGCCTGGAGGGGAGGGGGTGGCTGTGCTGAGAGATCAGCTTTAGCCCAAGATGCACACTCAGCCTGGTAGGGACATTTCCCCTCCCCCATTTGTACCCGCTCAAGGGCAAGGAAAAGCACAAAGGAAAACACCGTTATCCGCCCACAGCAAGGAGAGTTGCTTTCTTTCATGTATGTCTTCCTTGAACCCCAAGCCTGGCCTGATGAAGCATAATGCAGAGGACAAGCATACCAAGTTCTCAGAGTGACTGTGGCTTTCTGTAATGTTATGGGAAAAAGGACTTCAGGCCTGGAATTTTAAAACAACACTTTCTAATTATAAACACTGCATTGCAGGAGAGATGAAGAGTGTACCGCCCAGCCCATGGCTCAGGGCCCTGAAACAGCAAACTTGCAAGCTTTCTTTTCTGCCCACAACCCCCTGGGAAGCTTTCTGCGCATCAGCAGGGGGAGGCGGCTGCCAGGAAAGGTGGGCCTCCAGCCACTCCCGCAGGCGGGCGGGCAGGCGAAGGCGGTCTCGTCACAGGTCAGCCATTCTGCGTGCGCTATGAAAATGGTGCTGAGAACACACTTTCCAAAGACATGCTTGCTCTGAAAGATCAGAGGGCAAGGCAACATGGAGACTCTGTAGAGGGTCTTGATACCTGTTCAAGGAATGAAGCATTAAGGATCTGAGTTCTTGTCGGAGATCTAGTTACCAAGGGCCGATTTTCTGGTCAGTGCTCCTAACTTTTTTTTTTTTAAATCCTTACCCTAGGATATTTTTTCCGCTGATTTCTAGAGAGAGTGGAAGGGAGAGAGGAAGGAAGAGAGAGAAACATCAAGGTGACCCTTTGGTCCAAGGGCCAATGCTCGCACCATTGAGAACAAGGAGCAGGGCAGTGCTTGGAACTTTTGAAATCCAGCCATTAATAGCACTCCGAACCCCCAGTAGGCCTCAGGGTCTTGCATTTCCGCAGGGTGATGATTTGCCCCTGAGTTCCCTGCCTCTCAGAGCTGGTCCCTGCCCCTGGTTAGATGGGTCTCCAGAAAGTTCCTTACAGACAGGAACAGAGCCCTCAGCCATCAACCCCAGGGCCAGAGAGCTACCTCGGGGTGGTGTCATCTGGGCCCCATGTGTTTGCTGGGCGGGGCCAAAGAGCCGAGGCTTGGAAATAAGTGGGTGACCTCAGAGAGATGCGTGGTCGCAGCGGAATCTGGTTGCCATGGGGACGTGAGGTTTCTGCTCAAGTTGTTTTAGAAGCAAATTTCTCATCATGTATATGTAAACATATTGCAGCATCTTTAGCTTTTAAATTCATTTCCTTTCCGCACAGCATCCAGTGGGCTCATCATAAGAGAATTGTGGCAGGTAATTTCCCGGGGGACAGCGCCTGGGAGGGAGCTGGGCTTCAGCCTTGGTTAGCTGAGTGCAGGCAGAAGGGGGCGGGCTGCTTGTCTCCCGCTCACCTCACCCAGGCACCTCCAGGTTGCACGGGGCCAACAGCAGGAGGAGCTCCAGAGGTAGGCCCCGGACAGCATTTTCTTCTCCTTCAGTCTTCAATGAGGACTTTTTACCTTGTTTTCTATCCTTCCTGCTGTTCAGTAAACAACTCCACAGCCCTGTCTCTCTCCTCTAGCTCAACACGCAGGAACACTTTCTGAGCCTTTGTCGGCGTGGACTGCTAAAACACATCCCCATAGACTGGTGGCTTAAACAACAAACTTTCTCTCCCACATTCTGGAGTCCGGAAGACCAAGATGGAAATGCCAGCAGATGTGGGGCGTGGTGAGCACACCTGCTCGCTGTTCAGCCACGGTCGCCGCCTGTCTCCGCACACCCGTCTCTAAGAGCTGTAATCCCACCCAGGAAGGCGCCGATCTCCTGACCTCATTGCCTTCCACAGGTTCCACCTCCCAACACCTTTACTTCGGGGATTAGGGTTTAAACACATGAAATCTGAGGGGACACAGTCAGTCTATAATAGCCCTGTGGGCTTTTTTCCTGGTGTGTGGTAAAATATGTATAACAAAAGTTACCATTTTAGTGTGCCATTCAGTGGCATTAAGTACATTCACAGGTTGTGCGACCATCACCACTCTATTTCTAGAACTTCTTCATCATGCCAAACAGAAGCCCCGTTCCCTCCTCCCCTCAGTCTCTGCTAACCACTATCCTGCTTTCCATCCCCATGAATGTGTGTATCTAAGTACCTCATTTAAGAGGAATCATGCAATACTTGCCCTTTGTGTCTCATTTAACATAATGTGATCAAGGTTCATGAATGTTGTAGCCTGTATCAGTATTTCATCAGAGGCTGAATGTTGTACGTATATATTTATCCATTCATCTGCAGATGGACCCTTGGGCTGTTTTCACCTTTTGGCTATTTCGAACAATGCTGCTATGAACATGGATGTACAGATATCTGTTTGCGTCCCTTCCATTCTTTGGGGTATATACCCAGAAGTGTAGTTGCGGGACCATATGGTAATTCCATTTTTAACTCTTTGAAGAGCCGTCATGCTGTTTTGCACAGTGAGCCTCTGTGGACTTTTGATCACTGGGTTTCCTGGGCAGACAAGGATGATTTTCTACTGGAGTTTGGCAATGAGCCTCATTGTATTTGTTTCATGCTCTCACTTACGTTTCTCTGAGGTTTTCTGCATGTCATCTTAGTTCAATGGTCCTTTATTAACTCTTTAGGCTATAACGTGTCTGGGGGGCAGCAGATTGATGATCTATTGATTGACTGATAGACCTAGACTAGCAACAAGGTGGGGGTGGGGGGAGGGGAGAAACTCATCCGTTTTTCAAACCCTCCTGAGCCACCCTGACCATCCAGCAATTCTGGGTTTCCACCACTCTCCCACGGGACCTGGGCGTCTCAGGCTGGCCTCTTGGGCCTCCCCCAACACTCCATGATTTCCTGCCACCAGCACACCGTTCTTTCTTTTATCACAACACCCTTTCCCACTCCCCACGCCTACGTCTGTCTCCACCCAACCCCGCCCTCTCAGGACCAGCAGCGGCAAACCGCACCACGCAAGCCTCCGCGGAGCTCCTTCTCTAAGAACATCCCGGGCCTGGAGGTTCTGTAGTCTGGTCCAGTGTTTTCACTGCTATTTCTAATGTTTTGTTTTCTGGGGGAGCAGCACACATCCCACCTGACCCCCACCAGCATCTGGCACAAGGCTAAGCTCACAGGAGAACTTGGTAAATAAGGACATATGGATTTATGACGCTGGTCAGACTTGGACAAAAGATCTAATTGCGGTCCCTGAAATAAAGGAAAACCTACGGTCAACACAAGAGGCCATTTCTAGGTGTGGAAGCTGAAGACCCTCCACTACATTTCACTTTTTTCTTTTTAATACTTTATTGTGAAATGTAACATATATTCAGAGAAGCGTGTAAAATGTAATCGTCACCACCACCTAAGTTCAGAAGATTCCCAAGCACCCCAGAGCCCCTCTACCCTGCGAAACCCTAGCTGGCTCTGACTCCTTCCTTCCCCCTGGGGTAACTGTATCCCAAATTTTATAATTTCTTTTTACTTTTTTCATATTTTTATCACTTTTGTATGCATCCCTTAAAATTATGGTTTAGTTTTGTTTTTGAACTTTGCACAAAAGAAACAATTCTGTACATACTCTTCTTGGATTTGCTTCATTCATTCAACTTCATGTGTGTGTTACCTGGCTATCGTTATCTCACCTTCATAGACATACAATCTTCCACAGGATGAGCAGAGCCCAGTTTATTTGGGGCATGTGTGCTGTGAATGATGAAGGACAGAAAGCTGTTTCCAGGTCGGGGCAACTGGAAACCACTCCCAGGATCATCCCTACCCATCTCCAGAAGCAGAGCATTTGCCAAGCAGGTCGGCCAGGTCCTAGTGTCTGTAGACCTTCACCTCCGCTGGACAATGAATGCAACCCATTTTCCCAGGTGGTCGTGCTGTCTCACTCTCCCTCGAGTGAGAATGTGCCTGTTGCTCTCCAGCTCTCCGACACTCAGAGAACACTCTACCAATCCATGTGAGAGGACAGCGCCTGTTTACTCCACTGGAGCCAAAAAACGTTCAACGGACACATCCTTGACCTTAGCAACCTCCAAACCCAAAGGCACTTGGAGATGCTTCACAGGAGCCCCTATCCCTGTTTTAGGGTGGGGTGGGGGGGAGGAAGACACACGGTGCAGGGACAGCAGAGACCCAGGGGCCTCTCACCACCACCCGGGTGCTATGAACCAGCGCCCTAGCCAGCAGCATAAAACAAACATCAAAGGCTCAGGATGCCACTGGCTGTGGGTTTAAATAGAGCCCAGGTGTTGCCTACAAACTCCCCTTCTGCTGCCTGCTGAGCTGCAACTGCCCTGACCAGGGCCTCAGCGTGCAGCCTCGGTGTAACAGGGGGGTGCGGGGGGAGCAGGGCCCTGCGGTCAGTCTTGCTTAGCCTTGCCAGCCGGGAGCGCTGGCTCGGGCTCTGCAACTGGGGCCACCCCTGGCATAGAGCAGAGATCCCTACTACTCTTTAAAAATGCACCTTATTATCATAAGTTTCCAGCAATCGAGGTAAGTACAAGGAGGAGCACAAACAAAGGCATTTAAAATCTCGCCACCCAGAAATAACCATCACAAAGATTTGGGCAACATCATTCTAGATACCCATGCCAATATACAGATGGAAGGGTAGACGGAAGGGGGAGAAGGTGGATGGTGGGTGGACGGAGAGGTGAATAGACACACAAGTTATACATATAACTTTAGAAAAAACCCTACTACTGTCCATGTTGTTTGAAAATAAATATGTATTCTCTTTACAAACTAATATTTACTGATTTCTTCCTCTAGTTGCAAGAGTAATATATTCTCAATGCAGAAATCTGGAAATCACAAAGCATAAAGTTCATCTGCATCCCACCACCAGACGATTGCTCTGAACATATGTGCATGCATGTGCATACACAAAGCAGTGCTCATGCATCAGCAATGCCTTTATCAGCACAGCAACGCCCCACTCCCAGCACCTCCCGCGGCTCCCTCTTAGCTGTTCATGCTGCCCTGGGGCCAAGGACCCCTGGCAGTGCCAGCCTCCAGATCCCAGGCTGGGCCAGCTCACAAAGGCTTGCCCACATAGGACTCAACAACAACCAAACCTCACATTTTCCAACACGGAGCCAAAAGGAAAACTGGGCCAGCCTTCACTCATCAAATGGTAGGCAGCAGCATTTTTTCTCAGCACTTGAAGCAAAACAAAGCCAAACCTGAGCAGTGTGTATGGTCGTGAGCAGTGTAGAGATCTGCATAGCTCAATCCACAGAAAAGATCAATGGCCACACTTTTTAAATAGTAACGTACACTGTAACCGGAATCTTATGGGGGCAACACACTCCACGAACGCTCTCAGAGTACAGACACCGCAAAGGGATGGGCTTTGGTGACTGTGCACCCAGACCGGGGTGGCAGCCCCTTGCACGGTTCCTACAGAGCACAAGACAAGCCAAAAGTTGAGACCCGGTATCTCGTCTCCACAGCTACAGGGCCTTGAACCAAATTTGAAAACAAACCATGTAGGAAATAGAAACAAATAAATAAAATTCCTCTTACGTCTGTCCCTAGAGCCAGCGGGAGGCATTACTTCTCCCCTAAGAAGTGAGTTGGCCTTGTGCCCCCACCACCATCTCCTCGGCCAACACTCAGCCCAGGGGTCACGTGGGCCTGTGTCTGGACCTAGGCTCTCGTGAGAGGCTTGACCAGCGCTTTGGAAGCCAGACCCAAAGCTTTTCAGCTCCTTCCCCATGCTGCAGAGAAGCGGGGCTGCGTCTGGGAGGTCCTGAGGCCATCTGGGGAGTACTCCCACCCCCAGTCCCTCATTCCTCACTCCATCCAATCGCCCTGGTGCCCCTTGTGATCCAACAGCCTCATGTATCCTCACACACAGAGCACCCACCACGGAAGGCCCTTCCCACACACCCCTCTCTCGCATCAAAATATCACCAACCCCCATTCTCAGAACTGTCCCATCCTCGGTCATCCACCGGCTAGCTCTGTGGAGGGGACTGAGCTGTCCATACATGACTGTTCCCAGGTAACGGGACTGCATTTCAACGGGGCCTTTCTGAAAGCAATGAACTCCAAAACGTGCCCCCCCCCCCACAAAGCTACTGCCCTGAGCCTGACTACTGGGGCTCTGCATGGAGCATGCCAGCTGGGGACCCTCGGAGCATACTGTGCAGGGGCCACACACGCCCTCCATGCCTGAGACCAAGCGCAGTCCAAAGAGTTGGGGGAAGGGAAGAGAGAGGGCAGCTCCCCATTCCTGCCTCAGCCCCACTCTGTGGGGGCCCAGAGCTCGCTGGCTCTGTTCAGTGTAGCCACAGCACCAGCTGGGGAGCTTGCTCCATCTTTCTCTATCGCCCATGCCGCCGCCTCCTCTCACCTAAAACGGGAGGAGAGGGGGAGGAAAGTTTTCCTTCTGTGCTGAATTTATCCCACTGCAGACTGGCTGCAGAAGCTGGAAGCAGATAAACACAAGTCCTGTTTTAATCTTTCAAAACCTCCCAGTGCCTCCGGCCCACTCCTTTTCCTTCCTATCTTGGGGGGGGGGGGGGGGGAGGGTGCAGGAACTCTGGCTTCCACCACTCCATCCTGCACCCGAAAGGCCCGTCTCCTGGCTCATGGCGTCTCTCCTACTCCCCGTGGGAGCTTCAGGCCACAGCTGCGGTTCGTTTCATTTACTGGCACCCTGAATTTTGACAGGTGCTTAGTGTATGCTACCCTGTGCTCCCCTTTGCCTAGGTCAGTGCAGGCGCACCTGGTTTTATTGGGCTTCACTTTATTGAACTTCACAGGTGTTGCATTTTTGTTTGTGTGTTGTTGTTTTTTTACAAGACCCTCCACCAGCAAAAACATTGTTACTTGCTTTATGGTGATACTCGCTTTATGACGGTGGCCTGAAACCTGACCAGCAATATCTCCGAGTTATGCCTGTAGTTGGCCCTGAGTTCCACCTGCTCCCGGTAAATTGTCTCCCCGGGCAAAGGCACATTTGATTTTGCCTTGTCCCCCACTCTCTCACCATGGAGGTGCTAAGGAGAGAGAAATGGCACCTGCCTGAGAAGGAGAAGGGAAGGGCCTGGATGTCCACCAAGTGGACTCTCAGGCTTGGACACAAGGTGACTGGGTGGAGGGACAGGATCAGTGAATCCCGGAGGGTCAGATGTCAGATGTCGTCTCCCTTCATCCTCATGAAAGCTCATTGGCAATGAAAGAGCAATTGGTAGTTTCCCTGCTGGGAGTTGGGAGAATTGACATCAAAACTGAGGCCTATGGGTGCTTATCCCCTTGCGGTGGGGCGCACGGTGGGGTGCAGGCCGTGGTCGCCCTTGACCACTTAGGGCCCCCCGGACTTCAGGGAGGAGCCGGCGCTGGTGCGGTGAGGCAGGAACGGGAAGAATTGTGGCGGAGGGTGGGGCCGGTGTCTGCAGCTGTTCCCTCTGCAGCGGTGGGGCAGCCGCAGCCGGACCGGAGGAGCCGTGATGCCCAGCGATCACCAGCAGGGGGTGCAGAGTCCCTGTAGGACGGGGCTCCGGTGTGATTTTGCCTGTGGGCCTGGCTGGGGCACAACTCATGCCTCTGTTTCCCAAGCTTGCTCCCCAGCCTCCCTTAATTCTGACCATCCCATAGCCACTCAGCACACCCTTTCGTTCGAATCAGCAGAATTTACAGGTGAGAGCTGCAGTGCTGGTACCAGGGACTTCCACCCTACTGCTCCCCACATGCGCTCTGACTGCCGAGCACCCCACATGTCAAATGAAAAGGAGGAATGCCCTTAGGCCAGCAGCAACCCCGCCACCCCCCATTCTCACCCCCATAGCTGGGCTTCCTCCACTCGGGGGCCGTCCCACCGGTCAGTTGCATAGATTGAGGGGTAGGTAACGTCCTAAAGGCAACTGAAGACACCGGGAACCCTGTAAAGTGTGATGTCCTGAGAAGCCCTGCGCCAGCCTCCTTCCCGCATGCGCGTGGCTTCTGACCTGCTGGTTCGAGCCCAGCTGCTCTAGTCACAGGTGGTTTCTAAATGGGAACTTCTATTGGCAACAGCAAGGCGCATTGCGGCCCACTGCAACGATTAGTCTTTGAAAACTAGGCAAGTATTTCTTCTTATGTTTGCCTGTTGGCATGGGCCGTGGTCGGCAAACTGCGGCTCGCGAGCCACATGCGGCTCTTTGGCCCCTTGAGTGTGGCTCTTCCACAAAATACCACGGCCTGGGCGAGTCTATTTTGAAGAAGTGGCGTCAGAAGAAGTTTAAGTTTAAAAAGTTTGGCTCTCAAAAGAAATTTCAATCGTTGTACTGTTGATATTTGGCTCTGTTGACTAATGAGTTTGCCGACCACTGGACATGGGTATTTCTCTCTCTGCACATGCTTTTAGCACCCGCCTGCCAACGTTATTTAAACTGAGGTGTGGAGGGCAGAGCACCCTCCGTGCCCTTGAAACGACTGGTTCGCTTCTGCTCTCAGGAGAGCCAGAATATAGGATTCCTTCGTCCTTGGGAGAAGGGTCAAATAACAAGAATCAAAGGGTTTCTAAATCCATTCAGACTTGTGGGAGTTGTGGAGGGGACCAAGGGACTGCACTTGCATGAAGACCTGGATGGGTTCTTCTGAACATCTCCACCTCAATAAAACTGTGATGCGCCCAGCCCAGAGGCCCAGAGCAGACAGAAGCGGTCTCTAATTGTGAATCCTCGAAGGCCGTGCGATTCACCTACAAAAGGGCTCTGAAATCAGTGCCACACGTGGGCTCCTCCGGGCGCCAGTGCCCCGTGGCCCCCAGGGTCCCACCTTCCTGGTGACATCCAGATGTGTCACCACATGCTGGGTCTGATCAGCTGTAGGACATGCTATTTCCGTGTTCCCAGGATTCATCCCAGTTCACTCGGCTGCTAACTGGGTTTGTAACGGGCAGTGGACACGGATAAAAGCTTTTGTGGTCGATTACGTTGTCCTGGAACTCACAGAAAGGGTTGTCCTGCCAGTGCTGAGCTGGTCCCTCCCTTAATGAACTGCCCCTGACGAAGGCACGAAGGACATTGTGGTCCCCGGGTACCATCTCTGCTGGCCGCTGTTGAACAAGCAGCTGAGCTCGATCTGGGCACCGAGCGAGCTGGCTTTCCTGCACTTTTCATTCACCTGCTTCCGGTGGGACACAGCTGAAGGCGATCAGGGCATTAGCACTTTAACCAGGTAAAAGTCACCCCCATGGCAGTGAAATGCCCAAATGCTCCTCCTGCAGCCTAGCGACCCAGGGTTTGGCTTCACTGCACCAAGGCCAGGAAATGGACACTTGGTGTCAACATGTCCCTCCTCACGGCCACATGGCACACACCTGGGGGAAGAGACATGGAGTGCTTCCTGCAGGGCTTTTCCCTGGTCCAGGACAAATCAGTCTTCAGATGCTTTAACATCCTGAGCGTGGGTGGGAGTGACGCTTACTGTGTCTCATGGAAAAGATAGCGTGTTTACAGAAGGACCAGCTGGCTGGCCGTGGCCACAGGAAGGGCGCACAGCACTCAGGGAAACAGCAAGGCCTTGGCTTTTTACCCCTTAGGGTCTTGATGGGTCAACTTCTGCCACATTTTTAGAATACTGGGGGTTTCCAAACCTCTGCCCCAGGACTGGAGTCACTTCCTATTCACCAGGAAATGGATAGCTCCACATGACTGGCTCAAGAAATAGGCCCCCAGGGCCCAGGACCGGCTGGGAGGAACGGGGCTCTCTCTGGGGCATGGGGCTCCCTCTGAGCAGTGGGAGCCCCAGTGAGAGTGACCATCAGGAGAGGTGGCTTCAGTCCCAGGCGGCGGTGGGAGTGAGCGAGGCTGTGGTCAGTTTGTGGTGAGCAGGGTTCCATGTAGGGTGGGCAGCAACCACGTGGGCCGTGCCAGACTAGCCCAGGCCTGAGGTCGGTCTGCCCTGTTTGCCTCCAGGATCCCATGACCAGCCTATAAATGTGATACAATGTGGTCCAACCACTCCTGCTATGGAAACTGAAATTGCACATTTCCTGCCTTTCATCTTGACGTGCTGGGGATGCATATGTCAAAATAACCTAACCGCAGTGCCGTCACAGGGGCAAGGGGCAGCGCCATGCCCCGGGGGATGCAGGGAGGGCTCTGAAGTCTGGCAGAGAAGCTTGCGGGCTGCAATAGAGAAGAGCCTGGGGCTGCTGTACCAGCACCATCTGCCGAGGCCAGGGCATGTGAGTCCTGCTGGCCAGGACAAGGATGCTGCTCAGACAAGGTGCACGGCCCAGGAGGGCACATGAGCTGCGGCTGATCAAGCAGATTGCTAATTCTGGGTTATCTCTGGGTGGTGCTGGGAAAGCACTCTGAGAAATGTTATCCTTAGCTGGAGAGCATGGGGCCCTCCCTTCATCTCCTGCCAGGGTGGATTTTTGGAGAAGAGCCTGGCTTTGAAAAGGCAAATTCAGAGAGCATAAAGCCAGACCATGAACATGCCAAGCTAACTTTAGGGGAAGGGGGAGTTTGAAACTGATTTTTTTTTTTTTTAATTTCAGGGTATAGTAAATATGGGGATGGTCTTGGGTCTCTGTAGAGCCAAGGCTACCTGGTTTGCTGAGTTTTCTCCTTAATCCCAATTTGCTTTCTCTCTCCAGTTCCCCACCCTGCCCCACATCTTCACCATATCCTCCCTCCCCCCCCCGCCCTCCCCCCCCCCCACATACACACGCAGCAGGTTTTCCTTCAGCCTCTCGCCCTCGTAGGCATGGCTCTTTCTCCCGATATCAGGCCCTGGTAAGGGTTCAGGTCACACTCCTGGGAAGTTCCCTGGGGTGTCTCCCTAGGGTCTCTTACAACAACTTCTCTTCCTAGAACCTGTTTCTGGTTCTTCCTTAGAATTAGCCAACCCATTGTCCTAGTTTTCTTTTCTCTTCTTTTAAACTATTTTTTTAAATTGATTTCGGAGAGAGGAAGGGAGAGAGGGAAGGAAACATCAGTGATGAGAGAGAATCATTGATCGGCTGCCTCCTGCACTTCCCACACTGGGGACAGAGCCTGCATGTGCCCTGACTGGGAATCGAACCATGACCTTCTGATTCATGTGTTGATGCTCAGCCACTGAGCCACACCAGCCGGGCTGTCCTTGTTTTCTTAGCTTAGTTCCTCTGAGTCTCTCTTCGCCCTTCCTAAGCCATATGGCAGAAGGCAGAGGATCTGTCTCCATCTCAAGAATGAATTTCCGTCTGCAAAGTATCAGTCCTCATGCACATGGTACCAGAGAGAGCTGCGGCTTAGGACAAAAAGGGATATAACACCCTGTCCTCAGTGTTTGTCACACAGCCAGACCCTGGAAATACGTTCTTAAGGTGACAGTTCTGATAAATGTCACCCAACCTGCAAATGAACCTCCGGAATAGAAACGAACACAGAAGCACAATCCTCCAAATCTGCTAATTATTCTTCTCTTGGAAACAAAAGTCAAAGATCAGTCTCCAGAACATCGTATTTTTAAGAGGCTGAACCTGAGGGGCTCACTGAGTAGGGTCAGACCCTTTCACCTTAATACAGACGTTAAAGTTGGGCCTGGGACTGGTCTGGCTGGAACCAGACTATCACATTCAGATCTCCCTCTAGTTAGTGACTCTGATGGGGTGGTTCTTTCCACCCCACTGTATCCTGAAAGCCTCGGGCAGGAGGCAGGGAAAAGGCCAGGTCATGAGACAGCAGCTGTTTGTCCAGGACAAAGAGGCCTGGTCATCCTCAGCCCCCTCCAGCCACTGTGGTCTCCTGCTCACAAAGGCTTCTCTTGCCTGCCAGCGCTCCCTGAGTTTCTGTCATTCCTCCCATAAGAGGCTGGAGCTGGGGCTGCGTGTGCTGCTGTGCAAGTCACCACAATGAAGTCAAAGTGGCCGCCAGCCCTGGCCGGTGGGTAGCTCAGCGGCTTAGAGCATCATCCCCATGCACCATAGGTTGTGGGTTTGGTCCCCAGTCAGGGCACATACAAGAATCAACCAATGAATGCATAAATAAGTGGAACAGCAAATTGTTCTCTCTCTCTCTCTCTCTCTCTCTCTCTCTCTCTCTCTCTCTCTCTCTCTCTCTCCTTCTCTCTCTTTCCCTCCCTCCCTCCACCTCTCTAAGATTAAAAAAATTTTTAAGTGGCCCCTGGACCCTACATCCTACTCTCTGAGCTCAGGCTCCCTGCACCAGCCAAGCTGGCTTTATCTTTCTGGACATAAAACAAGCAACATAAAGTTGCATTTCACCAAAACAACTTCAAATACTTCTGAAAACAATTTTACTGGAGGGCGGGGGGGGGGGGGGGGGGGGCGGAGAGAGAAAGGGACCAGTCCCCAGAAAATTGGCACAACCATATTGTCAGCCCATTAAGAAAGGCAGCTGGTTTGACTCCTCTGACATTTGTACAGACTGGGAGGAGGGGGTTGTACAGACTGGGAGGAGGGGGTGCAGGCATTGCACAGCCACGAGGCCGGGTGTATGAACCCGAATGGCATTTCCCCTGCTTGCAGCAGGACCCTTCCTCAGACGAGCATTGTTCCAGTGTGGGGTAGGGGTGCCCATGTGGGCTGTCTCCTTCGTTTTGCACGGATGAACCTCAGAGTTTCACTTCTCCAACGTGTTGGCTGGGGGTGCTCTCATGGCCAGGGAAGATGAATGGATTCCCCAGGGGCCACAAACAGCAACTTATATCTCCGACACTTGTATTTGTTTTCACAGAAAAATCCGGCTTTCAATTCTTTGTCAGTCAAAGCCAGCTTGTAGTCCCAGTAGTGAATCACCTGGATGGCGGTCAAGGGCGGGAACTCTCTCGCAGGCTAGGACTGGGCCGCCCGAGCAAGGCTGTGCTACCTGCCGTGGGCAGGCTGGTGAGGGGTGGAGGGTGTTAGGATGAACTACCCTTGGCCTCTCCTGTTTGGACATGCGTTTTGACATATATTGTTATAAACTGTTTTCATAGCTTGAAGCAAACGGCCTGCAGCTGCAGAATTTAAGATACACCCCCCAACTGACTTGGGCGCTCCCCTCTGCCTGACCGAGTTGTGCGCCCACCAGACATCCTGCTATCTCCCAAGGACGTCCTGCTGTTCAGGCAGCTCGCCCAGCCCCGGTGTAAGAGACCATAAACACCTCCTCGGGGCTGACACCAACACACTGGTCTCAGCCCACTGAGGGGGGATGTAATAAAATTTCTTCAACGCTCACAGTGTCTCTTGGCCTGGCTCCTGTTGGTGCAGACTCACAGGGGGGAACCTTCAAGGATGCCATAGGGTGGTCCCCATCAAAGGTAGGGACTTGGGCACCCAGTGTTGGGAGGTGCCAGGGCCAGGTCTGGGAGAGTAATGGGGACAGTTCTTATAGCGTCACTGTGCCTCGGGGGTGTGCCCAGTGCAGGCGTAGCTGAGGTGGGAGGAAGCGTCCTCTGGCTCTGCCCATGTTCAGCTCATCCAGGTTTTTCAGGATCTTACCTAACAGGATAGGTTCTGCTCCCTTGGGCTGGGGGTTTCCTTTCCTTCCAATCGTCCTCAGAGTTCCTGTCCAGTGACCGAGGACTTTGACAAGAGATGGGAGCAGGAGGCGTTGGGCTGCCCACCTGGAGGAGCAGGTGGGGCTAGGGCCCATCACTCCCAGAACAAATGTCTTCATATTTTTCGCCTCAGCATCACTCATTGATTTCTGGCTGTAACTCTGACAGCTGAACAGACACAATCCTTCCCTACGAGTTGTTAGTCTATCACTGTAAGTATTAGCCAACATTTGGATTTTAGTCATAACATAGTTAATGCATAATTTTACTTGCTTCACAGCATATTAAATGAAGAATTGGCAGCACATTAAATAAAAGTTTAAATTGATTAATTTTTTGTCCCTCCAAGTCTTTAAGTAAAATCGGAGCTCCTTGCAAATACACCGTGTCTGTCCCGGGGCTCCAGGCAGGGCTGCCCACACGCCCAGGGCTGTGACAACACTGTTAGTGCCTTTGGTGCCCTGAGCCAGGGCACAGAGAAGAGACACATGGATGTTGGCAACTTAAATATACCAAATGGTGGCCACATAATAGGGCTAATGTACTTACAATTAATAAAACGAATGAAATAGTACTTGACTAGAACTCAGGCTCCGCTAGCTAATCTTTAAAAGCCTAGCTAGATAATTATGGAGCTGACATGCATGTTTTAATTTGTTGTAAGGCCTCAATAACAAAAGAAGGTAAATTTCCATAAATATTTAAGCACATCTGTTCTCTTTAACACCAAACTGCTCAGTAATTCTGTCAGGTGCATAGTAACATACTAGGCCCATCATCTAATCTGTAATTAGCCAAGTGGTCCCATGACCAAATGACACAATACTTAAGAAAATGAGACTGTAGGCAAGATTTAAGGTGATCACTGAACTTGGCAAATGTACCATGCGTATCGCGGGCTTTCCCGAAAGAAACCCTCTCATGCTTTCATGACTATAGGTTTTTGGCCTAAACTAGAGCATGCTTGTACTAGTATCGTGTGCAGAATCCTCATAGGATAGTCCACTGACATATCCAAAACTCTCACTGAATCTCCTTTGATCTTGGTCAGATTTTCACCCAAAAGTATTGAGAAGGCTTTACTCGAACTGGAAAAGACCAAAGGCTGGCCCCAATATTACTAGCTCTTTAAAATTTGGCCACTTTTGAGCCAGAGGGATGTGTGAGTCTTCGTTAGAATAATGCACCTGTGGTTGGTGGACAACTAACACTCTTGTCTTCAAGGTCGGGGAGGGGAGAAGGGAGATGTGATTAAAATTCCAACAACATCTTTTGATTTCTTGTACATTTCTTCTACTTTACAGACTCTGGGAGGCCTGACCAGCTTTGCTATTGGGCACTTTTTTAGGTGAATGGGTTATTGCTCATCATGTTTCACTGTGTAATGAATATAGTCATTATTCAGCTAGAGCAGAGATTTCAAGGCTACGGACGGTTGCTGATCTGACTGATTTCTTGCACCAAGGCAAGTCATTCTATGGAAAGACAATTTTTAAAATTCTGTTGCAAAAAATGCAGGAGAGGTGAAAAATAATATTTAAGTAACCTCTTTGGCAATGCCATTGTTGCTTTGAAAAACAAAATTAAAAAACAAACATATAAAAAATAATAATAAAATAAAAACAAACAAATTTTAAATTAGCTGTCTTTGCTGAGCTCGAAATTATAAAATACTACATTAGTGAAAGATTTTTTCTGAAGTGAGATCTTTATTAATTTTATTTTTGATAATTTCTGTCCCTGTGTCAACAGTGGAACATTCTTGATTCAAGTGAAGACAGATTAAAAGTTATTTAGGGAACACAATGAATAGCATTGTTTAACAGCACCTCTCAGGATAGAAGCCCAAGCAGCAGAAACATGGAAGTTGAAAAGGATTCATGATTTTGACTCCTCCAATCACAGCAAAGACTAAATTTTTTGTAACCAACATAAACCCAGGACCCCACATGGTCCAGGTGTGGCACTGGTCCAGACCTGCAGAAAAATATAATTGGGAACAAATCAAATCTTTTCTGTCTCTTGAGAAAGTGCCAAAGCTCCTTAAAAATACTCTTTGGACTCTGTCCGCCTCCATCTCTCTCTCCTGATTCCCTGAAGGGCTCCAGACCCGCCCAAGGCTTTTCTCTCTCCCTCCTGTCTCTGCCTCAGTACTCAGTTCTTCATGTGTCATCAACGTGCCCTCCCAGATTGTATTCTCCAGACTCTGCATGAGCAAGAAAAGTTCAAAACACACTCCAACAGCAGCTAAGGAAGGAATAGGTCATGTCTGAGTCTGCAGCAGATTCACTGTTCCTGATTTCTGTCTCCAGAGAAGCTGGTTGCAGAAGAATTTTGCCATCAAAGCATTTCCCGGATTAATCAAGTGGTTAGAGCCTGGAGCTGCAGGGCCAAGGCCTTGCTTTCAGTTCCTGTCAGCTTTGCTGTGCCTCAGAGTCAAGTTCACACTTACTTCCACCCGAGTCAGCAGGGGCAGGAGGTACCTGAGGCCATACACCCTGTGAGAGGATTCTCAGAATGTTTTTGTCTTATGCCGTGTGTGTGTGTGTGTGTGTGTGTGTGTGTGTGTGTGTGTGTGTGGTATTTCACTTTATATATCTTTATTTTTTTTAATCTAAGTGCAGTTGCTCTATATGAAGTGAGGGTGGGAGGCAAGAAGCACCACCCTTTCGGCCACAGCATATTAAATGTAGTGGACAGAGACCATATTTGGAATCAGAACATCAGACCGTGGCCTTGGTGAGCTCTGCTACTTATGACCTACGTGAGCTCAGACACATTACTCCAGCACCCGCCCCAATGAGTTGCGGCCACATGAATGGTGGGCAGTGGGGCCGCAGTGAATGGTGACTTCCTCCCTACCCTTATCCCAAGGGGACAGAGGAGGGGACAGAGCTGGGCGGGGCCAATGCATCTCTGCCCCTGAAACAAATCCCGGCACCAGCATGGAGAGGACCCAGGGTGGGCAGCCACCTGTTTCGTACGCAATCAGAAGCATTTATGTAACCCAGTGCTTACAGATCCAATCATTACTACAGAGTATCAGCCTGGACTGCAAGGAACTGAGTATAGATTGTGGGCGGGGGGGGGGGGGGGGTGTGTGGGGGGGGAAAGAAGTAGCAAAACTAACCATTTCAGGAGTGAGACAATGACCGAGGCAGGTCGGCTGGTGTGATGATAAAATCTCAGAGCCTGAGGAGAGCCAGATGCTCCAATGAATTTCGTTTGGCTCCAAGCTGTCTGCTCAGAGGCCCTTGGACCTGGAAACCCTGAGAAGGGGAAAATCAGAGTTGGACTCTCTCAGGGGCTATAAGCTTCTTTATTCTTTACTCTTCTAGTGGGTCCCTGGGAATGGCCCCAAGCAGCCTGACTCCCAGGAAGGAACCTGCTGGCTGGCCTGCAGGGCCTTTTCAGGTGGACAGAGCCCTGACAGGCCCTGGGGACAATAGTTGTTGTCCCAGCCCCAGAGACCCTTGCAGAGGGCCCCTGAAGCACCACGGCCACTTTAATAGCGGTCTGTTGCCACCTGCTGGACACTGGGAGAAAGTGCTCAGGGGGGGAACCAGGAGCGTTAGGCAAGGGGTAGCTGCATCAAAATATAGAGTAAGTCGGAGTTTTTCTTCAAAAAACCATTGGGACGACCCACAATAATTTCATTAATTAAGCCACACATGAAAGGGGACTTTTATAAAAGCAGTACTCGTCATTCATACACTATATACTTAGTCAATTACAAACACCCTTGAAGCTATGTACCAGGTGCCCTGACGGCACTGTGCGTGATTGATAGTCACACCTCATTCTATGCCCAAATGATATTATCCAGCGTGAATGTCCACCTTTTTCTTTGAATTAAGATTTCCGTTCATTCATTCACTCATGAACAGTTACTGAGTGCATGCCTGCTGCAGCAGGCTCAGGCTAGAAAGCTGAGGAGACGGCAGTGAGCAAAAGCAGGTGTCGTGTCTGTAGGCGCTGGTTTGCATCTAGGGGGCGAGACTGACATTAAGCACATAATCACACAAATAAATGCACCAGTGCACAACTGTGATATGTATTATGGGAAAATATAATTGCAATAAGGCCTGGACTAAATGAGTTTGATTGATTCTAAAATGGAGGTTTGGGCTATTTGATGTGCGTTAAAATGATTTAAAATGTTTTAATTCTTTGACCCAGTACTTCCACTTTTAAGAGCTTATCTGAAGGGAACAATCATAACATTGGACTGGTTTATATAGGATATCTATTGCATGATTGTTTATAAAAGTAAAAATAAAATAAGAGATAAACAGGAAACATTCAAATGTCCAGTAATAAAGGATTGGTTAAACAAATTGATACACTCAAAAAAGAATATTCTGCAGCCACTAAAAATGAAAATAGAGCCACATAGAGACATATGTATTATATGTTTTGCAAGTTATATAAAACTATTATAGTAAATCCCATTTATGAAAATACTTTATGGTTCTCTTTCAGATCCTTATTACATAATCAATTTTTTATTGTTATGGTTGGATCATTATAATACTCATGCAAATATGCTGCTATTTTTATTATCTAAAAAGAAGAAAACAAAAACCTCAATTAACTTTTCTTGACCCTACTTCCCCCATCCACTATCACCTCATTTCTTCGTTACCCTTTGCAGTAAAACCCCTTTAATTTCTCCCCTCTCAAACCTACTCAGGCTGGTTTTGTACATGTCAAGGTCACCAGTGGCCTTCATATTGCTAAGCCCCTAGTCATGTCTGTCCTCCTCTCACGGGCTCCATCAGAAGCTTTAACCCAGCGGGCCACTCCCATTTCCTTGTAGGACTTCTTCGCTGGCTTCCGGAAGTTCACCCTCTCCTACTCTCCTCTTGCCTCATTGCTTCCTCTTCAGTCTTTGCTACATCCTCCTCTTCTTCCCAGTTTTTTAATGTTAGTTCTCTTCTCTGCCTACGCATTCCTTTGACCTTATCCAGCGGTGCCTTTCAGCACTGTCTACCCTAACCTATATCTTTTTCCTAAACTCCTGACTCAGAAATGCAACTGCCTACTCTGATTTCAAATACACATCTCAAACCCATCATGTCCCTAACAGAACTCATGCCTACCCCCCACCCTCATTAAACTTGCTTTGTTCACTTGTTGGCACCTAAATCTTTCCTGATGCTCAAGCCAAACCATGAAACCACCTTTAAACATCATCCTGTCTCTCTCATACCCAGGTCCAATCCTTCAGAAAATCCTCTGGGCCACAGTGTCAGAATATATTCCCAAATCCAACTGCTCCTCATCACCTTCACTGCAACCACTCTGGCCCAGTCCACCACCTGGATTGCTGCAGTAGCGCCTCACCTGTCTTCCCCACAGCCTCTGTCACCACTGGAGTCAGAGCTGCCCTTACAACATATGTCTGATCATATCACTCCTCTGCTCCAAACCCTGGAGGCTTCCCCTCTCACACAGAGTAAAAGCCTACAAGGTGTGTGCCCCCTCTTCCCCTGGCCACGCTCTGACCTCATCGTCCGGCCGTCTCCCCACCACCCACTCTGCCAGCCTGGCCAGCTTCCTTGCTATGTCTTGAGCACACCAGTCCCATTCACCTTTGAATACACAAGCTGTTCACTCTGCCTGGAAGGCTCACCCCATAGATCTCTGCACCTCCTTCAAGTATTTGTTCAGATGCCTCCTTCTCAATGGAGCCGACCCCTCTCCAGCTGTCCTGGTCCCCCTCACCTGCTCTACTTTTTCTTTTTTCCATAGTATTTTTTACCTGATAAAATACCAAACAATTTCCTTATTAAATATATATATATATATATATATATATATATATATATATATATATATATATATAAAAATTAGAGGTCCAATGCATGAAGATTGGTGCAAGAATGGGCCTTCCTTCCCCTGGCTGCTGGAACTGCCTTTGCTCCAGCCCAGAGCCACCTTTCTATCTTTACTCCAGCCTGGAGCTGCCTTTTCGCCTTCCCACACTGCCCAGAGGCCCGGTGTGGCTGGGGTGCTGTGGAACGCCTGTGTCATCACCACCCCCAGCTGCTCGGCACCTGTGTAAGCAAATTAACCCGCCATCTTTGTTGGGTTAATTTGCATACTCACTCCTGATTGGCTGGTGGGTGTCGCAAAGGTACAGTGTGTGTGTGTGTGTGTGTGTGTGTGTGTGTGTGTGTATTCATTTATTTTCTCCAACTAGAATGCATTTTTCCTGAGGAACAGAAATCTTTGTCTCTCCTGTTTACTGGTGCATCCCAAAAGCCCTAGAACCGTGCTTGGCACATAGCAATGCTCAATGAATAAAAGTATTTAATAAATGAATGTATGGGGGGAATCCTTTCACAATGCATGCATATATCAAAGCATCACATTGTATACTTTAAATATCTTGCAATTTTATTTTTCAATTCTACCTCAATAAAGTGGGAAAAGAGCAATCCCCTAAAAGTAGTATTTCCTTAGCAATGGTAATCCACAAAATACTAAAAATTAAAGGAAATCTTTTGACTTCAAGTAGCATGAAGCAGGAATTTGGGATTGTGAAAAACATATATACATGCATACATAAAGGGTCTAAATGGATATAAAATAACCTACTAACCATGGATATTTCTAGACAGAAGGATAGTGAGTAACCCTTTTTTTTGTTGTTGTTGTTCATCTGTTTTCTAATTTTTCTGTAGTAAATTTAAAGTACTCGAATAGTAAGCTTTTAAATAAAACAAAAAATAGGTTTGCTTCTGAGTAAGTTTTAATATTTTTTAGTTTACTTTTCTCCTCCAGGAGAGAATTGGTAAGGCACTAGAAATAAGAATAAAGCACCCGTTCACATCACTGTGAAGATCCCCTGACCAGACAATGGGAGAAATTTTGTCTGGATTTGAGTTCCCCCAGAAGCAGACCCTGTCCAGAGTTTTTTGAAAGGTGACATGTGGGGAAAATAAGGCAGAGGGGAGAAGGAAGCTGATAAAGGGAGGGTGTCAAGTCACTTCCACCGCAGGCAACAGGAACTCAATCCCACACATGTTCAGCATGTGTGCCTCAGGTACCCCATCACAGGGGTGAGGAAGCTGGGGCACGTTTCCTCCTTGGTGGTTGAGGATGCTTCTGGGGGCATTCACTCTCTTGCACTTCCAGCTTATCCCATGTGTTCCTACCACCAGAAGGGGAAAAACAATCCCCCAGCAGAGGACTGCAGGTGTGGGCAGAGCAGAGTTCTCTGAGCAGAGGTGAAAGCCATGGGGGCGTGGGTGGACCCTGAGAGGGGCTGCAATGGGGCCCCGATTAGACCCTGATTTTGCTCTCCGGGGGGATCTCCCTTGTTGCTCTCTGGCTCCTGGCTATGCCTCCTGGGAGGCTCTTCCTTATCCATTCACCTCCATGGCCACACCTAAGTGGCAACAGGGAGGGTGCCCTCTTGGGAGTCTGTGCAGAGGTTGTGGCCTGGTTTCTGCAGATGCATGTTTGGGGTACCCAAGAACTGCTCTAAGGCTTGAACAACCCACAATTTTGTATTCTGGGTTCATGAACTCTTCGGCAATACGAGCCCTTCAAACGCTCAGTCAGCTCCTAAAGCATGTGCAGTCATTCCATGTGCCAGTTATCGAGCTTCGTAACGTTTGCATTGTAACCTCTATGCCTCTCCTTCAACTTAAAGGCAACCACCTTGAAGCTATCTGGGAAACACAGGCTTGAGTGTGAAGTACCCACCCTGCTCTTGGCTGCAGTGGGGAAACTACCTGTGTAGTGAGAGTTCTTAATGGGCTTTTGTTGCTTGAAGCCCCTTTGCTGTCATCACTCTTTGGAGTTCAAAACAGAAGGCTGCAGATTTCTGGACTCATCCTCTTCCTTTTCATTTCTGCTCTTGAACCAGCCACCTCTCTCCCGAGTTTCACTCTTCCTTGTACCGATGCACTGAACAAAGCCAATAGGAATCTACAGGTACTAACATTGGACTTCCCAACCTCTCCTCCGGGAGCCACAGGCCCAGTAACACTTTGCTCACTAAGTAACTACGGAACCACTTTATTAAGTAATCTGCTATTATATAACACGGGTCTTCATCTTTTCAGCCAGTGCTACATATTTTAGGGTTTATTCTTTTTTCCTCCATGGACTTTGAGAGAGAGAGAGGGAGGAGGAAACAGAGAGAGAAACATCAATGTGAGAGAGACCCGTGCCCTTGACTGGGAATTGCACTGGCACAATGGGGTGCCCTTCTCCACGAAGTCATTCAAGTTCTAGATGTCACAAGAGAAGCCCCCTTCAACACAAGGGTGCCAAGATTGCCCGGGGGGTCATGTTCGCTCCCGCCAGTCGGAGATGAGAAGAGCATGGACAGCTCTGGCAGGAGGTTTGAGTCTCATAAAATGTCTTCTCACATGTCATTTTCTAGAACTCAGTCACAGGCGTCCATGAGATGCCAGGGGCGGGGCGTGCTGGGATGGGGGGTGTAGCTCCTGGTTGCAGTCACAGGGCTGTGCTATGTTGAAGGGAGACAACCAATTTTTTGAGTGGAAAGTTAGCTGATCTCCCACAATTTTAAACAGAAAAGTTAATAATGTGAACTTTCAGCTCTGTCCTCTAACCTCCCAGCCCTTGGACTCACTGAAAAGGGGGATTTGTCAGAAATTGGGTTTGAGGTGAGGGGCCTTCCTCACTGACTCAATTTGGGAAGGAAGAAGAGAAAGAGCAAGCAGGGTGTCTTTTCACAACAACTTCCTCCCTGTTTTGGTAAAAAAAAAAAAAATCCCTCTCAGACTGCGCAATTACTAACTCCTGGCTTTCGGGGTTTTATTTTTTAAACAAAGGAATTGAAAAGCTGAACCGCTCTGCCCTTTGCTCCTGAGTGAGCGTGGCCAGAGGACTGGATGGAAGGGAGTGGGGACCTGGAACAAGAGCGTAAGCAGCAGGACGCTCTGCCATTACTGCTCCTTGGACACCCGCGTGGGGTGGGAGTTGGCTCCGCTAATGGCCGCGGTGGGCAGGCGCTGCCTGCTGCAGAGGGGCTGGAACGGCCGCTCCGGGAGCCAGCGAAGCCAACTTTATGGAAGAAGCCCTCTTTGTTAAAAACCAAATCCAATCAAACCTTGGCTCTCTAGCTGCAGAGTGAGTATCAACCACGCTCTTCTCAAATTCGTGCTGTCACAGAGCCGCAGGCACTCTCAGCCTAGCAGAACCGGAACGAATGGGTTTCCTGTGTGCAGAACCGGTGACTTAGGAGGATCGGGTCTGACACCCAGCTGACTATCTGCTCAGACCAGTGACCCGAATAAACCACTCCGCAGAGCTGAGGCTCTGGCTTTCACAAAAGGGAGAGGGCTGCTCACCATTCAGAAGACCTCGTTCCCTACTGCAAGTTGTTGTTTTTTTAACTAAGATCTGACTCGGTGCATTTCAAACACAGTGCAGTTCACACTCCTTGCCCAGGGTACAGCAACTGTGTAAAGTGAGGCTCTGTCACAGTGTAAGGCCCTGGGCCACGCCCTGGGCTCCAGGCTCCGCCAGCCCAGCTGTCCCTGCCCAAACAGGTGGTGTAAAACAATAACTCCGCGCGGAGGGCCGGCCAGACCCTCCAGCCGCCAAGTGTCCCGCCAGACTCCTGCAAGCAGCACGGTCGCCAGCCTCCACCAGCCCGGCCAGTGCCCACACTCATGGAGCCCCGGCCGCTGCTCCTGCTCCTCGGCCTCTGCTCAGGTAAGTGCTAGTTTTGGAGGGCTCTTCTCTGAGGCTGACGCTCTAGACGCCCCCGAACCAGAGCCTTGCTTCTTCGGTGGGAACGCAGAATGGCAGGCTTCAGCAGCCCCAGGCGGCTGTCAGTTTCTCACCAATGTCCACCTGAGTGGGTTTGGGGATAAAGAGTTTTCGTTTGTGTTAATCCAATTAAACTGGGAGAGGCTGGGTCAAAGGCTACAAAGTGGACAGGCTCTCTCGCTCCATCGGTGCCTGGCCCCCACGAGCCCCTGTGATCAGATTCACCAGCACCTCTACCTGCCCAGAGCTGCTTTCACACGTGAACAACCACAGGGACTTAGGGTGACGACTTACAACCGCACACAATAGGTTCACAAGCCCTTTGATTGCTCCTGGAGAATTCTGAACATGAAGAGGCTTGATTGACAGCTCCAGGTGCTGGAGAAAGAACCCTATTCATAATTGTAATCAAATGCTCTCCATGAGCTGAAATATTGTGTAACTTTTTAAACTTCCGAAGTTAAAAAAAGAAAGTTCATACGAATGCTTTATTGCCTACTTTATTTTGGAAGTACATTACACTATGTAGGTGTGGGTTTGAAATGAAACTGTGAAACCTTGCACAGCCCTTGACCTTCATTCAACTCTGGAATGTGTCACAACACAGCAGCTGAAACGCTATCCTGAATCCCAGACTTCCGGTAGAGGAAGCTAGAGGTTTGCTGATTGCTTCACGTAAAAGCTTCCTGGTGACATCATCCCAACCCAGAGGCCAGGCAGCTGACGCGCTGTGATTTCTCTTCTCTCATGTTGCTCTGACAACACAGGCCTCTGGGCAAGGGAGGTGAAGAGCGTTATTATGAACGTTTTTCAATAGCAGAGTTGAGGGAAATAGCCTAAACTCTAATAAATTCAGATACATTATATCCTGTGGGATTTGGACTTGATCCAACCAAAGCTGCCTGGTGGTGGCCATGGTGTGTGTCTGTGTGTTTCTGTGTGTGTGTGCGCGTGCGCGCGCGCAAACACTACACACAGTGAAAACTCTTAAGTTACATGCTTATGTATAAAAATCCTTAGGAGATCTCTTAGGATATCAAAAACCTCCAAAGATGCATGTTTAGCTACTTTAAAAGGCATGTGATAGGTATTTAAATCAATCCTAGAATTTGCTGGTGTCAACTCACAGGAGTGAATGCAGAGCTGGATGAGGCATTCCAACATCTTTGAGTTTTTATTAGGGAAACAGGCTGAAAGACATGAACTGACCTGCCCAAAGTCACTTAATTTATAAATCTCGGAATATGAGCATTTATAGACTGCATTGGTTATCTGCACAGTCAGAAAGCAGCCTGAAATGTCAAAGGTGGCAAAATATCTCGGCACCAGGCTGAGATAAACCTTACTTACCCAAGGTGACTAGTAACAGTACCGAATTCCCTTGTCTAACCCAGTGGGCATAAAGACACAAATTGGACCAGTGTGATACAAAAAACACATTGAGATCATGTTGGGCTTCCCTATTTAGAATCAGTCCTTTGTGGAGAAAATTCTCATCATATCAGGAATACATTTTCCTGTGTTAGTTTAATACATAATGATCTCTGTTCTATTTATATAGCTTTTAAAAAAAAGATTTCCCTTTTAAACATATGTTTTTACTTATTTCAGAGAGAGGAAAGGAGACGGAGGGATAGAAACATCAATGATGAGAGAAAATCATTGATCTGCTGCCTCTTCCACGCCCCGCACTGGGGATCCAGCCTGCAACCCAGGCATGTGCCCTGACCGGGAATAAAACCTTGACCTCCTGGCTCATGGGTTGATGCTCGAACACCGAGCCACACCAGCCCAGCTCTATAGCATTTTGTTATTACAACTTTTCCTCTCTTCCATCTCAGAATCCCAGCTACTTTATTGCCACCTCTCTTCTAGCATGTTACTTTCCAGTTTGTTCAGTTATTTATGTAAGTGACAAACGGCAATCACCATGAGGGTAGGAAGACAGGATTTATGTCTGATTCACTTTTGATTATCTCAAAGCTCCTAACACAATGCTTTGCACACAGTAAATGTACAACAAATATTTGATAAATGAATTAAGGTTACCGTTGTCTGAATTAGGATGATTTTGCTGAAACGGGACATTATTTACTTGTTTTTCTGTATGGTTACTGATTTACACCCTACCTTTCAAGGAAAGTATTTACTGTGACTCATCGGCTTCATGAGGAGTTGGTCCCATTCTCCAGACCATGTTGGAGTCAGGAACAGAATCATAGATTCTGACCTCAAGTTTTCTATTACTCTACCCTGTTTTGAGGAGGAAAGACAGACAGAATGCTAATGAGCCTAATCTAAGAAATGGAGACTCGGAAATTCCTGAGAAATTCACTAAGGAAGGAGCAAGGGCCTTGTGATTGGCTGGGTGGGAAAGGAGGAAATGGGTGTCACTGGGGTGCTGAGAGTCCTGTCTCCAGTCCTGCCCTCTCCCTGGTGGGCCATAGGGTTGGACTGCATAGTTTTGCTGCTACATAATGCCAACCATCTGCTCTGTCTGTTGCTTTTAGTATGTTCTTCCTGTCAAACCGGAATAAACCACCACTTGAAAATAAGCAGCCCAGGGCAGTGCCAAAGCAATAGCATCACATTTGGTGGCCAAGGCACTCAGTGGCCCATGCTGGTCCCCTCACCCGGTGTGCTGAGTGGGGCCCGGGATTGGCCGGCAAGAAGGACGGAGGACCATTGTGTCCCAGGAGCTTAACAGGGTGACTGCAAACACTGAGTCTCTAGACAGCATGCTCTTAAAGAGTCCTTGATTGCAGGAGGTTTGGGGGAGATGCCATGTGAAAGCTCTGCACAGACCCTTTGAGTGTGCAAAACTGGAAAACTAGGCAGGCTGGGCCCGGGGTTCCCACGGAGACTCCAGGGAGGTCATAATGAAGAGTTTCAGCTGCACAGAATGGAAATGACACATATACCTTTAGGGAGGAGGGAAAGAGCTGCTCCTAGTGTCAGACTGCCCCATTCACAGTCCCGCCTCTAACCAGCTGGGAACCATGAACGCTGATCAACTGTCTGCACCTCAGTTTTCTTATTTGTAAAACAGGGTAAAGACGTACTCATAGGCCTGCTGTAAGGACTTAAGTCAATATAAGACAGGGCCTTTAATAAAGCTCTTGGGGGGGGGATGTTTCAGCAACATTGGTTAGTTCCAGCTGAATCAAAGTACTGGCTGAGAAAGAGTGGCTGAGAGCATGGGCTCTGGGTTTGAGCACTCGCTCCACCACGTATGAAATCTGGGCAAGTACTTCACCTCTCTGTGCCTCAATTTCCCCATCTGCAAATGAGGACAAAGACAGCACCTACCACACCCCATTATGAGGCTAGAAAGAGTTAGTATGTATAAAGTGTGTAGAAGAGTGGCACATAAGTTGGATATGTCTGTTATTTTTATTAATAAAAATAGAAAAAGTAATTATTTTTTATTTTATTTTGTTGACAAACTCTTCAAATGTAACATCCAGGGAGAAAAGTAATAACCTGTCTTAGAGGTAGTAGGCTAACACGACTGGGGAAAGAGAGCACCTCTTTCATTCCATTTTTAAAGCTGCCTTGGCCCAGGGAGAAGGTATGGGGGTTCCAGCAACAACCAGCGGAAAGGGGAGCTCTGGTTACACGAATCAAGGCAAACGGATCGTGTGTCTGCTTCCTCTCCCAGCCCTGGACAGGCAGTCCCCCATCCACCCGCGGTTTGAGTTACAAAGATCCTTCACAAGGCATTTGCTGGAATCTGTAACACTTTTTCTCGTTGGGATAATATCGAGCAGTTTCCAAGACAGCCACAGCACACCCATAATGTTCAGTTAGTGCAGGAGCACAAGGCAGAGTGACAGGCGCTAATCCCAGCTCTGCCCCAGCCCGGTGACCTTGCACAGGTCGGCCAACCTCTGAGTCTCAGCCTGCCTGCCTCCCCGGAAGCTGGTGAGGACCACATAACATTGGCCATAAAAGGGCTCTGAGCCCCAAGAGTATTGATGATACTGCTCTTCATCCTGAAAGAAAATGCAGTCAAGATTCCTTGGAGTCACTCATGCTGCAAATCGGAGCCCCAAAACCAGGTTGGCAAAGCAGTTTTCACTCTGTCTCAACAACTCAGTTGGGAGATGAACCCACCAGCAGTATTTTTTTTAAATTATGGTAAAATATACATGGTATAAAATTTACCATAGTAAAATACATATTACCTAAAATTACCACTTTAAAGTGAACTATTTAGTGGCATTAAGTACATTTAAAATGTTATGCAACCATGACCTCTGTTTAGTTTCAGAACTTTTTCACCCCAACCCCACACCCATGAGCAGTCTCTCCCCAGTCCCTCCAGGCCCTGGTAACCACTAATTTCTATCTTGGACATCTATCTAATAAAAGAGTAATATGCAAATTGACCATCACTCCAAGACACAATATGTCCGCCCTCATGTGGTCAAAGATGGCTGTCCCCATGTGGACACAAGATGGCCACCACAAGATGGCCAGCAGGGGAGGACAGTTGTGGGCAGTTAGGGTTGACCAGGCCTGCAGAGGAGGGCAGCTAGGGGTGACCAGGCCAGCAGAGGAGGGCAGTTGGGGGTGACCAGGCCTGCAGGGGAGGGCAGTTGGGGGGACCAGGCCTGCAGGGGAGGGCAGTTGTGGGCGATCAGGTCAGCAGAGAGGGCAGTTAGGGGTGACCAGGCCTGCAGGGGAGGGCAGTTGGGGGGACCAGGCCTGCAGGGGAGGGCAGTTAGAAGTGACTGGGCCAGCAGGGAAGGGCAATTGGGGGCAACCAGGCCTGTAGGGAAGGACAGGGGCAACTAGACTGGCAGGGGAGGGCTGTTAGGGGTGAGCAGGCTGGCAGGGGAGGGCAGTTTGGGGCAATTGGGCTGGCCAGGGAGCAGTTAGGCATCAATCAGGCTGACAGGGGAGTGGTTAGGAGGTGATCAAGCTGGCAGGCAGAAACGGTTAGGGGCAATCAGGCAGGCAGGCAGGTGAGCGGTTGGGAGCCAGCAGTCTTGGATTGGGAGAGGGATGTCCGACTGCCCGTTTAGGCCCGATCCCACTGATGGCTTCCACCGGGATCGGGCCTAAATGGGCGGTCAGACATCCCTCAAGGGGTCCCAGATTGGAGAGGGTGCAGGCTGGGCTGAGGGACACCACCCCCTCCCCCCACCGTACACAAATTTCGTGCACCAGGTCTTTAGTCTATAATAATAAAGCATAATATGCAAATCGACTGAATGGCCAAAGAGTGGAACAACCATCCAGACAACCTTCTGGACCAAGTCGGGGCTAGGAGGGCCGAGTCCCTTGCACAAATTTCATGCATCGGGCCTCTAGTTTCATATAAATGGGATCATGCAATATGTGCTCTTTTGTGTCTGATTTATTTCATGTAGCATGTTTTCAAGGTTAATCCATGTTGTAGCATGTATCAATACTTCATTTCTTTTTATGGCTGAATAATAGTCCACTGCATGGTTAAACCACAATTTGTTCACCCACTTACCTAGTGATGGACATTTGGGTTGTTTCTATCTTTTAACTATCCTATATAATGAAGATGTAACATGAAATGGTTGTTACACCGTGAAGCATATCGACCGACCCATAACGACCGACCCATAACGACCAGATCACGGATCAGCAGGAGCATGGGGCAGCGAGCTAGAAGTGGGCGGCAGAGAGCTACAGGAGGGGGCAGGGCAGCAAGCTATGAGGGAGGGGCGGGGGGAGCTAAAGAAGGGTGGGGTAGTGGGCAGAGAGCTACTGGAGGGCAGTGGCGAGCTACTGGCGAGCTACTGGTGCACGGATTTGTGCACAGGGCTACTAGTTGCATATAATTCTGCAATGAACATTCAGGTACAAGATTTTGTATAAACAATTCTTTTGAGATATACCCAGAAGTGAAATTGGTATATCGTATGCTGATTCCATATAACTTGTGTGAGGAACCACCAAAATGTTTTCCACAGCGACTGCACCATTTTATACCCTCATCAGCAGCATCTCAGCGTTCGTCTCTCCACTGTGTGACCAACATGTGTCATTTCCAACTTTGCTGATTATGGCCATCCTAATGGGTGTGACCCAGCATTAACTGTTGGTTGTCCCTAGCATCTGAGGCCAGCCAGTTCGAGATTTCATTACACCAGGACCAGACTCTGAAATACTGAGACTGGCTTCTTCCTGCATGTACATGTTCCTAGCAAAGATGATGCAGCCAGAAGCTGGATTAAGGAATGTCATCTGTCCAAAGGGCAAGTGCCATGCTAATCTGGCACATCCCGCTGAGAAGGGACCGCACCAGCAGCTGTGCCTGGACAGGACGGTAGGCAACACTAGCTGCCCGTGGGAGCCCTTCAGCCAGGGGTCCCTGCGTGCCTTCATTCGCCGGTCACGCCTCAGGTACTCGTGTTAGTGTCGGTGGGGTGGGGAGCAGAATCTGACAGCATGCATGCCATTTGCTTCCTCAGCTGGCCTGGTCCTGGGCTCTGAGCACGAGACCCGTCTGGTGGCAAAGCTATTTGAACAATATAACAGAGTTGTGCGGCCAGTGGAGGACCACCGCCAGGCCGTGGAGGTCACCGTGGGCCTGCAGCTGATACAGCTCATCAACGTGGTGAGACAGAGTGCCCGGGCTCCATGGCAACCCCCCTCTCCTCAAGCATCCTCCCCTCAGCTCCCCTCTCTGCCCCCTAACATGCGTCTTCTCTTTTTTCAGGATGAAGTAAATCAGATCGTGACAACCAATGTTCGACTCAAACAGGTAATTCAGCTAGATAATTGCATTTATTAAACCTGAAATTTAACCTGGGCCCAGAGTAAATCAATTTGGGCAAAAGGGGTATATACCAAAGTGTTAAATATTTCGGGGTGGTGGGATTATGGATCACATGTGTTGGTGTGTGCTTGTTTTTAACACTGTGCTTTTTCTGGGTGTATTAGTTTGCTAGGGCTGCTACACCAAAACCACAAACTGGGTGGCTCAAACAACAGAGATACTGTCTCGCAGTTCATGAAGTCAAGGTGTCGATAGGATGGGTTTCTTCTGCGGGCGGTGAGGGAGAATCTGCTTCAGCCCTCCCTCCTCTGCTTACAGTTGGTCATTTTCATGGTCACATGGCATTCTTCCTGAATATGTATCCATCTTCAAAAGCACCTTTTTTTTTTTTCTTCTTTTTTTTAATTGACCTTTGCCTCTTCAGGCAGACCTGTGTGTGTGTGTGTGTTTTTTTAATAAATATATTTTTATTGATTTCAGAGAGGAAGGGAGAGGGAGAGAGAGAGAAACAGCAATGATGAGAGGGAATCATGATTGGCTGCCTCCTGCACGCCCCCTACTGGGGTTCGAGCCTGCAACCCAGGCATCTGCCCTTGACCAGAATCAAACCCAGCACCCTTCAGTCCGCAGGCCAATGCTCTATCCACTGAGCCAAATGTGCCCTTCTTAAAAGAACACCACTCCTATCAGGTGGGCCCACCTTAGTGACCTCATTTTCACTTAAGTAGCTCTGTAAAGACCCTCTCTCCTAATAAGGTCATATTCTGAGGTACCAGAGATTAGGACTTCAACACTGAATTTTGGGGAGATGTAATTCCATCCATAACATTGTGTTATCCAAACTTGCCTCATTGGGCATATATTACTTATATACTCTAGGAAGAATTATACTTGTAAAAAATGATGCTGCCTTCTTAAGGAAAATGTTCACAATAGGATCATTCTCCTTTTGTGGGGTGGGCATTTGTGGCATGATAGACCTGCCATCACCTAGTGGTGAGACTTGGAGGCACCTCAGCTTTCCCATCTGTAAAATGGGGTCAATGGCCACTCTGACGTCCCAGGATTATTGTGAGGACTAAACCATCAATATCGGTAACATGCTTATAACCGTGCCCACATGTAGCCAATCAGTGCAAGTGTTAGCTGATGTTGTTAGCTGAAGCGAAGGCTGAATTCTGAATCAAATTTTTCTTACCATAGCACAGTTTCTGTCACTATCTGAATTATCATGTCCATCAGAGCTCTTGTTTTTAAGAAGTGTTTGCTTTCTAATCAGTTAAAAGTCTTCATTTCTAGCAATGGGTGGATTACAACCTAAAATGGAATCCAGACGACTATGGCGGTGTGAAAAAGATTCACATTCCCTCTGAAAAGATCTGGCGCCCAGACTTGGTTCTCTATAACAAGTAAGCGAGACAGACGGACGCATGGGGAGGGGAGCCAATGCCCTCATAGAAGGCCACCTCTTGGTGTGCTTCAGGAACCCAGAGCCAAGCTGACATGCTAGGGGCCATATGGTGTCTCATGTTATGAAGAGAAACAATTATCCGAATCAAATTGAATCAGGGTTGTGGGTGAGGGATATTTAATCCCTGAAAGCTCCTGCAGGGTGCATGGCAACTATCCAAGGAACCCAAACCTCCTATAATTGACTTTCTTGCAATTAAACGTCCTCCTACCAATAGGTCTGGACCTTCTGAGGCTGTTGTTCATCATACCCTTGTGGCATCCCAAGATGCCATGCAGCTGATGGCCCAGGGTGCCCATGTGGCCCACCCATAGGCTCTGTGACAGACTCATGCCATGAAATTAAATGTGATTCAAGGCACTCTGCTTTCATGACATGCTCATCATCACACTGTCACTGGCCAGGGAATGTGCATTTCAAAGTGCATCTGTCCCAGGCAGAGCACACAGCACTGGCCTGGAGAAGTTGCATCTGATTCCACAGCATGTTTGGGGTGAGAGGCTGTGTGTGCGGCAGACTTACCAGGGAAGGAGGCCACGGCTAGTGAATGGAAATGATACGCTGTATGGATGACCACCCCTACTTTGATGTTCTCCCTGCATATTTTCCAATTACAACTGGGATTCGAGCTTGATCCAGATTATACAATCATTTGTGTGAACTTTTCAGACAAGTATGCTCATTGTCTGGTGTTGGTCAAGTTTCTCTTCCAGTAAGAATGTGAGCAAGGTGATCAACTCCTCTGGTCCTGTTAACAAGCTTGTTCAGGGACACCTGTTGAGGGGAGACCCCTGTCCACCGGCTTAGAGGAAGAGACTTAGGAGATCCTGTGGACTCTGCTCCTTTGAAAGGCCCAATATCGCAGTTTTCTGGAGAGAGCCCACCTCCATCCCGCAAAAAAAATTCAGTGGGAAGAAACCTCCTGATTTACGTCCCTGAAAGTCCACCAAGGCAGACCCAGCCACCTGTTTACACCTGCGCCCCTGCCCTTGGCCTAGGCCTGGACACAGGCTGTTTGCAGGACAAGTGGCCTGCTCACAGAACAAGGCCTGCAGAAGTGGCCTTTCGTTATTTTTAATCTCTACCATGTTGGATGTTTTTGAACAAGAAATTAGTGCCAACATCTGAAAATTTGGAAATATCACATCAAAATCCAGACTTTTAGCCTCTCTAGAAAACTCCAACATTCAAAAATATGGAAACTTTGGGTTTAAAAATGTGGATTTTTAGCTTCTAAAGAAAAATCTAAATATCTGGCCACACTGGGCCTTTGCTCCCATCGGTACAGCACAGGCAGAGCTGAGTGGCACCTTTGTCAGAGGCGAGAGGGGCTATCCCTTCACACAGCCTCACTTCTCCCTCCTTCCTCACCTGCCTGGCCCTGGAGGCATCTGAGTGTGTGATCCCACCCCAATGAGTCCTAAATAGTTCTCAGAAAGGTATTGGACACCTTCCTTAACCTGCTTGTCACAGTAACGAGCCACTGGATGTGTTCTTATTTAAAACTAGAGGCCTGGTGCACGAATTCATGCATGGGTGGGGTCCCTCGGCCTGGTTGTGATTGGGGCTGATGGGGAGCCAGCCGGCTATGGGGAGGGACCGCAGAAGATTTGCCGGCTGCCCCCCACCCCCAATTGGGACCGATGCCGGGGGACAGCCGGCCATGGGAGGTTGGCTGTGGGAGTGCCCTGACCACCAGGAGGCAGCTCCTGCATTCAGCTCTGCCCCTGGTGGTCAGTGCGCATCATAGCAACCGGTCAACCAGTCATTTGGTCATTCAGTCGTTCAGTCGCTTAGGCTTTTATATATATAGATTCCTAGGTTTTCCCCAGTTCACTTTCAAAGTATAGAGGGAGGGGATAGATGGAGATGATTACTAATACTAGAAAGCACTGAGAAGATAAAGATCTGGGATGCAGTGGGTCAGTGTTACCTGCTATTTCTTTAAAACTAGATTCCCAGATTCTTCCCCAGGTAATCTGATTCATGCTTAGATGGTGCCCAGGAATCTGTCTTTTAACATGCACCCCAGAGATTCCTGCTATCAGTCAAATTTGGGAAACACTGACACAGATAAGAAGTGACACTGCCTGAAAGACAGCTTCTATAATTAACGTCCGAGTAATTAACTGGTTTCCCCTTCTGTCCCACTGTAGTGCAGATGGTGACTTTGCCATCGTCAAGTTCACCAAAGTGCTCCTGGACTACACTGGCCACATCACGTGGACACCTCCAGCCATCTTCAAAAGCTACTGTGAGATCATCGTCACCCACTTTCCCTTTGATGAGCAGAACTGCAGCATGAAGCTGGGCACCTGGACCTATGATGGCTCTGTGGTGGTCATCAACCCGGTAGGTGGTGACCTCAGGTACTGAGGTTGGGTTCAGGCGAAGCATGATTCAGGTCTTCAGCTCTGCCCCTTCGTGATCAGAGGCTCTCAGCACTATTGAGAGCCTGGGGGACCATCTAGTCAGATGGCTCTCAATTGATTGGTGAAGTTCTTGATGTGCTGCCCATGAGAATCACCTGGACGCTAAAGAAGTCCCAAGAATATGTATCTAATTCATCTGGGATGGGGCTAGGGCACCTATATGTTTTCAAGCTCCTAGGTGACTTGAATGTATAACCAACTTGGAGAATTCCAGTAGTTCCAACACCCTCATTTGATAGGAAAGGAACCTGAGACCTAAGAGTAGAAGTGACTCAGGGTCCTACCTGGGTATGGACTAGTGCTGGGATCTGTGGCCTTGTCACAGGTGATTGCGAAACCCTGGCCCTCCTTGGGGCGGCATGGCTGGGTTTTCAGAGTTTTATTTCATCTTCTCAGGAGAGCGACAAGCCAGACCTGAGCAGCTTCATGGAGAGTGGGGAATGGGTGATCAAGGAGTCCCGGGGCTGGAAGCACTGGGTGTTCTATGCCTGCTGCCCCTCCACCCCCTACCTGGACATCACCTACCACTTCGTCATGCAACGCCTGCCCCTCTACTTCATCGTCAACGTCATCATTCCCTGCCTGCTCTTCTCCTTCCTGACCGGCCTGGTGTTCTACCTGCCCACAGACTCAGGTGGGTGCCGTTGCCATGGCTGTGGCTGATGATGCTAACAGATCTTGTGCTGCTGTTTTGGGAAAAGCCAGAAATAATTATAGGCTAATAAAAAAATATGGCAGGCAGAGCCAAGTCATCATCCCTCGGAGGGCACACTTACTGAGTGGCCATGTGCCGTGGTGAGAGCACTGTGTGTGGAGCTCATAGCAGAAGCAGACTACAGAGCAGGCAGAGAGCTGAACGAGACCCTGAAGATGCACATGCATAGCTCAGTCTACTTAAAGGAAATAATCACCAATACCTACCTACTTGTTGAATACCTACTGTGTGCTGGGCAAGGTGTGGATCACAGACATGCCTCATGCCATTTTCCCTGGGCAGTCACTTGCTCTTTACTAACCAATCAGGTCTTCCCTCTTGTTCTCACTGCTGGCCACTTGAAAATAGCTTTTGCCTATATTTTTCACATATCAGCCCATACAGCTTACCTCCCACTGAGTCAGCACATATCACCAAACAACAGCAATCGACAGAAAACAGGAATAGGGTCTCTATACATCTGCCAGCAGGTCCCTAATCATAAACAATTCATGACTGACAAGTGTGTGTGTGTGGGGGGGGGGGGGGGTTGGAGCGGGGGAGATGGTACAGACAGTCCTCAAACTTATGACTTATGACAAGTCAAATTTTATCAAAATGACAAGGGAAAAAAAACTCACAAGAGTCTAAATCCAACTTTCCAGCAGGAATACAGTGGAAAATAAGGCAGAATTCGCCCCTACAGAATCTATGTTCTAGTGATTGTACTTAGTTTTAAACAAATGATCACAAATATTTTTTCAACTTTCCAATCAAATGAAGCTTCTTAAAGTGAAGAGAGAAAGCAATAGTCAGGCAATATGGAAACTACTCACAGTTTCTATACATGATTTACGCTTGGAAAATACTTTTAACAGTGAGATGCTTGATGAATGTTAACTATTATTATCACTATTATTAATCCAGAAATGGGATGTAAATTGATCAGTATTTCATATTTATAATTCTGTCTTCTTTTTCACTTTTAAAGGCTTTCCTCCTCACTAGGTAGAATTCCACTCACAAGGTAGACTGATAACTTCTTGTTTGCATCTGCTCTGTATCCTGCATACACTCCTAGCATCTGGAAGCGTCCTGGGGGGAGGGGGGAGGGGCGGGCCGGGGGGAGCTTCATACTGAAAAGCAGGATAACATGAGGGTTCCCAGGACACAAACAACAAAATCAGCCTGAGGAAGCCCCTCCCAATGGCTCTCCACTGCACCTAAGGTGGTGGTCCCCACAAAAGCATCCCAATGCCCTTCAGCCCCCGCCCTTCTTGTTTGCTATACTTGCCTACTAACCAAGACTGCAACAGGGAATTGTTCACCCTGGAATGGTAGGGCCTGGAGAAAAGAGATGGGGCAGGGCACTCCCTGGTCCCTTCGTATGAAAAAACAATCATCCTCTTTAGACGAAAGTCAATGGTGTGAAATCATTGATTTCATTTTTTCAGTTTGGGTCTTACCCTTGCTCTCATAATGAGAAAATTATACATGAACCTCTGGCTGCCACGCACCTGCAGGGTAATGAGCAGGCCAGGCTGCGGTTCAGTGTTGTGAGGTTGATGACGTTCTGCTACAGATGGGAAAGCTGCCACCCGGGTCCGGCATGTACCTTGGTTCCCTGGGCTCCACCAAGAAGTGGAATTCTGGGACAGGAGATGAAGCCACCGTTTCCTGCCTGGTGGCCGCTAATGAAAACACCTGCTACGTGCCAGTGTCTGCAGAGTTAAGGTGCCAAGGTCTCACAGGAGGTTCTGCCCAAAATATGTCCCCAGAGTGATGCTTTGAGAAATGCCTGTAACATTCCTCTCACCTGAGGGTTTCAGTGGGGTCTTGGTCTGAGAGCGGCCATAGCAAAGGACACAGACTGGGGAGCTTCAAAAACAGACATTTACGGTCTCACAGCTCTGGAAGCTGGAAGTCTGAGATCAAGGTATCAGCAGGGGTGGTTTCCTCTGGGGCCTCTCTCCTTGGCTCACAGATGCCAGTCTCCTCCTTGCGTCCTCACCTGGTCTTTCCTTTCTGTATGTATCTGTGTCCTTCTTAGGAGGACACCAGTCGTGTTGGATGAGGACCCACCCTGAGACCTCAGCTATATATATAAAAGGCTAATATGCTAAGTGTCCAACCATCTGACTTGTCGCTATGACATGCACTGATCACCAGGGGACAGGTGCTCAATGCAGGAGCTTCCAAGCTGCAGTGACTTGGCAGCTGCAGTTCTCGAGTGACACACCCTGAACCCAGAGAGGAGGGACCCCGATTCCTCGAGGGGCTGTGTGATTCCAACTTTAGCCATGGGTTATGTTGTTGCTGGGGCACTGTCAGTCCCGAATCTGGTTTACTGCACACTTCTGTTTGCATTCCACACCCTGTACAACAGCAACTTTGCAGAGTGCCCTCTCACACTCCGGGACCCCTCAGGGGATGTTGGAGAGCTGGTTTGGGCCCAATATCTGTGAGCCAGGCCAAGGGACCCCACCTGCCGGAGGGACCCCGCTCACTCAGCAGGTGCCCTTTGAACTGGTGCCACCCCAGGTGTGGCCAGCCGGGGAGAACCATGGGAGGTTGACTCCAGGGCATGTCCAACCCATCTTGCCCAGTCCCACCCACCAACCACCTTCTAATTAATTTCCTTTCAATGTGCACAAAACTGTGCACCGGGTCACTAGTTTTAATTTAATCACCTCTTCAAAGGCCCCATCTCCAAGCAGTCACTGAGTGGTGAGGCTTAGGGCTTCAATATATAAATTTGAGAGGAGCAACAGTTCAGGCCGTAACAGGGGGGCGGTTGTGCTTTGTCTCCATTTTGTCCAGGAGAGAAGATGACCCTGAGCATCTCTGTGCTGCTGTCCCTCACCGTGTTCCTGCTGGTCATCGTGGAGCTGATCCCCTCCACCTCCAGCGCGGTGCCCTTGATTGGGAAGTACATGCTCTTCACCATGGTGTTTGTCATCGCATCCATCATCATCACTGTCATCGTCATCAACACGCACCACCGCTCCCCCAGCACCCATGTCATGCCCGACTGGGTGCGGAAGGTGAGTGAGCGAGGTCCCTGCAAGCCCCACACAGGTCCACTGTCCCCTCGAGGGCATCTACAGGGCTCCCCTTCCCTCCTCCCCTCCCCTTGTTCCTGTGGCCAGCGGAATTCTGCTCACCCTTGTGGGTACTCGGAGCTGCAAGTCCTTTCTGGGCTGTAGGGCATTTTTGGAAGGAATGTTCTTGGGCCTCTTTCTGGAGATAAATAGCCCAGGTAGCTTCCTCAGAGAGAGAAGAAAACCAGAATTAACAAAGCTCACCTCTAATTCAAGCTTTAAGAACCTCTGTAATTAGCGACGATAAATAAATCACTGTCCTTTTTATTCAAATGCCGGGGAATTCTTGAGGTTTCTGTTTGTATGGCTTGCAGTTTCTGAAGAGGTTGCTTATTTTTTGCTAGCAGAATCATCTGCAGAGAATAAGGGCTAGAGATGGAGGGGAGGCTTGATGAGAGATGGCCAAAGTGAGTTTTAATGGGGAACTTGGTCTCAAGTATGTACATTTTTGAAGTGTAAAATGCATTCACATTTCAAATGTCAGTTGTTGTTGTTGTTGTTTATATTAAACTTCACAGACACACAAATGGCCAGGATCTTTTGTGTAAAATTAAAAATATTTGTCATGAATTGACAGAAACTACTGCTCACAATGTATTTTTTGGAGAAGAAATGATCCCTGTTTGTATTAAAACGGTTGAATGACTTCTGGCAATACCTGCCTTGCTTTTTTTTGAGAAACAAGAAATGAAAGAAAATAGTTTAGCTGTTTTGTGGGGCCAGAACCTTATATATTTTTATCCTGAGAGACCCTTTCTTTAACCATACGATCTTGAAAGAAGCAGGTACCTGTGCGGGGCCCAGAAGCTAAGCTTCATTGGTTTCTCCAGAGTTCAACAGCTACATACAGGCGCCCTCCAGTGGTGAAATGCTCACATGACAGAATCGGCACTGTTAAATCACTGTAATTCCACAGGCCACAGGCTATGTATGCATGAAGGAATCTTTGAGAAAATCTAGTAGAGTCCTTTTGTTTTAAGGACAAAAAGGCTGAGGCCCAGAGAAGCCGAATGACTTGCCTAAAGTTATGTTGCTAATTCAAAGTCAGAGTTTGATGCTTGCCTTGCTGGCCATTATTCTCATAAATGGATTCCTTTTCCAACGGTAGGTTTTTATCGACACCATCCCAAATATCATGTTCTTCTCCACAATGAAAAGGCCATCCAGAGAAAAACAAGACAAAAAGATTTTCACCGAAGACATTGACATTTCGGACATTTCTGGGAAGCCGGGGCCCCCGCCCATGGCCTTCCACTCTCCCCTGATCAAGCACCCCGAGGTGAAAAGTGCCATCGAGGGCGTCAAGTACATCGCAGAGACCATGAAGTCAGACCAGGAGTCCAATAACGTAAGCTCCATGACTTGAAACCCACACCTCTGGGTTTAAAGAATCAAATGCCCAAGTGCAGGTGGGTGGGTTTGGCTTGATGGGCAGGTTAGGGTTTCAGAGGCAGCTACTGACCTAAGGTAGGCCTGTGACCGCCTCTAGGCCACCTTAGTGAGTCAGCATTTTGAATAATCTATTCCACATGTAAAGATCATAATGCCAGCCAAGGATGCTGAAGGCTTTGCAATCTACAAATTGAAGGCTGTACTAGTAAAAGATGCATAACCTGCATTGTGGGCCCAATGACCACCTTAAGGAAATTCTAACCTTTTTTTCCTTCCCAGGCGGCTGAGGAATGGAAGTATGTTGCAATGGTGATGGACCACATTCTCCTTGGAGTCTTCATGCTTGTCTGTATAATCGGAACCCTGGCTGTGTTTGCAGGTCGGCTCATTGAATTAAATCAGCAAGGATGAGCAGAAAGCTGAACTGAGCCTAGCTCCACCCCCGCACCAGGCAGAGCAGAGAAAGGTGGGCAAACAGGAAGACTTGTCCACTTGGATATAAGCTCACTTATCAAACACTTAATTTTCTATATGTGTGATTAACAATAATAATTTACATTTATAAGGTTGTGGCCTCAAAGTGTTTTCACCTTGCTTCTCCCTTCAATCTTTGTCAGCCTGGAAAGTGAACCCCTTTCAGGAAATCAAACTGGATCGCTACAGTACGTTTCCACCCCAATGGTGTCTGGAAGAGTTTTGCCCAAAATAGCTGAGGTTTTCTGTTGGTCTGTTTTTCTATTTTTATTGATTTAAGCAAAGAATGTATCCATGGCTTAAAAGCCAGTTTTGTGCCTATTGGGAAAGCCCCACCTACCAGTCCCAGAAAGGTAAAGAAAGCATTGGATCTGGAGAGAAAGGAGGCAGTAGAAAGGCTGCCAAAATGCAAACTGCATCAAGCCCCCTGTGATAAGGTCCATGTCTACAACTGGTGGGTGAGGACAGCGTTTCCCCGTCTGAGGCAGCACCTGAGTTTGATGCTCAGGGCTTGAGGGAACACAGGTCCTGACCTGTAGTGAGTGGACAGGCCAGGCATGAGGGAATCACCTCACAGACAAGATTTATTTCATCCTCATGACTTTCATACAATGAGGAAACTGAACCTGAGGGAGGTTAAGTTCATTGCCTAAACTATCAAAGAGAAGAACTGGGATTCAAACCCAGAGCAACTCTCGGTTTAAGCAGCTCCAGGCTGGTCCGTTCATCTGTTCCTTGCTCTCCTGGTCACCCCTGGCTCGACCTTGGCCATTCTGTCACTCTGGTCAGTGTCTTGAGCGCTTCAGTGTCAGTGTCCACCATCTTTCTGCCTTCCCAATGAAACTTCCTGCCTTTCTTCCTACCCCTGATCCATGGGGAATATTCTTTAGCCACCTCCTAGCCACAGTGTGATTCACAAAGGACTTGAAAATGTGCAGCTTTGGCCTTGGATCACCAGAATACATCTGCCCACATCAGTACTGGGGAGGAGCAGGGAACTGCACTGCTGGTGTCCTGACTGAACCCGGCTGGTCTGTCTACTGCTCCGTGCGGGCCCCTCTCACACACCCATGGCAGGATGGAGAGCCTTCATTTTTGAGTAAACTAAAGAGAAAACAATTTGGTGACTCCTCAAAAAACTAAACACAGAATTATCATATGATCCAGAGACTCCACTCCCAAAAGAATTGAGAGCAGGGACTTGAACAGATACTTGTATGCCAAGTGTTCGTGCAGCATTATTCACAACAGCCAAAAGGTGGCAGTAACCCAGGTCCATCAATGGATAAGCAAAATGTAGTCTACACATACAATGGAATAGTATTCAGCCTTAAAGAGCAATACAATTCTGATATATGTTATAATATGGATCAACCATGGAAACATACTAAACGAAACGCACCAGGCACGAAAGGACAAATGTTGTATGAATCCACATACATGAGGTACCTAAGGAAGGCAAAGTCATTGAGATAGAAGGTAGGAGAGTGGTCCCAGGGTTAGAGGAAGGGGTGAGTTACTGCTTAATGGGTAGAGTTTCGGTCTGGGACGATGAAAAAGTTCTGGAAGTGGACAGTGGTGAGGGTTGCACAACCTCACGAATGTACTTAATGCCACTGAATTGTATACTGAAAGACGCCTAAAGTGATACACATTGTGCTATGAATATTTTACCACAATAAAAAGTGTTGTTGTGTAAATCATAAACTCCTCCTTTGCTCATCCTTAAAACTGGTCCCTGGGTGAGAATTGGCTGAATATGGGGCACTGCTAGAGAAAATAGTTTCCCCTTGGATGAGTGCTCCTCTCTTCCCTCTCTCTCTCCCCTTCTTCCCTCCCTCTCCCCCCTCCACAAACATCCCTTAGAAGCCTAGCTCCCTCCTAGAACCGAGCCCTGACACATTTCCCTCAGAAAGTCAGCAGGAAGACTAGAGCAGGGAAACTGCCCCCCCCTCCCCGAAGTTTAAACCACTTTTTGGCAAGTGGCCCACCCATTGGCGCCACCCAGGGGCCCACAATGAGGGGAGAGCAGGGGCAGAGATGGGGCCGGGGGTCTCCCTGTCTCTTCCCAGCCCTTGGGGTAGCTCTTCCCCAAATCCCTCCCCGCTCTCCATCACCCAGGGAAAGCCCTGCTAAGGTGTTCA
The DNA here is from genome assembly GCA_026230045.1 of Corynorhinus townsendii. NCBI lineage: Eukaryota > Metazoa > Chordata > Mammalia > Chiroptera > Vespertilionidae > Corynorhinus > Corynorhinus townsendii. Next base: position 44,911,134 of record JAPDVU010000005.1, read on the forward strand.
GTGGGAGTTTAATTTTTAGCCAGAAAAATCAATTTACTGAACAATCTTTATTTTTTGAACATCAAGGTAAGGTAGTGTTTTAAGCCTGTTTCTATTCTCCTTGCTATAGCCTTCTGCTAAAGCCCTCTTGTCGCTTTATAGTACTTCCTTGTGTACCTGTCTGATTTGAACTCCCAACTTAGCATCTTCCCAAGGACAGAGGTTGTTTTCTGTTTATGTTTCTACTCTCAGGTATTAGGTAGGTGCTGGGAAATGTGCTGAGGGAACGAAGAGGTCGTGAATGAATGGCTAGGCAGGGTAAGCCGTCCCGAGAGTCGCCGCATGGCATTCTCTGATGAGCATCCCACCTTGGTGCAACTGGTCAGGATGCCCATGGCTTCAGCGGTGTCAGGGGAGCTCCTTACACACCTGTGCTTGTTCCTAGGCCCACCACGGGCTCTACAGCCCGAGAACAGGCACACCGCGAGGGAAGCACGTCTGTGCTCACTTCTCACCCATTTCTAAAGACCGCTACTTCCTCCGCGCTGGCCCTCATCGCTAAAGCCGCATGCACAGGCACAGGCCTTCGCCTCCAGGAAACACTCCGCACCGGCTGCCCAGGGCCCGGCCCTTTTCTGCTTATCACATCCATGGGACCCGACGAGCTCCCTGATGCCTGCTTCACGAGCTACTTTATGGATGTCACTCTTCTGTCTCCAGCGGGATGGTGCCTGCCTGGAAAAGGAAGTCAGGATCCTGCTACCTGTGCTTCCTGTGGGGCCTTGGGCAAGTTACTTAGCCTTCTGAGCCCAGAGTAAAGCATGTGATAGGGCCGACTTCTCCAGGGAATGTGGCGGGCACTCTGCAGTGCTCCTTCAGTAACCCTCCGGGCAAGGTCCGCCTAAGCCCCAGCTGTAGATCCTCCACCAAAGCCAGGAGAGGGTTGAGACTAGTGTCCACAGACATTTGTTGAATGTTTCCTCCATACATTTAAATATATATATATATATATTATTGATTTCAGAGAGGAAGGGAGAGGGAGACAGAAACATCAATGATGAGAGAGAATCATTGATTGGCTGCCTTCTGCCCGCCCCCCACTGGGGATCAAGCCTGAACCCCAGGCATGTGCCCTGATCCGGAATCACTCAGCCACTGAGCCATGCCCGTCAGGAGGCAATGCACTCATCATCACTCCATACTAGTAACGCCAGTACTTTTCCATCAGCCCATATGAGTTATAAACTTCCTTAAAGCTTTGTTTAGTTTTAAATGAATCAAAGTACATTTTGACTATATCACACTAAATATAATTATTCTACTTTATACTCACTGATGGTATTTACCATGTGTCAGATATTGTTTTGAGCACTTTATACATAATAAATCCACGTTAAGTTTTATCAGCATCATTATCCTGTTACTGATAAAGAAACTGAGCCGTGGAAAGGACCAGAATCTTGCCCAAGACCACACAGCGAGAAGGGGCAGAGAAGGGATTTGAACCTAAGGCTCCCTCAGCGGTGCTCCTCACCACGCCTGCTCCCTCTTGACCAGGGCATTCCGACTTAACACCAACCAACCAAACACAAGCAAACACAAAACCCTAAGCACAAAAGCCTGTTTCTTTCCTCCCCGGGTTATCAGTCACCCTTGGGCATTATTTTTTCTAAACCTGAAGGACTTGTCCACTGCAGGCCCGAGGCTAGGCTCTATGGGTGCCCCAGAAATCCAGAGGCCTGCTCTGCATCCTCCAGAAGTGAGCAGAATGAGCAACAGCACAGGTAGAAGGTGGCGTGTGCACACACGGCATTCAGACTTGGGAGAGTCCGGCCACTGCTGATGGCAGAAAGCTGGGACTTACTGCCACAACAGGAACTTTAAGTAATGAAATAGTACATTTACTCTGAGCCCAGAGTAAAGCATGTGCATTGGTGCATTATGTCTAAAAGGAATCAGTGGTGCATTAAGACACACCTGAATGTTTAAAAGACACACCTGAATGTTAGCTACTTCCATAGCCCATTATTTGCATCATTTCATAAAAGAAAGTGCACATCCTGAGTTGGAAGGCCTGGACTCAGCCAACAAACATCCTCAGCTAGGCTTTGACCCTCGTGAAACCTCGGGCACTGTGTTAGGGCTGTTATCTCAGATTTGTTGCCCACCCATGAAGCTCTGAAGCACTTTTATAAGTAGAGCTTCCATTACTAGGAAACCCTGAGTTTATTGAGGGCTCTGAAGAACCCTTCAGCCTGGTCTGGGGTATCCATTTAGAAAACATTTTAAATGGTACCTTTTCCCCACTATTAATCACGTAATTCTTTTTAGAAAATAATGCACCACTGATTCCTTTTATACATAATGCACCAATGATAATAATTTTGATAGTATGTTTTTGTTTGGTGGGCTATTTGGAGGGAAGGTGGTTAAAAGGCCCAACATACTACACTTAATTTGGGAAGAAATGGACAAACCTGAAGAAATTCTATTTTGGTTAAATAAACTGGGCAGCAGCTCCCTCTCGTGCTGAAAAGTAAGTACTGCAGCCACTGAATTAAAATGGGGGAAAGCATCCCTTAATTACTTGCTTTACGTAAGAGCTTTCCCCAAATGCTTTGTCTAAGAGAAGCATGTGCTTAGTAACTCTTTTTTAACTGGAACATGCACTGCCTTACTACTTATTTTATTGGTTCCTCAAACACTTATTAAGCATTTACTGGAGCCCCTTGCTGTCCCCCAAACGGCTATCTCGTGCCTCTGAACTGTCTCCTTTCTCCCTGTCCCTAACCCCAGAGTCTGAGTCATCGCCACCTTCTTGCTTATCAGTCACTTGCTTGTCCCATCTTCTGACTGGATTGTAACTCTGGGAAGGCAGCAGCCACATCTGATCCCTCTTAGTGTTCCCACGGCCCCTCCTGCTGCGTTTGTCCAGTCGGTATCCAAGTGCATATTTGCTCGATGTAATTGAATTAAACCCAAACAGAAAGCAGCGGAGCTCCACAGCCACAGAGAGTGGTTTCAGCAGCTTTGCACACATAACTCTCACAAATGGAGTATGTGGCCATGGTTGTGTAGCTGCCAAATTACATGTTGAATTTTTATCATCCATTTCTGTGGTGTAACAAGGCCACCAATGAAAGATAAGATTTATTTTATCCTAGATCCCACTGTGTCAGGAAGAGGTGGCCTCGTCCCGTTCCTGTGAAAGGATGCTGGATTGCTCCAGGTCAGGTGCCTGAATGCAGACGCCTGCGCTGGCCCAGCCACCGGGTGACCAAGGTTTAAATCAGTGCTTCTCAGATATGGGGATTTCACGTTAAATTTATATATATTTACTATTATTATTTTAATCCTCACGTGAGGATATTTTTGTTAATTTTAGAGAGAGGAAGGGAGAGAAACAGAGAAAGAGAGAGAAACATTGATCAATCAGTTGCTTCCCGGACACTCCCTGACTGGGGACTGAATCTGAAACCTGGCGTGTACCCTGACGGGAATGTCAAACCTACAGCTTTTGGTGTACGGGTCAACGCTCCCACCTACTGAGCCACCTGGCCAGGGCTCATGTTCAATTTTTTTAAAAAACATTTTTCAGGGACTGACATAGGTTGCTCACTTTTAAAAATTATCATTTATTATGACTTTCATGTATGGAAAACATGAAACATGGCATTTTAACACCAAAAAGGAGGAAGGTCATATCTCAGAATAAAGGTTTTTTCTATTGTATACATTTAACTCATCTTCTAGACCTTGATAAAGAAATTGAAGAAAGAACGCGGAGGGTGGACACACAGGCTCACTCCCGACCCCTGTATCTGCCCACCGCTTCCTCGGTTGGAATCAAGGGTTTCTTTTCATTTGGTAATTCCCTCCCTCAGGTGTGTGTGATGATCACGTCCCTGAGGAACTGAGGCTAGCGTGGAAACCAGCTGATGCCAAAACCCACGCCAGAGTGAAAGACAGGTGTCAGGTGTGTGCCCTCACGTCTGCCCTCCACTTTCTCCAGTTTCTTGGCCCAAGTGTGTGGCTTGGTTGTTTGGGCGGCAGGGGAGTTTGTGGGATGGCCTGGGTGGGCTGGGGGGTGTGGGTGGGAGATGGGGAAAGAGAGACGAAGATATTGACCCCACTTGCTGGGTGGGAGTGGGTTTCTCTCCTGTCCTGACCACCAGGTAAACAGCACGGAGTAGGAGCGGGTGGCAGTCTCCTGCTATGCTTTTCCAGCAGCCTGCTCTGCCTGATCATCCCCACACAAGCAAGCCGCCCGATTCCAGGAAGGGCTGAGGTTGGCTTTTTCTCCCTCCCTCTCCAGACTCATCAGGAAGGGGAAGGGCTCTCAGCTGCACCTCGGGGCATTGCAGATGCAACCCCTGACCTGGACTCTCAGCTTTCCAATCTCCTCTGCATCGTTCCTCCCAGGGGTCCCTGCTCTCCCCAGTCTCTGCAGGAAGCCTCCGGGCCCTGGAGGCTCAGCGTGTGTTCCTTTGTTCCTGAGCCCATCTCTTAGTCACCTTTCCCTCTGCTTCCCCTCCACATTCCTCCCTCACCCTCATCCGCTCCTCCCTCCTCCTCAGGCCAACTTCACAACAACCCCAGCGAGGAGGACGGAAGAAAAAATTCCAGGGCAGCAGTTTGTTTATAGGAGGCAATCTCTCTCGTGCCATTCGTTGTAACAGTTTTCCACTTATAATTTAACTTCCTGTGACCCAATGTTCTTAAACAAGAGTCGCCAGATATAGTATATCCAGTTAAATTTGAATTTCACATAAACAACAAATGACTTTTTAGTAGAAGTACATTCCATGTAATATTTCAGACAGTCTTCTTTGCTGAAACTGGCAGTCCTGGGTTAAGCAGATGTAACAATAAAAATGATACTATGACTCATGAGCACCTTAGGGAGACCGTCTGTGCCTGTCAGGGACGCCGGTCATGCAGGAGACCCTGGCGTGCTGATGGGGAGCACCCTGACTCACTCTCTCGAGTGGCCCACTTTGGGTACTCATGCATCTTCCTTTTTAATTTTAATCCCCAGGATAACCCTATGCAGGAGGTTCTATCGTCTTCTTTTTGCAGATAAGGCAATCGATTTTCAGGGGAAATAAACAAGTAGCATAAAGTCATGCAGGAAGCTAGGAAGCGGCAGCACCAGGAACCCGCACAGGTCTGCGGCACTCAGCCCCGCTCCTCTGCACGCTGCCCCCCTTCTGAGGGAGGGTGAATCCCTGTGGAAGTCCCCGCCTTCCACAGGGACTCTCCCCCTTGGAGAGCCATGTCCCTCCCTTCCTTCCGGACTTGGAATCAAAACTGTGCCCCAGCTGCTTCTCCAAGCAATGGGGTCCCCCCACCCCAATTTAGCTGAAACAGATGAAGGGTTCTCTGCTAACCTCACAGAAAGAACCCAACTGGGGTTTGGGGAGACTGTTCCTACCTTACAAGCACATGTTTCTCACGGTGACGCCAGACTCACCAAGAGGAACTGGGAGACTACAGAGTTAGGGGCCACGGTGAGGGGGGACAGCATAATCCTAGCAGCAGTTCTGCAGGCCCAGGGCAGGCGAGGACAGGGAAAGGGCTTCCCCTTTGGCCCCCGTGCTTGTAACCACAGTATCCGTCTGTCCTTCATCTGTCCACACAATACACCTGGCACCTGCACTCACTGTGTAGCGGCAACACACTGGACTTGCTGGTGAGACAGACGGGGTCCAACCAGCAAGGGGCTTAGGCTGTGGTCGGCAAACTGCGGCTCGCGAGCCACATGCGGCTCTTTGGCCCCTTGAGTGTGGCTCTTCCACAAAATACCACAGCCTGAGCAAGTCTATTTTGAAGAAGTGGCGTTAGAAGAAGTTTAAGTCTAAAAAATGTGGCTCTCAAAAGAAATTTCAATCGTTGTACTGTTGATATTGGGCTCCGTTGACTAATGAGTTTGCCGACCCCTGGCTGAGAGTCTGGGGAGGATCAGGGGAGTCAGGGGAGGGGTCGGGCTGGTGTGTTCACCTGGCCCAGCCTGCCTCCCGCCCTCCTTGGCGGATAGGGTTCTAGCTGAGGGAGCGACTGCACCTCTTGGTTGCACAGCACGCGGCACTGAGCTCCTGTGGGACAGGGACACATGTTAGCCCACTAGCAAGTGCCCGCAAGATGGCAAAGCTGCTAGGCCACGGTCACGTCTCGAGTAGCAAGGCTTTATGCCTCTGGAGTTTGCCTTATTATCCCCTGCTAAGCATTTCCAGTGGCCCAGTGTCCGCAGCCATCATGTTAGCTAATTTTTATGAAGCCCTTACTCTTACTACTTTATGCCCTGTAGCGAGCGCTTTCCATGGATTATTTCATTAATGTCCCCATTTTACACAGGAGGAAACGGAGGCCTAGATAGTTTAAAGAACTTGTTCAAGGTCACCAAGCCAGCAAGCGGCAGCGTGCCTGCGAAGGAGGAAGTGGGAGGCTTGTCACTCATTTTGAATGTGGAGCACACCACGGTGGAGCGTGCTGCACGTTTCTAAGCAAGGCCTGGAACCATCTGGTTCTCATAATGCAAAACCCGTGCCTTTCCCATCTCCCCCCTAACCATGAGCAACCGATTCCAGCAAGAGGTTTCTTCCTTCAGGCAGATCTGAAGGCGTCCTTAACCAACCCATCCTCATCCCCCGGGGACTTGAACTAGCTTTCCCAGCTCAGCTGTCCCCCTTTGCAGAGCCCATTACATTGGTTAGAGTCCCCGGAGCCTGCAGGGTCTCAGACAAGTAATCAGAAACTCCTGAAAGGCCCGACTGCTGCAGACCAACGTGCCCCTTCCCAGTTACTTATCACGAGTTCAATCAGCCACAGTGGAGCCAGGTGCGTCAGGCCCGAGACCTCACGTGAACTTCCAGTGACTGCGCAAAACTCCCGGGCACAGTCATTTTCTGTCCAGCCCTCCCCTCCGCCCTCCGCTCCCCTCCCCTCCCTCTCCGGGCAGGTACTGGGCCCCTCCTTCCTTTATTGTGCATTCCTCTTCTCTTTTCTTCAAGCTTGCAGTCCAGAAAGGATCCTTCACATTCCAAACTGATGACTGATACTATTTAAACAATTGCATCAACTGAGCCAGGTGCTGGGAATGGGAATCAAGAACTCAGGGATTCGAAAGATGCCCACCCCTGGGAAGTTCACAGCTGACAGCTGAGGGCGGGTACCAGACACGGAAGAATTTCAGCGGAGAGGTCACTGCTCAGAGGCGAGGCCTCCGGGGTTTGTCAGAGGAGATGCTATCAAAGGTGAGCTCTCCAGAGGCGTCTGTGAAGTAGGTGGAGAGGCACTCCAAGCAGGAAGTGCATGAGCAAAAGCACGAGGCATGAAGCCGCTCAGCCGTGCCCAAGCGGTCCTGTACTCTGGGCCTGAGATGCAAAGCAAGGCCTGGCCAAAGGGAGGTCGGGAGGATGAAATAGAGGCAATGTCCAGGGAGTCTCCCGGTGCCACCCCAAGGGGCTGGGGCTTGCTCCTCCAGCGTTTCTCAAACCGCGCCTCAGGATCCATTTGGGAAGGCCCGGGGTGGACAGTCACCGCGCTCCCCCGCAGCCTTCCAGCCTCCGCTGTCTCCCGCCTCGAGCTGGGCCTCGTCTGCTGTGCAGATCGCTGCCCTGCGTTCCCCTGAGAGCCGAGCTGTCCAGAGGCCGTGAAACCGCCGCGGGACGGGACCTCAGGGCGCAGGAGGGGCTGCGTTTGGGGTTTTCTCTAATGGGTAGATACCCCGGAGTGCCCTCCCTCCACAGGCCGGGAAGTGGCCGTTTCGTTTCCTGATTTCGTTCCATGCTGAGAAATCTGGAGCTGCTTTCTCCCTTCCAGGTCAGGCTGGACCCCCGAGCACAAGCCTCACCGGCCCCAAGGGCCCCGCACACCCCTCTAAGTCCACTCCCTCCGGGCCAGCCCATGGGGGCTGGGCACCCTGTGACCCTTGAGGTGAAGCTGGAGATCACCGGTATTGACAAGCCACGGTGCCGCCAGAACTGACCTTTCTGACGAAATCTCTCCCTTTTAAAGCCGGCTGCCCTCCCCTTCCCCCACCCCCTGCTCACCACTGCCTACCTCATGAAGTGCTGAGCCTAAGCCGGTCTCCCGCCTCCAGTGCTCCCGTCCCGCCCAGCTGCCTGTCCCTGGGTCCGGCCGTGGCTATCCCAGTGCTTTTACGCTGCTCCGCACCTAAACCGCGTCCCGCACCCTAACAAACTGCCGCCTGGCTTCCTGGGCTTCGCCCCTCTGGCTGTGCTGCTTCCACCCAGGAAGGAGGCTGCTAACTCTCCCTCCAGCTCCACCTTCGGAGGGGGCCGCTGAGCCTTCCTTACCAAGTTCACCTTCTTCGCGGGAAAGCGTTGGTCCAAGAAGCTCCACATATTTTGAATGTGCACAGTATCAATAAACATGTTGGAGGATACACCCCCAATAGATGGATCGTTGATTTACTTATAGGTTATAATCACATATTACTGCAATAATCCATTGTGAACAGTTTTGAACATAGGCAAAAAGATAAAGCCAGTGAGTAAAAGGTAAACAATATTTTACAAAGTGTTTTTATTTACTAATGATACAAAAAACCTTTGCTCTCACTTAAGTTATGCAATAAAAGTATTCTTTCTAACCAGGCAGACAGCTCTGGTAGTGGGGTGGGGGAGGGGGAGGGGGTGAAGGGATTGAGCAAAAAAGAAAAAAGAATTCATGGATATGGACAACAGTGCAGTGACTGGGGATGGGGAGGGTAGGTGGAGGTGGAAGAGGGCATAGCAGGGATAAATGGTGATGAAAAAATATAATCAAATATAATTTAAAACAAATTTTAAAAAATATTTTTATTGATTTCAGAGAGGAAAGGAGAGGGGGGAGAGAGAGAGAGAGAGAGAGAGAGAGAGAGAAACATTAATGATGAGAGAGAATCCTTGATCAGCTGCCTCCTGCACACCCCCCACTGGGAATCAAGCCTGCAACCCGGGCATGTGCCCTGACTTGGAATCGAACCCTGACCTCCTGGTTCATAGGTTGACGCTCAACCACTGAGCAACACCAGCTGGGCTAAAGCAAGAATTTTTGAAGTATTCTTTCTCAGAGCACTATAATGGATATGCTAATTAATTGCTTTTAATTGGCACACTGCCACCATCATCACCACAGAAAAGAAAAGCAAGTTTATAACACTTGCCTTTTTTTAAAACGAAGAATTATATACATTTAAAGTTAAAATTTTTTAAGTTTAGTAATATCTTTATATACTTTCACAGATAAGAAATCTTTGCAAATTATAAATTTTCATAGCCACTCCCAACTAATAGTCTACTGTTTATTATTTTTATTATTGTAATTTTGATAAGTTTTGTATTTTAATATATATTTTACTTTTGTAATTTTTGAAACCTTTTTGCAGAAGGTTGAGTTCATCACTCCTCTGGATCTGGAACACATTATCGTTCTTCAAAATATTCTTGGGATATTTTAGCAAGTGCCCCCATCATCATTTAAAGAGTTGTCTTTCAGATCAGTCATAGTTAACAGCATGTGCATAGAGCTTTTTAAAAAAAACAAGTATAGCCCGGCCGGCGTGGTTTGGTGGTTGAGCGTCGACCTATGAACCAGGAGGTCACAGTTCCATTCCCAGTCAGGGCACATGCCTGGGTTGTAAGCTGGGTCCCCAGTGTGGGGTGTGAAGGAGGCAGCTGATCAATGATTCTCTCTCATCATTAATGTTTCTCTCTCTCTCACCCCCCCCTTCCTTCCTCTCTGAAATCAATAAACAAACCCCAAAGCAAGTATAAATTTGCCACAATAACTGAATTAAATACACTCAGTCTTCCCTGCCCTCTGGCAGGGTCCTCCGTTCAGAGGTCTGAAGCTGGCAACAACTGTGCAAACACACCCACACTTCCACAGGGATTCCCTGTGAATGCTGAGACTGGGAAGGGGAAGGCCCAGCTCAGTCCAGGGTTCACCCCATTTCCTGGCTAGGGTACTGAGGTTTCTCTCTTCCAGCGGCACTGCCTGGTCTCACTGAAGTGAGGCTCCTGGACTTCGTTACGGGAGGGGAATGACATTTGGAAAACCTTGTGCATTGGAAACCCCTAAGGTCTTCGCAGGTACCTGTGCTGGCACCTGGCCAAGGAAGCAAAGTGTAATCATCAGTCAGAGTCACCAGACTGAGCGAATAGCACAAATCCTTTCATGTCCTTAAGGCTGTTCCCCAGATAAATAAAACCTGCAGCCCACGTTTGCTTCCTGAGACACTTACTTTGGACCCCCCTGCCAGCTGTGAGTTTAAATCCCTGTACCTCTGTCACCAGCCCAAATGGAAGCCCCTATAGAGGCACCATAAACTACTCGCTCCAGCAGCCAACCCTCCCTAACCCCTGTGTTGGAAACTCAGGATTAACTGCTTTTCCGTTCCTTTTATGTGAAGGGACCAGGTGTCATGTCCCCAGGAAACATCCCCTCAGTGAATGGCTGTGCCTACCCACACTAGACAATTGTGTTTTTTTTAATCCTCACCCAAGGATATGTTTTTATTTTTATTCATTTATTTATTTAAATATATATTTTTATTGATTTCAGAGAGGAAGAGAGAGAAACATCAATGGCAAGAGAATCATTGATTGGCTGACTCCTGCACGCCCCACACTGGGGATCAAGCCCACAACCTGGGCATATGTCTTGACTGGGAATTGAATCGGTGATCTCTTGGTTCCTGGGTCAAGGCTCAACCACTGAGCTACACCTAGCTAGGCCCAGGGATATGTTTTTATCGATTTTAGAGAAGAAGGGAGGCCGAGAGAAACATCGATCCATTGCCTCCCATATGCACCCTGAGCTGGGAAATTGAACCTGCAATCTTCCACCCTGGACGTTTTTCATTCACCCCTTTAGTCCTGGGGGCTGACCCATACACAGACAGCGTAGGGGGTTTCCTTGTTCTTCAGCTCCTGACTGGGCTCACATGATGAGTGACATTGGCAGGAGAGGAGGAAAGCCAGGTATTTATTCCTCTAGTCTTGCCCCTCGTGGCACCATTCTGCTGCCGGTAGAGAAAACGGCACCAGGTGTTAGACGGGTGGTGTCAGACTGGACCTCGGGTCAGTAACCTCAGTACTTCAGTTCTGGCTACCACACTCCTCAGGAAGGTGCTGTGGGTTAAAGTGTGTCTTTCCAGGGTCATGGTCTCCACTAATTGGTCAGCGCCAGGGCAGGGAGTCACTCGTCGACGCAGCTAGTCCTAATGTCAGCCATGCCATCACTTGTCTGGTTTTTCTGCTTTTCTGGGCCTGGCGCTGAAGCACAACTGGGCTCAGATGTTATCCCTAGGGGGTAATGCATAAGGGAGCGGTTGTGCAGAGGCCCACATGGGAGTCGAAGGAAGCCACTCTTCAGCCCTTGTTCCTCCTCTGAGGGGATCTACCACATGATCAGGGATATGCTAGGGGAGGAATGGCTGCCTGGGGGCCAGGTCCTTGTTTTCCCAGTTGTTAGGCAGCCAGGGCTTTCAGCCAGCTGACCTTCTGTACCTGGCCTATTGTCCTTGCTCTGCTCCTGAACACCTTTACAAACTGTTCCTCCAAGGTTTCCTGTATTACCTCACTTGAGAAGATTTGTTTCCTGATAGAAACTGTCCAAATAGTAGCTTTTGTGCAAGTGCCATTCTTTGGTTCTTGTGATACTGAGTCAAACAGGAAAATGGGTGTCATAACAATAACAGCAACAATAATGAACTTTTCTTGAGTGCTTACTAAAAGCCAGACACTTGCATAAAAGCAATGTATATTACTTTACATGCGTTAATCCACTTTAACCCCACAACACGTTCCTGAGGAAGGTGGTAGGCAGCCTCTAGGATGACCCAACGACCCCTGCCTGCTGATATTCACACCCTGGTAACACCCTCACCCTATGTATGGGCTGGATTTAGTGACTTGCTTCTAATGACTACCAGAGAGATGCAATGTCACTTTCTAGATTAGGCTCCAGCTTTCTCACTTGGAGGGAAAACAGTTGTCATGTTGTGGGCTGTCCAATGGAGATACACACGTAGCAATAAATTGATGTCTCCAGCCAATAGGCAGAGATGACCCAAGGATTGCCAACAGCTATGTAAGTTAACTCAAAAGCAAATCCTCCTTCAGCCAAGCCTTGAGATGCCTGTGGCCCTGGTTCACACATGGACTGCAGTCTTATCAGAGACACTGAGCCAAACTCACCCAGGTAAGCTACACCCAGAAAAATTGAGGTAATAAATGTGTGTTTTAAGTCACTAAGTTTTGGAGTAACTTGTTACACAGCAACTGATAACTAATACAAAGAAATGTCATTATTATCATCCTCATTTTATTTATTTATTTTTTGCTTTTTAATTAAATTTATTGGGATGACATATATATATATATAAAAGCCTAAGCAACCTATAAGACCAAATGATCAGAAAGACTGGAATGACCAGTTGACTAGTCACTATGATGCACACTGACCACCAGGGAGGCAGATGCTCAATGCAGGAGCTGCCCCCTGGTGGTCAGTGATCTCCCACAGCCAACCTCCCATGGCCCCTCCCCCTGGCCGGCTGGCCCCCCAATAGGCCTCGATCACTGGCCAGGCTGAGGGACCCCACCCGTGCATGAATCTGTGCACCGGGCCTCTACTTGGTTAATAAAATTATATAGGTTTCAGATGTACAATTCTATAACACATCATCTGTATATTGTATTGCATGTTCAAGTCTCCTTCCATCACCATTTATCTCCCCTTTACCCTCTTCTACCCCCTCTCATCCCCACCCTCTGGTAATCACCATATTGTTGTGTGTGTCTATGAGGTGGTGGTTGTTGTTTTCTTAATCTCTTCACTTCTTTCACCCACCCCCATATCCTCAATTTAGAGACTAGGGTGCATTTTTTTCTTGTTTCCTTACTTTGTCTTTGTCTGTTGTATTCTTGTCACAAGAAAGAGATTGCATAGGCATAAATCCTATAAACCTGTTATCCTGGCCAGCCCCTACAAACACATGCTTGCAGACCTCCTCAGACTGGCTGTATGTAAACAAGCTTTACTGTGGACTATGTGCACAGGAGGTAAAAGTCAGTGCTGAGAGAACCTTGGAAGCCAATGCCGCCATTGTCGGGCATGGGTCAAGCCTTTATGCGTCATCAGGATACTTACCACCTCAAGCAAAGGCTCCCGTGATAGGATACGTTGGTCATGGAATAGGTTAGACTGACATCAGAAACCTCAAGAAAAATGACAACCTCATGAAAAATTACTTACAATGAGTATTTTTAAAAGTGCACACACTCCCCAAACCCATGGTACATCTCTCTTAGGTCTTAGTATGGCGCCAAAACCCCCAAGGCTTAGTTAGCTAAAGCTGTTAACATGCATGTAGTTTAAAAAATAAACAAACAGAATTTTACTTTTATCCTAAAAATTCCCTTTTGGTTCCTGCCATCCAGAACGCGTATGTCCCAGTGTGCATTCGGCAGTCAAGCTACCTGTGGCTTTAGATTCATAACTCTTTTGACTCTTTGTCCAGCCATAAAAGCTTTCACAAGGATCCTTACCCTCTAAAATTCCCCCAAAAGTTCCTCCCCTGGGAACTTAACTAGTTATATATACAAACATCTCTCCTCTTATGCCTTTTTAATAAAATGGACCAACTTAGCAAAAAGTAATTTAGGAAAACCTTTGTTTTAAGTCTACCTCAATTGCCTTCCCTTAAAGAAAGATTTTCAAATATGTTGGGAACGATAGAATGCATTCTTTGTTTGATAGGTAGAAACTTATAAAATACAAAATGACTTCAGAAACAGTTCTAAAAGGATCCTAAAAGGAACTTTGGCCAACTGAGAAGGTAATTTTAACTTAGGCACCTAAGAGCAAGATATCTTCTAAAAGGTTAATGAAAAATTTAAGATTAAGAGGGACCCAGAACAAAAGACTATCAGGCCAGTTGGTTTTTCTATCCTTTCTCTCTCAGAAATAGCTGTTGCCCTCTTTGGTATTCTAAGGGCTTGACGTAGCTTTCTGCTTGCTCAGGGACATGCAGGCTGTCAGGTCTTTCCTTGAGCTATCAAAGGAATGACTCTGGAAGGTGGTAACCTTCGTATACTCTTGGGCCCATGGAATTGTTTTACTGTCAAACATATTTATTGTTTGTCCCACCTTAGACCTGACAAGATAATTCAAATAATTTAGTAATTCCATGATCAGATCTTTGGTAGAATTAAAAGTCTGACAAACATTTTTAAGGTTTCCGCAGCAACTCTCCAGGTCCTCCTGCAGAAAATCTGGAATGTAAACACAGTTCACGACTGCTTGGGACTGAGCAAACTAAAGGGGGAAAATATTAGGCTGAAGGTTCCCTTTGCCTAAGCAGCCCATCCTCCACCCTCCCACTCTCACCCCCCTCCTTAAATATTGTTTGTCAAAGACAAATACAAACCTTAAAACTCTTCTCTAAAAACAGTAAAAGCCTTGCCATCTACACAATTGAACTTAACTTATAATGACTGCTATAAACTAGTGGGCTTTGCATTATTGTACCTGTCTCATGGCTGAAAAAAAAATTTTAATTATTATTATTATTGTTTAAATTATTACACGTCTCCTTTTCCCCCCGATTGACCTCCCCACTCCTGTCCCCCAGGATAAGCCCCCACCACCCCAGTGTCCATGTCCATTGCTTATGCTAATATGCATGCATATGTTAACGTAAAAAAACCACATTGAAACCTGTAAAGAATTTTTGTGAGTTTATTTGAGCCAAACTGTCGACATATGCCGGGAAGCAGAACCTCAACGAATTGAGATAATGCTCCGGAGAACGGAGGGTTACATCTGTATTTATACATTGCAATCAAAGGAAGGGACATAGGTGGGTTACATGAAATCCATTGGTGATAGACTAGAGAGGTGGGAGAAAGCAAAGTGGGGAAACCCCTGGGCTTAGATAAAAAGTAAAATGATGGACACAGAGTTAGGTGGGTGCAGGAACAATTAACATGATAATGAAGGAATGTGTGGTCTCTGTCCTGGCGCCCAGCACATTTGATTGTGCCCCAAGGGGGCCAGAAAAAGGGAAGTTACAAGTTACCCAGACATTTCAAGGGTATGTTATTATAGATGCTAACAGACAGATAGGCACAGTTAAGGTAAAGGTTGAACTTGTCAGTGAAGATACCAGCCTAGGATGTAACTACTCACTATAACTGCTTTTGAAGTTTAATTTCAGACCATCCTTTGTGGTACTTTAGGTCTCTGAGTTTGCAAGACTGCCATGAAGGCCTCCCCTGAGCTTGTCAGGTTAGCATGTGGCCCCTTTCGTCCACACATACAAGTCCTTTGATTTTTTTTTTTATATAGTTTATTGATTTTTAGAGAGAGAGTAAGGGAAAGGGAGAGAAACATAGATCGGCTACCTCCGGCATGCCTCCTATGGGGATCGAGCCACAACCAGGGCATGTACCATTGACCAGGAATGGAATCGGCAACCTCCTGGCTCACAGGAGGACGCCCCACCATGAGCCACACTGGCCAGGGCTCATGATTGAAATTTTAGAAAGAAAATATCAGGTCTCTGTTTGCACCTGTCTATTTATGTGTGTGCCTGTCTACCTCCAAAGGATATTACTAAAATTGGTTGCAAAGAGCTCTGTTTAATTGGCTGTAAGAAATTAAGCACTTATATAAATTAAGAAACATAGCAGAAACTAACCCAAATGTTTTCAGGTTCTGGGAAAATATTTGGTATTAATGCTAATTTAAACAGACATATCTTTTTTTAAAAGATATTATTAATTTTTTAAAAATTAAAATTATTAATTTTTTTAAAATTAAAATTATTAATTTTTTAATCCTCTCTCTCTATATACACACACACACACATATATACGTGTGTGTATATATATATATATATATACACTTCCCAAAATTAAAGAGTTTTTTCTTAACCTGAAAATAAATTTTCCATGAAGCCCTACAAAATGAATGTAAATGATTTTATATAAGCTTCAGAGAAATCATCATAATAGCTTATGCTTAGATAGGTTTTGTGCCTGATACTGTATAAGCCCTTTGGAAAGTTTACCTGAATAATTGATGGCATCATCAGAGATATATCAAACTTCAACCCTGACATTTACAATTCTTCTTAAGATCTGCCCCCTTTGGTAAACATAAACTTTCATTTTTTAAAAATATTTACAGATTGACCTGTGCATTTAATTTTATCAGCTTTTGTTATCCAATTAAATAAAGGAAACAAAAAAGTTAAACAGCACAATATGTAACCAGATGAATATGTATATTAGAAAAGACACCTTCAGAAGGACTCTTTAACCTACCCAAGATGAAAAGGACTGTATCAGGTACTCTTAACTAATCCGTGGGCTGCCAATTTTAAGGGTGTTGACTCGTGGGTTCATGTTTCCCATTTAAAGCAAGTTCGTGCACCCAAACTGGACTGCTCCACCAACAGAGGAATTAAAATTAAAAATCACTGGGAAGTGAGTCAGACAGCACCTGTTGTGGACAATTAACCCAAAATTCTGGAGTAGGTTTGTATAATCTAAACCTTTCTTTCTTTCTTTCTTTTTTTTTTTTTTTAGTTCCTTCCTATCTCACAAGTAATATGAGAGTCCAAGCACTCACTATAATTAATCCTTGTTTCCTTTTCCCCATAAACTTCTACCTGGAAAGATAACTCACCAATGGGCATCATCTTTAAATCTACTTCATAGGTCTAAACATGCAACTCGTTGCACACATAGTTAAGGGCATTCAATTGCTGGTGATGTCAAGCCCTGCAAAGATCAGATTTCAAAGAAAACTTTTTCCTTGGGCCAGTGTTGCAGGGAATAAATACATGATTAGGAACTTATCAGAACCTTAGAAGAAACTGTTGGATCTACCACCAAAAAAATAGCCACCCAAGAAAAAAATCTTTACATTCCTTGGACAAGTTGTATTAGACAACATAATTGCTCTCAACCATATTCTAGCTAAAGAAGGTGGGTTTTGCTCTACTGTTAATATTTACTTATACTTGGATAAAACACCTCTGGTGAAATACAAATGGAACTAGATAAAATCTGGGCACAAACCAAATGATTAAATACAGTGCCCACTGGTAGCCATAGTTCTTTGATATCTTCAGCTGGCTGAGTGCGGGTATTGCCTCCTGATTCAGATCTCCAAATTGGACTTGTGATTTTGTTATTATAGAAAATTTTGCTATTATAAAACTTTGTTTTGCATAGCTTGACGCTATAAAGGCAACATCCAAGTAATGGTTGCTTAACGTTTTTGAGGCCTATGGGATGTCATATGAGAAACCTCTAGAAATTACAGAAGATTTTTGTCCTTAAAAGTTCATGATGGTGAAGCTCATGTGCCCTGACGGGGAACTGAACTCTCAAACTTTTGGTGTAAGGACTACTGAGCCATGGCCAGGGCTGTTCTGGCATTCTTGTTGCTGAAATGTGGCCCAAGCTCCTAAGGAAAGATCTTTCCCTCTGACGCAAATCACGACCTAACAGGAATGAGACTTTCTAACAATGGAGCACCGATGAGATGATACCGTCCTTTTCATAACTGATCAGTTTTGCTTTCCAATGGTTGAAGAGATGCTTTCAAGGAAAGATCATCAAACAGGAGAAATGAGAAAAATAACATAAATGGACCCACCTCAAAATGCAGTCAGAGCTGCTACGCCAGAACTGCCTGACCTGTCTTATGTCTCAAACCTTTGGAATGTTTAAATTGGGCAAAATAAACTTTAGGTCAGACCAACACTATATTCCAAAGCTATCTGCAAAGCTAACAGGAAAGCAAACTAAAAATTAAAGTCATTCTTTAGAATTAGCACCATCATGTATAGCTAAAGAATGGCTAAGCCTATTTGCATCTACTGAAATCCTTTCCTTGACTTTTTAACACCAATAGAAGTTCTTTCTTTCTATTCAGGTAATTATTCCCCTTCCCTTTCTCATAAAAACCCCTTGCCTTCACCCCCTAGTGGAAACACTATTTGGATTTGTTTCTACCTGAATCAGTGTTTCTCAAATCGCTATTCTTTGGGTTCTCAAATAAATGCTCGTTGCCTCTTACTTTGGTCTTTTATTTTTAAGTTAACAATGGGTTCCACTCCATTTTAAAATTCATTTTTAAAAAATCAGTGTGAATTTAAGGTATCTCAAGGCCGGACCCTCTCTTTTGAGAAGAGATGGCGATGGGGAAAAGCTGTCCCTCGGGCGGGGGCGGGGAGCCCCGGCAGCGGAAAGCTGGAAAGGATGCAATCTTTGGGGGAACGGGCCTTGGTTGGACACCCCTTCCAGTTACCCTCTCCTCTGCAAAAGCCGCAGTGTCCCCCACTGCGCAGAGGAGGAGGAGGCTGGAACAACACACACGTCCTCAGACTCGAACTCACCTCGCGCCCGCCGCGCTCCTCTGGGGGGACCCGAGGCCATTGGGGCCCTGAGCCTCAGAACCAAGCTGGGCTGGCGGGACGCCCCGAGGAGAGGCCCCAGGGCCAGCGGCGGCCTCGCGGCGCGTCCACATGTGGCGGGGCCGCAGGGCGGGGCGGGGGGACCGGGAGCCCAGGGGGGAGGGTTTACATCGCCGAGAAGTTCCCGGATGGTCGCAGCCTCCCAGCGCTGAGCGCTTTTCCTGCCCGGCGGCTCAGCCTGCCCCACAGACGAGGGAGAAGTTTCCCAGAAAAAATGCCTGGCGCGCTGCGGGGCCCTGGAGCCGCCCGGAGTCGCTGCGTGGTAAGGGACGCGCGGCCGCCGCCTCGGGCGCCACCAGGTTCCGGGGTCTCCAGGGAGTGATCGTGGAGACCCCCTCGGCTACCCGGGACCCCAGGGGGGGACTGAGTTCGGAAACGCGGCTTGGCGCTGGGTGGGCGCGGGCGGGGGATGCGGGCGGGGCAGCGGGGGGCGTCGAGGCTGCCTCGGCTGCCTCGGCTGCGGCTGCAGGAGGTGGGCGCCGGCGCCGGCGCGGGCGCAGTCCCGGGAGAGGCGCGTCTTCGGCCCCGCGGCCCGCGCGCCCTGCCCGTCCGGCCGATGGGGCGGGAAGGAAGGGACCGTAGAGAGCGGGGCTCCGGACTCGGGCGCCTCCCGGGCTGGGCGCGCTCCTGGACTCCGTGGACCCGGGGCCGTCCGGGGAGCTCGGGACAGTAGGCGCCGTAGTTAACCGCGACGGGGGTTTCGCGGGAATGAGCCTGGGCCGCATCTACACCCCAGCTCGGCCGATGGGACTTCGGGCATCCCTGGGGTCAGTGCATGCCATGGAACTGCCGCGCCTTTTCCTCCGGGGACTCATGCCCATCCCGCAAATCGGTTTCCCCAGCAAGCCTCCCGCCGGTGGCCCCAGACGGATGCTCGCACTGTGGTCGTAGACGCGCGTTAGATGTGTGTGCTGACCTTAGAGGCACCTCGAGTCCGGGTCAGCGCCTTTCCTCCGGGCCCCTCCGAACTTCCCGACAGCTGCCCTGCAATCTCACTCTCCTACTTTTTCCTATTAAAATAAGTCTCTCTTTTATTTTAAAAGAACAGTTCAAGAAAGTTGCAAGTGTAAGAGGAACCAGCTGCCCAAGTCGCGGGCGCCAGGGAGGGAGAGGGGGAAGCATGGGTATGAGGGGGGCAGATCTTCAACTGGTGGTTAGACAGTGAACTGTTTGGGACGAACAAAGGGTGTGTCTGTGTGAGGAACCCAACCTGGCCAGATCTCTGGTCCTGCCTAATCCCAGAGGAACAGTCCTCCTGGGCTGGACTCCTGGCCTTATCTCAATTGTCCAGGAAGCCTCTCCATTGTCAGCAGTGATTGGGCAGACTTGGCCCCTTTTTCTGAAAACTGTATCTCACTGTTGTCCCCTGGATAGTCACTGGATCCCACCCCAAATTGCTGACACCATGTAACCCCAGACTGCAGGCCATGTAGCCGGGAGCCCCTGGGCAGAGCGCCTTGGGTGGGTTTTCTTTTGCCAGTTTCCAAAGGCAATTTCAAACAACAGTAGTTTCATTTTGATTCATTGGCATATTTTTCCTTTTCAAAAATGCCTTTTTCTATAATTAATAAAATAATTTTGAGAAATTTTCTATTTCTATTTTTATAAATCATATTTTTGCTTCTTGAGGTGAAGGAACCCTACATCACCCTGACTGGTGTGGTTCAGTTGGTTGAGCCATGTGCCATGCACCGAAGGGTAGCCAGTTGGATTCCCGGGTCAGGGCACGTGCCCAGTTTCGGGTTCCATCCCTGGTCTGGGTACATGTGGGAAGCGCTGGATCAATGTTCCTCTCTCACATCACATCATTGTTTCTCTCTCCCTCTCCCTCCCTCTCTCTCTCTCTAAAATCAACAAAAACATATTTTTTTAAAAAAAGAAAAAAACACATCAGCATTTTTTCATCTTCACAGTGTTCAAAACACAGCCTTCTACTTTTGCTGTGTCTCTGTACCTGCCTGTTATCCCCACAAGGTTGAGTTTCTCAGGGACCAAATCCCCAGCCCTCTGTAGAAGCCCTTTCATTACCTGTTGAGTGGAAGTATGCAGAGTAGACTCTGCAGATGCTGCTAAAAATCATAAGGTATGAGGACCAAGTGTGACAATGGGGTGTGAAATCGCCAAAAGCAGTACAGCACAGGCATGAGAGGGCTACCCAGACACCGCGCAGTGTTAGCACCACGACAGAGGGATAAAGCGCCGACATGGCAGGATGGGGGCAGCGAAGAGAAGGTTATATGGCTTTATCTTTTAAGTTTACTGTCTCCGGTCCTCTAGCCGGGATGAACCCTCTTTTGTGGGTTACTGGGTCTGTGTCATTGTGCTTTGATGTTTCAGGTTGTAGTTTTAGGGCCATATGTTTTCTACAATGCACATCAGGAGAACAAAATCAAACCAAAGTACCTGTTACCTGTTGTTATAATGTCTTCACTTTTAAGCACCTGACATTTGGGATTTTACCTCCCAGAGCCATGGTCTCCCAACGCTCCCAGAGATTTTACCTCCCACGCTCCCATGGTCTCCCACGCTTCCACGCAGAGGCCTCTCTGCCACTGTGGCTCAGCACCCACAGTTACGCCGTGGCATTGGGAGGTTTGGAATGCTTCTTCCTCGTGCACAGCCACTACCCACATATGTGAATCAGGCCACAGGTGGAATCAAGCCAGACACTCATCCAGCACTGACGGTCCCTGCTGGGGGCCCCTGCTGTGCCCTGTGGGAGGAGTAGAGGGGGACACCTCACTCAGAAAGAGGTGACGTTTGCCCTGAATGCTTACCTTCTGGTAGAAATGAGACATGGTTTCAAACAGCAGGAATGCACGACAGAAGGTAATAAATAAGGTTAAAAAAAAACAAACGGTACAGATCAAATACAGGGAATTTAGGGGAGAGTGCAATTACATCCAGCTGGAGGGAGTCGGTCCTTCCCTCATTTGCTGGTCCATTTAACAAGTATTTATTAAGTGTCTGCTACGCGCCAGGCAGAGGAGGGCGAGTAGGCACGTGTGCATCGTGCCTCGCCTTCACTGCTGCAGTTGAGCAGTTTAGGTCCTGCCTCCCTGTGACAAGTGAACACTTCTCACTGGGCCTCATGGTACTGCCCAGCCCAACATTTGTCAAAAGCATGAACTCCGTCTCTTGTGTACTTTGGAATAATAAAAACTCTAGGCTCACCAAAGCCCCCAGAATACCTTCAATTAGTTGAGTAATGCGATTCCGCCCAACACTTTTTAACTAGTCGTTGAAGTATGCTGGTCCTTAGCCATGGGCGTGCCTAGAAGTTTATAAAGGTTTGATTCTGTTAGCCGGGGGTGAGGCCCAGGAATCTAGGTTTTGAAAGCCCCCCTGGAGATGCTGACGTGCTCCAAGGGCAGAGTTGCTAAAGGTTAAAGCGGGGGGGCCAGGAATTCTGACAGGCCTTGCTTCCTTGCAGTCCCAACTTGTTGTCATTTACAAGTTCTGCGACCTCTGTTTCTTTTTTTTCTTTAAAAAAATTTTTTAAAAATATATATTTTATTGATTTTTTTACAGAGAGGAAGGGAGAGGGGATAGAGTTAGAAACATCAATGAGAGATACATCAATCAGCTGCCTCCTGCACACCCCCTACTGGGCATGTGCCCGCCACCAAGGTACACGCCCTTGACCAGAATCAAACCTGGGACCCTTGAGTCCTCAGGCCAACGCTCTATCCACTGAGCCAAACCGGTTAGGATGACCTCTGTTTCTTTACCTTTAAAACTTACCTTGTTCTGAGCGTGGGATGAAGTCATGGATGTGGGACAGGTAGCGAATGTGCTGCCTGTCAGTATTTGTGGGTTGTTATTATTTGCATCGGTGTTCGCTTGTATAAAGCAGTGTTGCTATTCCTCTTTCCACACAGAAGTACAAAAAGAGCCTAAACAGAGGAACTGCTTTTTATATAGATTAACGTTTTTAACAATGCCTTAGCTGTCTGTAGTCTATTGAGAGCTTCACACCGGTCACCTCATATATTCTCTTAACAGCGAAGAAGGAATCTCACAGAACAGAATCTCAGTCCTTGGGGCTCCCTGCCCTCGGTGTCTGCTTACCCAGTGGAGCCTACTCTGCCGAGATCATCGGGCCAGATGAAGGGCTGGAAAGCAAAGACTGCTGCTTTCCTGGCCCTTCGGCACCAGGAAGTGTCAGGGTGTCACATTGTGGCCATCACGCAGTGGTCATTGTCAGATGGGGTGACCAGTGGGACTGCCTGCCCCAGGCCAGATGGCTTTGGTCACAGGGATAGCACCTAAGCCTGTGGGGTGGGCATCCCACTGCTTTTGTGTTCTTTTGTGGCCAGGGGTCAGGGAACTTTGATTGATCAGAAACATGCTCACTATTAGTCTTCATATTAGTTATAAATTGACTTTGCTCATACTCAATAAAAGAAAAATATAGCTAAAATAAATAGTCCACACAATTACCTACCATTTTCATTAGTTTAGAAGTTTCAATAAATATGGGTCATATCATAAAAACATGTTGCTATGATGTTATACAAATTTAACATTTTAGCATTGCTTACTATGGATATATTTTTTCCCATCTAATAAGTCATCTTTCCAGTGTAACTCAATTTCTTCTTTTTAATTTTCTTTGATCTCTTAGTTATATTAAATTAAGTGAATTGGATTCTCAAAAGTTTCTATGATCAGGCCCAAGCTTTAAAAGAGTCTCTCTTTCCTTCCTATCCACTTGCCTTCTTTCCTTCCTTTTTTTCTTTAATATTACCACTTACTATTTGTCATTTAATTGAATCATTTCTGGTCACACAGCCCTGTGAGGTAGGTCCTGCTCATATTTGTGGCACCTGAGGCTAAGAAACGTGAGCTCACTTGCCCAAGGTCACACAGATAGTGACATAACTAGTATTCAAACCTGGGGCAATCTAATTCCAAATTCTGCACTTTTAACCCTTAGTTTCACCTCTGGCGGTATTGCATACTCCTTTTCACATAAGGGGCTCTTTTCTCTTCCCATCTGTATGCTTTTGCGTTGCCAGTTCTTCTCCCCACACAGCTACTTCTTTTCGCTTGATGTTGAATCCTATAGATTCTTTATGGGCCACAAATAATAGACTTTGCTAATACTCGATAAATGAAGAAGCACATTCGCCTACAAATTTCACTAGTTTAGTAGCTTCAATTCAACATGGTTCACATTGTAAAAACATTCTTCTCAAGAGCCAAAATGCTCTCTTCTCCATGAGCTGGTTCCTGCCTCTTCTAGTAAATTCTCATATTTGATTATTTCAAATGCATGTAATGTGTACACCTTATAACATAGTGCTACTATACTGCTACTGTATTCTTAACAGCTGTATCACATTCTACTGTAGGGATGGAGATATGTGACTGTGCATTATTAGTTATTCATAGTCACCCATTAGAGTTGGCACTACCAGTTCAGTGACCATCATCTCACCTGATAGCTCTTGCTAATGATGCCCAAACAATCAATCCATTGAGTCAAGTCAAACAACCAACCAATTCAGTGACAGAATAAATATAGTCATTTCATTGGCATCCACAGGCCAAATGAGCAGTTGGTTGACTTTCGTGTTTTTCAAACACTTGTGTGTCTCCTCAGCCCATTTCTGAAACCTCCCAAGCATTTTTCTATAGACATACGCAGGAGATTTTTATCTGTTGACTGAAGAATTTAGGGCTGGGTGGGGTCAAGAGAGAAATCTGGCACATCTTAGAGTGATGCAAAGCTGAAGTGTTGAACATGTTATCAAATAATATCTCAGGAAACTCTGAGACTCCCCCGACCCCCAGCCTCAGCAGAATAAATTTTGAAAGCAGAGAAACTTCAGACCTTGGAGAAGATCTTTTTCTTTCTTTCTCTCTTTCTTTCTCTCTTTCAAGATTTTTAATAGATTTTTAGAGAGGGGAAGTGAGAGGGAGGGAGAGAGAGAAACATCAGCCATTGATGTGAGAGTGAAACACGTGAGAATGAAATAACAATCAGCTGCCTCCTGCACGTCCCCTACAAAGGATTGAGCCCATAACCCAGGCAAGTGCCCTGACTGGAAATCGAACCCGCAACCTTTGGGGGCATAGGAAGACATTCAGCCGACTGAGTCATCCTGGCCAGGGCACCTTGGAGAAGATCTTGAGGAAACATGTACTTAGCTTTTTTTTTTTTTTTCTGAGAATGTAAACTGTGAGCTCAGTGTCTTAGCCACAACAGTCTTGTGTTATGGGGATGGATATTTAAATAATGGAGACAGTCAGATCTGCCTGAGATATAAGAGGAAAAAATGGGCTGTTAACAGGCCCATGTCCGGTAAGCAGCACATGTAAGTGCTGGGGGAGGGACTTCCAGGAGGACCGAGGTGATGGATTGAGAGGGGTCTGGGGAAGGAGAGTAGAAGAGAACTCTTCTAGTTGTCTTTCCCAGATCTCAGGCTGAGGAACACCAAGACAAGCTTTCCTATGGTACTGAAGTTTCTAATTTGAATTTTGAGGGTCTAGAAAAAGGCAAAGTAGTTGAAGGCCTCTAAAACCTTTTTAAAAATAGTAAAGCAATGCCTAATAGTACCTAGTAGGGCCAGAATTACTAGTAGATTGCTATGCATAGTTTAAGAAATAACCCAATGTGTCAGTTTAAATAATCTCAGATTTTGTGGGTAAAATTCTACACTGTTCTTTTCTTTCATGTTTTAGCATCGTTAAAAAAACAAACAAACAAAAAAAAATACGCCTCACATTTTAAGACAAATTAAAAAACTAGATTGTTGTTCAACTTGTGTGTAGCTACACAACCATGTTTGAATGTTGTTGGGAATAAGCTGGATAGAGGGAAAAGGAAATAAAAATAATAAAACTGGGGCATACTTGAGTGATATTTGACAAGGTATTGGAGCTACCTTGTTACTAATTAACAATTAATTGTTACTAATTAAACATCATAATTTTCTCTCCTTCATTTTCCCTTTTTAAAAAAATATCTTCACCTGAGGGCATGTTTATGTTTTTATTGATGAGAGAGAGAGAAAGAGAGAGAGAGAAGCATTGATGTGAGATAAATATTGATCAGTTGCCTCCTGTCTGTGCCCTACTGGATAGGTGTACTGACTGGGAATCAAACCTGTGACCCTTCAGTGCACACTCCAATCAATTGAGCCACACTGGCCAGGGTCATTTTCCCTTTTTGATGAGGACCCGGAAGAAGTAAAATAAAAAAATGTCTCAGTTAGTTAAAGGACTATGCAGAGGGTGAGGAGGTGTTATGGAATTACTTTAACCATAAAATTCCTTTCTGTACAGAATTTTTATCTACATCTTTTCTGCTCTGCTATGATGATGCCACATGTTCTTAGGGACAGGAAGAAGTTTTTGTTCACCGCCAGGCCAGGTGCTCAGCATTTGTAAACCAGTCTTTGCTTTCTTGTTTTTGCTGAAAATGTGACTTTTTAAAAATTAAGTTATAGTTTTTATTTTCTTCAGATTACAGAAGTATTATATGCTTGATATAAATAAGACAGAAAGAAAAGAAGTACAAAAAGAAAAAGTTAATAAATTTTCTCATATCTTTCTCAAATTCTAACCCCTTGAGGTAATCAATATTATCAGGATACTTCAATTTTCTCTTTGCTGATATAACTATATACAAATATATATGTACATATATAAATTTTTCTATTAAAACTAGAAACATAATGCACATCAGGCTACAATATTTTTTTTATTGAGATATAATTGACATGTAACATTGTGTAAGTTTAAGAAGTACAATGTGATGATTTTTTAATGTTTTTATTGATTTTAGAGAAAGAGGAAGGGAGAGGGATAGAGAGATAGAAACATCCATGAGAAACATCAATTGCTTGTACACTCCCTACTGGGGATCAAGCCCACAACCTCGGCATGTGCCGTGACCAGGAATCAAACCCACGACATCTTGGTTCATCAGTCAACGCTCAACCACTTAGCCACTCCAGCTGGCCTGTGATGATTTGATATGTTTCTATATTACAATATGATTACCACCATAGCATAAGCTAGCACCTTTCATGTCATGTAATTATCATTCCTTTTTGTGGTGAGAACATTTAAGATAGAGTCTCTTAGCAACTTTCAAGAATATAATACTAGAGGCTCAGTGCCGGGGGTGGGGGGGGTTCCCTCAGCCCGGCCTGTGCCCTCTCGCAGTCCAGGAGCCCTTGGGGG
Organism: Corynorhinus townsendii; assembly: GCA_026230045.1. Taxonomy (NCBI): domain Eukaryota; kingdom Metazoa; phylum Chordata; class Mammalia; order Chiroptera; family Vespertilionidae; genus Corynorhinus; species Corynorhinus townsendii. Next base: position 44,937,811 of record JAPDVU010000005.1, read on the forward strand.
ATGTCCAACTGACTGCTTAGGCCCGCTCCCCATCTGGCCTCTCTCTGCGGGAGGTTACCTGTGGACCGATCAGGGGATGGTGCCAATGAGTGAGCAGCCGGCCCCACTCCCCATCACCCAGCTGCCACCTGCCATCGCTGCCTCCATTGGCCTCCCTCTGTGGGAGGTGACTGGGGGCCAATCAGGGGATGCACCAGCTGGTGAGTGGCCAGCCCCGCCCCCCGATTGCCCTTCTGCCGCGGGTCGCTGCTCCCCTTCCCCCCCCATCCCCAATCGCTGTCCCCTCCCTCTGCCTGCTGGTGCCCGCCTTGGCTGGCCTGGCACTGCCAGCTTGCCAGCCCCACCCCCCACAGATCGGTGGTTCTGCCGTTCAGTTGATTTGCATATTAGGCTTTTATTATATAGGATAATACAGTGTTGTTAACTAATCACAGTGCTGTTCATGAGGTCCCTAGAACTTACTCGTCTTCTAAATGCACATCTGTACCCTTCAACCATCATCTCCCCAATTCCCCCCCCCCCCCCCCAGCCCCTGGTAACCACCATTCTACTCTGTTTCTATGAGGTGAGCTTTTTAAGATTCCACATATGGGTCAAATCATACCGTGCTTGTCTTTTTCTGTCTCATTTCTTTCACTTAGCTTAATGTCCTCAAGATCCATCATGTTGTCACAAATGACAGGATTTCCCTTTTTCTCTTGGCTGAATAATATTTCATTGTGTTTATATACCATGTCTTCTTTGTCCATTCATCTGTTGATAGACACTTGGGTTGTTTCCAAATTTTGGCTATTTTAAATAATGCTACAATAAACATCAGGATGCAGATACCTTTTTGATATCCAGGAGTTTTTTTCAACGTAACAAAATGCTATAGACATCCTCTCCAAATTAAAAACTCACTTATGTCATGGCTGCTTACTTAATCAGATTGGTCCAAGTTTTGTGCTAATGCAACAGTTCTCTGAATATCTTTGTATGTGTTTGACTCTGCTAACATACGGAAGCTTTCATTTCTGTCTGTCAGAATCCCCAAAGTGGTATTACTTTCCAAAAGTTATAGTAATTATTAGTTCGACTCACACGATAGGAAATTATATATTTTCCCACATTCTTGCCAGCTTAATTCATTTTAGCAGTATAAAATTTCTAATCTCTTTTTCCTGTTTTGTTTCAGATTATTTCTTTAGGGAGCACTTGTCACTATCTCTACCTCTTTTTTTTTAAAAAAAAAATCCATTCATTTGAATTATTCATGCTCTGCCTTTTCCTCAATTTTCTAATGTGCATAGGATTTCTTACAGAACTGGAGAAGAAAACTTAAGCCTAAGCTCACTGAGTTTAATCACTCTATAGTGAAATGAAACAAAACACTTGATTTCTATTTATAATAAGGTAAATATGGACCTTTCAACCTTAATATTTTCCTTCTAAAAGTGTATTATTTGAGATATGGTCTCAAGAAATATAAATGTTTGATGGGAAAAACAGAAACTCACAACACACGAAGATGGGAAATTTTAAAGGCATTTTAAGCTTGCAAAGCTAGTGAGGCATCCTTCTTGAATCCAAAAGTCTGAAGACAAAGGTTCTTTGAGAGAATTAGGTATAAGTTATTCTGAATTATGTCCAGAGGAAAAATGAATCACAGCAGATAGGAATTCAAATCTGGAGCATTGTTGAAAGCCCCTGCCCTGTTGCTTCCGCTTGTTTTTCTGGGAGGTGAGACTAGATTCCATTTCTCCTGTCCTTGCAGTTGCTGAGTTCATTATAAAATTATTTGTATATAACTCCAGGAGTACATTGGCTAATCAGAAACAGCTGTACAACTGGATTCATTTATATGAACAGAATGACTAAATCAATCAGCCAAATTTCTTGCATTCGGGTAGGTGGGGCCAACATTGTGTAGCTCAGAATAATAACAGCGCTTTGTAACTAACCTGACAGATGGCAGAAAGATTGCGTCTGGGCAGCACAGGTTGGAACTGAAAATTAAGAAACCCTATGAGTCCTTGATATCTGCCATAATAAAGTGTAACCCGATTTTCAGTGCTAGTGTTTTAAAGGCTATGAAGCTTCATAAAGGAGCATCATGTTCAAAAAAGAACCCAGGAGAGTCGCATCCTCCGAAGGCTGGGTCTCCTGAATGAGGCTGGATTGTCCAGATCGGCGTCCCTTGACAGATAAGAGCATGCATTCTGCCAAACCTCACAGGCTGGAATACGCCAAGGCCCTTGCTGGGAAAGTGTCACAGACAAGACAAGCACACTGACCTGTGTGACCAGAGGGAGCCACACTGAATCAGGGAGAAGACACGAATTCCCAAGGGAGATGGGGGCCAGAGTCCTGACTAATGTAGCCAGAGGAATTCCCCGGGTTATGTGTTCATGTGCAAAACCCAAAGGTCCATGAGAGGGGAATGAGTTCACAGAATGCACCCCATCCATCTGGTTCCTTGCAATCAGTCTTAATGAAGACGGCGGTAATCTTGAGACGGAGGTCTGAGAGCAGGGAAATCTTTAGCCCTCAAGTCTCCATGTGTGGCACAGGCTTGAGGAACCCTGGACTCTACCACTTAAAAACACAGGTCACTCTCAAGGCCAGAAGCCCACCGGCCCCAACTAGCCAGAGTCGTCAGGCGGATTGGGCTCCGGGTGCCCGGTTGGATTGATGTGGAGCTAACCTTGATAGGGCGCTGCCTTAGGGTTTATCCCGTGAGTGGCATAGTGAGGGAAGGTGCCAGGGGGAATTGGCAGCTTTCCTCTTGCTGCATACCGTAGCAATAGCACTGGAATTTGCAAACGCGTCTCCTTGGGGCCCCATATGCTGATGCCTCTGCCCTGACTTGACGTTGACTCTGCCCTGGGTTGGGATGTCTCTCAATCCTCAGAGGGAGTGTAGACTTTTGAAAATTAACTCCCTTGCAGGGTAAGACCTGATATCAACTAGCGTATTTACTGAATTCCTTTTGCACTGAATCTGCTGAAGGTAGAGTGGTAAAGTGGCAAAAGCAATAAGCCAGGAGTTCAACATTTGTATTTTAATCCCAGTTTTGTTGCCTAGTGGTCATATGACCTTGACAACAATAGACAGTATACAAATATCTGTAAGAATGGGGAGAAGATTGAGGCTAGTGATGGGACAGATGGGACATCTCTGGACAAGGCACTGTCTAGACAGTGTAACTGTTAACATTTTAACTTACCAGTCGGGAATTTGATGAGTCTGAGATGTTACTGTGCCTGTGTTTGACAAGGTATTTGGTCAGTAAGGGAGAGAAGTATGTGTCTATCACATTTCTCATTTAGCTAAAGCATTATTGTATATTATGTGTAATATATAAATGTGAAATTACATTTCAGCAAACTCATCCAGTTGTTCATTTTTATTTGAATCTCCCTGTCTGCTTACAGAAGAAAGAATGTTAACTATTACCCTGAGATTTTCTTTGTGATGTTATTTGCAGGAGTGGGATATGAGCTGGATGAGTCCCGGTCTGCCTGTAGACCTTGTTTTATTTACATGCAGTGAAAATCACACTACTTCACTATATGCATACACACACCCTTTGTCCTCATCCTTATTTTGAATTAGCATACATGTGCTCACAACCTAAACCACCTGTCCTCGCCATCTACCGCACACAGGAGCATGTGCGAGCACAGGCGTGCACAGGTACCTCACTGGCTAAACCCACTTAAAGAGCACTTCAGATATAACAAGGAAGTACCAATTCCAGACTCCAATGGGAAAACACATGTATTGCTGTAGCTTTATATTCATCAGCCTTTGTAGTTTCTTAGAAGGCAGAGGTCATTGCTCACTGTGGTGCTGTGTGTGCCGTCTCAGACAACACACCATATGCAGGTGACTGTAGTGCATGCTTTGGACGATGTACACTGTGATGGTGCTGATTCCTGGGAGGGGATAAAAATACCAGTGGGGCTTTCCCTTGGGAGTTCTACCAAGACTGTTGCTTGGTGGTGGTGACCGGTGCTGGTTGAGGCTCTTGTTTGCATTTCTTACTTCTGATCTGAGGAATAATACATTGCTGCTTTGGCTCAGAGCAGACCATTTTGGGAGGCATCCAAGAAACTGTGCATTGCTCTTGCTTCTCGAGATTGGTGCTAACATTACAGGGCCTCCAGCTGTGCATAGAAAGATCCTGGACCAACACACTGGCAAATGGTGCCTCTGTGGACTCCCTGCTTTACAGAGAAGTTAGACACACTGTCTGCCTGGGAAGCTGAACCTTAGGACGGTGTCCAAGGGAGCCCACCCACTGTCTGTAGATAAGGAGAAAATGCCTTCTGAGTTCCAACCCAGAAGCCCAAGAGAAGATGGAGCCCCAGGAGAAACTTTCCCTCTACTCCCCTTCAGCTCTGGCTCCAGCAACACGAGGGGGCGAGGAACAGGGAGGAGGGTCCTGGTGGTGGAGAGAGAGCAGAGATCAAGAGTGACAGCAGGGGAAAGAATCAGGTGGTCCTGAGCTACAGGGAGAAGCCCCAGAGTGGGATGAGGAGGCCGGGGGTGAAGGGACTGGATCCTAAACTTCCTCTGCAGGGGTAAGGAGCTCCCTGGCCGAGTGAAGTTGCTGGGGCAGGGGCGGAGGGGTTGGAAGTGCAGGGAAACTTGGTGAGAGGGACTAAGCTGTGGTCTGCCCTCAGGAAGAACTCATCAGAAAGCAGAAATAAGAAGATGTCTGCTCTCCTCCTGCTTACACAGAAGTCAGGAATGAAGTATTTCTCTTCAGATTTCCAGCAATCGTTTTTGGAGAAGTAATACTAATATCATCTAACATAGATCACTTACTGTACCAGGCGATGTTCTAACTGCTCTAAGTTGAGTCACTGAATCCGTATAACAACTCTATGAGGCAGGCTCTATGTCTTCATTGTAGAGATGAGGAATTTGGGTTAGTCACCTTGCCCAAGTTCATGCAGCTAACTTGCCAGAATAGAGATTCAGTCCCAGCCGGGTGACTTCAGAGCCCCCTTGGCACCCTAGTGTCCCCGCCTCCCTCTAGTAAGGATCGTCCAATTGGAAAGATAGCTGAGCACTGATATAGTGTTCTGGGGAGTAGCCTAGGCTTTCTGTTCCTCTGTTTCCCGGCGTGATTCTGGGTTACGGTCACTAACTCACTGCGAAAAGGACAGTCAGAGACCGTCAATACCAACGGCTGATCCATCATCAGAAGGGCCGGCTCTTTGTATCTGAATCACCCACTTTGACCCCTGACACCCATCACAGACATGCGTTCTCATTGACCCCCTACGACTTCAGTGGTCTCTAAGGAGGAAGAAAAAATTCCTAGAGTATCACAAATTCCGCCTCAGACTGGTGTCAGTGACTGGTCTCCCATTATGTTCTCAAGAATAAATGAATAACGTAAGTTACATTCAGCCAGTGGGGCAAAGACTATACTACTCAACGATAAAATGGAGAGCCTTTCATAAAATCCCAGAACGTGTGAGCTGGGAAGCAAAGCGAAAATGGAGATCATTTTGCCGAACCTCCATGTCCCAGGTGAGGAAACAGAATCGCAGAGAAGTTGGATGGCTTTCCCAAGGCCGGTGGCTGTTGGTAACAGAGTTGAGACAAGAGCCCAGGCCTGCTGAGTGTCAGTCCAGTCCTCCTTCCCCTGCCTGAGAGTGCATACACTCCTAGCAATGCCTTCCTTACTAAATCCCAGGTGAACCCTAGGATGATCTTTCTTTGCTGGGTGGGACCAGGTGAACCTTGCCGTACAGATGTGAGCGGGGTAGTTGGACACCTCCTTCCAGGGCAGCGCACAGTAAGCCCAGCCAAGGCTGTGTGTTCACGGCACCTGCCCCATGGAGCTCGCAGTGCTGAGCCTCTGCTTTCTGGGCAGTTCTGGGGAGGAGAGCAGACACCTGTCCCCAGTATCCTCTGCTCGCATTACTTGTCTTGGGGGTGAAGGAATCAAAGTAACTCAGTTTATAGCAGAGTTCAGTGAGGGGGATGAGGGAGAGAGGGAAATGGTCCCCTTGTTTTCATAAAGAAAAATATTTCTCAAAACCATGCTGCTGACACTAATTGTCAGGCAGCCAGGCCTCCTCGAGCTCTGGCCACATGAGAGGCCTGCAAGCAGTGTAAGGCCTTCCTAGGAGAGGCCCAGGAAGCCTGCAGAGGGCTCCTGGGAGCTCTGCTTCACCAGCCACCTGGGCAGGTCAACACAGGACTCATCTGGGATCAACAGGCAACCTTGTACCTGCAGATCAATGACCTGGGATCCCCACAAGCCAGAATGGGAAAGAATTCAGCTTTTTATCAGATAAAGACAGAAATCTAGAGCCAGAAGGGCACCCAGACCTGTTTTCCCACCTCTGGGCTATGCTCAGGGCTCAGTGGCGGCTGCAGAGTATCCTTGGCTGGGGCTGACTTCAGCCCTGGTCTTGTGTGACCCCACTCACAGCAAGAGCTTTGGTGTGGGGGATTGAAACTGTAAGTGCAGAGAAGAAACTTGAGGGCCGTTATCCACAACCCCTGCAGAGATCTTGACCAGTAGTCCCCACAGCACCCTCCTTTCTGGGCCACCAAGTGGGTAGGGGTGCTTTATTCCTGCAGGCCCCACAGTACTGTCAGCCCCATGGTGATTTCTCCTGTGGCAGTTTATCTAACCATCTTTTCAAGCCCAGAGATGGACAAAATGGAAAAGCTCTCAGGTGAGCAGAAGGTAGAACAAAACCAACTCTGTTCTCAGGGCTGATCTGACCCAGGAAGTCTCTCAGGGAGATGCGCTGTTCACCAGCCCCACGGGGCCTTTCCAACCTCAAACCCACAGGCCCCTACTCTTGGTCAGAGGACAAGAGGGTCTCTTTTTTTCTGATGTGACCCAGAACTCTTCTAGAATTAAGCAAAAAACCAGAGGCAGAACCAGGACTCCAATGTAAAAGTTTTTGATACTCGAGTCCCTGGTCCCTCTGCCTCTAGAAATGATTAGAATGGCAGTTCGGTGACACATCCTGTCTCTGAGCGTGCTGTTCCAGTGTCAGCCCGCCTCCTGTGATGCCTCCTTGGCACAGGCAGACTTCTGGCTTACTGCTGCTCCTCCCACTCCCTAAGCCTGGATGCTCCAGAAAGTGGCTGAGTAGTCACGGAGAGCAGAGGGTCCTGCTGTGGGCAAGCACTGGGCTGGTGCAAATGGGCCCCACCTTCTCCTGAACTTACTGTCTCAGCGGCAATGGAAACTGAGGAACTCTCATGAAATCAGTAATGGCCTGCTTCCTTGGAGGAACTAGAGGGCAGGGTGTGTGGTAACTCACCCTGTTGCATAAGTTAACACACTGAGTTCCTCCTCCCCCTCCCCCCATGAGGTACATGGGAAAGACCCGAGGCGGAAGAACTGCACAAATAAACTCAGTCCTCTATAGAGGAGCCTTGCACTGTGTGTTCTGGGGCCTAGGAAAACAGGATAGTGGGTCCCTTCAATTCTTTCCAGAGTCAAAAATATTTTTAAGAAAGAAAATGTAAATTTAGGAGGCTACACATGCTTTAGAGTTAAAACACAACAAAAACAAGCATGCATCGTCTAAACCAGGGTTTTGAAACCTTTTTAACTGTGACCCACATTTTTCATTGAGATCCATTACAGATAGATAGATAATAGAAACAAAAGTTTTATAAAACAATCCCCATTCTTACCCAATGCAATACATTTTTAGTATATACATATTTTTAAAATGTATTTTATTGATTTCAGAGAGGAAGGGAGAGAAATAGAAACATTAATGATGAGAAAGAATCATAGATTGGCTTTCTCCTGCAAACCCCCCACTGGGGATCAAGCCCACAACCCAGTCATGTGCCCTGACCAGGAATCGAACTGTGACCTCCTGGTTCATAGGTCGACGATCAAGCATTGAGCCACACCGGTCAGGCTATTTTTATTATATTTTTGAAAGAGGAGCTATTTGCAACCCACTAAATTGATTTGGCTGTTAGAGAATAAGCAGCAACTTGTAGTTTGAAAACTACTGATTGTAATAGAAATGTGTCAGGCATGTAGAAACCAGTCTTATTGTAGCTGTCAGACTTCTACAGAAGGAGATCCAGTAACACAGGGTTCACGACCCTAGAAGAGGTTTTCTTCACTCATCCATCACTAAAAGTTTGTGGGCAGTGATGGTGATGGAGGACCAAGAAGGGGAGCAGAGGTCATGGCTGATGGAGGGAGTAGCAGTCTCATTTTAATTCTGTTCAGACAGAGAACAGTTGAGTATCCATGGTGCATTGTCTTGGCACAAATAAGACACAGAACCTGCTCATAGTGTAAGAGTTCTCATAGTCGACTGAGTGTGCAGTAATTCCATCCAGTATGGTTTATAGTGAAATGAAAGCACAAACAGAATGATATAGAGAACCTGAGGTCCTCTGAGGTCCCTAAAATGAGGCACCACTCACTGTTCTAGGGTTATGTTTAGTGTTACATCCCTAATTCTCTGTCTCATATATAGTAAGTATCCTATCTAATAAAAGAGTAATATGCAAATTGACCATACCTCTGCTATACCCACAAGCCACGCCCACCAGCCAATCAGGAGCGAGTATGCAAATTAACCCAACCAAGATGGCTGCAGCCACAGAGCGAGCAGGAGGCTTGGGTTTCCCCAGCAATGGAGAAAGCCAAGCTTCCTGCACACCCTGGCCGGCCTAGGCCTCCGCTCAAGGCTACAAAGTTTCAATTATAGAAGATAAATAAATCCCAGATACCAGGGCCTCCACTTGGGTTGTCGGGGGGGCGTGGCCGGCCTGCAAACCACCACAGGCCCCTCGTCCAGGCTGCCCCACACCTCAAGGGAACCCCCACCCTGATCCAGGACACCCTTCAGGGCAAACCAGCTGGCCCCCACCCATGCACCAGGCCTCTATCCTATCTAATGAAAGAGTAATATGCAAATTGACCATCACTCCAACACACAAGATGGCTGCCCTCATGTGGTCAAAGATAGCTGCCCCCATGTGGACACAAGATGGCCGCCACAAGATGGCCAGCAGGGGAGGGCAGTTGGGAGAGACCAGGCCTGTAAGGGAGGGCAGTTGGGAGCGATCAAGCCTGCAGGGGAGGGCAGTTAGGGGTGACCAGGCCAGCAGAGGAGGGAAGTTGGGGGCGACTGGGCCTGCAGTGAAGGGCAGTTGGGGGGGATCCAGGCCTGCAGGGGAGGGCAGTTAGGGGAGACCAGGCCTGCAGGGGAGGGCAGTTAGGGGCAATTAGGCTGGCAGGGGAGCAGTTAGGCATCAATCAGGTTGGCAGGGGAGTGGTTAGGGGGTGATCAGGCTGGCAGGCAAAAGCGGTTAGGGGCAGTCAGGAAGGCAGGCAGGCAAGCAGTTGGGAACCAGTAGTCATGGATTGTGCGAGGGATGTCCCAGATTGGAGACAATCCCCTCCCCCCATGCATGAATTTTGTGTAGGCCTCTAGTCCTACATAATAAAAGGCTAATATGCAAATTGTCCCCTAGACCAGGAGTTTGACCAGGAGTTCAACCAGGGTGCAGGACCAGCCAGGGGGAGGGGCTGCAGGCGGTTGGGGTGGGGAGCCGATCGGGGGTGGGGCCAGCCAGCCAACCTTCTGCATCCCCTCCCCCTGGCCAGCTGGCCTGATCAGCCCAGCTCAGGCGGGCCGACTGGACCCCACCCATGCACTAATTCATGCACTGGTCCTCTAGTTCAGTAAATATTTATTGAAAGACATGTTATCTAGTTGTATCTGATTAATACAATTAGACTAGAAAGAGTCCTAATGATCTATGGTAATATTAATAAAATGCTTTTTGAAGGGCACTTTAACATACTTGATTTATGATGTAGCATAAGAAGTGACAAGACAGATAAGAAAGACCCCCAAAAGTCTGTTATAGAGAACTGCTAAACCCCATATGGGTTTCAGGTCCTCAGCAAAGCAGACCTTTAAAAAGTTGAGGTTTGTCAGGTTTGACCTGTGAGCCTGGGGACAAGTTGGGGGCACTTTGCTTGGAAAAGAGAAGTGGAGTGGTGTGGGGCGAGCTGGTGCTGGCTGAGTGGGGAACTCGAGCGTCATTCTGACTTTCCACCGCTGCATCTGAAACTGCCCTCCTTCACCCACCCGGGTCAGGCTGTTCGAGATGATGTGATTCGGGCTTGAATCACCCAAGTTTGGGGTTGGGAGATTTCTCTAGAAAGGAGGGTGCTTGCAGACTTCTCTGTTGAATCCTAAATGGAGCCTTTGTTTCAAGTTCTGAGCCACCCCTGCACTAATGGGGCATTGAGGCTGAGAAGTGGTCTGGGGCCATGGAGACCTGGCATGGGGCCCGGTGCAGAGTGAAAGGAGCCCCCTGCACTCCTAATCCGGGTTTCCTGTAAGCATCTCGCCCCAAGTGCTGGCCTTCAGTCCTAGGCCTGCCGGTCCAGATCCCAACTTGCCGTCCTGCTGCTAAACTAAATTAGCTACGGGTCCTTCTTTCAAGCAATTGGTGTGTGTGTGTGTGTGTGTGTGTGTGTGTGTGTGTGGCAGGAGGTAGGGTTGGGGAGGGGGGATAGGGGAAGCAGGCGTTTGCAAAGAGGAGAGGGAAAGACGATATCTAACTTGAGAAAAATAGGATGGTTTCTTTCCAAATGAGAAGGTCACATCACTTCAAGAACTTGTACTCAGGAAACACCCCTAAAAGTGGACACATTTAACCTCAAGGTGATTGCTGTGTATTTTATTTTATTTTTTATTTTTATTTTTTAAAAATATATTTTTATTGATTTTTTACAGAGAGGAAGAGAGAGGGATGGAGAGTTAGAAACATCGATGAGAGAGAAGCATTGATCAGCTGCCTCCTGCACACTCCCTACTGGGGATGTGCCTGCAACCAAGGTACATGCCCTTGACTGGAATCGAACCTGGGACCCTTGAGTCCACAGGCCAACGCTCTATCCACTGAGCCAAACCGGTTAGGGCTGCTGTGTATTTTAAATATTCATTCAAGTTTGACATGACCTGACCCCAGAGAAATGGCTGGGGACCCCTGGGAACTGAGGACAAGGTATATTCTTCACAAAATCCCTGGGGATCCAGCCACAGAACAGGTAGCCTTGGGCTCTGAGGCCTGGACGTGGCGTTGGCACCTTGCTGTGTCAGGGATGGCAGGCCCACCTATGCCAGTGGTTGGCAAACTGCGGCTCACGAGCCACGGTTTGCCGCTCCGTTGATGAATGAGTTTGCCGACCACTGTCATATACTACCCTTTACCTCTTTGCACACAATATGCCACAATTGCCTAATCCTCACAGCTTCCAACTACACAGTAACATTTAGTCTAGCAGTGGTCAGCAAACTCATTAGTCAACAAAGTGGCAAACCGCTGACCACTGACCTAGGCAATTCTGTGTTTAATAATTTGCTTAGTTATTTATACCTATTTAAGAGAAAGAACACTCTTGGGTAACACCAAATCTAGTGGGGAAGGGAGAAGATGGGGAACATTTATAATAGTATCAACAATAAAAAATATTAATTAAAAATAAATGTAATACTTTAAACAATAAAGAATAAACAAACAAATAAATAAATGCCAAAGAGCATTCAAAAATAAGAAAGGCAGGCAGAGAGCCCCAGGTACTAGCTGCAGCTTTGCCAGTGTGTGACCTTGGGCCTCAGTTTCCTCATGTCTAAATTGGGGAGCTTGGAGATGCTCCCCATGATCTCCCACAGCTCAAACACCCCGTGGCTCTCTCCAGCCTGAGAAACATTCTCTGGCAGGAAGGAGAGGCTGCCCCGAGCTCCTTTCTCAGGCAGCCAATGAGCACATTCTTTCCTGTGCCCACATATGGAAGCAATTTCTAGATTATCCAAGGCACTTGTGCTGCTGAGCTCAACCAGAGGAGCTCAGTGGTGGAAAGTGGAAAAAGACAAAAAACTGCATGTGTCTTCCTTCCACCGTGCACATGCATATCTGGAATTGCCTGGGCAGGTTGCTCTCCATGCTGTCTCAGGGGTGTGGCGCCGGGTGAGGGGTATTTCAGAGGTAAAGTCCTGCTAAAAACAAAGCGAGTGTTGAGCTCACTGCCTCTCTCCCCTGGAAGCCTTAAGGCTGGAGGCTGGGGAGGAACATGGATTCCTGAGTTGTGTTCCCACATTTATTGTAATCTTTCTCTCTGGGCTGTTAAAATGAGGACTATTAATGGCTGCCGTTAGTTGAAAGTTGAATTGGGAAACATTAGCCACGGGCTTTGAAGGAGAAAATGTTTTATTAGTTCCTTCTCTGCCAAGATAACCCTTTACTCATGTTCCTCTTTTGAGCTCCTTGGGGGTTTTGGTAGCGGTTGAGCCATAATTCCTATAAACTGGAGGCATTTACTCCAAAATTCAGGTCAATTTTGTGACTCTAGAGCACAACCTATTCGCAAAGCCTCCTCTGTGGCCTGGTTCCCATCACTGGTCCGAAAGAACTTATTCCCCCCATTCCTCTCTCTCCACTCCTGACCTTAATTCCTGGGAAAGAGCTCACTAAAAGGCATATTTATAGAGAAATGCTTTTTGTCCCCCTTTCATTGGTCTCTAACTTCTCTACTGCCTAATTCCCTCCAACATTAAGACAAAAATTAATTTGTAAAGCAGGAATATTCTTCCTAGAAATGAAATCTGAGTAAATACGGATCTATAAACATTTACCAATGCTTGTTAAAACTTTCTCAGAGATCCAGAGTATCTCTTCCAAATACATCCTGGAAAAATACCTCTCAAAATCAAGACAGTAGGCTGATAAATGCCCAAGGACTCTTAGCAGGAACTACATTCCTTTTTGTTTTGTTTTGTTGCTGGATCTCCAGTGCAGAGCCTTCTGGTCAAAGAGGCCCTGGTGTTCCCTCAGAGAAAACACATCTAGGACTCTGGCTTGCTTCATCTGGGGTTGCTGCTGTTGAGGGCTGGGAATCAAACGACATAAAGATAGAAACATTTATCGGGACCTCACATGTCTGGTCGCCCTAGTTCAGAACACTCAGATTAGCTCCGCTTGGCTTTGAATATGGTTGTAATTCTATACTTACACTGTTCCTCCTATGGTTTCTGGACTATTTTAAAGCAGCTAAACTTGCTGCTGTATAGAACCATAATCAGGCATGTTTATTTTAAGTCCCATGTTCCTCCTCTGAGCTCCTCTGGAGTTTTGTAAACTGGAGGCATTTACAAATGTTAGATTCTCTTCACCGGCCTCCTGTCTGGGAGGTGCTAACAGTCTGAAATGCCAATCCCAGAGAGAGCTAGAGTGGAGGCCTGTTCCTGCTGGGAGTATCTACAGTATTAAGTTGACCCGGCTAGGTGCTCTGTGCCAGCCAGTGAGGCAGCGCCCTCCTCTGCTGAGCAGATGAAGACCATTCACCCAGCTGTTCTGAGGCCTCGCCTTCCTCTGCAGGGCAGGCATCATAGCCTGCCTCTGGTCTCTAAGGCAGCTGCAGCCACACCCACCCAGACATCCTACTCCCACTGACCATTCAGGTTCCCTTCTCTCAAGGCAGTCACCACCAAACCTCACTCCTCTGCAGCCTGCTCTTGCTTCACTTATTCACTCAGCAAACATTTGTGCTCACTTGTGTTCCAAAAGGGAGAAACAGATAGTAAACAGGCAAACAAATAACTATTAGATAAATTAATGCATAATTCATACTTAGATTAATTACTTAGGTAATTAATTGTGAGATATGCTAAGAAAAAGGTTGACAGATGATGGGAAGAGGATGGTGGGGATACAGCTGTCCAGGAAAGCTTCTGAGAACTGAGATATAAATGAAGAGAAACCAGACATGAATACCTGGGGAGAACGTGTGTCAGGCAAAGGGAATGTCAACTGCAAAGGCCCTGAGGTGAGAATAAGTTGACCAAGTCCAGACAAAGAAAGCCGGAGAGTGTGGCTGTGGGAGAGGGTGGAGGACACAGTCAGAGATGTAGGCCAGGGCCCAGTGCTCCGTAAGGACTGGAATAGGGTTTTAGCCAAAGGATATCATCAGATGTGTGTTTTAATAAAATCACTTTTGTTTCCACCGCACCACTGCCTAGCTCTAAGCTCATGCCTTGCTCCCTAACTCACAGCTGCTCTTCCCATCAGGGTGTCCCCAGCTCTTTCTGCTGCACCCTGGCCCTCCCAGTCCTGAGCCCAGGTCCCTCACTTCTGCAGCCCCAACACCAACTGATGAGCCAGGCCTGGGCTTGAAAGGATGGGTGACTCCCTCTGCCCTGGGCTGGGCTGCAGCACTGGACAAAAAAGAGAGGGAGGTGTGTCCTAGGCCTTGAGACTGGGCAGGCTCCTCTCTCCTGACTTCAGTTCCCACCTCCATTCAGGGGCTCCAGCTGCAAGCTTCAGTGATTGGCACTGACATCACAGTAACAGTGTTCATCAGGCACTTGCTTTAAGCATTTACTCCTCTATGAGGTCGACACTTGTTATTTCTACACTAGAGGCCCTGTGCATGAAATTTGTGCACTTGGGGGGGATCCCCTCAGCCTGACCTGTGCCCTCTTGCAGTCCAGGAGCCCTCAGGGGATGTCCGACTGCCACGGAGGCAGGAGAGGCTCCCGCCACCGCTGTTGCCCTCATAAGCCTTAGGCCAGTTTCTGGCTAACCAGTGTTCCCCCTGTGGGAGCACACTGACTACCATGGGGCAGCTCCTGTGTTTAGCATCTGCCCCGCCACCGCTGTTGCCCTCATAAGCCTTAGGCCAGTTTCTGGCTAACCAGTGTTCCCCCTGTGGGAGCACACTGACTACCATGGGGCAGCTCCTGTGTTTAGCATCTGCCCCCTGGTGGTCAGAGCATGTCATAATGACCAGTCTTTCTACCATTTGGTCTATTTGCATATTAGCCTTTTATTATATAGGATTTTACCAATGAAGAAAATGAAGCACAAAAAGGTTAGGTGGGCACCCTGCCTGAGGTCACAGAGCTAGTAAATGGCGGAACCAGGATTTGAACCCAGGCAAGCTGGCTCCAGAAAGCATTCAGAGTACTCTTCCTTCTGAAGAATTCCACCCCTGTGCTTTCCACGTGGCAGTCCATGTCCTAATCCTTGTAGCCACAGGATGGTCTGACTTCATTAACACAGGATAGGCCTGTAAATATTTGAGGACAGTTATCACATCTCCCTTGGTTCCAAACTGTCTCACCAAGCTCTTGGGGAGCAGTTCTATCCTAGGTCTCCCAATTCCTCCCAGAAAAGCACAGAGTGCTGTACAATTTGCAGCCCAAATCCAGACAGTTGTGAGAGGAAAGGGAGCACTATTAATAATTATGCTGGGACAAGGCAAACATAGGGACTGTCCAGGGCAAACCAGGATGTGGCTCACCCCACCCCCAGGCCAGGGTAGAAATGCCACTGCTCCAAATGCCTTCTGAAGACAGAGTGTGTTCAGGGGAGTTCTGGGGAAGTTGAGCTGACTCCACACGGATACTTGATGGATGGGAATTGGGTTTCAGGAGCCTGCCATTACTCAGACTTCTTGCAGGGGACAAGTGCTGGATGTGCAGTGGAGTCCCACAACCGCTGATGTGATTAGATCAGTCACCTCCCATCCTGAGTTCCCAGTTAGCTCGTCTGTGAAATGGAGGTTGGTAATCTGGAAGTCCCTTCCAGTCCTAAACCTCTGATCCCATGTAAGCCTTCCTGTCTACACCCTCACTCTCAAGCCACAGACATGGAAGTTGGAGTTTTTCTTCCGTTTTCTGAGTTTTGCTGCGCTTCTACCAGCATTATATGCCAGACCCTAGAAGTCGACTTTCAGAGTGCCAGCGATCCCCTTATCTAACCTGCTTTTGGGGTGTCTGTGAGATTGTGCCGAGTACTAAGTAGCTTCTTTAAATAATGTTTTTCCTCTGAGACAGCCATGGATTTTATTGATATAAACACAGGGAACAAAAAAAAGCCTCCTTTGAAACTCCCAGTTGACTTATTGAGAAATTTCTTTTGAAAAATTTACCTTTTATAGTTTCTAAAACCTGTATCTGTGACATAATTTCAAAGTGTCTCCACACAGTTTATCTCATTAGATCCTGAATGTGGCCATGTCAGGGCAGCTTTACTAGTACCTTCATTTTTCCGATGCTGAAACAGGCCCCAGAAGACAATATGACATGAGGGGGAACACACCGCTAGTTAACGGTGGGACTGCAGCTCAGATTCACATCTGCAGTTTTTGGTTTGTTAGTGTTTTTCAAGCAGAGAACTCATTTTTCAAAAGAAGCAAAGCTTTTCCAGGTAAAGTAGGGTGCACCTGCCTTTCGTGGTCCTCTGTGAGGGGTTCTGTAAAACCCCCAGCCCTCCCCACCTCGGCGGGACATGGTTTGAACAACATTACCCTTTTCCAAGGTGCCGCACTGGTTTGCCCATTTCAAGGAGAGAGGATGCTACGGGATTCTGCACAGTTTCGTTCTACATAGACTTGTTGCATTTCATGAACTTCACTGTGATTCTAAGCCACTTGGTCAGACCATCACGGGGCTTGGGTCGGTTGTGTGACCGTGGTCTCTGCTAGGAGCCTTGTCTCCCTCCCACTCCCTTCTCTCCCCTAACTCCTGATTCTCAGTGATGACCCTCTGCACCCTGCTTTCCCGCTTTGCCCAGTCCCATTACCAGAGTCATGTCTCCTTTCTGCATATTACTTTCCCGCCTTCATTGTTCCCCCACCCACCCAATAAATACTTGTTAACCACTTACCAAATCAAACTGTGGGAACAGGCCCAGCCTAGTGACTGGCACGTAAGGAGCATGATCCCCCACCCCCTGCAAGCACAGTGCCCTTTATTTCCTTGTGTCTGAGATGATTGCCTTCACCAGGATTAAGCTCCCAGTTGCTTCTATGGCAAAACCTCTTGCTGTTATAGCCTTTTCTCTCCCTAGAAGGTAAACCTGGGTGCCTGGCTCATTTTCACTGCCTGGGTGTCCTGACTTCTTTCCATTGTCAAATCATAGCTTATGCTTCCACCAGAAGTGACTAAAGCAGAAGAGAAGTTAGTGAACAGTTTTCTATCTGGGGTTGCTGTGTCCCAAGGAGCAGCCGAGTGGCATCTATTCAACGAGCACCCTTATGTAGGGGCAAAAAAAATGAGTGGGGAATATTTCCCATTTTTAAGTCCAGCGCTTGCTTTCTCTCAGCAGTTTGAAAGGGGTTCGTGCTCAGCGTCACCTAATGGCAGGTCATTGACGTGCAAGCATAAGGTTCTGTTTCTCTTGCTTGGTGTCTGGAGCTTTGCAAACACTGGGAATTGATTCTTCTCTTTCTAAACATGCAACCTTCACGCTGCCAGGTTTTTCCTAAGTCCACTCCACGTTAATCTCCACCACGTACAATTTATTAATTGGAGAAAGTTTTAGAAGATGTGATATATTAAATAATACATTAATAATTTTACCTGTAAGAGGTCATTCAGAAAATTCAAAGCATTAGTCCAGTATAAACTGTTAGGAAATATTCTTGGCATTCTGTGTTTTGATTTTTACAAAAGACACTTTGCTTAGAGCCATAGTTCTTCTGTAATGATTCTTTTCCTTTCTAAAAGAGCAGCAATTATTGGAAGTAGCAATCCAAGCCGCTGTAAACGTAGCAGCCTTTCTCCTCATTGTGCAAATGGGTATGAGTTTTTAAAATAGTCTAGCCATATCCTGGATGTGCTTCAGCTATCTCCATGGAACATTGATAGTGTGTGTGTGTGTGTGTGTGTGTGTGTGTGTGTGAGAGAGAGAGAGAGAGAGAGAGAGAGAGAGAGAGAGAGAGATTGCATGCCTGGGCTAAGGCATAGGTAGCTGTTTATTTCTACTAATCATTTTAGTCTACTAGTCAAGCTTGGCCATTCTGTCCTTAAGGTGACTTTTCCCACAGAACTGAACATTTGATGACCACTACAACTAAGCCAGAAGCCCCCAGAGTGTTCATCTCCCTGAACACAGCAGCGCACATGCCCTCAGCCACAGCTGTGGATCTATACTGCTGGTGAATAAGAGGAAATGGAACATCAGGATGGGTTGGCCAGGGGCTAGTTTCCATTCCTGTGGTAATATTCACTTAGCAGACTTGGTTGGACTCCTTAACTGTCTGTCAGACCAGGAATCCTTAAAAAAAAAAAAGTAGGAAAATCTTTTCATTGGAAAATGTCTTAGAACCAAAGAAAATGGCACAGGAAGCTGGTGGTATGAGTTCTCGATATCCTTTAAATTCTGTTGCTGTTTTCCTGGACATGCCTGCTAGAAACATGGACTTGTCTTTTCATGAAATTCACCCTGTGAAAGAAGTTCTTATTCCCTTTTACTCATATATTTAGTTTATTTGTTAAATGTTACTATGTAACAAATGAAGCCAAACGTAGTGGCTTAAGACAACATTTAATTGTTTGTGAATCTGCAGTCTGGGCTGGGTGGGCACAGCTGTGTAGCTCTTCTGCTGTTCTTGCTTTAACCAGACCGGGGTTGGTGTTCAGATGGCAGGTAACCTGGGACAGAACATAGTGGGAATCACGGACGGCTGTGCTTCTCTTGTTCTCCATGTAGTGTCGGACCTCTCACTCTCCAAGTGGCCTCTTCAGCAGGGTCACTGGACTTTTTACATGGTGGTTAGGGTCACAGAAGCACAAGCTGCCAGGCCTCCTTAAGGCTCAGGCACAGAACCAGCAGGGTGTCCCTTCTGCAGCTTTCTTTTGGTTAAAGCAAATCATAGGTACAGCCCAATTCAAGGTGGGGGAGGGACTTGCAATTTAATAAAGAAAATGAGCAGTTACTATCTTAAGACAACTTCTAGTCCTTTTGTCAAAGAGAAGTAACCCTAAGAAAAGAAAGAGGCATACAAACCATTAAAGTGAATTTTCTTTTTAAATGTCTATTTCCAAGTGATCTGACAGAGACATATCTGTAGCCTGAGAGAATGGAGAGGGAGCAGGTCCCCATGATCAATTTTTAATAAACATAAATGGTATAATAAATTATGCATGGAGGAATGGTATAAAGCATTAAACAATGAAGGATAAATAATTTAAATGATTAAAAATGGCCTCTGTCATATATTTGATATGTGAGAACTCTATTTGAATTTTCTCTTCAAGGAAATAGAGGAGGACTTTTTTGAAGGGGATTTTTCGAGACAGGTTTTTAAAGGGAACATCATCGTGTGGTCTACCAGGAGAGGCTGTCCAGCACAGAAACTCCGACTTCCATGCTGCCATGTCTGTGAGTGTGCCTTGCTGGGAGGTGGGGCTGTCTTCTATCAGGAGAGCAATGGTGCAAGCACTGCCCGTCTTCTGGAGGGCTGAGCCTGCATTCTCTTTTCGTGTCCAGAGAAACTTTGTCAGGTCACAGGGGTATAGTGACACTGTTTCTTATCTAGTCTTAAACTTCCAGGGTTCCTGGGTAAGAGGTACTGTCCGTGAATACTCACTGCCTTGGGTAAATTCCCATTTCTATCCCAAAATTAGAACGGCTGGATGGGATACAACCAAAGAAATGTTGGCAAAGGCATCCCCCTTTCTGGGGGCCACTCACCTGTGGTTTAGGGGAGCCACATTCATCAAAAGCACCATATTATTAGATGCAGTGGCTAAGACCATAGGTGTGGAGGTCAAACTTGTCTAGGTGTGAACCCACTCTCTGCCACTCACTGATTTTATCAACTTTGTTATTAATTAGCCTCCCTGAAGCTCAATTTCCTTATTTGTAAAATGGGTTCAGTAATACTCCCAAAGGACTGTTGAGCATTAAATAACATACAAATGTCAGTAACTTAGCTCAGTGTCTGGGACATAGTAAATGCTCAATGAATGTTTATTATTAGCCCTGGCCGATGTTTCTCAATGGTTAGCATGTTGGCCCGTACACAAAAGGCTCTCCAGCTCAATTCCTGTCAAGGGCATGTACCTGGGTTGCCGGTTTGATCCCTCGTCAGGGCATGTACAGGAGGCAACCAATTGATGTGTCTCTCTCACATTGATGTCTCTCTCTTTCTCTCCCTGCCTCCCTTCCATTTCTCGAAAAAAAAAAAAAGAAAACCAATGGAAAAAAATATCCCTGGGTGAGGATTAACAACAACAAAATGTTTAATGTTTATTATTAGCTACAGGATTATATATTGAGTGTTTATTTTTCCATATCAGAGCAGTACAAAATGGACCAATTGAATCAGGCAAAAAACCCCATAAACCTAGGAAATACCTGCCACCTAAATCTAAATCAAAGAACATTAGCTGTGGTCTAAGAGCCAATTCTGGAAAATGCACTATTTTTTAAATAATTGAGTTCAAATACCTTCAGGCAGGGCCTAAGGTG